>OX465275.1:168936295-169561295 GCA_949987645.1 Tachina grossa
CTGATAATTTTTTGCTCTGTGTGCTTTGTAGCTGAAGAATGTCAAAGTCTTCAAATTTGTTTTAGTTTTAGTACAATTATTTTTGTGCTTTTGACATTCTTCGGTTCTTTACACAGCTATAGTTGCCGTATTTTTGTATAACAAATCCTTACGCAGTCACCTGTATAATTACACCATGAATGTTTATATATAATTTATTAATAATTATAATTAAAAAAATAAAACTCCCAACAATCCTTAATTAAATAAATAAATATAAAAATAAGTAAAGAAATACTTTAACAAATAGATTAACGAATAAAATAAATGGAAAAACATATAAGAAGTATCGAAGCATATTTATTTGACATATAAGCATTCAGCACATCAGGCTACATGCCTACACAGCTACAAGTGCTGCCATTTATAAATGTTGCCTAGTAGCCAACTACTTAATTATTTTGAAAACGGCAGCACCATAACAACCTGATATTGAAGTATAAATACATATAGGTCATGGGTGAACATCATGTAGCAAATTTTTGCAAATCGAATTCACACGTATTCTTATTCTCTTTCATTCAGTCTTATCTGAGATACATTTTTGCTTACCCTTTTACTCATTTTTCTCAAACGCACTGCGAGAAATTTATTGTGTATGCTGTTTATATTAAAAAATGCCTTTTTTTACGTGAAAATTAAAAATTATTTTCTCTTACAAATTGGTTTTTAGTAGTCTTAAACTCAGAATTTAAGTGAATAATAATGTTTATTTATTACTTTTTGTTGAAACGGTTTTCTAGAAAAAAATTCTTTAATAAAAAAAATCATATAAGAATTACTTTTATTAATTGTTTCTGCCTGTGTGCTTATCTTTTTCGCTCACTTACACAACCTTAAATTTATCTTGGTCACCCATGATATAGGTACATTAGAGTAGGTTGATTTGTTTATCTGACAATATTACCCCAAGAAACTAGGAGTCTAAAATCAAAATCTAGCTCCCGCCGAGAGGCATCAGAATTCCAGCTTTTCGTTGGGTAAAAACATTTATAACCAAGTTACAGCCTGTTGCCTTTTTGCCGTCAAAATAATCATTCTCATATAAACATTTGTATTCTATCCTTGACATTTTGCAGTCGGTAGCTTGCTGCGGTGAATGTGCTTAATGCTTAAGTTTTTTTTAGAGGAATAATTTGCTTAAAATATTTTTGCAAGATTATTTACCTTAATGAAGTGAAATAATTAATATATTCATTCAGTGACACAAACAAATAATTCTATACCACAAATGCAATATTTTTAACCGCAAATGATGATCAAACAAAAGTCAAGAAAAACTATTTTTCTGTTTACGGTAATTAACAGTCACACGCATACACACGTAAACCAATAATATCACCTAAAAGTATGCTAGTGTTTTAGAATAAAGTAAACAATAATAAAGCTGTTATTGTTTCTCTGCCCCTTACTCTTTCCTTTCCTCTCTCTGTCCATCACTCACCCACTGTATCTCTTGAAATATACAAAAGCCAAAATTAATTACTAAATATTTGTTTATAATCAGTTATTTACTTTGAAAAGAAAGACATTAAATATCAATCCCCCCCCAAAACTATAATAAAAAATTCCTTTTATGTAACTTTTGTTTTTATATCTATTTTTTCGAACGCTTTAATTAGATTATTGTTATTATTCATTGCTGGTTATTTTATATTTATCTCTTAATGCTGTTTTATTTACTTATTATCTTTAATATTAAATCTTAATGCAATAGTGTAAATGGGACGTGTCATTGCAAATATTTGCATAGAATGACAAGAAAAAATAAATCTCCGGTTGCAAATGCTTATGCAGCCATAAACTAACTAATGCCCAGCAACCACCCCTTACAGCAACAATTGTTATAAGCAACATTTATTTTGCTACTTAAGATGCAAAATAAGTGCGTTTAGGAAATAAAGTGTGCGAAACTTTGGAGTAAAGTAAAATGTATAAAAGAAAGCTTTGGAGATTTAGCTGTTATACTAAAAGTGAAAACTAATAATGTAAGGTAAAGGGTGTTTTGTGTAAATAAGAAAAGAAAATTCAATGTGTTTTTAAGAAACAATTAATATATTACTGAATAAGTTAAGTATTAATTTTTTGAAAAAAAAGTGCTATGAAGATATTAAAGCTTAATATAAAATAAAAAATTCCTAAATAAATTGCAAATTATAAACTTAACAACACCCGGTCAGTAATACTTGTGTGGCAACACTCTTTTCTTGCTAAAGTAAGGAATAGCTGTTGTTATTTTTTACATTTATTTTTATTTACATACTTCTTACAACTACAATACGAGCTGAAAAAAATTAGCTAATTATAAACACACATATTTGTATATGATGTAAAGAGCTTTGAAAGCTTTTACAATTTGTTCTTGGTTCTTTGCAAAGTAAATCACAAGTATCACAGCTAATTATAAACACAAATTTTTTTGTATATGATGTAAAGAGCTTTGAAGGCTTTTACAATTTGTTCTTGGTTCTTTACAAAGTAAATCAAAAGGATTGTTTTCGCCAAGATCGGATTGGCTGTTGTGCTCTCGTCGGTGTAAAAGCATAAAGCTCTTTTATAAAAGCTTATATTTTGTGCGTATGGCTTGGACTTAGCTGATTTCCCCTCTTTTTGTCACATCTTATTGGCAAATATAAAATCAAAATTTAAGTTCTCTGTGTTTTCATAATTTCGTATACCATATCAGATGTCAAAAGGACAATGCGTTACTTTTGTGGCTTGTTTAGCAGCAGAGTATTAAAGTAATTATTTCTATTTTTACTACACCCTTTTTTTGTATCATAAACCTTTGCTTTTGTTTTCTTCAAGTAATAATTTTCAGTTGCTGGTTTTCTTACACAACAACAACTATTTATAAATGTGAGATTTTAATCTTTTAATTTCGCGTTTCGCACTTTATTTATTTTTGTTGTGCAGCGTGTTCTTTCAGGGGTGGCTTAGTAATTTATAACTTATAGCGTGAAATTCCCCTTGCCTTTTATTTTGCTATTTAATGCAGAGTTTTAATGCATGAGTTTTGTCTGTCCATCAAAATGCTTTTGTTTTTTTTTTTTGAATTGTGTTAGGTAAGGTAAGAGTTTGAAGATAATAAGTTTGATAATATCACGAGGTTTGCACTGGAGGTTAAGGCGAGTGTAAGTGCGTGTGTGCGTTGTAATTTAAAAGTTGATTTATGACCAAACAAAAAAAAATAATTTGCATTTGATTATTAAAATTGCAATGTTAATTACAATTACGCAATATTAAAGGATACGAGTAGGGTAGTTCTAGTACAGAGGTTAAAGTTTGAAACCTTATAAAAAGGGTTTTGCAAAGCTTTTAACATGAAAATTAATCAGCTTAAAATCAGAAGTTATTATTATTAAGAAAGATCTTATGAATAAAGGCTCAGTTAGCCGTCTGTAATTGAATGTAATCGCAATTTTAGGAAACAGCTGATCGATGTTGTTATGTGAATAGTAATGAAAATGTTAGTTATATTATTATTTTTTGAAATTCATTTGTTTCTATATTTTTATGATTTGATTAGGCTAAAGTTTATATAGCCCAACTACATGTGATAATTATCAATGAAGAAATAATAACTGTAAATATTCTGACAAACACTTGGTAGAACGGAACAACAAGCTGTAAGATGGCCACTACGCCATCATCAGCGTTCTTTGTGTTTTGTCCACTGTGTGTGGTTTCAGTTGATTTAGATTTCTGCTTTATTTTCTGCCTATATTACAAATGGAATATTACAATTTGCTGAGAGCTTTTTTTAAGCTTCAATATTTTGCAACTCTGCTTTTTGCACTTTTTTTTTTAAATAATGTTGTGTTGCAGCGCCTCTTGTGTTAAATAATGTGTCATTAATTTTTTTTTGAAGCACTAATTACTAGCCATTTTATCGAATACTTCACCTTGTCTGCTACACAATGAAGGAGGGCGCTCTGATGTTACATTAGGATTAGTATCTGCTGAAGTCGGTATAGTTCAGTGACCAGTGAATATGCCTTCATCACTTGAACTTTCCTACAACAAAAAAAGGGACACTAATGCACATCCATAACCACCCTGCAGAAAATTTGATGATAATTGTTTGGATAAGTACTCGTCCTATGACTTGAGAAAATGCGAGTGTTATAAAAAGTATGGAGAAGTGTATGGTGAAAAAAAGACATATGGTGTAAATGGTTAAATATTCACCATTTTCGTGATGTATCGTCTTGATCTTGAGACAATTTAATTTGGACTCTGTGTAATATTATAGTAAACGGCACTGAACATGTTCGATGTGTTTGAATACATGGACCTATCAAATAGTGTAAATATTTGAGTGGGTTGTGTGCAAGCCTGTCATGCGCGAGGTTGTCGGTTCGAATCTAAAAAATTTTCTGCTTAAAAATAAATTATAATTTCATTTGTAACAATAAAAAAATTATAAGTTTTCATTGTTATCGTTAAATGTCGGAATGACATTTATAAATAATTTATAGCTCCATATGGTATAGTTCCGTGACAAGTCACAAGGTGCATTAAAAGTATCAATTAACCCCATCGTAGGCCATTCCCATGTAAAAGTGACTGATCCGCTTCATAGGAAGTGTTAGAACTCACTTGGGGACCGGTCACGTCGTGTCAGTTCAATTTCCTGCATTATTATTATTCATTATTTATGGTTATGGTTATGGTTATGGTTATGGTTATGGTTATGGTTATGGTTATGGTTATGGTTATGGTTATGGTTATGGTTATGGTTATGGTTATGGTTATGGTTATGGTTATGGTTATGGTTATGGTTATGGTTATGGTTATGGTTATGGTTATGGTTATGGTTATGGTTATGGTTATGGTTATGGTTATGGTTATGGTTATGGTTATGGTTATGGTTATGGTTATGGTTATGGTTATGGTTATGGTTATGGTTATGGTTATGGTTATGGTTATGGTTATGGTTATGGTTATGGTTATGGTTATGGTTATGGTTATGGTTATGGTTATGGTTATGGTTATGGTTATGGTTATGGTTATGGTTATGGTTATGGTTATGGTTATGGTTATGGTTATGGTTATGGTTATGGTTATGATTATGGTTATGGTTATGGTTATGGTTATGGTTATGGTTATGGTTATGGTTATGGTTATGGTTATGGTTATGGTTATGGTTATGGTTATGGTTATGGTTATGGTTATGGTTATGGTTATAGTTATGGTTATGGTTATGGTTATGGTTATGGTTATGGTTATGGTTATGGTTATGGTTATGGTTATGGTTATGGTTATGGTTATGGTTATGGTTATGGTTATGGTTATGGTTATGGTTATGGTTATGGTTATGGTTATGGTTATGGTTATGGTTATGGTTATGGTTATGGTTATGGTTATGGTTATGGTTATGGTTATGGTTATGGTTATGCTTATGGTTATGGTTATGGTTATGGTTATGGTTATGGTTATGGTTATGGTTATGGTTATGGTTATGGTTATGGTTATGGTTATGGTTATGGTTATGGTTATGCTTATGGTTATGGTTATGGTTATGGTTATGGTTATGGTTATGGTTATGGGTATGGTTATGGGTATGGTTATGGTTATGGTTATGGTTATGGTTATGGTTATGGTTATGGTTATGGTTATGGTTATGGTTATGGTTATGGTTATGGTTATGGTTATGGTTATGGTTATGGTTATGGTTATGGTTATGGTTATGGTTATGGTTATGGTTATGGTTATGGTTATGGTTATGGTTATGGTTATGGTTATGGTTATGGTTATGGTTATGGTTATGGTTATGGTTATGGTTATGGTTATGGTTATGGTTATGGTTATGGTTATGGTTATGGTTATGATTATGGTTATGGTTATGGTTATGGTTATGGTTATGGTTATGGTTATGGTTATGGTTATGGTTATGGTTATGGTTATGGTTATGGTTATGGTTATGGTTATGGTTATGGTTATGGTTATGGTTATGGTTATGGTTATGGTTATGGTTATGGTTATGGTTATGGTTATAGATGTGGCTTTATGCCGAATCACCAATAATCAAATACAGTGTTGCCAATTATTGTGGTTCGAACAGCTGGTTTGTATGGTTAGCGTTATGAAAGGTTAATTGAATCACACGTGCCATAACTATAACCATAGAAAACAGCAGCATTGTATTCGATTAATAAATGACTCGCCATAACGCCATAGCCATAGAAACCAATTGAGTTTTGGTTTGGTCTAATTTTGCACCTTTAAAGAAACATACGTAAACTAAAGAAGTAAATTATAGCGAATCGAAAAATCTAATTTTTGAAAATTTACGTGCTTTACAACACCAGAAAAGTCTCGAAACTAATATATATCTTCAAAAGTTTTAATAAATTGATGAATTTCCTTTTTTTCGACAACTGAAGGTCTCAAGTTCTTAAGCCACAGTGTTGCCAATAATTGTTGTTCGAACAGCTGTTTTGTATGGTTAGCGTTATAACCTTCCATATAAGGTTTAATTGAATCTTAAGATTAAAGAAACTGAAGAAGCAATATATAGCGAATTAAAAAATTTAAATTTTGGGAAATTAGGTTCCTTACAACTCTATCAAAGTCTTCTTCTCCCTTGAAACTATTTTTTTTTAAACATATGAATAAATTGATGAATTTTCTTTTAATACAACTGAAAATCTTAAGCTATTAAGCCATTTGACTTAAAGTATATGAATTTTTCTTATTTAATTAAAACAAATTTCTTTGCCAAAGTACAAATTCCTTAAAAGGAAAGAAATCCCTGTTGATTTGCTGCAAATACCCAGACAATGAAAATTTTTCTCTTGCAAAATTCAATAAAAATTAAAATAAAATCCAAAAAAAATCCTACGTAAATAATCATCAATTCTTATGAATTGTGCTGATAGCAATAAGATATTTATTGTAGCGTATGAATAAATAAATAAAATATACAGCAAATTTAAGAGAATTCATATCCTTTACGTACAGTACATAAGAAAAACCGAACAACGACAAAAAAAAAAAAATAAAAAAACAGAAAAAACCCAACAGCAATCATTTATTAAAAAACAGGAACCCACACCAAACCATAATGAAACTGATGAAGGATGTTGTGCCTTCAAAGTCAACATAAAGTAAGAAACTGTAAATTAAAAAAGGCGAAATGGTAAAAAAAAACTTGTCAACGGTAATCAAAGCAAATAAACTGTAAATACTGGATAAAATAAAAGAGATATACACGATTTCGTTTAAAACATTAAAAAGGCGAACAAAATTTTTGTATGTAAGATGATAAGGAATGCTGGTGTAAGAATATGTATGTCCTTTTAATTTTTAATACTTACAATTTGAAGGGTGAGTAAGTCTGCGTTTAAATCGTTTAAAGTCACAATCATTGCTACAAATATCAGTTAATCTTGGATAAAAGAAAACGAATAGAGACCGAAACAAAATAAATTAACAAGCCAGAAAAAAATGCATTTAATACTCTCTAGCAGGACAAAAAGGAAAGATCAAAGACAAAATGACAGCTGGAAAAATAAACAACAGGATTAAGTAACAAAATTAATGACTTCGTCTGAATGTGTTAACTGAATTTTTGGTAGGAGATTCTTGTAGCAAACCTATAGCTAAAGGAATCTTAATAATGTAGGACTTCAGACAGCATTTAAGCAACATTTTGCATCATTTTAAAATTTTCCTAAAGAGCCCCTAAAAGTATGCCAATATTTGCTAACTTGCTTTTTGGCCTTGAAGAAATGCAATTTAGTTTTATATGAAAATATTTATTTTATCTCTCTGTATTCAGAGCAAAATGTAATCAGCACGTTAAGATCGAAAGCGTTGAAGCATAAAATTGTGTTAAATAGCAGCAAAACGGAATAGAATTATTTTTCACATATGCAAATATGATTATGAAATTATTAAAATATGAAAATCATTTCCTAGATGTTGGCATATGTCTGGCGTATCATGTGAATATTTGAGAATTAATAATAATTTCCATGAATTTAACTGCAGATAATCATATTATTTGTGTAGTGCACAAAATGTAACGTGGAAGAAAATATTTGTAAAACAGTGGAAATTAAAATTGTAGTTTAAGTTTTTGCTTCAAAATTGTATTGAACTTGACTCTAATGTTTTTAAATAGATCTTTAAAAAATATTTAACTGCAAGAAAATTACAAAAAAAACTATACAGTTTAGAAAGAGACTTACATATGTATGAAAAATAAAATAAATAGATAAAATATCTTTAAAATGACCCCTCGAGAAAAAAACTATTGTACTCGTATGTTTGAAAAATTACATTTTAATATAAATACTACTCCTTGTCAAAAGTTTAAAAACAAGTAAAGTATGAAATAATAAATTCCCATGGAATCTTTTGCAAAATATTTACATTGAAAAAATTACTTTTTAAAAAAAATTGTCTAGAGGAAAAAGTACCTTTCGAAAAAAGTACTATTTAAAAAAACGTACCTTTTTAAAAAAGTACGTCTAAGAATAAGTACCTTTCAAACATATGTACGTAAAAAATGTTTAAGAAAAGAAACTCTGCAGAAACAGATACAGAAAAACTGTTTAAAAAAGCAGCTTTTAAAAAAGTTAAAAAAGTACTTCCTTGAATAAGCACTCTTTATAAAATGCCTTTAATAAAAGCATATTAAAATAGTTTTTTTTTTAAAAGTACCGTTTGGAAAAAGTACTCTTTTAAAAAAGTGCATTTAAAAAAAGCTGCTTTAAATTACATTTCGAAAAAAGTACCTTTTCAAAAACTAACATTTGAAAAAAGTGACTTCTGAAAAAGTACCTTCTGAAAAAAGTACTTTTTGGAAAAAGTACCTATTGTGGGTTGAAAGCAAAAACTGCTTGAGATAAGCATCTTATGAAAAAAAATAAACTTTAAAAACGCACTTTTTATAAAAGTACTTATGCCAATTATACACTATGGCATTTGTGACACCGCAATAGTCTTTACTAGTGGCCACGTTTATCAGTTCCAATATGTTTCATTGTGTGGCATTGCTTTTCATATAAAAAACTTAATGGCATTGCACACAATGTAAAAATGACGCCACAAAAATACAATACAAGAAATGCCTGATGTGTACTCAGTGCCTCGTTTCTGTAAGGAATGTGAGAACTTTTCGAGTCGAGAAAATTGTTATTATCCTGTGAAACACAAGCTGAGTAAGAAAAAAAAAAACTGTATTTGTTGATATTTTTTGTAAGTTTGTATAAGTTTCTATGTGAGTAGGCCTGTGTAAAATATGACAAGCACTATAATTATTTAATTTATCTCGATGCGAGAACTTCTTACAAGTTACAGAAATGGGGTACATCATTATAAAAGAAAGTAGAAAGAAGTACCTTAAGAAAGTACCGTCAAAAAAGGAAAATAGAAATTCGTGAAAAATTCCTTTTGCAAAACAATATCTTTTGAAGAAATATATAATAAACAAAATTTAATTAGAGGAAAAAGTCACAATTTTATTATTTACTATACTTTTTTATTGTTTTTATAATTATAACAAAAATTAAAAATTTTAAAAATCCCCGACTTTTTTCTTCAAACATAGCTAAGAACCCTCTCGATCAAGTCATCTTTCAAACAGAAAAAATTAAATGAAAATCGATCCAGCCGTTTGGCCTGTACGTGGACACGGACAGACACACAGACACACACCACAAACTTATAACACCCCTTTTTTTGTCGGGGGTTAAAAATATGCATATTGAAAAATTTCCTATTGCAAAAAGTAATTTAAAAAACAGATTGTGAAAAAGTACCATTAAAAAAGTATCCTTTGAAAAAGTACATTTACAAAGACGTATCTTTTGAAAAAGTACTGTTTAAAAAAGTACCTTTCGATAAAGTAACTTCTGAAAAAGTGCCTTTGTAAAAATTATCTTTTAAAAAAGAACCTTATTAAAAAGTACTTTTCGAAAAAAGGACCTTTATAAAATAACTTAAAACTTAACTTAACTTAACTAAAAATTACTCATTTAACTTAAAAAACACCTTTTACAAAAAATACTTTTTTTTATTAAAAAAAGTACTCTTTGAAAAAGTACCTTTCGGAAAAGTGTCTTTCGAAAAAGTACCTTTCGAAAAAGTACCTTTCGAAAAAGTACCTTTCGAAAAAGTATATTTCGAAAAAGTACCTTTACAAAAATTATATTTTGAAAAAAGAACTTTTAAACTAAGACTTTTCGAAACAAGGACCTATTGAAAAAGGTACCTTTTACAAAAACTACTTCAAAAAAAAGGAATTTTAGATGAAACATCTTAAAGATTGAAAAAAGGACTTTTTCCAAAAAGCACTTTTTTTGAAAAGTAAAAAGGACTTTTTGCAAAAAAATTTAGCTTTTGAAAAATATACCTTTTGAAGAAAAGGTCGACAAATAGTGTTTTTGAAAAAGGCAAATATCGAAAAAAATACTTCCTAAAAAGTCTTTCTTAAAAAAGCATTTGTCAAAAAAGTACTTTTTGAAAAAGTTTCTTTGGAAAAAAATATTTTTTGAGAAACTTTTATACTGAAAGAAGTACATTTTAAGAAGAAGTTTACCTCTTGAATAAAAGTAGGCTCTGCCTTAAAGTAGTTTTTGAAAGATATGGCTTTGATATAAGTAATGAAAAAAGTACTTTTTAAAAAGGTAGATTTTGGAAAAAGCACTTTTTTTTTTAGAAATAGTACTATTTTAGGAAAATGACTTTCGGGGGAAAAATACCTTTTGAAAAAAGTGCCTTTTTTGTCTTTTAAGAAAGCACGTTTTCAAAAGTATGTTGTGAAAAAGTACTTTTAGCAAAAAGTACTTTTAAGATAAATGATGAATATGTATGCCATATGTGATGGAAACAAATAACATTGCCTTCTTGGAATATATGTTAAAAATCCAATTTATTTTTTTTCTGAATTAATATCACCTTTTCCTTTTTGTACGTTCACGGATGTAACGATTTGACCCCTGATTTAAAAAAGTACTTTTTCCAAAAGCACAGAAATATGTCCTTTCTGATTAAACTTCAGACAACAAACATTTATCACTGTTACTGTTGTGTGATAAAAGCTACAAAAAATCCGACAAAAAAGAATATACAAAAAAATATATACACGAAAACACTTATATTTTCAAAAATCTAATTCCTCTTTTTTACTCTCAGGCTGTTTGTACACTCAAAAAAGTTTTAAATTAACTGTATGTAGGTTATTTTAGAAGTTTTCCGTGAAGTTAAATTTAAGGTAAAATTTAGTTATTTTACCAAACTATTTATATTTTAACTTTTTGTGTATGTTGTTTAATAAACAAACCACAACATAATAATGTTTTTCTGTGCAGTTAATATAATCATTTATTTACAATAGACATGTATTCAGTAAAACTTAAATAATGAATTCGTTCTGAAAGTATTTTCATTTAATTTTTATTGAGGTTTTTATCATAATAAACTTCAAAAATATTAAAAAAATCAAAAATCATAAAACCAAAAAGTCGAAAAATTTTGTATGCGAATAATTTAAGTAAAATCACTAATATTCTTACATACATACATACGTATATATTAAACATATGCGTAAAAGGTTCAATATTGCCAAATATCACAAAAATGAAATTGGTAAGTAGTAAATTTGTTACACAGTATACATACATACATATCGCACACTAAATTATAAACAGTGAAAACTTAAAAAATTCTAGGTGCTCAGGAGTGGCAAATGACGCAAGTATGTAACATAAAAAAGCGCAGAACGGTATTTTTTATTGTTCAAGAAGACTGGCTTTCTGATCCTTCTGGTATGTGTTCCGGCATTTTTACAGGTATTGTTTTTTTCATTATTTATATACGGCCAGGTTCTGAAAACAATTTTGTTTTTCAATCGACAAATTCCAGAAAAAAACCAACAAGAGAGCGCACTTATTGCATTTTTTTATTTGGTTTTAAGATTTCATATGCTTGAGATATCTTATCTCAAGTTAATTTCGAATACATACAATAAATTATCCGATAAAGAGAACACCGTTTTCCGTTTTTGAAATTTTGCGATTTCAAAACGAAATGGTTTTCAGAACATGTATCCAAATAGTCTCCCAGTTGCAATATAAAATCTCTGCTTTTAATTTTGCTGTTATTTATGTCGCTCATTTACTCAAATAACGTCATAACTCCAAAAAAAAAAAAAAACTAATATGCCAAAAAATAAGTTTAAAGTTTCAATTTACACACAACTTAATGGAAAAAGAAAGTTTTATTTTGCTTTTAAGATTTTAGTAAAGAAGACATTTGTATGAAATTAGACAACATGAAGAACGATATAAGGATTATTAACTTAAAAGTTTAATATTTTGAGTTTTGACGTTGTTTCAGTAAACGAGCGATATGTTTATATAATATTCATGAGTTTATAGCTGCTAAATATACATACATATTCATATGTGTGTATAAGGAACTAAAAGTGTGTGTACTCGCCAACATCTAGAACACGGCTGGTCAAAGTAGCACCAGAGTGCCGAACATCAATCGGCTTCTTATACAAATGAATACACACACGCAAATACATTTCTCTCTGTGGCCAGCATTGATAGAGATCCTAGATTCTAGACCAGCTACGTCCAAACACATGCTCTGATATTTGCATTTGTGGTAAACACCTTTGAAAGCTCTTAAAATTTTTTTACCATATTTGTGTGATTTTGAGCTCACAAGATCTTTATATATGGGGCGAGTACTTAACACACTCGTAGTGAATTCACACCAAACTTTGGAGATCATGGCAAACTTATCTCCACTCAATCCTTAGTAGCAGTAGCAATTTGATATAAGTTGAATTTTTTTCATTAAATCTGTGTATTACAAACTGTAATACAATTGTAATTTAACAAAGGGGTGCCAGTACCAAAACTGAAAAAAAATTATGTATGACCGAAAATTTTACTTCTAGCAAGAATTTAACAGGAAAAAATAATTTCAAGCCCTTTTGCTTTTAATCCCCTATTATGAAAAATTAAAAAAATAGTCTAAAGCTTATCGGACTTAAAAAATGTGAGGTTATGGACTATCATAGTTACATGCGAACTTTCGGCGCTTCTAGAGCTGAAAACAATTTTAAATAATATTTATATTGCCGCCTTCCAATTTTAATATCAATTTCTGAAATCATATGTATCTATGTAGTGCAAGTTTTTAATATTTCAATGCATTATCTTCTTACAGAAAAACATTACATTTAACCATCAAAAATATCCATCAGTAAGCATATACGAGATCTTGGAAGAAGAATTCATTCAATTCATTGAGAAGAGTATTGTGTGACGGAGTTCAGGTTTAATTGTAAAATTTAAAATTTGCACATATAATTACGTATATATATATATAAGCAATAAAAATTTTTTGTAAGAAAACATCTTTTAAAAAGCCTTGTATTTTGGGGGGTTAAATTATTGTAGTAAAAAATAATGTAGGAGACAGGAGTCTGAATTGATTCGGTAGGTTACTTTTTGTCAGTCAAAACAAGTGAAAAAACAACAGTTTTTACAGTTTTGGACAGTAAATTTATGAAACTAAAGCAATTGAAAAACACAGTAATTTTTACTGTTTTTGTGAGTTGTTTTCAGGCTGTTAAAAAATTAAAAAAACAGTTGTTTTAAATGATATGTAAGTTGCTTTATGCAGTTTAAAATAAATGAAAAAACGTTTGTTTTTAATACAGTTTTATGTTAAAAAATTAACATTAAAAAATAACTGAAAAAATCGTTTGATTTAAATGAAATGTAAGCGAAAGGGTTTTTAAGTGACATTTTACTTATTCCAAACGATTTTTCATTTAAATTTACTTACATAATTTTTTGAGTGTATGCTTTTGTTTTAAGTACTTTAAGACACGTTAGATTTTGTTGTTGCTGTTTTTGGAGATGGAAAAAAACGTGTGAACTGTTATTGTTTTTGCTGTTGTTGTTGTTGGGTTTTCTACATATTTATGATAAATTACATTCATGTGTGTGTGTGTGCTTATGTGTGCTTATTAGCAGTATGTGATTTGTGTTTGTGTGTGTTGCTTTTTTCCCTACAGATGCTTAAGTTTTTGTTTATAAGTTTATGTCTGTTCTATACATCTAAGTAGTTTAGTTTCATAAGTGGCTTTATACAGCTACTTAGAATAATCTATGAAAAATTAGTTTTTGCTTACACAAACTGTAAATAGACATAAACATATTTACATGTGTTTTAGCTAGAATTTCTTATACTTGTATATGGTTTTTGTTTATTTTTGTGTGGAAAATGACTTGTTTGTTTTTGTCGAATTATTTTTTTTCTGCTTGAGGTTATTTGGTTTAACAAAAACTCACTAACTAACTAGACTTTGTATGCATGTATGTACATATGTGAGGCATTGCCTTAACAAATGTGGTTTAAGTTACGAAAGTGCTCATAAATAAATAATGAATTTAGTCATTTATCATAAATATTACAAGTATTAACGTTATAGTCTGCTCTTAAATTCATAATCTTTTTGTCGTTTATTATAAATATTTTGTGCTTACTTTGTTTTTAGCATTTGTGTATTTAGTTATTTTAATATTAATGGCATATAAAAGGATTAAGTATTGTGAAGACGAATTGTTTTAAAGATACTGCTCCAATGAAAGTTTGTAAGAGTTGACAAATTAAAGAGGGATTTTAAAAGGAACTTGTAAATCCTCGCAGAGTGAAAGGAAATTATTGTGCATATAAACTGAACAAAAGTTTGAAATAATCAAATACTTTTTATTTTAATGAAAATACCATGACAAGAAATACAAGTTCTCCCAAATTTAAGTTTCATTAATATTTGCTGCAATTTTTGGTATGAATTTGTTGTAGTAGCAAGATTTGTTTGTTTAAATGAATTTTTGAAATAAAAATTTACCAGTTATTCAACGATGTATTGTTATTAATTTTTTTTATTATATATCATTATTCGAATATTTTTGAATTGTATTTATCATGATTTTAAAATGAATTGATTATTCGAACATGCTATAATATTCAATTTATTCAAGTATTAGAACATTTTTATTTCCGATGTATGTATGTATATCATTATTCGAATAATTTGGTTTTATTCGATGAATTGTATGTTCTTAAAATATATTCAATTATTAAAATATATTTTATATCTACTTTATATAATTGTTTCAATGAAGTTTGTCTTGTGTTAATGAAATGGGTTGGAAACTTATTCCAATATTTCTTATTTCTGATCTATATATGTAATTATATCAATATACGAATAAATTTTTTTACTCGACTATTCATGTGTTGTGAAAATTTATTTGTTTGGCGGAATTTATTTATATCTGTTGTACATCGGTGTTCGTATAACTTGTTTATTGGACTAATCACGTACTTTTAAAATTTATATGATTATTATGATCATTATTCTAATGATCCTTCTCTTGGACTAATAGGTGGAATTTGTATCTTATTCGGTTGTTGCAAAAATTTTTTCATTCCGTATCATAATTTCAAAAATGTTTTTTATTCGACTAATAGATTACTTTTTCTGTTAAATATTACTAAGCGAATGATTTTCTTTCTATTATTATAATATTTTTTATATCTGCTATATATCATTATTTCAATGATTTTTATCTTGGGTTAATGTAATGATTTGGAAACTTATTCGATTATTAGAATATTTCTCACTTCTGCCATATAACACTATACGAAGAAATATTTTTTCCGATTACATTTGCTATATATAGTTGTTTGAATAATTTGTTTATTCGATTCCAATTATTAGAGTATTATTCATTTTCTTATATGTACTATGCATCATTATTCCAAAGATGCTTGAATGAATTTAAATTTTATTCGATTATTCGTAATTATATTAATATATCAATATTATTTTATATGCGATTATTGGAATGTTTTTTCTGCTATGTAACATTATGCGAATAATTTCCTTTTATTCGATTAACCGCACAATTTGAAAACTTATTTTATTTTTATAAAATTACTTATATCTGCTAAATATGATTATTTAAATGATTTTAGTCTAAAATTAAGCGAATGATTTTACAACTTATTAAATTTATTAATTTTTTTTTACTTTTAATGGCATGATTGATATTGAAATTGATACGATTACTGAAATAATTTTATTGCTTTATTTATATTATTATTCGAGTAATTTGTTGATTACATGAATATCTATCGTATTTGATATCAGTATTAGAATGATATTTATTTGGATTAATCGATTATTAACAAATTAATCGGTTATGTATATAATTATTTCAATAATTTTGTTTTATTCAATTCATTCTTTGATCTAAGTATTTATTCTTTTAAGAAATTTATTATTCGACATATTGTAAGAAGTTTATTTTAATTTGAAATTTATTTGCTGCTGATTGAAGTCTACTGATGATTTGTTATAGCAACAATGAAATATATAGACAAAGCTGTACCACCAGCAAATAAATTTCAAGTTAAAATTTATTCTTTTATCAAAAATATTTTATTTGTGCTATAAATCATTATTAGAGTAATTAATAATTTATTCGATTATGTATTTTTGTATAATTTATATATCATTTTTCTTTTTGGGATTAATCGATTAATTTTGAAACTTATGCAATTATTCGAATATATTTTAATATTGCTACATACCATTATTCAACTAATTTTTTTGTTAAGTTTATTGCATGAAATTAAAATTTATTCCATTGTTATAAAAATTTTTATTTTTGTTTTGTATCACTATTCGAAGAATATTTTTTATTCTTTTAGTCGCATAATTTTAAATTTATTCGATTATTGAGTAATGTTTCTGCTCTGTAATAAATAATTATTGCAATTTTTCGATTAATCGAATATTTGTTGTTTTTGCTTTATACATATTACAGTTACAGTTATTTTTTTTGCATTCAACCAATTGCATGATACTAGAATTTATATACATTATCATTCGAATAATTTTTTATTCCATTAATCGCTATCGACTATAAATTTTTTTATGTTAATCGAACATTGTTTTACTTCTAATTTTATTCGAATAATTTTTAATTGGTGTAGATCATAGTGAGTTGGCAAGACATGTGTCATACTCTGATTGTAACACCTAATTCACACGAAAACTTTTATGAAGTCTATTTTTCGACGTCACTTTTTGTTTGTTAGCGAACGGGGTAGAGAAGAAAGAGGGGTAGAAAAAATGACTCGATTTCTGTTTTCCATGGTTTTTTTCATATTTCTCTTTACATTGATCTTGTTGTTATTGTTGTTACGTTTCAATGTTACTCTTCTATCTTATTGTTATTTTTTATTGTTAATCTTCTAGCTTATTAGCTATATGAGTGGAGAGAAGTAAAATTAGACGTCAAAAAAAAACATCGTATGAATGCAAGGAATTTTTGGTAGCAACTTCAAAAGAGAATTAAGAAAAATAGACGTCATAAATTTCACCGTGTGAATTAGCACTATGAATAATTTTTTTGAACAATTAAATAATAATCGTACCCCGGAAACAAAATAAGTAAAGTGTTCAGATTGTATTAATGCCGGAATATAATTTTTAGCACTGGTCTTAATTTTTTTTGCCTTATATTATTTAATCGATTGACCAATATATTGATGCCCACCTCTTGCAATAGTCCTCCATTGACATTTTCGAAGTTTTAAAGTCAATCACTACGTTAATTACATAAATACAATATTCCAACTTTACTAAAAACTATTAAAAATTATCTATTGTCATTGGAATTGTTTCAACTCAAATACATTTTTAGTTTACATTCTCTCCGACTTGTAAATCCAATTTTTAAATCCATGCATTTAAATAGCACTTATTAGCCATCCAGTGGTTATATTTATAACCCACTAAATTCCTAAATAAAAATGTCAATATATCTCTGTACCCGCACAGAAACACACATAAGTATATTCATCTACAGGAATGCTATGACCATTAAATACTAGCTTAATATTAGCACGTTCGCAACGACACATTAAATGTGTGTGTGTGTGTGTGTGTGTGTGTGTGTGTGTGTTTGTGTTAAATATTCAAGAGCAAGCATATGCATGCAAACATGATTGGAGTATAAAAGTAGAACATGATGTTAGCCAATCAATTGTAATATTTAAGGCAGCAATATTAGAGTTGCATGTGAGCACATGACCCAGCTAATGCAAAATTACACTCTCATATGTTGGCATTAGCCAGACACAGTTTGATAGTTTTTTTTTTTTTTAATTTAACATACAACTCTCAGCAGGACATTAAAATTGACATTATATTACCTGGGTCATGACATGCATTTGGAATTGAATTGAAGTTGTGTAACAACTACAAACATATTTGAAAATTCATTTATAAGTAAGTATATATTTGTGAGCAAGACAAGCACTTGTATGTGTTTAGTTAAAAATGTCTCGAAGGATTTACTAACTAATCGATGGATACTAGAATGGAAGATTTATGCTTCTTTTAAATCAGAAATCAGACTTGCAATTTCTGTCTACATGGCAGCAAAGAGAAGTTGTAAGTTATTGCTTGCAGTTGACTTAAGTATTGTTGACTAAGCTAAAGAATTGCAGCCAAGAAATCATTATGTACAGCTGGCTAACACAGCAGGATTTTATTTTATAAAAATTTAAAACTTTCTGCGTAAATAAGTTCAGGGCCACAACGAAATCGATTGCTGTAGTTTTATGTTTAAAACAAAATTTTTGGCAACAGATTTTTTTTCTATATATTTAAAATAAACTCGCACAAGGGAAGTGTATCCAAATCCATGAATGATATTTAAGTTTCTTAAACTAAAACAAATGCAAATACAAACACAAATTGTTTAATAAGTGTATACTTTTTCTCATAAAAATTTAATGTTGCGGAAAATTAAAACAAAAGAGAAGCTGTTGGAATACATAAATATAACTAAGACCTTTTGTTTTAGATTTAACATTAAAATGTTTTTATTTAGTTGTAAATATCTTTGAATTGAAGATTAAATAGAAACATATTCAATTGCTTAGAAATAAGATTTTTGCATAAATTGAAAATAAATTTCGTATAAATTGTAATGGCTGTCATTTAAATGGAATTGGTAGTTAAATTTTATTAAAGAAAAAAAAGCTCTATAGGCGTATGATTGATATTTTTAAAGTTCAATAATAATCATACGCCTTAAGGCAATTTTTACAGTGGGGTACGTATTTATTTTCAATCTTTGATATGCTACTATAGAATAAATTATACTATTTAGTATAAATAGAATTCATAAATGCAATTAAATACTTATTCGCTTGAGCTCTATAATTTTACTAAGTCAATATAACGAATTTTTTTATTTCGTATTCGGTAAAAAATTTTTGTTTGTCTGTAGCTTAAACTTTTTTCTTTCAATTAAGAATGTTTATGCATAAAATAATTTATTCGTTATTCGACTTATTTGATTTTTGTTGCAAAATAATTTTGTTTAATATAATTTTTTTGTTAATTTTTATATAAAATTTTTTATTCGTTATACCGAATAAATTTGTTAATCAAATAACATTTTTATTCGTTGTTTGAATAAGATTTTTATTCGTTGTTTGAATAAGATTTTTATTCGTGTAAAAGGATTTGATTGCATTTTCATCAAAATATTTTTCCTAGCCTGAATACAATTTGTACTTGTTAGTCGAGTAATTTGTTTTTATTCGAATATTTATTCGTTTTTATTCGAATAAAATTTTTAATCGTTAATTGAATATTTTTGTCTTCTGCTGACAAAATGTATTTTACTTCATGTCACACAATTTTTTTTACTGCTTGAACAAAAAATATCTTACAAAAGTAATTTTTTTTATTCGAATAACATTTTTATTCGTTAGTTAGATGCTGTATTGCTACTTGTCAAAAGATTTATTTTATTACACTTTCACAGCAATTTTCTTCAGTGTATACATTTTTTTAGTGAAATAATTTTTTATTCGAATAAAATTTTTATTCGTTAATTGGATGCCCTTATTCTATTTGTAAAGCTATTTAATTTATTGCACGTTCACAAAAACCCTTTTTCAGTGCTGGAATTAAAACTTCTTAGTCAAATATATTTTTTTTATTCGAATAAAATTTTTTATCGGGTATTTGAAAATTTTTTTTTTATATTTAAACTAAACTTTTAATTTTGCTAATCATTCGATTAAAAATTTTGTTGAATTATATTCTCTATTTATTTTTGTTCGTTAATTGAAAGAGATTTTTTACTCACAATAAATAGTAAATTTGGCTAATCGAGTAATTTTTTTTTTTAATTTGTTATCAAATAATTTTTTTGATCTTGCGATTTTTTTCTCTAATGATTTATTTTTTTACATAAAATTATTATTCGTTATCCGAATAAATTTTTTGTTAATTTTTAATATGAAAATTTTTGTTGTCATTTAAAAAAAAATTTTCTTCAGTAATTTTTCTCCGTCTAGATAATAAGATTTTTTTATCGGATATTCAACAAAGTTTTTTTCACTCTCTTTTGCAGAGCTGTAAATGAATGATTCATATTTGATTTTTAATTCACAATGAATTTAAAAAATTAACTTAATTCATTTTGCCCAAAATGTGAATTGAATTAAAATTGGAATCCATTCGTAATAGAATTAAAATAATGAATAATAATAATAAAGATCATAAATCAAAAAACGGTTTGAAGTTTTAAGAAATTAAAGAATTGAAATCCTAGACTCTATAAACAAATTTATACAAATAATAATAAATATCCATTTAACTAAGACTTTCATTTCTGATATTGCTTTCTAACGTATCTCGAGCATTTTTTTCGATTAAACAATCAAAATCAAATTGAAAAAAGTTCATCTATCGCTCAGTTTATTGAAAAAATAACAGTTTTAAGGATTCCCTTGCTTTGTTGGAAGTATTCTTGTTTCAGCTCTTCGTATTCGTTGTATTTGTCTAAATGTTGCTTGCACAAAAGAAGTAGAAAATTCGATATTACATGTGCTGTTCCAGTCATCACTTTGTCTCTTATATATTTTGCCTTTTTGATTTAGTTTTTTTTCTGGATACTCTTGCTGTAAGAATACAAACAGCTGCATTTATATAAAGATATCTTACCTATTTTAGGCAATTTTTTCTTGCCCCTAATAAAAATTAACCTCTTACACGATAGTAAAATATTTCTCAAACAATAGCGACCGCGTTGGACATTTGCCGACGTCAGGTGATGATGTGACGTCCGCCAGCTCAGGCTCATCTGTTTGTGCTAATTCTGATTTACAGTTATTAGAACTGGATTTACAAGTTCATATACAAAGTTTGCGTCCAAATTTATGAAAGAAATTTTCGGTTTTAACAAATTCGTTTTTGTTAAAATATGCACATTTTTCACTTTTGTATTTCTAAACTAAATCAAATTTTTCAACCGATTCCTTTGTGAAAATTTCAATTTAATTTATTTTATTAAATCGTTTTGACAGGTATTTTTATTCACATAACACAAGCCCTATCTAGATTGATTTTTTTGCATATCATTGCTTAAGCAACAAATTCAGTAGCTTCATTACAAAAATCGCAGGATAACGTTTGAATAACACTTCATTCGTAATGAAGAAATGAAAATGGAAATGATGAATGAAGGAATTAATGAAAATTTATTTCCATTATATTATCGATGAATGCATTCAAATATTAAATCAATTATTTATGTTGGCTGAAATGAATGCATTTAAAAAATTCAAGTCAAGATGAATTAAATAAATTTTAAGTCAAATCATTTTTTTCATCATGATGAATGCATTTAAATATTAATTCAATTCATATTTTGGGCAAAATGAATGCATTAAAAAAGTGATAACTCATTGGCTGAATGATTCGCAGATTCATTAAAAAAGCATCATTCTTTTTCAGCTCTGCTCTTTTGTAATATAATATTATTCCTTATTTTTGATTGAAAAATTTTTATTTTTTATTCGAATAATTTTTTGTTATTATTTATTAGCATTCTTTATTTTTTACTAAAAAATTTTTATTTATCATTCGAATAATTTTTTTACTTTTTTTATTATTTATTATTATTTAAGTTTTTTATTCGATTAAAATTTTTTATTCGAATAAAATTTTTTATTCTTCATTTGCTCGCATCATTTTTTTTTGTTTATCTGAACACATTTTTTTATTTTTTATTATTTACTCTTATTTTTATTTTTTATCAAAAAATTTTATATTTTATTTGAATAAAATTTTTTATTCTTTATTTTTTATTGTTTGATTTTTATTATAATAAATTTTTTTTCCGAATAAACTTTTTTATTCTCTGTTTTAATTTTTTAATAATATTTTTAATCGCTTATTTGCATAATTTTTGTTAATGTAATATTATTTTTTTATTCGAGCTATGTTTTTTGTGCTTTATTTGAAAAAATTTTTATACTTCCTAAAAATCTACAAACTCGAATAATCTATGATCCTTGCGATAATATTTCAGCCATTGCAACTCGCAGCTAAATAAATATTTATTAAAATCTTGTACACCTACAGAAATTAATCTGCAAATAGCCTTTACACTGAACAAACTAAAAAAAGATGTTTGCTTTACCGCCTTTAGATTTTATAACTACTCTGCCATTCGAGCATTTCCTACAAAAACTCTTTATACAAAACAAAAGAATTTTTATGCTCTTTGCAAGGTATAATGGAAAATCTTATAATATTAATTTCTTTCTAGCAGTTTTCTTTACAAATTCTTTGCTTTTTTCCTTCAAAGTTATTAATAAAGATGCTTTTGCATACAAAAAAAAAAAAAAATAAAGATGTGTTAATGAATTACTCTTACACAAAAAGCTGCCAGCCTGTATAAATAGCTAAAGGAGGCAGCACTTAATTAAAGTTTATTAAAAAAACAAAATAATAGTTTTTTTTTTGCTTTTAGCTTAAAGCAAAAAGAGTTTTCTTAACGCTTTTATTGAGTTTGTACAGAAAGTTGTTGGCATTTTCATTTCTAACGAAAGAATTTAAAATTTTAATTTACTTTTTATAAACTTTTGTATGTGTACCTGCTTACGTTTAAAGGAAACGAAAAAAAGGCAATATATCTTTTATTATCTCATTCTCTTATTCTCTTCCCTCTCCCGCACTCACTCTAGCCTAATTTTCTATTTGAGTTGATTTTACAATTAGCTTTAGCAACGCATTAGTGCTGTTACACTTTTATACGTGACTTGCAATTCCTTGTTCGTGTTTTTCTTTTATTTGTTTTCTTTTGTATGAAAAAAAAACTTTGTTTTTTGTGTTGTCATTTCCACCTCCATACTATTTTTTATTGTTTGCTAGTATTTTTGCATGAAAAGTGTGAAACAATTTTTATATGTATGACATCGATGTTGCATTAAGTCTTGACTCAAAAGTTTTATCTTTCTCTTTCTCTCTCTATATGATTTTTTTTTATTTTCTTAAAAACACACATACATACATATACATATGTACATATCTACACCTTTGTGAACGTGTTTTGCAAGCAAAAATAGTTGCATGCACAAACGTGCTCTCTAGACGTAGTATTTACCGGTAATATTTGAAATTATTTTATTAATGTTGAATGCTTGTTAATATTGACTATAGCGATGACAGGTTAAAATGCATTTAAATGCATTTTTGAAGTATACAAATGTAGTTACCAAGCAATATTATTTCAATAAAATAAAAGTTTTTTTTCACACAGAAATAATACGAATTGCTTAATTGAAGAGGGATTGTGAAGGATAAGCAGTTGCTTGTGCACAAAAATGTATATATGAAAGGCTTTTTCGAAAACAATTTGTTTCCACTATTTAGAGTTGGATCTAATGATATACCGATTAGTGATCGGCAATGAATCGTTTTTACGTTATTCATACTGACTCATGAAATTTTTTATATAAGCGAATAGACATCATATAAACTCAACTACTCTGATTTATGAAAACTCATGATGACATTGATTTATAAGTATAGGTTGAAATAAATATGAATGCGTCATCGAAATCATATTCATACCACAGTAACACTCATAAATGACCTCAGTTTGATTTATAATTTGTAGTATACAATATTAGTAAGCAGGGTTGTTTTTCAATTCGTGCAAAAAATAAAAAAAAAATAACAGAGAAACACATAACCACATAATTAGAACTTTAATGTTCATGTGCAGAGTTTGCATTGTGAATCATAATTATTCTACATGGTCCATAGGCATTGAGTTAAGGAGAGACGAAATCAACAATGTCATAAATGTTGCTAAGTATGAGTGCGATGCACACTTCAAACTTTTGAGTGAATATGATTCATAGACAACACTGCAATAAGTACGAGTGCGCATAAGTACAAGAAATTATAAGTCATGATTCAACTCTATTTACTATTTCACTACTCATTGCTGTTCTCTGATACCGATGTTGTTTTCCCAAAAGGAACAATGATTCCCTCTACGGCCTATCTCACGAGATCTCAATTCCTATCACTCTAATGTACCATTATAAATTCAAAAAATTAAAGTTTGCATAAAATCATTAAACTTTTGTGCAGAAGTGGGCATGGTTGATTTTGATAAAACCCGGCAATAGTCTTTTTTCTTCTAGAAACTTTTTGTACCAAGCTTGAAGATTTCTGTTTGGATTGAAAGAGTTTTATATGAAAAAACCATTGCACGGGCAATGGGCATGGCCTATTTGCATGAAATTTTATTATTTTCCTAACTTTGACTGCACGAATATAATACTAGTACCCACTTTCAAACGTCTTGCGACATGCGAAACATCGTAGCTTTCCCTTGGATTGTATGTGTATTTTGCTAATGTATTTTGAAGAAAAGCTGCAATTTGAAATTTATTTGCTGGTGGTTCAGCGTTGTCTATATGCATTTCATTGTTGCTGTAACAAATCATCTGTAGACTTCAACCACACATTTTGAGTAGTCAAAAACCTCTTATCTTATGCACAGACTTTAAAGAACTATTTGAGAATTCACAAATAATAATATTTTTGAAAATCACAAGAAAAATAAGCGTAGTAGGTTGAAGTCTACTGATGATTTGTTACAGCAACAATGAAATGCATATAGACAACGCTGAACCACCAGCAAATAAATTTCAAATTAAAATAAACTTCTGACAATATGTCGAATAATAAATTTCTTGAAAAGCTGCAATATTTTTAATTTACACGTTTGCAATACCATTTGCATTAAACACCGAATAACTCCAATATAAATTTTAGTGTTTTTTAAACTCAGTACACTAAAAAAACATGAACTAAGACTTTGTAAAATTTTCTAAATTTGAGTAAAAAAAGTTGTTTGGCGTCAAAGCTGTTTTTTTACTTGAAATGAGTATAATATTTACTAAATTTCTAGTTCATTAATGAACTAGTTTAAAGTAATTATGTTTTTATATTTAAGAAAAAATTTTCTAAAACTAAGTAAAATTTTCCCATAAAATTCGGAGCTTTGCAAGAAATGTTTTACATCTTTTATCTCAAATTTAGTAAATTTTGTAAAGTTTTTTATGTCTTTCATTCTGGTACTTATTTTTATTTTTAACTAATTTTTGTTATTAAATCTTCATATTATATTCTTAATTTATTCACCATACATATATATTAATTTGAAGTTTTTATAAATGTTAAAACGACAAAAAAGATTTTTTATCGAAAAATAAGATTTTTAAAAATTTTACTTTTAGTACTTTTAATATATTATTGAGGGATTTTTTGACTAAACTATTTACAAATTTTCTGATTTGCTTCATAATGATCTTACACATATTCTATACAGCAAATATTTTGTGTTATTTGGCTTTACTTTTAACAGTTCACTGGAAACAAAATAATTTTAAACTCAATTTTATTTAACAAAATAACAAAAAAGATTTTTTTGCTCGACTTGAAGATTTTTGAAAAATAAATATGGCAACACTGCTAACAGAGCAACCTGAATAAGCATTAAAATTTTTGAGTTTAAGGTTTTATTTTATTTACAAAAAATATATTTCAAGTTCAAATATTCCTCGGAAATATGAAAAATTTACTTAGATTTTTTGCTTGATGCAAATAAAAGATACATTCTATAATTTAAAGAAAAAATACTTAAAACTGGTAAATATTTTTTTTCTAAAATTCTGAATATTTTTTTTTATAGCTTTCAAGTAATGCTAGGTATACAATTGGGACGAACGACGAATTACGTCCACGTCGAAGAGTTCGTCGTTAAGAATTCGCTGCATAAATTCTTGGTGTGAAGCACAATAACGACGAATTTACTCAGCGAATTCAGCTCTTATAATTGACAGGGCTGTCAGATTTATTTGCACCTTTTTCGCCAAATCCAATGTTAAAAATCGCCAAAATCGCCAAATCCTCTTTTTTTAGTTTTTGACAATGAAATATATATTTTATAAATTATTAAAAATTTATTTTATACATTATAAAAAATTTATTTGTTCCGAATCGCTAAAATTCGCCAAAAAATGGGAAAAATCGCCATTATATATATTTTGAATCAGAAATAATTTTTAGTCAGGCTTAAGTTCAGTAATTTCAATTCTTTTATTGAATGACATATTTTTATTAATTAATGTGAGTTTCTAAAGAAGAGAAGAAAAATTTAATTAGACTTTTAAGATGCGGGAAATCCCGATATTTTTCTGTGCTGCAACGCTTAAAAGTCTAATTTAATTTTTCTTCTCTTCTTTAGAAACTCACATTAATTAATAAAAATATGTCATTCAATAAAAGAATTGAAATTACTGAACTTAAGCCTGACTAAAAATTATTTCTGATTAAAAATTCACTATAGTTCAATTAAAATCTAAAAATGTTTATTTTTATTTAGAACAACGTAAAAATGGTTATGATCATAAAAAGGTACAATGTTTGATATAAAGAAGCTTAGTATTAATCAAATATTGGATATATATACATATGTACATTTGTATGTAGTTGCAGTTCTATTACATATCTAAAACGCTTTATACTTCATCGTCAAGACATTCCATATTGTCTTGCTCTTGTATGAGAATTGAACTTTTACAACATATCTTGCGAAGGTATAAAAAAGTGCAACATGTGCTATATATTTTGATATAATTTATAACTCGTAACAACGTGTCAAGAAGTTAATATTGCATGATATTTCGGAAATGCGTTTTAGTTTCGTTCATTATTGAAAATACTCTTTCAACGCAGGCATTACAGCCAAAGCAAGTTCTTTAAAATGGTACGTACCTGCCATATGCTTATAATCATACACTTTTGGATGGATTGCAACATTTTATAATGGAAAAATGTTCGTAAACCTTCAATATATTAATATTTTCAGGAATTATATTTATTAATTCTTTCACGAGCATCTTTAAATATGACAAACAATATTCTAAAAGTATTTCAATTCAAAAAAAATTGCATTTAGTGGGAGAAAAGTGTTTGGTATATCAATAGATATAATAACAATGGTTATCAATTCTTCGCTATTATGAGTTTCATTCAAAATTGTTGGCTTGAAAACTTTTGAGGAAAATGAAAGAAGAGCAGAATATAGCTTCTGATGCATACTGCCTGCGTGCATGTTATCTGACTGAAATTCAAGATTTAAATGGTTCATTTCATTTACTATTGGATTTATAAACATCTAAAAAAGTCTTGTCTTTTCGTCACATAATTCTTTGTATATATTTGGGGCTGTCTTATCATTTTCGGCTGTTGAAATAAGTGAAAAATGATGTTTAAGCTCCACCCATTGCACATTCAACGAGTTGCAGAAATTTGTACAAGTTTTCTAAAACGGTTGCTGCCAATACCAGTATTAAATGTCCTTAGCACAACATATAAAAATATCATAATAAAAATAATATAATAACTATTTTCAAGCTAATTCAAGGCTCATCAAAAATAGCCAACAAAATCGCCAACTTTTTTATAAAACGCCAAAATATCGCCATGTCGCCAAATCGAAAATTAGGATGCCAAACTAGATTTAAATCCGCCACGTTTGGCGAGAAATCGCCACATCTGACAGCCCTGATAATTGATAAAGTTGGTTATTGTCAGTGTGACCATATTAGCTTATTTTGGGCTAAATTTAGCTTATTTCTTTCGAATTTAGCTTTAAAATTTTTATTTAGCTCTTAGCTTCTTTTTTTAGCGTCTTTAAAAACGGTTTTAACTTTTTTAGCCTTTTTTAATCCAAATTTCGTATTCTCTAAAAATATATTAAAGACATACGTGATTTAGCTTAATTTTATTTTAAAATCTGGTCACACTGTTTATTGTGTATGCAAAGAGAGAGTGAGAGAGAAAATTGTTTTTTCGTCATTCGTCTGCGTACAAAATAGAAATAAATCTATCTCAGAGTTCGTCACGCACGACGAATTTCTTTTCTACGCCGGTGTGGTGTTCATTTTCATATGAACAAATGTGTTTTATTTTTTATGACGAAAGTTTGCATCGAAAAATTCGTCGTTCCTCCCAGTTGTGTTCATAGCATGAGTCAAATTTAATGAACTAATCAGGAGTAAGTCATTTCCTAAAATTTATTTTTTGCTTTAAAACGTGATTGACTAGTTCTTAGGATACATTTTGCCTAAACTTTTAAACCATTTTCCATTTGCCAATTTTTGATAAATATTTCCTTTAAGCCAGTAAACTTGTCCTTGAATATGATAATTTTTGTGTGTATTTTTCTAAACTATTTTTAAGGATATGAACTTTTATTTTTTACTCATATTGAGTAATTTTTACTAGATTTTTGTAAAAATTTACTTAAATTAAAAAAAAAAAAATTACTTAAACTTAGAATTTTTTTTACTTAATAATAGTATATGAATTTTTTTTAGTGTACTATTTTGATCTTTGTTAAAAAAAATCGAGTATTTTGGACATACTCGTATAAAAATGTTTTGGGTAATTTTATTTTCGATAATTTTTTGGAGAGTGTCTCCTTTTTTGATTTTATATGACGATATATAATTTTTGCAATAGTATTTTGTTAACTTACGTGTAGTTTCCACAAGGCAATTAAGCGACTTGCCCAGAAAAAATAGTTGAAAGTTACTAATTTTTTTTGAGTGATTCTATAAAAATTTTCTACAAAATGGCATTGTGGAAACTACACATTAATATTTAAAGGTTCTATTTAATTTTGTTTCGAAACTAGTTATTTTA
The DNA here is from genome assembly GCA_949987645.1 of Tachina grossa. NCBI lineage: Eukaryota > Metazoa > Arthropoda > Insecta > Diptera > Tachinidae > Tachina > Tachina grossa. Next base: position 168,965,493 of record OX465275.1, read on the forward strand.
ATAGATGATCCTCTAATCTAACGATATATTTGAAAAATTCGTTTTGACAAAAATAATAAGTTAGGGCGTTTCTATATTAAGGTAACGATTTATATGTTATTCGATTTGTTTTAAAGACAAACTGAATTTGAGTGTGTTGAAAATTTCACGCATTTTTATGAAGTATTTCATGATATAAAAAAACGTTATTTATCTCCAGCTCAAAAATCTAAGATAATTGATTTCTTTCTATACTTTTATTTCATTTATAAAATGTACACTTTTACTAGTTTCTGAAAATCATCTCCATTATTATCATTATTGTAGCAAGCTGAAAATTTTCTTATCCAGGAAATTGTTTTTGATCACAGAAAAACATAATAAAACATTTAATTGACAATGATTTGGCGAAAAAGTTGCAACGTGACAAGAAAGGCAGGCGATTGCGACAATGATTGTTTAAAACTCTAGAAAGAAAATGAAAGTAAGTTCGATTAAAGTTTTTCTTTTATAATTTTTTTTGTCAGCCAAATCAGACTGTAGAAGTAATTAAAAGTAAATTTTCTTAAAGTAATAAATCAAAAAAAAAAAAAAAAAACGTTTTTTGTATTTTTCTATTAATAAAGTTTTGAACAAAATTAAAAAAAATATATTTTATTTATCTCTATACTTTTCGTGCTGTTTTTCAATTTAAATCTATTTCGTTATTGGTCTTATTTAAACAGTAACGCTAGAAGATAAGTTTAACTATTTGGTGCTGATTGCTATTAGTATAACTTCAACAAAAAGTTTTTAATACTGCAAGGATGCTGTTGCTTTTGCTGTTAGCACTTAAGCATTCGCTACAAGGATAACAATAATGCAACAATACAAAAAGTTTAGTTAAATTTGCACAACTGTTAAAACAACAACTAAAACTAAAGTTAACAATGCAAAGAATACAATGACTGACTATACTATTCAGTACAAGTATGCTTTATTTATTGAAAACAATCACAGTTTGCTGGTACACGAAAATAAGTAAAATGTAACAGGGTGTGCTGTTTTAGAATGTAAAAATTGCTTAAAAGTCAAAACTGTTTTATTAATATAAATGAAGCTTTTTATATATCTTCGTTTTGTAAAACCCTCTGGCAATTCATGCTGCATCTCCACTTGACTAACACGGAGCTAAACGTTTGAAGCACACACTCGTAGTAGTGCAATTGTTCACTTGTTTTAGTTTGTTAGCGTGTATTTGTCTAAAATTTTCTGTAATATTTACTGCCATTATAATGATTACACAAGTATTTAGGTTGATTTCATTTTGGCTTTTATTTATAGTCAAGTTTGTTTGCTCTTTTTATTTATAAATAAATACCTTTAACAATTCTATCTGCAGATTTTGATTTATAAAATAGTTGTTGGCAGTTCACGAATTTAATTCTTAATTTTAGTTCGTTGCTGTTGAAATGTCTTGTGAAATGTTCTGTATACAATTTTAAATTAAATTTTACAAATAATATTTGTAATAATTTTTAAGTCAAATATTCAAATGTTGGCTAAAATATAAAACAAACACTTAAGATCAAAGTAAAGTAAAACATATCAATTGTATTACAAAAGCAATATGCATGCAAAGTTGTCAACAATTAGGACTTAACTAACAAGTTTAAAAAAAAATTAGCCCGACTGCGACCAACTTTGAACCTTCAAATATCCCAAATGGTCGTTCAAAATGAAAAATTATAAGAGAAACTCAAAGATGATTTAAAAATACCTGCCGAGTGATGCCCATTTTGATATACTTCGCCGACTTTTTACTTTCACGTATATGCAAAATGGCGTCTGTTGGCCGCCATTGTTGAATTTTGACAACTGACATATTTTTAGTGATACTCGCGGGATTAAGACAAATCGATTGACGTAAAAATTATCAAAATCGGTCCACGCGTTCGGTTTATATAGTGCCCCAAGGGAACACAAGCACACATGCATACATACATACATGCATACATACGTAAATACATACATACATGCATAGATACGTAAATATATACATACATACACACATACATACATACATAGACTGATAAACACAATACCCTTCACTGCGTTGCGCACTCGGGTAAAAATTAAAAAAATTGTTGCATACTTTTAGGAGCGCAAAATGAACTAAAAGCAATAAACCTATACTTTCCTTCATTTAAAGCCTCCATTACGCTATTAATGCCTTTTAAAGTTTTTTTTTTTAAATTCTTAAAGCTTTTTGTTGAACAAACTGCTTAACGAAGTAATTGTGCCAACAACATATGCTCGATTTCCCAAACAATTGTGTATTACCTTCATTAAATATTCAGCCCCTAAATACACAAGCAGGACGGCCGAAACACTCAAAGAAGTCAATCAAATGAAAAATTTAAACTATAACACATCACAGTCCCAAAAAAAAAAAAAAAAAAAAAATAATAAAGAAAATATTTTACTTTATTAAAAAATTGTTTATTTCAAAGGAAGGAAGAGAAAATTGTTTCCGTTTCCGGTCTCCATTTAATAAACTACCAACGAATTTTATGCTGTCCCTTGAAATATGAAAATATAAACATTTTTGTTTGTGACATTTTATTTCTTTTGCAAAGCCTCTCTGTCTACCGTTTAAGTTTCTTTGTTTAAGGCTTTTATTGGTATGATTGTGTCTGTTTTTAATTTTTTTGTGTGTCTTCAATAAAAGCAACCGAATCACATACTTGCTATTATTACAATTTAATTCAGGTGCTCAACATTTTACGCATTTTACAACTGAAAGTATGGCATTTAACATGGACGCACAAGTTCAAATAAATAAAGACTGCAAGAGGCAAAAAGGTCCTTCAAACTGAAAATATTCTCGTTCGTAAAAGGTCGTCCTCATTTATGTATGATATTATTTGTTTGTTTATTGTTGTTGCCTCTAGGGATTTGCGACTCATTTATAAACTAAAGTGTTTTGTCTGCAAAGTTTTATCCAAAATGTCGCTTTTTTGCACTATAAGCTTAATCCAAAAAACGGTGTTATAAGTTTGAAATAATGTTTGTAACAACTCAGCAAAGAGTATCCTCAAAAAAAGTATATACGCTCAAAAGTTTTAACTAAAAGGTATATTAAAGCAAAAGTTGTGCAACAGGTATGATTGAAAAAGTACTTGTAAGTACCAATTGTAATTTAACAAATGTTACATTTGATCAAAAGAATATCTACCAATAGAAAGTATAATTTTTGCAAAAAGTTCTTTTCAACAGGAACTATAATCATCACAACTCAAATATGTAGAAAAAAAAGGATATTTTTAGCATATTTTGACCAAAAAAATATGTAACTACATCTATAAAGAAACTATTATATTAATAACAGATATATCGTAACATAACTGGCAAAAAAGGCTAACCGAGATAATTTTCTACCTTAATTTACGAGTATTGACGCAATCCGATTACGCAACCCCACAAAATCCAACATTTTCTTTTCCCTTCAAAAATTCATTCCATTTGTTCATATATCTACACTAAAACAAACTACATCATTTGTTTTTTTTCTATCACGTAACATTTTTTTTGTGAGTATAATTCAAAACAAAAAATTGTGACGTGATGGAAGTTTTTTAATATTTTTTCTGAAGCTTAATACCTAATGCCTATCCCAATTGGCTATTAATTTCATAAGAGGAAACCCATAATCGGGCTGTGTTGCTTACAATCGCAGACAATAGATTTTCGTAAAAAAATTAAGTGCAAAAAATATGTTGCTAAACCTTTTTTTGCGATTGTGGCTTGATATTTATGTATGTATGTTCGATACAAAAGTAAAAGGAATAAAGTATGTAACTTTTCCTAAAAAACTACAATTTCTGTATTAACAAAAAAGTTCGTTTTAAACAAAAAAGTACATTTGTAACAAAAGAGTACATTTTTAACAAAAAGTACCTTTTTTTGCAAAAAGTGCCTATTTAAAAAAAGTATATTTTTAACAAAAGTAAATTTTTTTTAATCAAAAAGTATATCTTTAAATAAAAGTTCCTATGTAACAAAAAGTACCATTTTGCAAAAAAAATACATTTTTTAAACAAAGTACCTTTTTTTACAAAATGTATCTTTTAAAAAAAAGTAACTTTATAACTATATAAAACTTTTTAACAAAAAGTACCTTATTTAACAAAAAGTACTTTGTTAACAAAAAGTACTTTTTAGCAAAAAAAAGTACTTGTTTTTAGCAAAAAGTACTGGGTTTTAACCAGATGAACCTTTTTAACAAAAATTAAATTTTTTAACAAAAAGTACCTTTTTAACAAAAAATACTTTTTAAACATAAAGTATCTTTTTAACAAAAAATAAATTTTTAGCAAAAAGTAGCTTTTTATCAAAAGTACCTTATCAACAAAAATTACTATTTGAAATAAAAGTAAAATTTAAGCAAAAAATATCTTCAAATAAAAGTAATTTTTCGGGAAAAAGTAAATTTTTAAGAAAAAGTAAATTCTTAGCGAAAAATACCCTTTTAACAAAAAGTACCACTTTAATAAAAAGTAAATTTTTAACAACAAGTACATCTTTAACAAAAAGTAAATTTTAACATAAAGTACCTTTTTAACAAAATGTACCTTTTTAGGAAAATTACCCCTTTTAACAGTAAGTATGTTTTAACAAAAAATACCTTTTTTTTGTAGCGAATATCATCTTTTGTACAAAAATTACCCTTTGAATAATGTGTCCCTTTTTAACAAAATGAGCACTTCTAACAATATTTATTCATTATTAAAAAATTAGTACCTTTCTACCAATAAGTAGTTTTTGAACAAATATTTTTTTTAAAAAAAAGTGCACTTTAAAAAAAAAAAAAAAAAAAAAATATATATATTTTTGGAGGAAAAAACTATTTTTTAACAAGCAGTAAATTTTTTACAACTAATAATTTTTATACTAAACTAAAAGCTAAAAGTAAAAGCTAAAATTTTAAGTAAAAAGTATCTTCTGAACAAAGGGTACTTTTTGAACAAAAATTATTTGTTTTTACAAGGACTATCCTTATCTGTAAGCCAAACCAGTCTTTTGAACAAAAAGTAACATTTTGCGAAAAAGTTTCTTCTGAAAAAAAGTTAATTCTCAACAAAAAGAGTACTTCACAAAAATTTATTATTAGCAATAAGTATTTTTGAAAAAAATTAAATTTTTAACAAAAACCGAATTGGAAGCTAAAGTATTCATAATTTTATTTTAAATGTTTGAACTTTTTACAATAAAATGTATTTATTCAGGATTCTTGGTAAAACATTTTTAGCAAAAATTTTATTTAGAGTATTTTGAATGTCATTGCAAATGAAATATTTTTCGCAGTAGTTCTGTTGCGTGATTCATTTAATATGGTAACCTTTGCTTTTTATTTCATTCCCATGATGCCCCGGCTTCCTAGACTGTAAAGTTTGAATGTGGCAGTTTTTGCTGGAAGCCTTCGTACGTTTGTGTATATGTGTGTGTGTGTGTGTGTGTGTGTTTATTACATTTGCTGTTTTTGGTTTTTATTTTGGTTTTCATTTGTTCAATGTTCGTAAACACAGATATATCATTGTTGTATACCTTAAGGCGCTTGTTTCTCTGTGTGCGTTGCATATGTTTGCTATTCTCTGTTAATATGTGTAAATTACTTATCTGTTCTCTTTATAAATGTTTTTGATGTTTAAGTATTTGAGTTTGTGTTTAACGAATATATAAACATTGTACAAAAAGAAGAAGTTTCTTTGATGTAAGCAACGTCAACTTACGATTTTTAGATATGAAAAAGGGACCGCTGTCAAAATAGCTTAAATCAAATCTTGAAAGCATAAGTTTATTAGATATATTTCGATGTGATATATGTACATATGTATGTATATGTGATACTCTGATAAAAGTTGAAAGTGCAGTTGAATTATTAGTTTTGTAAAAAAGTTAACTAAATGATTTTTTTTTGATGATTGATTGCCTAGAATACTTTGAATAAAAATTTCTATTTGCATTGAATAGGGTGTTTGGTCCTAATATTTTGCGAAATAAATAATTGTATTATGACAAGCATTAAATCTAATTAATATGTATCAAATCTAAATATAAAATATCTTTTATATGTCAGTACAATAATAAAAAAATTTTTGACAAAAAATAGTTCCTGCATAAAAACAAAGCTCTATGATATAAAAGAAATGTTAGCAAAAAGTACTTTTCAATGAAAAATATTAAAAAAAGTACTTTTCAGTAAAAAAAATATTTTAAGACAAAAGTACTTTTCAAGGAAAAATACTTTTAGACAAAAAGTACTTCTGAAAATGTAACTAATTTTATATAAATAAATAAAAAGAACTTTTCACAAAAAGTACTTTTTACAAAAAAATTTTTTTTTTGAAAAAGACTTTAACCAAAAACTTCTTTTAAGAAAACTACTTTTAGCAAAAGTAAATTTTTTTTACCAAAATATGCCTCAAGCAAGAGTACTTCTTAAAAAAAGTACTTTTTATCGAAACTACTTGTTTGTTTTTTTTTTTTTTGTAGCAAAATATGCCTTTAGCAGAAGTAATTCTTTAAAAAAGTACTTTTTAGCATAATTACTTGTTTTTTTTAGCAAAATGTGCCTTTAGCAAAACATACTTAGAAAAAAAAGCTTTTATTAAAATGGGCTTTGCTATTAGCCAAAAGGAATAATTTATTACTTAAAATGTGCAAAAACTACTTCTTAATGAAAATTAACATTAGGCAAAAAATTTAAACAAATATAATAATTTTTTAGTGAAAATTTTGTTTTAATGAAAAGGACCCTTTTTAAAAACACTTTTAACAAAAAGTACTTTTTACCAAAATTACATTTCTAGCAAAATATGCATTTAGCAAAATATAATTAACAACAAACAATTATTAAATTAGTTTTTTTTTAGCAAACTGACAAATTTATTTCTTAAAGTAGGCAAAAAGTGCTTTTTAATAAATAAAAAATACTTTAAGCAAAAGTACTTTTTGAAAGAGATAATTTTGAGAATTTTTTTTAAATGAAGAGAAATTTGCACAAAACGTACTTTTCACAAAAAGTACTTTTCACAAAAAGTATTTTTTTTTGGAAAAAGTACTTTTCACTAAAAGTACTTTTCACTAATAGTACTTTTCACTAAAATGTGCATTTAACTTAAAGTACTTTTCGTAAATGGGATGATTTTAAATAATTTTATAACAAAATGTGATTAAAAGAAAAATATATTAAAATAGGATTTTATTAAATTGAGTTCTTTTTAGCCAAAAGGCATAATTAATTTTTTAATAGGGTGCAAAAAGTACTTTTGAATAAAAAGTGTTTTTTGAAAAATGACAATAAACTTAGAATGAAGTTATCTTTTTTTTTTAAAGTACTTTTACAAAAAACATTTTTAAGCAAATGTACTTTTTACAAAAAACATTTTTAAGCAAAAGTACTTTCTTACAAAACATATTTTAAGCAAAAGTACTTTTAAAGCAAAAGGGTTTTTTGCTTAAATACTTACTTTTAGCAAAATACGGGCTTAGGAAGAAAGCATGATTAATTTTTAAAAAAAAGTGCTCTAATTAAAAACGTACTTCTTGGTGGAAAGTTAGTTATAGGCAGATTTTGTAAACAATTTCGATTAAAATTTGTATAGAAAAAATTAAAATTCGTTTCAAAAAAGATTATTTTCCATGCAAATTTCAAAATAAGAAAATTATTCTGACCTTTTATAATTTAAATTTTTCTTCAAAAGAAATTTTTTGTTAAAAATTTAATTTTCTATAAAATAAAAATTTAACTAAAAAAACACCTTTTATAAAAGAAATATTCTAAATTGAAAAAGTTTATAATAAAAAAAAACACTTTTATTAAGAATTTTTTTTTTTTGCAAAGTTTTCTGTTTAAAGAGAGTGCGATTAACTTTTTGGTTACAAGGCGAGTTCATTAAATTTTTGAAATAAAACTTAATAGAGTAGCAAAAATGAACTCTTCTGTTTTTACAAAGTACTTCCCAACATAAGAAAATAACAAAATTTTTTTATGAACTCACAAATTGGAAAATCTTCTCCTTAAATCTTTGAAATTATACATAATTCACTGATTACTTTCATGTTAGGCCACGTTAGGAATTTTATTTATTTATAGCTTTCGTTTTTGAGTGCAAATATTTGTAATCTCTTTCCCTAAAATTAAACAGCTGAGATTAAAAAAAGAGATTATGAACAACATTTACTTCAACCACTGAATTTTTATATACATATTTATTATTACATATTATTTATTTATTTTTTGTTAATGTCAGTTTTATTTGCAAAAAACCTTAAAGTAAAATTTTAAAGCTGAGGATTATGTTTATTTTACTGCGCAAAATACAAATTACGTCTTGTGAATATTTTTTCAAGCAAAATTTATCTTTTGTCAGACATTTTGTTTAAATAATTCAAATTTAAAATTGCCAAGCAACATTTTCCAAAAGTCTCGCCGTCACACTTGGATCGCTTTGCTGACATTTACATATAATAAAATTTATGGCACTTTTTTTATTTAATAATATTAACTGAGATTTTTAAGGTAACACCTAAAATGACATGAAGTGGGGGCTAAATGCCAACTGTTTATTTGCTGTAGCTGACTTCTAGGATGAAATTGTGGAGCAAAGAAAGCGTGCTGCCTTAAAATTATTATTGCATAAGTGTTAATATTGCCAACTTTGTTCAAAACTCAGGTAGGGAAAATAAATATGAAATATATAAAATATTAAAGCAAGCAAACAGTGAAAAAAAACTTTGCAAAAGAAACGAAATAAGTGAAATAAACCAAACTAAGACCATAATGTCAATGTGCTTTGCATAAGTAAATAGTTTTACCCACGAAAGCGGCTCCAAAAAAAAAATACTTGCCTGGAACACTTGATGTGTTCAATGAAAAAATTGAAAAATAAACAAAAAAAATATATTCAATGAATTATAATTTCTTTACTGGAGAAGGAGAAAAGTTAATTTTGCTAAAGCCATAAATTATTTATGATTTCTTTTCTATTTACAGAATACAACTTTGGTATTAAAAAGAAATTGTTAAAGCAACAGCAAAAAATATGAATTTCTTGTAGCATACTTTTAGAAACAAAAACAAAATTAAATTCATAAAATGTTCATACTTGCTACTTTAATTTGCCATTAACAGTATCGTTTTTATTGTTGAGTATTTTAGATTTATTTTAGATTATTTATTCTTTGGCTTTCTAGTACATTGACTTTGTTTTATTTATGGCCACTTAGTTTGTGCCACTTTACAACAAATATTTGTCTACATCTTCTGTTCGTTCTATTCCACAAAAAAATATCAATATTTATAGATGCAGGACATTAAGTGTGCACAAATTGTCCGTTATTTGTGTACTTAAACACTTCATAAATCTTTATTTTAACTGGATTATAATCGAATCGTTCGTATATACAAGAGTCCCAGTGGACTAAATATATATAAATTTTCAATTAAAGTTCATACATTTTCGATTTAGTAACCGTATCAATAAAAATAAAAATTATTCATATAAAGTTAAGATAATTCTCCATGGCTGCTAACACTAACAAAATTGGCAACTTTAAGAACTTTCTAAAATTTTTGCAAAGACTTTTAACTTTCTTTTTAAATTTGCTTACAAAAATTTTTAATAAAGTATTTTTCATTTTTTATTTAAATATTTTTCATGTTGAAATTTTCTTAAAACTTTTTTTTATTTCTTTTTCGCAAACAATTTCGATCCACTTTTAAATTGAGACAAAAAAAAATAAATAAAAATAGCTCTGCTGTTTGTTCACTGTTACCTGGTAAATGTGTCTTGACCTGCATTCTAAACTTCAATGACAATAAAAAAAACTATTAAGTACCCTGGAGACTTTAAAATGAACCCGTCAATCACCATTTTTATTTAACAACTGCGTGGATGAACGCACTTCTACCTCATTATCAAGAATCATGCAGAAAGGCGATCAAATAATAAGTGTCAAGAATGCGGATTTGTGGGAGAAAAGACACCACGACACGCACACAACTATGCGATTGTTGAGTTTATTTGATCGTCTGCTGGGCTATTAGCCAAATGAAAGAAATGAAAAATTTTGATATTCTTTTTAGTTGCAATGTACTTTTTCTCAAGAAACTATATTATCGGCCTTGTTCTGTAAACCGAATACGAGTAAATTTCTCGGTTTCAAAAAATTAATAATAGTCCTGCAGACACGATTATTTTCTTTCAGATATGATATTTAAGAATCTATATAACAAAAATATTTAAGAAATCTAAAAAAAATTTAATTATATTTATTTGACCTTTTTAGGTTATTCTCTTATGTTTGTTAAGGTCGTTTTATTTAATGATAATTAATTTTTTCGATATATCGTTAACAGTTAACAAGAATCATACAGAAAATTACTTATTTTTTTAATAAATGAAAGTCAAAATAACAAACTTTTAACTCTCTCTCTTATGTTTGTTAAGCTCAGACAGACATAAGAGAATAATGAAAAAAAATAATATTTATATTTTCGGAGTTGGTTTTCTAAAATTGTGCGATTTGTAAAATGGTGATTTTTAGTAAAGAAGTGATTTTTTTTTTACATAAAATAGGCAGGAACCTTATTTCTATTTCTTCTATAAAATGATTTTTTCTTGCAATAGTATTCCTTGTTAAAAAGTAGATTTTTATTGAAAAATTACTTTTTGTGCAAAAGGAATAATACCTTTAGTTGAAAAGTAATTTTTCCTCAAAAATATTATTTGCTTAAATAGCAAATTTTTTGAACCAGGCACTTTTTGTTGAAACTGAGTTTTTGTTGATACTAGTACTTTTTTTTTTTTTTTTGATAAAAACAAGTTTTTTTTAAAGGTACTTTAAGTCAAAAAAAAATATATGGGCTATTTCAGAGAATGTCACGTACGATGTCACGTACGATGTCACGTACGTTGACCAATCAATTAAGCTGGTATTTCAGATCAATGCGGTTAGATTTTTCCTTATATTTTATCAAAGGTAGGTCTACTTGCGCCCCTCAAAAGTACATAAAGAAATAGAGAAAAATTTAAATTTTCTCTAAAATACAAGCTTAATTGATTGGTCAACGTACGTGACATCGTACGTGACATTCTCTGGAATAGCCTATATACATTTTATTAAAAAGTAACAATTAGAATAGTTAGTTTTTCTCAAAGAGATAGTTTTTCTTAGAATATAGTTTTTGTCAAAAAGGCAAATTTTGTGAAAAAGGTAGTTTTTGTCAAAAACGTGGGTTTTCGTTAAAAATGTAGTTGTTGTTAAAAAGTTAGTTCTTGCTTAAAAGTAGAGAGGTTTTTGGTTAAAAAGGAAACTTTTGTTAAACAAACTATTTTTTGATAAAAAAAGGTGGATTTTGTTAAAAAGGTATTTGTTATTAAAAATGTAGTTTTTTTTTTAAAAGGTAGTTTATGTTAAAAAAGGAAGTTTATTTTAAAAAGATAGTTTCTGTAAAAAAAGTAATTTTTTGTTAGAAAGTTAGTTTTTGCTAAAAAGGTAATTTAAAAAAAGGAGTTTTTGCTAAAAAGGTATTTGTTATTAAAAAAAGTAGTTTTTTTTAAAGTTAGTTTTTTTCTGTTAAGGTTATTTTTGCTAAGAAGTTGTTTGTGCTAAAAAAGTATTTTGTGATAAAAAAAAGTAGTTTTTGTTAAAAAGGTAGTTTTTGTTAAAAATGTAGTTTTTGCTAAAAAAGTACTCTCTGTTAGAAATTTAGTTTTTATTAGAAAGGTATTTTTTGTTGAAAATGGTAAATGTAGTTTTTGTTAAAAAGGTAGTTTTATGTTAATAATTTATTGTTTCTTAAAAAGTTAGTTTTTGTTAAAAAGATACTTAAAAACAAATTCTTGTTAAAAAATTTACTTAAGCTTAAAATGTATTATCTTTATTAAAAGTTCCTGTTTAATAACTGATTTTCGTACGTAATATCCGTCCTAGTCTGTCTTCATATACAGAGGTACTGATAAAGGGCACACAAAATTCGACCAGCTCTCAAACAGCCTAATTAAATTTTTAAAGTTGGTCAATTGTTGAGTTTAATTTAGAACAACTAAGTCTAAGCTATACGCACAATATGCAAAATTTTACAAACGAGCTTTTGTACTTTCAAACCGACGAAAGTACAACAGACAAAACAACAATACAATACAACAAGCTTTCAAAGCTTTTTACTTCAAATGCAAATATCAGTGTATGTGTGCTTGGACGTAGCTTACTTAGAGTATTATTTTTGCTTAATTTTTTTTGTGTGAGTATCTTGTTTCTTACAACAACGACTTAATGGAAAAATATTTAAAAATTTTAATATATTTGCTAAGCAAAATTTCTGCATTAAGCATAATTCAAAAGCCAACTCTAGCTTGCCATCAATTTGCCAAAGGCTTTTATTTAGTAGATTTTCATTAAGGTAGCACTACTGGGTATTTAAGTTATAAATACACTTAAATATAAACACACATACACACACATACCTTCATGAATCCACTCGCTCTTGCAAGCAAATATAAGAATGAGTATTTTCCAAATACGTTTGTATGAGTTTTACTATCTGTGTAAACAGTTTTATGAGTGCACTTGTGTTTGTTTAGCTTTAATAAACATTAGTAGTGTTTTTGATAGTGTAATATTTTTAATTTTTTCTCAGTTGCACTGAAGTTTTCTACTCTTGACAATTTATTGATTTTTTATTATTTCCATCGCTTAGTTTATTTATTATTCCTTTCGTTTAATAATTTTTAGTTCTGTTGCTTTTAGAAAATTATTGCAATTGAAGCTGTTGCTTATAGCTATAATGGATGTGTTTATATGTACTAAGTACTAAGTAGTTTTATATGAAGGCACCAGGAGTTTCTTTGCTATTAGTGCAACGGTAAATTTTATGTTTATAAACAGATACTCCCTTAGGAGTTATATGTTTTTAAATAAAGCAAAGCTTTTTACAAATATGTAACGACAGGAGGGCATAAAAATAGCAAAATTGGATAAAATGTTTGATGAACGAAAACTGTTTCAAGTGAAGTAAGTATTGATTGAATATATTCTGTTCGATAGTGGAATTTAATCGATAGCAGCTTTTTATAGAAAAGGAAGGAACAATATATATATGTCTAATATGGAGTTATCGAATTTTATCTTATTCAGTATAAAATAAATGTTTGAATAATATTTTGAATTTTTCTGCAAAGTTTTTAAGTGCTGTATGGTAAAACTTTACTGTTTTCATAACATCATGGCTGCAGTTCATATACTTACTTGGACAAACTTTATCTTTTTAATAAATAAAATCATGCAACATATAAATAAGTTTGAATTAAATTCTTTTTTCTGCTTTTAGTATAGAAAAACTCCAGGGAAAAAGCTCGTTAATATTCTAAAAATATATTTATAATATAAAATAAGCTAATATATTTTATGAAATTCTTTAATATATTTTTATTATATTTACCTGCAGTTCTCCAAGGAATTTTTTAATATATTTTATAAAATCTGTTTTGATTTAAATAAAATAATTTTATTAAAAACTACTTATTTAAAGAATTTATTAGTGTATCTTTGTTTTGTAATTCTAAGCACATAAAACAAAGTACATAAAACTTATATCTTAAAATTTCTTTTACTTTTTGAACTAAATGAAATGTATTTCTTTAATATTCTGCAGCAAAAACTTTATTTTTCAGTCTGACTATTGTGTTAAATATTTGTTTGTCTGGTTTGGTTTTTATTTCATATCGACCAAAAAGAGATAAGTTTGGTTTAATTCTATTTATTTCTTGATTTCTTTAAATGGAGGACAATGTCTGTTTATCTTGATCTTTTTTGTTTTATCAAGTTTTTCAATGGAATTTCTATAATTTAATTGTGCTTTTGTATTTCAAATAAAATCAATTTTAAAGCAATTAAAAGAAGATATTTTAAGAAATTTACAAACACTTATATTGTATAAGGAATGAATGTAAATCTTATTAGTTTTTTTTAAGGAAAATAAATTTAATTTTCTGTATGAGAAATATGCAGGTGAGTTTTTTTTTAAATAAATATATTAGCCCAATTCATAATCTTGTGCAAATGGTCTTGCATCGTAGCATATGCAAAAGGGTATAGTATATTGATACTCATCACTAAGAATTGTTAAGTGGTGAATATCAATATACTACACTATTTTGCACATGCTACGGTGCAAGACCATTTGCACAAGATTGTGAATAGGGCTATTTTGAAATTTTCTATTAATTATCAGGAAAAACCGAAATATGCTCTATAAAAAGTGTTTTATGCTCTAAAGACTTGAAAATATTCCCTAAAAACTAACAAAATATGCTCTTAAAAACAATAGCCTAATTCACAATCTTGTGCAAATGGTATTGCATCGTAGCATGTGCAAAATCGTATAGTATGTTGATACTCACCACTTGACAATTCTTAGTGGTAAGTATCAATAAGCTATTTAATTTTGCACATGCTATGATGCAAGACCATTTGCACAAGACTGTGAATTGGGCTAATATAAATTGGTTTATTTAGTTCAATAACATTTGCTTATTAAATAAAAAAAAAATAACATAAATAAATTATTTGTCAAATTTTTCGACCTTTATTTTATACAGGGTGTCTGGTGGCAAATTTATATTTTTAGATACGATTATTTCAAAAAGCAATATACGGTGCGGAGAGAGGGTGGCGCCGTTGGAATTATCGATTGTGCGGATTTATCAGTCACGATGTTCGGTATTAAGCGGATACGTGATGGACAAAGACTAACTGCCTGGCTCAACATGTCGACAAAAAAATTTTCTTTCGCTTGTTTATATTGAAAACAAAAACAAATTTACTTATTTTGTTTTTGTTTTCAATAGAAATAAGCGAAAGAAAATTTCTTGTCGACATCGTGAGCCAGGCAGCAAATTTAATTCGTTCGTGGGTGCAGAGATTAAGTGCAACTGCTTCGGTTATGAATGTCCCACGGCCAGTGGACAGTAGATCTTCGAGGACTCCAGAAAATATTGAAATCAGTTTACGTGAAAATCCGTGACTTTCAATACGGAAAAGAGCAGCCTCACTGTTGTATCAAATAATAGCGTTGACATCACTGATTAATGGTAGCACTTGCTGTCATAACTATTGAGTAGAACATTCTAGTTTCCGATAGAGAGAAAAAAAAGCAACGTGATCTTACAGTATTAAAATAGACATCCTTTATTTTATCCTTTTGTATTGTACTTTTTGTATTAAATGAATTATTGAAATTACAAGCGTGTTTCATTTGGAATACTAAAAATACAACACTCACTGAGGCTTCCAAGAGCGATTATTCATGAAATCTTAAAAAAGGATCGGAATCGTTCAAGAACTGAAAGAAAGTGACTTTGATTTCGCACTGTAAATCCCTTTTTTTTTGAGCGACGAGGTTTATTTTCATATAAAAGGTCACGTCAACAAGTAAAACTGCCATTAGTAGTCTCCAAGAATCCGCAACCCTCGATTGCAACATCAAAGACCATTGCATTGCCCCAGGGTAACTGCTTGGTTAGTGTGCCTTATCCACGTATGAGATAATTGGACCATTTTTTTTCTTCGAAAATTCTCGAGACCAAGCGACGAATGCCAACGATGAAAACTATCGACGCTTGATTATGGAATTCTTTTTGCCAAACCTGCGAGCTCATCCAACGTACTCTTCACACACGTGGTTTCAACAGAATGGGGTGACTGCAAAAACAGCCAGAGCTTCGATGGAATTTGCTTCTTGAAAACTTCCGCCAAAAACTGAGCAGTAGCTTTGGGGACATCCCATGGCCACCGAGGTCGCCTGATCTAGCTCCCATGGATTTTTTTATGTGGCTACCCAATTAATGAAAACAAAGTTACACAATACACAAAATATTATTTAAGGTTTAAAAATCCTAAGGCATAATATTATTATACAGGTATGTATCATATTATGAAATTAGAGAGAAACTGCAATAAAGAAATAGTTCCGCCCTCGTAATGAAGGCTTAGATTTTTTTATTCAAAATGGTAAAAAGATAGCATTCACGCATCCTATAATTGACTGACTTTTTTTTAATTTCGAAGTTTAAGATGTCTAGATATTGAAAATAGTTCGATCCAAGCCGATAGATGGAGCATGCAGGAACATTTTAGGATTTTTCGCAACTGAGTATCAATGAAAATGGCAAAAACTTGGTACTTTAAGGCCTAGTGTACCTTGATGTAGAATGCAGCTCTATTTCAGCCGATAAATGGCAAATATATATTTTTGTGAGGACGTCCTCGGATTTATCTCAATTGAATTTTATTTAAAATGATAAAAAAGTAGCATGGCTGCATACCAGGGTTGCCGGATTATTTTCGAAAAAGTGGTCCATAGTTGGATGTGCAATATGCGCTTTACATATTGGTCGCATTGGCCATAAACCCGAAATTGTTTTCAAATGTTCAAATGGAATGTATTGATATTTTGATACAATTTTTTTAAATTAAAATTTAATTTTTGTGTTATTTTCCTTTTTTATATTTCAAATTAAACTATTTTCTTGAGTTTTTGGTCAGTTTATTATTTCAGTATTTCATTAACCTACGGTTAACTTCTTCAGGATATTTTTGGTTTTTATGATATTTAAAAAAAAGAAAAATATTAAATATTATAAAAACCAAAAATATATATCCTGAAGAAGTTAACAGAAGGTTAACGAAATATTGAAATAATAAACTCAAAATATAAACTGACCAAAAGCTCAAGAAAATAGTTATTTTTCTACAATTTAAATTTTTATTCGTCTTAAAAAAAATGCAAATAATTAAATGCTGAGATATAAAATCAAAACTTTAAGAATTTTTAAGTAAAAACTTAATCAACTGCATACAAAATTGTGTGGCTGAAAACATTATTTAAAATTAAATTTTATTGTCTTAGGAGTAAAATCAAAAATATAAATTGCAAGTTACGAATATATTTTCTTTATATAAAAAAAATTAAATTTACAACCTTTCCCTTACACATTTATTTAAAAAATAAACATTATCCTATCAGTCAGTTTGTCATTTATTATAACAATAATTCATAATTCTCTTACACAATAATAAATCCTGAACATTTCTCCTTGACTAATTCACATTTAAAACTAACAATTTGTTGAAAAATAAGGTACAATATATCTTGTTGCCGATATATGTACGTTTGTGTATATAAAAAGATATATTTTTTTTCTTGTTTTATCAAATAATACCCATCAATTATTTCCGCCGTTTTTCCTATGCACTATTATCTTTTTTTTCTTCCTCTGAATATACTTAAAAAAAAATAAAACTAAGAAAACGTATGAAAACGAAAAGCTCACCTTTAAGGCAAATAAATCACTTTTATTGCTTCATAACAAACCAGAGTAAAGCAAATGAAAAAGGCAAGCAATTCTAGAATATTACTTCTTAAAATCTGTTTCTTAAGCAGGATACTCCAACATTGAATGACTTGCCTGTAGCAGAGATAATAAAGCTGATAGAGGAGGATTTTAAGGTACGAAAAAGTTAAAAAGAAGAAAAAAAATTGTAACACGAAACATGTGAAAAAAGGAGGCAGGAAGAGACAAAAAACATCTTACTTCCGGTGTTGACAAGCTTTTAAATAAATTGAATTTACACAAGTGGCAGGATGTTTTTTCTTGCTTGCAATTGTTGTTGTAAAACTAGCAAACAGGCGTTTGTTTGTATAAGCGCAAATAACGAAGTCAGGCCCAGAAATAGTTTATATGAATTAAAAAAAAAAAAAATATGTGAAATCACAAAGTGTAAAAATATAAAGAAGGTTAAGTTAAGCTAACAAGTGAAGGAAGTGGTGGTGTTTTATTACACAACCACTTGGAGGCCCAATTGAATCTATTGCCATTCCCTTCTTTTGGAATCTGGGGGTCTACTCTGTAATTCGAAACGAAAGCAAATGCTTTCAAATTGCAATGTTAATAACATACAAATTCGAAAGAATTTTCTTTCGTTTCGAAATACAGAGTAGACCCTCTGTTAGTAAATATAATCAGCTGGTATCTTCAAAATCTCTATGACTTTCCCTCCTCAATGAAGCTCACCTTACCGAACAATTATAGGAAATTATAGGAAATAACCAGCCGACAGCCGATGTGTAAATACATCCTTCTTTTTAATGGAGTTCCTGCATATAAAGTAGGCATTGAGTTATTTACATAACCTTTCCTGCATGTTCCTTTTTTCAAAAAACCTTACTATCTAGGAAAACTCCCAAACAATTAGGCACTTCTCAGTTGTCGATTTTTTATTTTTAATATAAACACAACCTGCAAAGTGACACAGGGGATACCCCTTGTAAAAAGGACTAGCTCATTTTTCTCTGTGCTGATCCGCAATTCTTTCCAGCTGGCACAGTAGGATAATTCGCCCCAGTCATGCCCTCAATATTGCATATTACTTCGAGAGAAGTTTTGAAACATCCTTAGAAGCTCATATTAAAAATAAAGTTGCATTGCTGTCTTGAGTTGTAATCAGTTCCTAAGTTTTCTGTTTTAAGGAAAATGGGGTATTGTATTTTATTTTTTTTTGATCTAAAGGCTTGAAGTAAATACATTTACATTGATTTTTTGAGTTGCGCATTATTTCTAAAAGTCAAAAATTTTAAAACCACTTAACAACTGATCTGCGGTTTACAAAAAAAAAAAAAACTAATACTCTACATCTGTAAAAAATTAAATTGAGTATTTGTGTGCACGTCTTGTACAAATGTTGCTAAAAGAAATATTTAATTTTATTTATATTTTCTATTTTTAGTTGTGATTTTTTCATTTTTTTTCTGTATAAATGTATGCGTGTGTCCTCAATATAAAATGACTTCTTGCCATTACAAATCCTTCAATAGAAAAGAATAGATGAAGAGAAAATAACACACGCACACGGAAACTCATAATGTTACCCCCATGTTTAACACAACCACAAGAATAAAAGGTAAACAATGTGAGAGAATCAAAGTGCACACATGCATAGAAATATGTATGTGGGTACAATGCCTTATACTGTACACCCACATACATATTTACATAAGAAAGTTGTACGTACGCTTTGTACATTAAAGTGTACGGAGCTGAAACAATCGCAAAGTATGGTGGTACATAAATTTAGTTCATTTTTCTCTGCACAGTGGGCAAAAATTTTATTGTTACAGAGCAAAATCCCATATTTAGAGAAGGTGGTACGATAAGCTGATAAAATAACATATATTCGAATAAAACATTTTTGTGTTAATCGATAATTTTTTCGAAGATGCATTAAACTTTTTAGCCGACTGTGCAACGCAAAGAAGGGTATTGTGTTTGTTAGCCTATGTTGTGTCTTTGTGTCTGTGTATCTGTGTATCTGTGTGTCTATCCGGCTGGACCGATTTTCATTTAGTTTTTTCTGTTTGAAAGATGACTTGATCGAGAGGGTTCTTAGCTATGCTTGAAGAAAAGATATAGAAGATATAACATCTTTTCTGAAAAAAGTCGGGGGTTTTTAAAATTTTTAATTTTTGTTATATTTTATTTTATTTCATTTTATTTTATTTTATTTTATTTTATTTTATTTTATTTTATTTTATTTTATTTTATTTTATTTTATTTTATTTTATTTTATTCCTTACATAAAAGCTATTTAGTCACTGTCAAAAAAGAAAATCTGGAAAAATCATACAAATTCCTGTACGGGGCAGGTGGCTGTGAGCATGTTTACGTAATTTGTAGCTTGTTTTTTTTTGTTTTTTTATTTAGTGTGTGTTACTACAACTACTTTTTGCTGGTAAATGTTTGGTATTTGTTACTTAATATTTTTCCTATTGTTCGGCATTTCTGTTACACATTTTTTTTATATCGTTCTAGTTGTTGTTGTTGTTGTTATTGTTATTGCTGCCATTTGAATATAATAACGTTTAGAACAAAAGTGCAAATTGCTATGAAATCACTTAACTGGAAACTTTTATTTGATTGTGTTGTTTTTCGTTGTTGTTGAATGCTGTTGTTAGTTTCATATTGTTGTATAAACAACATACTACTACGTATGTCAGTATAGGTGTGGATGTATGTATGTATATATGTATGCATGTGTGGGTATGCCTTGATTTGTGTGTTGTATTTAAATAGTGAAATTCTATTACTTAGCAAACATAATTGTTGTAAAATATTAAAAAGCAGCAAAGAAAACTCGTATTTCATTAGAATGGCTTTCCTGGGTCTGTCTGTATGTGTTTTGATTCTCCTCCTTATTATTTTTTATTATTTTCCTTTCCATTGCTTTTCCATAGTCGGTTGTTTTGAAAGCAAATGTTGGCATATTACCACTGGTAATTGTTGGCATTTCAATTGTGGCTAAGAGAGTCATTGAATTCCTTTATGGCAGTTTGTTAAGTTTTTATGATCATTGTTAATGTCAATTTTGCTTCTTAATATGTTGTCGTATTTTATTTATTTCCCTCTTCCAGCCTGTATTCTTGCGAGCCATTAATGCATAGTTATTATTTTTGAGTACAAATTGAAAAAGATGAGATTGTTGAGGGAATAGAGGCAATAACAGCAATAATACTTTGTCATTAGGTGAGTGTTTTTTTATGGAGTTTTGAAAGTTATATAATGCACTGGGTGGGGGATGAAAAAGATTTAAAGCAGCGTATACATAGCAGGCATTGAGATATATTTAGTTATACTACTATCTTTAAAGTTATTTTAATATTAAAAATATAATGTTGGAAAGGTATTTATGTAGGTAATTTTAGGTTATTGGGCTAAAAAGTTGTATTTATGTATATTTTCTTAAAAATATATATAAGTCTGCAACCCTCATTAATGTTAGAAAAACAATAAAGTGGGCCTTTAGTTATTTACAGAAAAATTTATTAGTTGCATTAAACTTTCTTTTTATTTTTTAAGAGAAGACGTGGAGCAGCTAAACAGAACAACAAAAATATTATAAATATTTCAGAAGATTTAATGTAATATCAATTTTAAATGTCGTTATTCTCTCTAGTTTTTAAAATGGCAAACAGAACAATGGAAACGAAACTTCGTGAAAAATTCGTGTTTGAACCTTTTTAATTAATTTTGAACAGAAGGCGAGAGAAAGCAAATCAGAAAAGGATAGTTACCAAAGATTCTTCAGAGGTTTTCATTTTTTAATTTCTCTCTTTCGGCCTTTCCACTAGCTTTTCTATTAGCAAACAGAACTGTATACATAATACAATGTTGTCAAACAATTCGCGAATGAAAGTTTGTTCTTATTTTTTACAGAAGGGGTGGGAAAGCAAATCAGAACGAAAGAGTGTTCCGAAGCTTCCATTCTATTTAAGTTTGTTCATTTTGTCTTTTTCACTGAGTTTTCTGCACTCAAAATATTCCATGCTTGAAAATACAAAATACTTTTTCGTAAAATAATTTTTATGCAATAAACAAAAATTTTGTACATTTTACGAAAATATTTGTGGCTTGTGCAGGAAAACAGATTTTGTAATTTTACGAATTTCGTTAAGCTACAAAAATTATTTCGTACAATTATTTTCGTTTATTTCATTGAATTTAGTATAAAATAAAACGTTTTTATAAAAATTGGAAATGTTTTGTTAACATTTTGTTTACAGTACAAAATTATTCGTAAATTTAAACAAGTTTTGTGAATTTTACGAAAAAAAATTTGAAATATAAAATAAAAACTGTTGTTTTGTTTTAGTTTTTAATATTTTCCCCATTTATTTTCCTGTCATTGTATATATTCCATACAAAAATATTTAACAAAAATTTTAATTAAAATAAAAATTTATAATTAAAAAAAAAAATTGTTTTCGGCTTATGCTAGGAAGACAACTGGAACGAATGACAAATCTCGTCCACGGCACACCAACGACGAATAAGAAGTGGATCTTATAATTGATAATTGGATAATTGGTTGTTGTTTGTGCAGAGAGATAAAATTGTTTTTGTCGTTCATAGGCGTAAGAAATACTCGTAGAAATATGTAAATAAATATAACACAAATTTCGTCTTGCACGACGGATTTCGTTCGACGGTGGTGTTGTGTTAATTTTCATATAAACAAATGCGTTTTATTTTCTATGGCGAAAGTTAGCACAAAAAATTCGTTGTTCGTCCCAGTTGTGTTCCCAGTTAAATTCGTGAGTTTCGGTGCAAAATATGTATTTATGTATGTATGTATGTATGTATGTATGCATGTACGAGTATGTGTATGTGATGTATGAGGAATACAGTTGCTGTAACAATTCCCCTTAAATTACCTTTTTCTTTTCATAATTATTACAACCTCCAATTCCAAGAATTACAGATTATACTACAAAATTCTTTCCCAAATGTTAGAAAATATAATTTTTTTTTGCAGATTCTATTTTTTTACAGATTTTAATTTTACACAAATATTCGTATATTACACAAAATGTATTTTCATGATTCACGAATTTCTTTTGTAATATAAACATTGTTTTTCGTAAATTTACAAAAAAAAAATTGTAAAAATACAAAATTTTGTTATTTGCAGACAAAAAGTATTTCGTAAATAAACAAATATCATTTCTGCTATTTACGAAGCATTTCGTACCGTAAAAACAACGAATATTTTCGTAAATTGAACCACATTTTTCGTTTATTTTACCTATGAAATATTTTGAGTGTAAATAACCAAATTTCGCAAAAATCTCGTGAATGAATTGTTTTTATATTTTATTTTTAACAGAAGGCATGGAAAAACAAATCAGAACGAAATAGTTACCAAAAATGCTTCAGCAGCTCCGATTCTATTATATATTTTTTTCACTAGTCTTGCTATTAGCAAACGGAGCTATATAATTAAAATTTCATGAAAAATTCTTAAATTAAACTTCTTTATTATTTATTTTTTTATAACAGGTGTGAAGAAGCAAATCATATAAGTAGAGTTAAAAAAATGCATGAGATATTATTTTTTATATATCAAATGTTATCATGAAATTTTCGTGAAAAATTTTGTGAGCAATTTCATATATAATAATAAAAAATTTCCTACAAAATTCCATAAAATATTTCATGAAAAATTTTACACAAAATTCCATAAAATATTTCATGAAAAATTTCACACAAAATTTCATGAAAAGTTTCACACAAAATTCCATAAAATATTTCATGAAAAATTTCATTAAAAATTTCATTAAAAATTTCATAAAAAAATTAAAAAAAAATTCATGAAAAACTTCAAGAAAAATATCATAACGTAAATAAGTATTTGTTTAGTTTTAATTAAATATTTTTTCTATTTTGTTATATGATATATGAACGTTAAATATTAATAAAATTTTTTCACAAAGCTTCAACATCTTCTTTTTGGTTAAATTAAAAATATCTTTAGTTATTTTTTTATGGGAATTGCTTAAATTTAAGTTTAAAATTTTTCAAACGCACTGATAATCCCAAATTAATATTTTACTTATTAAGTAAAATATTTTTTATTACAAATACATTGAAATTGATTATTGAAAATCAAAAAATTTTAAACTTAAAAATATCTTTGATTGGTGTGAGTTTGTTTACAATTTGTTGCACATATTTTCATTTAAGGTTTTATTCATAAAAAATAATTTTGGATCAGAGAATGATTGACAAACAAATTTCTTTCGAAATTTGTTTTGCAGACCTTTGAGTTTATAAAATTACCAGCTGAGCTTGTTGTTGTCTTACTCTCAGTGTGGATTTCATTTATTTCAAATGAATCCATAGTGTCGTCACTTGTTGGGTCAATACCCGAATCTGTGTTGAAAATATCAGTTCCATAGCTCTCATAGTTCCAGAGATCAAGCGTTACTAACAAACACACACACACACACACACACACACAATGATTTTATATACGAGTACATACAGATCTTTAATCCATACGGCAGTTAATCTCCGGAAGATATTTAAAACTATTTTTTGCATAAACTCAAATTTTAGTTTCAAGTAATTGCTATTACTTCTAGAGTACTTTACAAGTAACATACATACTTGTAATTTTACTTCATTTACTAACAATTAAATGAAGATTTAAAACTTCAAAGTTAAGCATCAAAATCATATCGAATGACAATTTATGAAAAACTGCCACATTCATTCTTGAGTACCATGAACATCTAGTGAAAACTTACATGTGTCTTGTAGCAGAGATGGGATGTTTTATTTGATAAATAATTTTTAAAATTATGAAAAATAAGTGCAAATGTATTTTTTTAAAGAAAAATAGTAAGAAAAATTATTTAAATTGAGAAAAAATAAACCAGGAAATCAAGAATTTTTTAATATAGATTTTTTGTAAAACTAATAGTTACACAGGACAAAATGAAAAAAAACACTCACAGAGTTCTGACAATGGATTCTGGTAAAGGGGACAAAAATATTATATATTTGTGTCAGATTTTTAAAAGATCTCATGGGAATTTCGCTTTAGAAGGTTAAAATATCCTCGTATTTGGTGTTTTATTGCGTCATATCTCTACCCAAGTAGATAGATGTAGGTGCTGATAAAGTGCGTGACTGCGTGACTAGTATAATTTATTGTAAATCACATTAATTCATAAAAATATTTCATATATTTATTTCATTGTCAATGAATACCCAAATGGGGTTTGAAAGTTTGTGCATAGGATAAGAGGTTTGTGACTGTTCACAATGTGTGATTTAGGTGTACCTTAATATGCATATACACATGCTTAAGCACCACTAAATGAACTTCACTTAAAAAAAAAATATATATTTATTTTATTGAATTTTTATTGAATTACACACACAACTATTTAAACTTTATGCACTATGCCTGATTTATTGCTTTCTGAATTAAAAGCCATACATCATTTCTCCAAATTCTATTTTAGTTGCCATCTATGCAAACAATTTTTACGAAAGAAATTTTAAATCTAGAGCAGTATTAAATCACCGCAGTGCAAGTAAATTGTGAAATGTGTATTGAATATTATTTGAATAGTTGAAACGTTGCCAGCAGAATTTGTTAGAGCAAATGAAAAACCTATTGCAATTTCAAAAGACTCGAGTAGTAGGACAAGCTTAAACAAGAGTTTGACAATGAAAATAAAAAGGTATACAAGGAAATAGAGAAACAAAAAGCCACAAACAATTTTGTAAACTCAAATTGTCTCATATTGATGGATGGATGTGCAAATACTAATTTAGTGTTTAAAAGAAGATATTAAGGCTGACGGAAAATTCTTTTAAAAAACTGTAGTTAAAGTCTACATTAAAAAGCTATTTGATATAAAACATGCATGGCAAAGAAACCTTTTATGTTGGTGCTTTGCATATGAATACACTCGTGCATTCTGTGTCTGTCTGTTTGATTGACAAACAAGGTGCTTAATTATGGCATTATAATTTCAAACATTTTCCAAACGACAAATCATATTAAACTGGGCCTTGTGTGTGTGCGTGTGTGTCTTGCTGTAAGTAAACGTGAAATTCTAACGGGATTTGCTAGTAGTATGAAATATTGTTAAATACATAATTGCTATTTCCAAAGACAAGAGCTTTTGAAGTTTATTAGGTTCAATGTAATTTCATTTAACTGCATAAGCAATTGTACGGCAACGTGGGTGTTTGTGTATGTGTATATGTGCAACTGTGTGTGCATGTATCAGGAAAATAAACTCCTTTAACACGTTTTCGTATTGGCTTTAAAGTTCTTCTCAATTTACAAGTTGTTTTTTCTTTTGCTGCATTTTTTTTTCAATAGACAGAGTATGCGAAAAATTTGTAAGTTTACAAGTAAAATTAATGTTTTTGTAAATGACTAAAATTTGCTTCTGTAGGCATGTGTGTAATTTGAAAATATTAATTAATATTAAATTACTGCAAGTGTTTTATTCAATTTACAGAATGGCAAACAAAGATTTGTGTTAAATGTAAATCATAATTGACTTAATTGGAAGAGGTAGAATGTGTTTTATTGAACAGAATAGTATTTGAGTCTTAAACTTAAATTAATTATGTACACTCAAAACAAAGACATATACTATTATTAAGGAAAAAAAGTTTCTAAATTTAAGTAAAAAACATTTCTAAGTTTAAGTAAATGAGTAAAAAATAAAAAGTTCATATCCTTAAAAATATATCATTAAAATATACACAAAAATTCTCACATTCAAGGACATGTTCATTGGCTTAAACGAAATATTTACCAAAAATTGGAAAATGGTTTAAAAGTTTAGAGAAATTGCATCCTAAGAACTAGCCAATCTCGTCTTAAATCAAAAAATAAATTTTAGGAAATGACTTACTGCTGAATAGTTCATCAAATTTGACTTACTAGAAAGATACAAAAAGGTATTCTAAATTTTAGAAAAATATTTACCAGTTTTAAGTATTTTTTCTTTAAATTATAGAATATATCTTTTATTTGCATTAAGCAAAAAATGTAAGTAAGTTTTCAAGGTTGCTGATTCAATACTTGTCTCCTCTCAAGGACTTAATCTGTATGTATGGTGAATTAATTTCGAATATAATATGAATATATGTAAAATAAAAAACATACCATGTGGTATAGAATTTAATGAAAAATAAAAAAGTACCAGAATTAAAGACATAAAAAAACTTTGAAAAACTTACTAAATTTGAGATCAAAGATGAAAATTTTTTTTTGCAAAGCTCCGAAATTTATGGAAAAATTTTACTTAATATTAGGAAAATTTTACTTAAATACAAAAATATAATTACTATAAACTATCAGCCTTATTTATAAGACTTAAAAAGTCTTTATAAAGGTTTTTTAAAATCAATTTTCATACAAAATTTTTCTTAAAAAATCTGTATAAAGCCTTTTTAAATTTTGTATAAATTTAGTAAATATTTTATTGGTTTCAAGTAAAAAACAGCTCTGGCGCCATACGACAACTTTTTTTTACTCAAATTTAGAAAATTTTCCAAAGTTTTAGTTAGTTTTTTTTAGTGTAAGAAATGAAATTTAAAATCAATAGAAATTTAAAGATCTATTCAGAAAGTTCGTAGAATAAAAATTGTACAAGTTGTTGGTCTTGATCTGATATAGAAGACGAACTTCTTTTCATATGAAACTTTACCATTTTCACTTTACTTTATGCTTATATTGCTGACATATCGGTAGAAGGTATGTTAAATTTTTTTATAATAAAAATATATAAAAAGTTAAGCTTGGAATCCTTTTTAATGTGTTATTTAAGATACATATACAATGAGTAATAGCTAAATTTAAACAATTTCAATGTTACAAATTTCAGAAATCAGTGAAAGCCACTTCGAAACTTAAAATTCTGAATGCATAAATAAGTAAATGAATACACAGAAAGAAAAAAGCCGTACTAAATTTAAGTTTTTTCTATTAACTTTTAGTACGAATCCTACTTAAAAATTTAAGTACGAATAGCACTAACATTTGCTTAAAACAAACCGAAAACAGGATTACTTTAGAAAACCAATCCTGGAGTTTCTCAAATTGAGTATGAAGAGCTTAAATTATGTAAAAAAATTTAAACCAAGTACAAAGTTCTTAAATTGAGTAAAAAACTTATTTAAAGTACGATTTTGTGTACTTACTTTATACACATATGAAAAAAAAGAATAAAAAACCTTTTAACCAAAACATTTTAAGTTCTTTAGTGTGCTTGTGATTGAAATTCAATAAAATGAAAAAATTAATATATTAAAATAAAAATCATAATTGTACTTTTTAACGGAAAATGTTTAATTTAAAAGTGACTAGGCGCGGTTGATTTTTCTCGTGTTCAAAAGTGTTTTTAATAATATAAAAGTGAACAAAATAAAACTATAATATCAATATTAAAATGCAAATTAATAAATAAATAAATAAGACAAAAAGTGAACGCAAAGGTCTATTCCAAACTGCTGAAGCTTCTGAGGGATTTAGATAGCGAAGCTGTTTCTGTTTAAAGAGTAAGTAAAAATATGAGTTTTTGTTCGATTGTGCGTATTGTTTTTAACAACTCCCATTTCAAACACGGCAATTTTAGTTGAGCAACTTTTTAGTACATAAGCGGGAGAGAAAAATATGATAGTTCCCATTTTCATTATCTTCTCTTTCATCTATAATAAGATCAAAGGTTGCTCAACAGAAATTGACGTCAGTGACCCCAGTATAATAATTGTTTCTAGACTTGGGTCAAATTTGTTCACTAGTTCATTTTTGCAACAAATCAATGATCAAACCCATTTAAATTTCATGCGTTTGATCATTGGTTTGTGGCAAAAATGAACTAGTGAACGAGTTCGACCCAAGCCTAATTGCTTCTACTCCCGTCTTTGCAAATAATAGAAAAAAAACTAAAATACACACTTTGTTAACATTATGAAAATGTCAGTCAAAGATTTATATATACAAGTATATTTTAATCTGTAGTTTTTTTTATATTATATAAATATACATACATATCTACATAATATATAATATTATTAGGTAAAAAAACTTTCTGCAACGCATGCCTCATAAGTTCTCATTGATATTTTATTTTGCTCAACTCGCTGTAAGACCGGACTCAGAAATATGTTACCGCTATAGGTGACCAAGAACCCCTAGCCTCTTAATGACATAGTTTCGCTTAGAGCACTGATGGGGTTGCACTTTTGGAGCGTTGACGATTATAAAAGTAATCAGTTTAGAAACGTGGGTTTTAGTTGAGAGCAAAACAGATAATTTGTTCATTGATGACAAAGAGGTAGTATTGTGCAGGGCAAGTGCCTATTATTATTTAGTAAAAAGCATTCAACAAACTGCTAAAATAACCTATATTAATTTAGAATCTAGCATTTTTCCATCATAATTTTTTTTGGCAATACTGTTAGCGATGCATGTAACAGAGCGACGTAAAGGAAACAATACCCGCTTTTGATCGTTTGCATTAAATTTAATTGTTATTACCATAGAAATTTAATAAAAAGCTAATTAAAAATTATATTAAGTCTTTTTATTCAAAAAATCAAGTTAGCATTTCTTAAAACAGGCGCATTTTGAGATTAATTAAATTTTTTCTTAAATGAATCTCGTTTTGGGAGTATTTCAAGTACGGATTCGCATTAAATCAACTAAGAAATTCTTGAATCAAACGTATTTTGAAATTAATTCTATCTCAGGTTTTCTGAAACCAATCTGGTTTTGGATTTATTTCCAGTACGGAATCGGGATTATATATGGATAAAATTAAGTATTTAGTTCTTGAATAGTCCGTACTTGAATTAAGTCTTTTGTACTTGATTTGAGTAAATCCGTACTTACCGTACTTATGACACCACTTTTGATTGATTTAAGTACGGATGGATTGATTTTTATTTTGAGTGTATAAAAGAGAAGAACAAGGCAGTGTATTATAAAGTTAGGCTTGTTAATTTGATAGCTAGTATTAGTTTAAGTAAAAAACAAAAATAATAATAATAATAAAAATTAGTTTCTGAAAATAATTCAATAATTTGTTAAGTTACTAAATTAGAAAACAAAACTAACCAAACAATCATTCTAGGGAAAGCCCTAATAATACTAAGATAAAAGTGGTTGGATTAATCATACAAATGGTTTCTTCATCTCAATCTGAAATTAATGGAGTTGGTACGTAAATGAAGACTTTTGCGACAAGTGATGAATTTTAGACAGCAGATGTACGATATTACTATCAAAGTGTAAAAAAATCGCATACTCAGTTTAGCTAGTTTGGTGAACAATTTCTATTTTGAGTCTCCAAAGTTTTCTAAAGTCAGAGCAGAGCGCCTTTAAAAAATCAGATTTTGACCTAGACTTTTTTTTTTGCAAAAGCGAAGGAAAACAATTTTTAAGATAAAAATGAGGTATTATGAGGCTTTAATGAGGTATTTAAGGAGCCTAGACATGTTTAGATTGTATCAATATGTTTGGAAAAGTTGTTCAGCCTTACAGTAGCTGCAAGTTTGCCAAATATTGTCAGTAAAAAATCAGGAGTCCCTGGAAGTTATTCTGAAATAGGTGAATTACTTTCCTTAGTTTGTCCAAAAATTTTCACGAAAAAATATTTTTTTTTTTGGCATAAGATGTTAAAAAGATTTGTTTGGTAAACTCTTAGCTACATTATTGCCAAATAAAGCTAAGCGCTATCATCAAGTCTAAATTAGCTGTAGGTCAAAAACTGACTGATGACACCATTTTTGAACGGGGATCTGATTTTCGAAATCTCTAAAAGCCCTTAAAAGAGATGGTCACCAATGCCCACACCGTTGCACATTAGGTCAAATTATCACTTTTCTGTGCAAAAGTAATAAAAACAAAAGTGAATTTTTACTTTTTTTTGTCGTTGTTTACAATTGTCAACACTTTAAAATAAAGACATGTTATTTCAATTTTCGGAAAATATTAACTACTGTCGTATAATTCTACATCGAATTGAATAGATTTAAGTTTTTCTGAATATAATCTTGTGAGTTCAGTAAAAATCGGTCAACTTTAAGTGCTTTTCTCGAATCCCGTTGGTATTAACTGATTGCTGTGAAATGGAAAATAGAGCAACAAGTAAGCATTGCTGGTTTTCATGGAAAGTTTTTTAAACTTTATATCGCTATGCTTTAAAATAACTCATTATAATGATAATTTTTAGCTTAAACGGTATAATTTTTCATAAGCACTGGCTATATTTTGGTCCTCAAAAGTTTTGATCCCATTCACATTTAAAGTATAAATTAAGTAATAATCAATTAATTATTTACAATTTATTTTAAAGTGCGATTTATTGCGTTTTACGAGTAGTAATGCCTCCTTTTAGGTGTAGGTGATATTTGTATGAAAAAAACTGAAATGTTGATGAAATTAATGAAAATGAAAAGCATATTTTTAATTTAAATTTACCAAATGAACTATATTTAAACAATTACCTAATGTGTTGTTAAAATTAAAATTTATTAATGCATATACATACATATATACTGTTGTTATTAAAGGGTTAATTTTTGGTCGATAATGTGTTAAATTAAATTTTGAAGAAATTTTTTCAGAATTTGGTTTGAATACTATAGGGTGTTTTTTTAAGAGGTATAGAACTTCAAATTAAAATAAAACACAAGAAAATCGTTTTAATGTCCATCAATTTGGCTTTATTGGAAGGATAATTTTATGCCATTAATGTTTAAATATGATTTCGGGCATGTGGCCGCCGCGGCTGGCTCGAATAAGGCCAACTCTACAGGTCTAATTTTCAACCCCTTTTTCGAGCATATGGGCCGTATGTTGGCAATAACGCCACGAATGTTGGCTTCCAAGTCCCCTAACGTTTCTGGTTTGTTGGCGTAGGCGAGCGACTTCACATATCCCCAAAGAAAATAATCCAATGGTGTCAAATCACACGATCTTGGTGGCCAATTGACAGGTCCATTCCGCGAAATTATGCGCTCATCGAATGTTTCCTTCAATAAATCAATTGTGACGTGCGCTGTGTGGCATGTAGCGCCGTCTTGTTGGAACCACAACTCATCCACATTCATGCCATCCAATTCGGGAACAAAATAGTCGGTTAGTCGGCTCCAATTGCTGTGCACGGTGGCGAATCGATTCATTCGGGTCCTCTTCAACACTTTGCTCTACAGCGGCAATTGTTTCTTCGGTGCGCACTGTTCGACGTCTCTGCGGATGCGTATTATCACATAGAGTAAACGTAATGCAAAAACGATCCATGGTTAACCGAATTAATTGCTCTGATGGACGATTATGTCGACCATAAAATCGACGGAGCTTGCGGTAAACTTCGCGAACTGAACCATTATTTTCGAAATAAATTTGCACGATTTGCAAGCGTTGTTCTTTTGTCAACCTGTTCATGATGAAATGGCAAACCAAACTAAATATTAATCACTTGACAGCTGACAAAATGGCCGTCAGTTAAAAAAGTGATGCCAACTTAAAGTTCTATACCTCAATAAAAAACACCCTTTATGATTTTGGTAGGCGGCTTTAATTTCGCACAGAAAAAGTAGTGATTTAACCTATAGTGCGTTGCACAGTGTAATCATGTGATAATCAGCTCAGGTGCGTATGATTAATAAAAAAAAAACCCCAACTGTACATTACTCATACGCAACTGAACTTCTATTGGTATAACATTATTTATCTCTTTAAATTTTGCTTTGCGGCTTAAGACCCAGCTTGAAACAAATTATTATTTTTTTGACAATGTCTGCTTTTGAATTGTATTCGATGCATACGTTTTAGATAGTAATTTTAGGTCACCGACCACATGTTTGCACTTGATATATTAGAGAGATAGAAAAAAAGAAAATACCATTTGACCACAAACTTTATACTCAAAGCAAGAAGAACGTTCAAAATAAAACCAAATCACATGTAATGACGAATATTATTTTAAATTACATTTGAGACTTCAGTTTCATCAACACGTACAAATGTTCAAGAACTAACGAACAAACACACACACACACATACACACACACACACACAGGCACACAAAACACAGCACAAATTCGTTGGCATAGAGAGCAGAGATTTTTTTATGCTGAATTGCAAACATTACATTTGCTTAATATAATACTGCTTTTAACATCAAATATCCCAGTAGTGGTATTAAGTGTAAGTATGTGTATTATATAATTTTACTACTATTATATTTGCTTCGCATATAAAACTGTTGATGGACATCGTTCACATATTGCTGGTGATGAAAATGATTTTTATATGAATTCTTTAAATGTGTATGTGTGAAGCAGACACAAGAGTAATGATATAAAACTTTAAATTAAAGTTTCGTTGTACATTTTTTTATTTTAAACAAAATTATTTAAAACTAGTAAAAAAGATTAAATACCTAAAATGGAGACAATACAAAGAAGCTGTTTAAAAAAAGTGGTTTTTTATTTTAAATAGTCTTAATTAAGGAAATTATCACAATTATAAGCTAGCGATTCGATATAAAAAAATAAAAAGGTTCCTTTTACCTGAGACCAGTGTTTCGTTTCCGTAACGAATATGAGAATTTTTCGAGTCGAAAAATTTTTATCACCTTGTGAAACACAAGATGATTAAGAAAAAATTTAAATTTTTCGCATTTCTTAAAAGTTTTTCTAAGTTTTGATGGTAATATCGCTGTGTGAAATAGCGCAACCAATATAATTATTTAAGTTTTCTCGATGCAAAAATTTCTCGCAAATTACAAAAACCAGGCACAGGCTTGTTTAGATGTTGCACAGTGGGATGACTTCAAAAATTTTAAAGCAAAAAATATAAGCAGTGGTCTGAGATAACTGAAAGCTGAACATTGTATAGAGTAAATTAAGAAAAACATGGAATTTCATCAAAATCGGACAACCAGTACAAATGAAAAAGGTTTTGTTCAAAATAATAAAATAAGTAATAGAATCACTTACTGCCCTAAGCTGGATTCACCCATTGTTTCCGAAAAACATTTTTGTCCAGACATAATTTTTACTGTGAGTTTTCTGCAGCACGATTCATCCATTTCGAACATTTTGTCTGGAAAATCAAACCTACCATATAAAAAACGTGTATAAACGATGTGTATTAATTTTATAAGTGACAGCACAACGGCAACTGATTACAATTCGCTGTGTATTTTAAATTGTTTAATGCAATTCTTTCGTTTAGCTTCACATGTATATGTTTTATTATCCAATTTTCTTTTATTTCTATTGTAATTAATACCAGTATGTTTTGTGTTTTTATTATTCATATAAGACAATGTGGCAGCTCAGTTCAACTTTGGATGAAAAAATAAAATACTTGGTAGCTTAGTTCAATTTTGTCCGGACAAAATATAAAATTAAACCAATTCAAACTGATAGTTGTTCGTAAAAAATATTTTCTCTCTCTCAAGAAGAGAGACATCAAACTACATACAAAAAAATTTTGTCCGGACAAAAATTTTGTTCGGAAATAATGGGTGAATCCAGCTTTATTCATTAAAAATTATTTTGCTTTATAAAGGGTTTATAAAAAAAATTTGTATGGTAATCTATTTATTTTTTTTTTTTGACAGCCTTATTTATAAAAATTATTAAGGCTTTTTCATGACTTATCTTACCCCTAATGAAGCCTTCAACATAATAAAAAATAATTTATTTTTTGATTGGAACAAGGAATTTGTTGAAAAATCCAGGGATAAAGGGAAACATTTTGCAAATATTTTTCCAATTATTCAAAGGAAGCCATGGTTTCGTAAGCCAGGAACCTTGGAAGCAGAAGATGTCAAAATTATTAATAGATTGATGACTGGACATATTTTTGGAAATGTGTACCTATCCAAGATCAGGGTTATGGACTTAAATATATGCCAACACTGCCATGTACCTGAAACCCCTGAACATCTCATTTTTGAATGCAGACTTTTTCTACAAATATTTTGTATATACTTTTTGAGTTGAACCTGTCAGTTTGTGAATATTATATTCCGCCAACTTAATTCAGATTAGAAAAAAAGGTTTTTAAAAAAAGAAATTGCATGAAAATGTGTTTTGAAAACCCTTCATAAAGCCTTAACAAATTTTATAAATAAGGCTTAAAAATTATTAAGCCTTTATAAACGCTTAATACGAAATATTTTGTACGAAAATTCATTTTAAGAACCCTTTATAAAGCCTTTTTTTATAAATGAGGCCGTTAATATTTTTTTAATTAATACGCAGGTTTTGTAAAAATGTTTTACACTTCTATAAAAGAACCAAATTTCATTTCAGAATGTAGTTTTTCCATATAAATTTCAAAACGACAAAAAATCGTTAGTATTTATAAAATCTATCCTTAAGAAAATTATTTATCAATTGGTGACTTAATTAAATTAATTTTAAGCTAAGTACATCAAACAATGCTAGTGATTGAAAAAGATAATAAAAGATAATAACATTATTTGTATATAAAAAAATTTTCCTAATAATTTTTTGTCAATCTTTTTTTTACGAGATTATAAAAATATGGCGTTTCATAGATTTCGCTGTTTTTTTTTGTCCCATTTTAACTGTGACTGTGTATTAGCCAGTCTTCTTGTTGAAAATCTTTCATTAAAAAGTAAACTCGGGTTCATTGCTTGGTATAACTTTTAAAAAATAGTTTATTATTCTATATATTTCCTCCCTTGTTAAAGAAAAGCCACAGTTTGTGCATGTAATTGTCACCCTTAAAGTAGGCTACATATTTTTTTAACTTATGTACATTACAAATTTTATTCTAGAAATCACGAAACATTAACATAACTTAAATTGTTTGTTTTTAAGTCACATTTTTCAGAACTTCCTTTATGGCACCAATGTTAAGCCAAACCGGAAAGCAGAAACTTTTATTATACACACACTCTCGCACATTTATAGATAAACGTAATTTTGTGTATATAAGCATGTTTAGACAGGCATGCGAAAGCCAAATATTTCTTTTAGAAATATATTTTTCCCCCAAATACATTTGAAATTATTATAAATTTTTTTTGATGTTGTCAAAAGCGACACGCACTAGCTATCAAAAGCCACATTATGACAAAAAAAAAAACCACGCAGATTACTTTGCATGCACACAGGTGCTCATTCGAGGCGTGTCATTTAAGTCGTTTGGATAAAAAAAATAAATATAAAATCTCTTTCACATGTCTGGTAAAAATTCCGTAATGAAGCCCAAATAGAAGGGAACGATTTCGTCATTCACAGTATAAAATTATTCAATTTAATCTGCAGATATTGCTTTTAATAAGATGGCAAATTTTTTTAAATTATCAGAAATCTTCAAGTTAACTACACAAAAAGAAGTAATTTAGAGTTCTGTATCTTCCGTGCAGTTTTTTCACATTTCAATATTACTTAAACACTGATATTAAAGTTAATCTCAAGATATAACGAAGGATCTTTCGATAGGGATTTCTGAGCTTTGATATTTCACAGCGGCCATATTATCTAAGATACATCGGTCAAATTGACTGCCAATCTATTTAACTAAGTCTCTATGGATGAATATGATGTTCAAAAACACGTATAAGTGATACAATTGTTTTTATCAAAATTTGTGTTCTGTTTGATGCGCTTATTTTATGGTCTCCATAATCATTTTACCTAGTGGAAAATTTGTAGTTTGTTGGATAAATTTGAGTCCACAGGTTCAGTTAATAATAAACCAATACTCTGACGTAAAATTAATGCAATATCTTATAAAAACATCCCCGCTATCCACGAGAGTATGCCGGATAATCTAAGGCATTCGATTTTACATCTTTCATAATAAATCTGCCTTTTGCAGATCATAACTTAGTGAAGTACATTTCGTGACCAACGTCTGCACTGTCTTAAAACGCAACTGACATAGGAGCTGACGCTTAAGAACATGTTGAAAATTTCCTCTCATTTTCATCGAAAAGTCATCACCAAACAAAATGGTAAGATTAAGAATGATACAAGACCACATAATATTCAAAAGCTTTCAATGCATCCCGAAAAAGCCACAGTTTTGTGTACATTTTGCGCTGGCGGCGTCATTTGTCCAAATTTTGTTGAGAGCAACTTTGACCAGACCATCACCGGCAATGACAAATGCTATAGGTTGATAAATACCAACTCCTTTGTCCGATTTATTCTTTTGTTGAGGGGTCTCATAAACTACAGGTCTATTCAAATAAGCTACAAGCAACAGTGACCCCCAAAGCAAACATAGTCCATGTTATCAGACAAATTGAGCTTGATTTATGTGCCAGAATAATGGAAAATTAAACAGTTCGAACGCCCGCCACCCAGTCAAGCTGCGGTGGACATTGAGATGATGTTACATACTACAAACAATGGAATCGAATAAAAAATTTTGACAATACGATCATCTCACAAATACACGCTAAATGAAGTACCCTTTACATACTTGGCAATATAGCTTCGTTTTTTAAAGCATGCAATTATGCATTCAACTTAATTTTTGAACATAATTTATTCTGTGTGCCGATTTTTCTCGGCTCACTGAAATAAAGTCATAAGTACTCTAAGGTTACTTGGCCTTATTTCTCAACTAATAGTGTTTTCACACTGTTTTAATAAAAGTTGGTTTTAACGTTAAAACCAACTGTTAAAACCTGGTTTTACCATACAAATTGTTTTTGTTAAAAACAAATTAAAAACATTTTTGAATTGGATTTAAGTTGGTTTTATGTAAAGCAACCTTGCTTTCGCTGTGATAAATTCAGTGCTGCCAAGTTGAAATGACCGACAGCAACTGATAATGTTATACCAGTGAATAAAAATAGATGGCGCTTGAAAAATGTTCAACATAAAAATGGATGCAACAACAACAATAATCAAAAAATTATGGAAAAAAAGAGTTTTTTTTGGAAGGAAAACAGCGAAAATATTTTAAATTTAACTGTGGAAAGTGAAAATAGACAATATGACTGGCATTCATCTTATAATGTATTTGTACATTTTTATATTATTAACAATATTTCCAAGCACTTATTCATTCTGTATAAGAAGTTCCATAATTTAAAAAGATTTTATTTACAAAATATAAAATAATTTCCATTTTAGAGCGCATTGTGAAATATCTCAGTTTTTCATACAAACAAAAACAGTTGAACAGTATGTCCAACAAGTGTTATCAAAAATCAGAAAAAATGCAACAACAAATACACGTATTTCGGCAGGAGATTTATTTTATTTTGAGCAAAGTTATTAGACAGCCTGTGAGTTAAAACCTGAATTTAACAAACTTGCAGTGTGAAAGCAAAATCAGCTGCTTATGGTTTTAACGTTAAGACCAGGTTTTAACTTTCAGTGTGAAAACATTATAACGGAAATATAACGACATAGTTGCACCACATTGTAATTGGTTATAAAGCCATATAGACTTATTCCGAAATTAATTAAGAAATAGGGGCAATTTGGTTTATTAACTATGAATTTATTGCGAGTGAGCCGACGAAAATCGGCACATTGTTCCGATAGTGGGATCTAGGCTTAAAAACTAAAATAAACTTACAAAAATTATAAAACAAGTATTTATACAAAAAAATCAAAAAAAACCCGACTGTGACCAACTTTGAACCGTTAAACATCCTAAATGGTCATTCGAAATGAAAAATCATAAGAGAAACCTAAAGATAATTTTAAAGTACCTGGCGAATGGTACTTATTTTGAAATAGTTCGCCGTCTTTTTAGTTTTTCGTATTTACAAAATAGCAGCTGTTGGCCGCCATATTAAATTTTGATAACTGACATATCTTTAGTGACACTCCCGGTATTAAGAAAAATCGATTGACGTAAGAATCATCAAAATCGGTCCACGTGTTCGGTTTATATAGTGCCGCAAAGGAACACAGATACATACATATATACACACATACATACATACATACATACATATACTGATAAACACAATATCCTTCTTTCCTTTGCGCAGTCGGGTAAGAAATAATAGCCTGGACAACGGTGCCAAAAAAGAAGTTTATTTGACAGTGTGTATTAAAAAAAAATACAACAAATGTTTATAATTTATTGTTGTTTTCTAAAAACATTATTGAAAAAACATTTTCTATTGATATCATGGGCTGTTTATTTATTTTTCTACTTGAGTATATCTGAAATATAAATATGAATACGTTACTTGTGATGTTGGATGGATAAATTATGGATTATCTTGTTTAAAAAGTTTCAAGGCAAAAGTAATCAAAAATAGAAAACAAATATTGGTGTTATTTGGTGTTTGATGCGGATGATCAAGCGTAAGTGTAAATGCAAAATATCGTAGATTTTCCTTAAAATACAACAACAAAATATACACACAATCAGAATATTTTGCATTTACACTTACGCCAGACCATTTGCATCAAATGCCGTCATTGTTACGATGTCGAACAATATTTTAAAATCATTCATTGTAGTGTAAATGGAAATATCTTAAAATTTTTTTCAATATCTAATGCCATTTTGTTATGTTAAACTAAAATGAATTTTAAGTTAGTCTTCTTAGTATTCATTAACAAATTCTCTCTCTCTCTCTCTCTCTGTCACACAATAATTCACGTTTGTATATGTCATACCTGTATGTGTGTGTTACCGCGAATGAGTTTCGTTTTAGTTATTGTAAATGTTATTAAGGAAATCACTACGATTCCCTGTGTAACACTTAAAAATTACCCAGCAAGCATATAGTTAGTCGTTCGCAATGCGATGGAGTGGATAATTATCTCGAACATCAAAAACTTTCTTTTCACAACATTTGTTGTCCTAAGAATTATCCAGTGTTATATTTGAATCATACAAAGTATATTGCAATTGTGGAAAACACAAGAAAAAACGAAAAATACGCTTGGTAGCTATTATTTGTCAAATTTCTTTCAATAAAATAAGATTAATTCTTCCTCATTATTCCATGGATTTCAGGCAGTCTTCTGGCATAGCTACCAGGTAAATAAAACCTCATACCATGAAGCCCTCTTCATCATGCTTCACTACGCTATCGGAACGCAGTTTATGATGATTTTGCGAATGAATACTACCAATTTTATAGACAAGAGGGTTTATGCTGTATAAGCAGCCATATTTCAATGGAATATTGTGTCAGGAAAAGCTTTTAAATTGAGAGGAAATAACTCGTATATATTAGCCTTTCATAGTCAGTATGCTAGAATCACATAAATGATTCTTTCTGAAAGATGACTCTAACATGATTCCTAAGACTAGTTAATGACACCTTACATTAGAAAAGTATAATAAGAGAAATTGTTTATGGGAAGCCAACTTGCCATACACATATATAAAATATGTCAAAAGAAAATGTTGATGGTCTGCTTTTGACATATACTAGAAAATGTTTATTTGTTTCAGCTATTTGACTTAATTTTTTTAATTTTAATATAATTCTATTTCTCTGTTAACTACTAAAC
Source organism: Tachina grossa (assembly GCA_949987645.1). Taxonomy (NCBI): domain Eukaryota; kingdom Metazoa; phylum Arthropoda; class Insecta; order Diptera; family Tachinidae; genus Tachina; species Tachina grossa. Next base: position 169,005,389 of record OX465275.1, read on the forward strand.
TATAGCACTTCAGACAACTGAGTCGTTGTTTGTTGGGTTATTACCATAAATATGCGTGCCATGTATACTTACAATTGCACACACATACATATTTCTGTGTATATGAGTGTAATCACATGCAAATGTCTGTGTGGTTGTGTGCTTTAAAATGTTGTAATACAATTTTACTATAACTGTTATTGCGTGCCGTTAACACAATAATGAGCATTTAAAATGTTTCCATTTTCCATTGCCTGCCAGTTGCTCTTTGAGCTTAACCAAACAATTATATGTTTATATATTTTTTTTGCTGTTTGTAAAACATGCTCTTCTGTTAAAAGGTAAACTCCTTAAATGAATGTATAGTAACAATGTGTTTGTTTGTTTTTTTTTTGTTTGATTTTTCTTCCAAAGCAAAGGTGATAATTGGCTGTAAGATTTAATAGTGTTAATGTGTTGCTATAAAATTTTTTTAGAATAAAATAAAGAGCCTTTCATTTAACATAAATAAAACGAAGTGTTTCTGAGATATGATCGAAGTATTTTTTTTATATCAATTTGAAAGGCATATAACATCGTTCAAATGTCTACCTTAGCTAGGCAGGATGGTATGCATTCAAAATGTCCGTTTAATACCTTTGTGGTCTTCTACAGAATTTTCAATGCGGCATGAGCTGTATGTCTCACATCACCGTCATATTGAAACCATATGATGGTATTTTTATGACCTAATAATGGCCAATAGAAATTGATAACCATCGATACATATCGATTAACGTCAAAGGCGATGGCCGAACCAACGTCTTTTACAAATAAATATAGATGGATGACGCTGGTAAAATCTATATTAAATGCAGTGGTTGCTCTTGAATCTAATTTCAACTGATATCGTCCCAACTTTAATGTTCGTATGCGAAGTTTGCATTGTGAGTCATACTTATTTTGTATAGTCCTTAGGCATTGAGTTAAGGAGAGCCGAAATCAACAACGTCATAAATGTTGCTAAGTATGAGTTCGATTCGCACTTCAAACCTTCGAGTGAATATGATTCATAGACAACATTGCAATAAGTATGAGTGCGCATAAGTACAACAAGTTATAAGTCACTATTGAACTCTACTCCTTTTTCACTACTCATTGCTGTTCTCTGGTACAGACCCAAGTTGTGATGCAAAATTCCCCAAGTTGTGGTCTGTGAAAGGCAGAGAAAGAGAGAGAGAGAGAGAGAGAGAGAGAGATGTCTCACGGATATCTGCGATGTTTTCGAAAGATCTTAGATTTTGTCAACATTGAAAGTTAACTGAACCAGTGGACTCAAAATTCTTCAAAATATCTCGAAAAGTCTTCCTAGAAAATTAATTATGACGAAGGACAAAATCTTGCTTGAAGAGTACATTCACTTTTATAAAATAATTTTATCATTTTCGATTGTTACTGTAGACTGAAACTGTGAAAATCCTCTCTCTAAGACGGTTATTGTCACTCTAAAATGGGTAAAGTGCGCCAAAGGTTACCAAAACAGCAGAGCTATTTGGATAAAACAGTTTCATCGTTTGCACGTGTTGTCGAACGCTATAAGCTTACGAAGTACTTCTGCAAAATGGTTGCCAATTCGTTAGAGGCAGCATCAATAATATGGCTGCTGTCTATTTGTCTGTCAAGGTTGTGAATGACTATTTAAAATAAGTTTAAATTAAAAATTTTATCACAAAAAAGAAAAAATTAAAAAAAAGTTCTCAAAGACCTCAAACTGTTATTGCAAAAAAAAAAAAAAAAATAGTGTGTAATAGACATCAAATTTTAAAAACAAGTTAATTTGAAATTTAGAATTTGTTGATAAGAGTATTCTTATTATTTCCGTTTTATAATAATAATTTTTTTAAATTATTGCCAATATTTTTTCCAAAATTTTCCTATATTTTTGTTATTTTATCTTATGGTCAGCCTTGTCAAAGTAACTATACTTGACTTGAACTTAGATTGATTCTAAAATTCTTCTTTTAGAAACGATTATATTTTCAATATGAATTTTTTTCACTGCAATAGGCTGGTAATTTTTTTTTTTTTTTTGAAATAAGAAATATTTATTTAATTAAATATATTTTAAAATTTAGTAGTGTTAAATTCCTGTTCATATTTCGTTTATTTTCTATTTATATCTTAATGCTCAATGCTGCTATAGCCACATCCCGAAGGTAGGCTATAAATTTTCTAAAGAAAATTGATATTCTTTAAAGATTATCTCTACAAAAACTTTGTTTCAATTAAAAATTAGTAAAATTGCCAAAATTGCTAATGACACAATTAAAATTAAAAAATGTACAACAGCTACCAGAGATTACAATACAAATAAGATCTTCTTCCTAAAGCTTTGCGCTTAAGCTTGACAAATGCTAAATATTTCAAACTAAAAATATTAAAGACAAGGACATAGTCAAGAATAAAAAAAAAGAAAACAAAAACTCAACAAAGCTTATGTTACTACTTGAGATAAAACAACTTGAATGTAATTAATTCTTGATTGCACATTCTTGTTTAAGTGCTTCACTATTGGAGGGTCATTTACAAGTAAAAGTACAATAAATTGCCATTTCGTTTAGAGCAGCAAAATTTCCAAAGAGGAATGTTGAAAATAGGAAAAATAACAAAATATGTGATAATTAATAAAATTAGTTTTGAGTGAACAAATACTTAAGAGCAGAAAAATAACAATAATTGATGAAAACTAAAGCATACTTTAAGCAGTTATAGGAGATTTATACTTTAAAGCATAATTTTAGGGGAACATTTGATACAGTAGAATTTTTATTGATTTAAAAAAGTGTGTGGGTGTGGCGTTTTGACTTTTTTTTTTACAAATACGCAACATGCAATTGCTGGTGTTGTTTTTATGTGGCTTTTGTAATTGCTGGCATTTAAACAGTAGTTAGTTGTCCTATTGTTGTCATAGTTGCTGTTGTGACACTAAAACCAACTGAATTTGAGATGGCGAACTTTTGTGTGGGGTTTTTCTGTTTAGTACAAACTTTTTTTTTATTTGTTTTTTACTTATTTAACTTTTGCTTTTGTTAAGTCTATTTAGTTGCCTATTGATAGATCTGCCACCAGAGAAAATAAACTTTTTTCGGTTATTGGTATAAAATATTCTTTTCTTTTGCTCAGAGGTAATACACAAATTAAAGCTGAAAAATTTTAGTTGAAAATAAGGATATATTTGGAAGCTAAATTTATGTACTAAAATAAAAAGTGTTTAAATAAAATAAAGATTTCTAGTTAAAGTAACTTTTATTGTACAAATAGTGCAATACTCATAGATTTCCAAGCTTTGTTAACTCAAAATTAATATTCTTATATTTTTATATTTGAGAAGACTTTTTTTGTAGGCTTTGTATTTTCACAAATAAATACAAAAATAAGCCCATTTATATGAGGGGTGGCCTAGCTGCGACAACGCTTACGTTCTCTCTTGGAGTCCTTTCCTAAAGCCGCTAGCGTTCACATGAAGACTTTATTGTCGCAATAATCAGGCAACATTTTGATATTAATTTCATAAATACTTTTTATTCGTTCATTCGTAGCAGTGTTGCTGTAAAGGAACTAATTGTTACTTTGGGAACTGTAGAATTAATCAGCCCAATCATGAACAAAAATTCCGCGCGAGTTTTTTCACTTTTCCCTTTTCTCCTATTATGAATCTGTTTTACCCCTGTTTTTACCAAATGCGGGAATAAAAAAACTTCCGGGGGAGAAAAATAGGTGTTATGAACGCAATTGAATTTGCTTTTTTCACTAAAAATCTTTTCCTGGCAAAACAGAAGGGAATTTACATAAAAACACATTTAATACTCCATTAAAACAAAATGTATATACATAAACTTGTATTTTATAGTTCTTTTATTTGGTTCAACACAAATAGTGCCCAAATAAATCATTTATAAACTTATTTTTACTTATTTTTTCAAGTTGGTGAATTTTAATAATGTTGTTTACTCTCTCACTCAAGAAAAAGGGAGAAACAAAATGTCAACAAACAAAGCAAAACAACGAGCTTCGTAATTCGGTGATGCCACACCAAGGAATTTATGATTGGTGGAGTGTTTTCTCGAGAAAATTATTTTCCGTGAGAAATACATTCCGAGGGAATATTCATGATTGGGCTGAATATGTCCATATATTATTATTTTTTTAATATACTACCGAAATACAATAATTCATTTTCTCTCCTTACTTTATTTCTTTATAATTTTTATATTATAACTGTTTATTACATGCGTGTTATAAAAAATTGGACGAACTGGCAACACTGCTTGTACATAGCATAAGAAAAATACGAGAGAAAGAAATATGTGTGAGAGAAGAGTTAAAATTGTCGCTTCAGAGTCTAAACACAATGTTTGCGGTGCGGTGCGATTTCTCGTTGCGGTAGAGAAAAATAAACATAATACAACGGAAGACGGCGCCGGCAATACTTGTCATTGTTTCAATTTTTATTAATTTTTTTGTTTATACATTTTTATAGAAAATGTACTCTTTGTATTAAATATTTTGTAATGGTAGCAGCTAAAAACAAAAAAATAATTAAAATTTTATACATTCGCAGATATACATATTTAATAAATTTTTTAAGCTTTTATATTTTATGACAAACATTTTTGAATTTCAAAATCATGTTTTATGTTGTGAACACAGCCAATTATTCAAAAACTATGGCAACATCAGAAAGAGAAAGAGAGTCAAAAATTGAGAGAATAATAAAGTCCGAAATGAAAATAAAATAGATTTTAAATTTATGGCGTTCCGCACTGCGGGTTTTTACTTCAAAATCGTATGAAAAACCGCACCGCAATGAATTCTCGTTACATTGTGTTCAGACTCTCAATTCCCAGTACATGCAACTTTTGCTACCCCGCAACTTTCCGCCTACAAATACGACTCGCAGGCAGAGTTTTTTTTTTGTTTGTTTTTTAGTGCATGTACAGGGTGGGCCAAAAGAAACCAAGGGGTGTAAAAGTTTAATAACTTTTTTGTTTATTAACTTTTTTTATTTTTTCTTTCAGATTATATAATATACAAAATGGAAATTTTTTTACACTAAGTATGAAAAATGATGTCTATTAAATGACCACCGTTTTCAGCTTCGCACTGATGGGCTCTTTTTAGGGCATTTTCCATAACATCTTTCAAAACTTGTGGCTGTAGCGTTCGAATTTCTGCAACAATGTTTGCCTTGAGTTCAAGGATTGTCTCTGGCTTGTTCACATACACTCGCTCCTTCAAAAAACTCCAAAGAAAATAGTCGGGTGCTGTCAAATCTGGTGATCGCGCTGGCCAAATAATTTCCGAATTTCGAGAAATTATTCGCTCTCCAAAAATTTGACTTAAAAGTGCCATTGTGTCTCGGGCAGTATGGGCAGTGGCTCCGTCCTGCTGAAACCACATACCAGGTCTGTTTTCAAGAGCAGGACGTAAAAAATTTTCTATCATAAACCGATACCGCTCTCCATTTACGGTTACAGCACTTCCATCTTCATTCTCGAAGAAGTAGGGCCCAATGACATTTTCAGATGTGATCCCACACCATACTGTACACCTGATGGGGTGCAATTGGCGTTGATGAATGGCTCTTGGATTTTGAGAACCCCAGAACCTACAGTTCTGCTTATTTACAAAGCCATTCAAATGAAAATGAGCTTCATCACTCTTCATCACACTTTAAATAATAAAATTCTATTGTTCTGGTTCTCTGTTCAGTTGTAAACCTCTCCATTATAAATTCTCCAAGTGTTGTCTATATAATCTGAAAGAAAAAATAAAAAAAATTAATAAACAAAAAAGTTATTAAACTTTTACACCCCTTGGTTTCTTTTGGCCCACCCTGTATTTATTTATTGTATCTTCAAATATGAACTAACAATATGTATTCAAATCTTAAATCTAGAAAATAATTATTAGGGCCGACCACTGTCGGACATAAACTTAGTGATAGTTATAAATAATACATAAGTAGTGATAATCAAAAAGGGAAAAAAAAATTATTTTCGAGTAGTCCCATCTGGAGTGTTGAGTATAAGAACCCTTGTGTCCCTCTTTTTTAGGCGGATGTGTCCAGTAAAGTTCAAAATATTACGAGCAAGCGGATTAGGATGTGATTCGAGTTTTGTTAAATATTTGCCTGCGTACTTTGCAATTTCTTCAATCACTAGTGGCATATTCAAATCACGATGTATATTTAAATTTTTGATGTACCATGGAGCCGAAGTTATCATACGTAAAATTTTGTTTTGCAGAGTTGGCCTTGAAATTTTTGAAAAAGTATCATAAAAAGGGTATTTAAGAAAAAAAGGGTAAAAAAGTGTATTTTATAGTAAAATAGGATCAAGTTTTTAGCGAACTAAAAATAACATTTATTTCAATTGAAACAAAAATATACACAAATTTTAACAATTAATTAAATACATTAGGCTAAAATAAAATTAATCAACATATATACATACTTAAATTTTAAATCAATGTTAACACTCTAACTGGCCAGATCGTAAAAATGATCGGATGAAGCTAATAATAATATAGTCAAAAAAACCCTCAGTTTTAATTTACAGGTAAAAAAACATTAGGAACGAACGCCAGGTAAAGAATAGTGAAGACCGTCAGTAGACGGTCTTGCCGGTTTGCAAAAATTTTATTTATAATAAGTTTTATTAAGATTGCAGATGAAAGTAAGTTAAAATACATTTAATTGTGATGTTCCCAGAAATAATTTGCATTTAGAATCAGGGACTTGGGTGTCAGATTTTATGCAATATTTTCACCATTTATTGGTTTTTGTATCGACCAAAACAGTAAAATGGTCGACACCATCAAACTGAATATCGCCAACTGGGCAAACAGCACTTTTTTCAATACCTGATATGCTAGACTGTGCATATGGTCACCCTACGGCATACATTTTGTTGAAATGATACAAAGGGATTAATTAAAAAAGGGTCATAAAAAGTATCATTGGCACGAAAAAGGCTCAAAAGTGATACTTAAGTGTAACAACGGCAACGCTGATCGTAGGCGACGTGTTGCAGCTAGGCAACCATTCACCTAAACAGCCCTTTATCAAATCATAATATTCTATTTATTCAATACTGGTATTAAGAGCTTTAAAACACACAATGATAAATTATTTATTGCTGAAATGAAACGATGTTAACTTCGCTGTTGTTAACATAAAATTGTTTATTTTGCTGACATCGTTCTCTTTTTATACTTAACATTTTTATATATATATATAAATATTTAAATATATATATATATAAATATTTAAATATATATATATTTAAATATATATATTTAAATAACATCCAGAAAGTCCCAATACATTCAACAGCCTCTGAGTACCAGTTTTCGATCACGTAAATAAATCGTGTAGCAAATCGTTTTGTTGATTTGTGTATATGTACATTGACAACAGGGAATTGCTTTATTGTTTGTGTCTGGCCTCTGCACTGGCTTATATGTTTGTGTACCCAGCTAAAAAAATTATATATGGTCCATATATTTTTAATATATGAATGTATATAACTATATATGAATATGTATGAATTCATGTATGGAAATGTATGGGATTATACATGCGAAAAGTATGATATATGAATTGATATATGGACTAATATATGAAATGTATTATAATATATGAGCTCATATATGCGGATCCATATATAGAAATAAGATGTAATGTATATATAAATATGTATGCATACATGATATCTTACATAAGATCGCATTTGCAATCAAAAAAGCTTGAATTTTTTCAATTGCATCTTTTTCTCTCTTTTTTATCAATGGTGAATTGGAAGTCTATGCAAAGTTTATATGCGTAGAGCCTCAAGGTTTAAAAAATAAAAACTCGTGTAATAAAAAAAATCATTCTTATAGGATTTTATATATTGTGTGCCTATTTAATAAACCAAATAATCAAAAAGACAATTCAGTCATTAAATTATTATTAATTTTATAAAAAGTAACGGAATCCTCAGATATATTAAGAAACAAAGTTCATATAAATGGATTATTGTTTCTTTTATAATTGCACTAGTTTTTAATCTGGGGTCAAATCGTTACATCCGTGAACGTACAACTCGTCACGTAAAAACACAATTTCCGGATTATGACATACGTGAACGTATTGAAATCCCATTCAGTTTATACGATTGACGTATCATTTAATTTATTTTCGTACGATTGCCGATACGATCACGGATGTAACGATTTGAAGCCTGATTTTTTAAATTATATGTTGTTTACGAATGTGTGTTTTGTGTTTTTTAATAATCGACTCATATTTTCTCTTAAAATGTCGAATGAAATGTCTTTTAGTTTGTTTTGAATTATTTTTTTTTTCGAACAAATGTTTCATTAAACACAACCTTTCTCCACGAAATCTTAAAAAAAATAACTTTAATAATTTAATTTATTGCACAGCAGTGCGCTTTTTTAATTAATATGAACTTTACATACTATATAGGGAATACACATTCATGTATGAAAATGTATGAAAATATATGATCATATATGTCCATATACCCTCATTTTTCGGATCCGAACCATATATGGGATATCATATATGCTCCATACATATTTTTTTAGCTGGGTAGTTGTATTTTTTCAATAAGAAGAATGTATAACATGATAGTGCTTATTGTCTTTTGAATGCTTAATTATACAACGTCTTGTAATTAGTGGCAAAATTTTTTTTTTCATAAAAAACATTTGAATTTGAAATTTATTTGCTGGTGGTTCAGCGTTGTCTATATATTTCATTGTTGCTGTAACAAATCATCAGTAGACTTCAACCACACATTTTGAGTAGTCACAAACCTCTTATCTTATGCACAGACTTTCAAGAACTATTTGAGAATTCACAAATAATAATATTTTTGAAAATCACAAAAGAAAAATAAGCGTAGTAGGCTTTGAAACTAATACAAAAAACCCAGCAAATAATTTAATTTCATTTTTTTTTGTACTAGTTTCAAAGCCTACTACGCTTATATTTCTTTTGTGATTTTCATAAATATTACTATTTAAAAGCATTGCCTAGTTTAAGGTGCTCTTTCTCTCTTCAATCTTTCAAGCACCATTAATAACTTATTTAGCACTCTTTATCAAAACTAAACAATGTCATCATTTATGCCTTTTAGGTTTTTTGCTTACAATAATTTTCCACCTTTGGCCAAAAACATGACTAACTAATTTGTGTTATCTGTATTATGTCAGTCTGTCCGTCTGTCTGTCCATCTGCCAGCCAAGTCCCTCCTTGCAAATGTGTGTGCCACCAAATGTAATTAAAAATGTAAATTAAATATGCAGCATATTGCAAACATGATTACCCGCTAGATGTGCATTTGGAAATACATTTTGGTTCCCATACGAGCTTAATAGTTTATGCTCAGTGCATTTTGCATAAATTTGTAGACATTTTATGGTAATGCTGCCATAAACGAGCATAGTAAAATATTTTGGGAGAAAAAAAAACGAAATAAAACAAATGGGTTCATTACTGACCATAAATATAACTAAACCTGAGAGTTAAATAAATTATGGCTTTTGTTGGAAAAAAAGAGAATAACTAATTTACTTCAATTTAAGCCGTAATAAAATAAAACTTTTTTTTATACCAATTCAATGCATATTTAAAAAAAATTAACATTAAATATTCATTCTCACAAAACTAATAATGCTTTAAAATATTACAGCCTTTTTTTATAAAAATTATGAAGGCTTTATAAAGGGTTTTTGAGACAGATTTTCATACAAAATTTTTCCTACTAAGCCTTTCTAAAGCCTTAATAAGTTTTATAAATAAGGCCGTTATATCTTTACCTAATGAGAACATTTCTAATAATTCTTCACTATTCTTTTAAATTGTTAATTTATTGTTCAATTTTGTCACGTTTATTTAATGCTTTATTTAGTGGGAACGTGTGTGCTAGCTTGCCATCTTTCATTGTGTTTCCTTAATTAATTTAAATAACCATCTTAAGCTTTGTGCTAAATTTAATTACTTTATTAAGGAAATTGTCTTTTGGCGATTATAGACGACATGTAGTCATTATGACATCACTGTCATATAATTTAATGTATATATAATTTTTTCTGACACCACTTCCTTGCTGCAACATTTTTGGTTTGTTTGGGGTTTTTGCTTTTGCTTGTCTCATACATGTAGTTTTCGTTTCCGTTTCCGTAATTTTTTGCCATTCCTTAATTAGCTGCTTATATAACAATGATGTCAAAGTTATTATTTTTTTTGAGGTAAAATTTTAATGACATATTAAGTCATAGCAAAAAAAAAAAGTGTAATGAATTATGACATAACGAATGTGTGTTGTGCGAGAGAAAGTTTTCATGAGGTTGAATGTGTTTGTTTTCATGTCAACAAAGTTATAACTTAATCAGGTTTCTCATTTGTTTTGAACGCAACTAGAAAATTAAATATTTTTGCAATTTGAAAAATTTTCTTTCTTTTCAAGTCTTAAGGCTTTAACTCATAAAAATTTTTATTTAATGTTCGTTAGCATATGTTAAGAGCTTCTTTACGTGCCTCTTAAATGAATGTTTTTCAAAAAATTATTAATTAATTGACTTCGCCGACAATTAGTTGCTGAAGTATTTAGCACGTTGACTACAAAACCGAAGATCCTGGGTTCGAGCCCGGTTCTGACAGTCATTAGATAATCAGACCACACAGTTTCTGATGTGCATTACTGTTTTTTTTTTTATCAGTTGTTGCAGAAAAATTCAAGTGATGAAGGCATAGACTCTGGTCACTGAACTACTCCTGATTAAGCGAATACTAATCTTAATGTAAGATCAGGGCACTCTTCTTTGACGGTATTTTGTGGCTGCTACACTGTAGCAGAATCGTTGTTGAAGTAAAATAACTAATAAAATGGCTACTGAGTACAGCTTTGAAAATTTAATACGCCTCATTGATACCAGAGGCGCTGCAGCACTGCTTTATTAAAATCATGCAAAAAGCAGAGCTGTAAACAAATTAAGCTTTCCTCCATCTCTTTCCTCACCAAAAAAAAAAAAAAAAAAAAAAAAAAAAAAATTTGATTTGGAAGCACTAATGAGGGAAGTAATGTATTACTGACTTGATAAAAAAAAGTTTCGAAAACTGCTTCTGAAAAGCACTAACGAAAAACGGGCTCTCATAAAAATTATATATTATTATTTTTGTGAAGCACTTTATTGAGGAAAAAAAAATTCAAGGCCTTAGTTTTTTCGTATTTTTAAATTTATTTTAAAAGAATTTTTTTAATAAAATATTTTTCACATTGAAAATTTTTTAAAATTTTTTTTAATTTCTTTTTCGTAAGCAATTTTTAAGTTTCGGATGAACTTTAGTTTGGAGAAAAAAAATAGCTCAGCTAAGTTTCCGCTACTACTTGGTGAATGTCCTTGATAAAAACCAATGAAATGGCTACTGAGCACAGCTTTGAAAATTTAATACTCCTCAGTAACACCAGAGGCGCTGCAAATAACATTAATAGTAGTAGGTATTAACTGCCTGAGTGTTCCAATTATTAAATCAGTCAATCAAAAAAGCAAGAATGATAAAAATTATAGATTTCAAGTAATTGTTAGATTATCAATTTTTTTTTATATTTAATTACATGTTTTTCAAGATTTTCAGGAAACTTAAAATTTTATTTACTAAAGTTTTTAGTAAACCATCTTATAAGTACCCACTCTAGTACACTTAACTCAATAAAAGCAAGAGATAAATGCACAAGAAGAAAATTAAAAAAGTACATTTTGTCACACAGGCAGGCATCAAATGTGTAACAACACGTTAAAACATTTAAAACAACAGCAGGATAGACATGTTGCAACAGCATAAAACAAGAGTCTAAACAAATAACAAGTGATTTTGCAAACTATTTTTTGTAAACTTTACACACGCACATACACAACAATAATAGAATGGCGCCCTTTCATCCCCAAAGTGCAAATGGTTAAACAAACATCTACAGCTATACAAGCGCTAAACTAAAATAAACGTACGAGTATGTATTTATGTATGTATGCCTGTGTTAGTGTACACAACAATTAATGTATATTCAATTCTAAATAAATAAGAAATCTTTAGCTACATGTGCCATGACAACACTATGTCCACACATATGCCAACACACACACACACACACACACACATACATATATACACACACTCATTTCCCAGTTGGCCAAGTCGTCACAGACGACATTGTCTTCGACGAATAATGTACGACATGTCGCCTGTCGATTAGGTTTTCTAATCGACAATCTAAAGGATATCGTCGTTCATGACTATCTGAGCGACAATGTCAATCGTTTTGTCGTTAATAAAGCTTTATTATGGACAATCTGAGCGATAATGTACCTCGTTTTGTCTTCATTAAGGCCGTGTTGACGACAATATGAGTGACAATGTCCATCGTTTTGTCTTCAATAACATTTTGTTGAGGACAATCTGAGCGACAGTGTGATAAGTTTTGTATTCAATAAAGCAGTGTCGACGACACTCTGAGTGACATTGTCGCTCTTCTCGTCTTGTGTATCTTAAAGACGTGGCCAACTGGGTTATATGGAACTGAAAACAACTCTTCCAATAATTTTGTACTGCAGTCGTAAAAATGTTTATAATACAACTGCCCAGTTGACCACGGCTTTCGTTAATGATATCGATTTCGGATATACCTCGAACATTTATCGTGTAAAACTATCGAGAGTGACACTCAAAAATGAATCGAAAAATGTTCACCCGTCGCTCAGTTTTGTCCCAAAAACCTTCGATCTCGGATTTCGTTAGCAATATCAAAAGTGAGAGATTATCGAATTAATTTTGATACCGCAAAAATGCAGCAGAAAAAGTAAAAAGTCATTTTTTTTATTTATTTATTTTAACTTACTTATTTTATTAATTTTATTTATTTGTTTAATTCCGTAACTTACGTTGCAGGCTTTGAACATGGTACCTCCATTTTAACAGGCCACTGGGCTATCGTGGCAAATTTTTTTTCATTCAATTATTGCACATATGCAAGTGTGTGTTCTTATCTTTTTTTTTAACTTACAGTGCTGTCATGCATTGAACTTGGTATCTTTAGACTAACAGGCTGACACACTTCCATGCAGCTACCGTCACACATTCGAAAAACTATCGAGAGAAGTGCGAAGTTCGGAGCTTTAGCGAACAATCGATTTTTTTTTAGATTTGCGAACAAATATCGAAGAATTCTTCTAAGAAAATTCTTCGCTTTAGTGAACATTTTTTTTTATCGAATCTCAGGTCAAGTGGGTGTAAGCTATATGTGCTGGTGTTAGTAATTAGTGGCAAATCGTGTGTGTATAATAATAATGACAATACTCTTAACTAGTATGTGTCTCGTAGCCAGAGAGCATGAGTTCATTTTGTCAAAATTAATGAATGTGCTATTCAGTCTAAATGAGTGTGTGTGTGTGGGTGTGTGTGTGGGTGTTCTAAATATTTACTTAGGTTAGGTTAGGTTAGGTTTATCTGGTTGGTCCAAGACCTCGCATAGACCGGCATTGATCCTTAGCGATACCAGCAAATGAAATGAGAACCTGTTAGTATGGCAGCCTAGTTCGTGATGCCTGTATCGAATGACTCCCACACAGATTTAACAAATTTTAGCAACCTACACATTTCTACTCTCGATACAATCTCAAGACTACGAAAAGTGTAAGCACCAAGATAGTTATATCTAGTACGGCTTAAAGCCGGGCAGTGACACAGTAGATGTTCCATTGTTTCCATTTCTCCGGGTTCCTTACATTTCCTGCAGGTACCGTCGGCTATTCGTCCTATTTTGACAGCGTACGAAGCTGTCCAGCAGTGCCCAGTTAATACTCCCACTAGAAGCTTACAGTTGCTTCTAGTTAGTGATAAAAGGAACTTAGTCAATTTGTGATCATAGGAGCTCCACATGATTTTAGAAGTTTTGCAAGTTTTCGTCGCGCGCCAACATTTCTCCGCTTCTTCCCTCATATTAGAATGTATGATCTCTTTAAGGTATTGAATTGGTTTTCGGATATTTACCGTTACCTCAGCCGGTAATAGAATTCCCCTTTTGGCCAGTGTATCGGCCATTTCATTTCCCTCTATCCCCATGTGTCCCCGGATCCAGAATATATGTACTTGTCTACCAGTACATAACATATCCAGGGCCTTTCTACACAGGAGCACAACCGAGGAGTAATTGCAGTCAGCTGAAATTGCTTTAATAGCTGCTTGACTGTCTATATACAGATTTACACGCGCATCCATAGTTAGAGAGGTGAAGGCTAACTCTGCTGCCATTTTGACAGCATAGATTTCCGCCTGGAAGATGCTACAATGATCAGGAAGTTTATAAGATTCCTCTATATCGAGCTCCCGACAGTAAACCGCAGCTCCTACCCCTCTATCCATCTTTGAACCATCAGTGAAAAAGTTAAAACCAGAACCACTATGATTAAGACTTTCCAAATAGCCTTCTTCACTTATAGTGATATTTACTTGTATATATAGTAATATTTACTTGTATTTGCATTAGTATATTTGATAAAATGCAAATGTAAATATAAAGGAAAACTGTTGTTTAAAATCTAGTTTTAATTAGTAAAATGGCAAGAATTTAGACAAAAGATATTAAGGCAGGTCTGGGGGTTTATAAAGTTAAATTTTTTTTAAAAATCATGTCTACTTTTAAATATACAAGCAATTGATAACATAACATTGAACATAGTGCCAGTTGCATACACTGAAAGAATTTTCGGCAGAAATTCTATGAATTTCGACATTAATCTAATGAAAAAGTCATTAAAATTCAACCAACGTTACGCTTCGTTGTATTACTGAAACCAGTTTCGTTAAAATTATTTTATTGAAAACTTCATCAAATTTATTTAACAGTATAATTAATGCAGTGCTATAACTTCATCGAAAGAATAAAATAATTTCATGAAAAGAATGAAATAACTTAAATATAAAGGGTTTTCTTAATAATTAAAAAATATTGTTGTCATAAATCCAATAAAATATTCTTACGAAACCAGAATACCAAGGAAGCAATTCCAATGAAATTCTTTCACAATATTCATGAAATTATCATTAGATTTGTTAAAAATTTTTAATGAAATTGTTTCATTGGACTTATGAAGCAAAATTCTTTCGGTGTATGTGTATTTACTTAATTACACAGTTAGGCATCTTTGCTATAACAAGACTGTGCCGTCATATAGGCAGCTATATTTTTTTTTATAGAAAATTAATGCAGTTGCATAAAGCATGGTTGTCTATGTAACGGCACAGTGTTCTATATATAAAAAAAATTCTGTCTATATAAAAAAATAATTCAATTTATAAAATATGATGGCTTATATTAGAAGGCTTTTCTGCAAGCAACCTTTACTTTGCAAAGTCTTGAGTTTGTACAAGTGAAGTGGGAAAAGAATGGAAATTATTTTCCCTTCTCCTTTACAGACTAAAGACTTTGCAAAGCAAAGTTTGCAAATGGAAAAGCCGTATATGACAACAGCATCTTTTTATAGAAACGAAAACTGTGCAAGAGACCACTATTCTTACACAAGAGATTGATGGTTATGCGACAGTACTGTCTTTCTTTAAAAAAGTTGTTTTCCTATGTAGCTACACAATATTTGAAAAAAAAGAAAATAAGATCCCTATGTTATAGCAAATTATTTTAATAAGAACTTTGGTTCTATATCTTACATACACAGAGAAAACAGATTCGTTGAGACAACCCAATTTGTTGCCAATTGAATTTTGGTATAATGACTGCAATTTTCTTGTGGTACAACTATATTTTTAATCTAATTTCTTCATTTACGTTAACTTCATGCCAGTTTTTCGTTACACATAATGCTAAGAGTAGTTTGTTTTTTACTTATTTAAAAAAAATATTTAACAATAATAGACAATTATACGAACCGATTAATTGGTTGGGAATATCAATCAAACCTTAATATTTAATTTACTGCTATAAACTATGATGATTACATTGACCTCTATAAAGAAAGAAAGTCTTTATTTTAACGTAAATGTAGACGGAAAATTTTTGTAGCTGCCAATACCGAAAACTGGTACTAAAATCCAATTTCTAATATTTTATTCGGTTGTGCTAATCAATCAGTTAATTAGTCATGACAAAAGCATACGCTCGGTTGATGCAATCAATTGAAGTATTTTCACAATAATATCTTTGTTACAATTATGCCCTTATGGCAGTGAACATGGATTGTTTTTTGGATTAACAGAAAATTGATAGCGTGAACTGAAATATAGTTAATGCAAATGATATTTTATTGGACTAACCGTTTTCCAACCAATCTTTTTTCCGGGTGTATAAAATATGGTTGATGGATTAAGGCAACATTGTTGTTATATAAAAGGTGGTTGACTATGTGACAGCATAATGTTCCGATAACAAAAATTGCCTATAGGACGGCGCAAAGTTATTATAGCTTTGCTATTTATTGTGCAATACAGGACTTATGACGTGATTTTCGTAACAAAAGTAATCGACACTACTACAGTTATAAATTTATTTTTGTTTTGATTTCTTTGTACTTAAAAGAAGAGTACGAAAATAACCAAAACAAAATGTTTGATTTTGTTTTGTATACTTTTTTGAAGTGAGTGAAACAAAAGCAAAGTTAACGAATGGTCAATTTGTTTTTGCTTTGTTTTTGCACATGAGCACAAACCAGAGAGTAAAACCGATTGCCTGTAAGCCGGCTGACAACCACCACGGTCCACAAACAATACATTAATTTCATTCTACGCCCCTAGAAAAAAAAAATAATGGGAAATAAATAGAAACGTTTTGAAATATTTGCAGAGAATTTGACATCATCATATAATATAATTTGATTGGATTGTTATTTCATACATGAAATTTGTTTTACGTAGCTAAGCAGCAAAGCTATAACTGGGTGTTCTAAACCTTTCTTCTTTTTTTTATGAAATATTGTTCTCTATGTGAGACCAAAGTATTTTTATAAAAAGATGGTTGTCTATATAACAGCATGCACTTCTAATAGAAAAGATTATTGACTCTCTAAGGGAACAATTTTCCTATAGAAAAGTTAGTTGACTGTGTGACAGAAGATGAAGCGATCTAATAAAAAAGATGGCTGACTGTGCAAGAAAACACTGTTCTTATGAAAAAGATTGCTTTTTTATGCGATTTAACATCAATATTTTGATAGATAGATAGTTACCTAGGTGACAGCATATATGTCACATATGTCACAACACACTCCTCTTATAGAAAATATGATTAATTGTCTAAGGGAACACTATTCTTATAGAAAAGAGGGCTGTCTATATAGTAACATCGTGTTTTAATAGAAAATATGGCTGCGTATATAACAACACTGTGCTCTTTTAGATGCTGATCGTAATTGCCTTAAGCTACGGTCACACTTTTCAAACATTTGTCCAAAAAAGCGTAACCACTAAATGCTAATTAAAAATCTTTCAATTCAGACAAAAGTTTGTCAAGTTAAAGAGTATCCAATAATGTTGGATTCTATGACATTGTCTACTAGTTGTGTTCGAAACGTTTTAATTTCATAAACAAAACTTTTTTCATAAGTGTTTGTTGGTTACGCTTTTTTGGGCAAATATTTGACAAGTGTGACCTTACCATTAGTGACAGGAAACCAATTTATAGAAAATATGGTTGCTCAAAAAAAAAAAAAAAATGTAAAACATTAAAAGCCTTTGGTGTTATTTATAAAACTTATTAAGGCTTTATAAAGGCTTAACAAGAAGATTTCTTATAAAAAATTGCTTTATAAAAATTTTTGTTTTGAAAGAAGTAACATTCAGGCAATGCTTACTACTATTACTAGGTGTTACGTTCTTTAAGAAAGGTATGGTGATAAAGAAGACGAGGAGGTAGAGGAACGCGTTTTTTCACGTTTCTAATAATGCACTATTGCAGCGCCTCTAGTGTCAATGAAGTGCATTGTAAATCCTTTATTCAGCGTTAATAATTTTTATAAATAAGGCTGTAAAAAGTTACGATATATTTAGTGAAAGTTTCCGAATTTGAATTTTCGTAAAAATATTTTGGCTCTTTATTCTTTTAATTCTACTTTTTGTCGAAAATATGATATTTTTCCACTTCATTTTCTCTTTTTACATTGCTATGACTTTTTATGAATTTGCAAGCAGCAGAAATCACCCTTTATGGTTATTTTCACTAAATACATATATATATATATATATATATATATATATATATATATATACTTCCCACTATCCGCAATCTGTAGACGCGCCAGTTGCATTCAGCTGTGCTTCCTTTCGGCCGAGTCACTAAATACATCGTATTTTTTTAATTTTTTGTCCGATGATAATAATTTAACGTTTAGTATGTTTGGTACAAAATATCATTTCAGATATAGGGGGTCTACCTACTCTGTAATTCTAAACGAAAGAAAATACTTTCGAATTTGTATACCAATTACATAGTACTCATGCAGGTTTAAATAACATTTTGGAATTTTTTTTGGCTTAAGGCCTCAACTTCAAATAGTGAATTTAAATAAAAATTCAGTAAAGTGCGACTCTGACTCGCGCACGAAGGGTTCCGTACGAACACTAGATATGTAATTTAATACAAACTTCATCCTATATAATATATAGTTTTGGCAATTTTTTTCGGTTTTGGGGTCTTTTCGGTTTTGTTGTTTTGGCGGTTTTTGCGTTTTTTTGGTTTTGGCGATTTTTTTAAGTTTTGGCTCTTTTTTTTAGTTTTGACACTTTATTTTTTTTTCATTTTGTCGATTTTTTTTTATTTTTGGCGATTTTTTTTCATTTTTGGGGTTTTTTTTTATTTAAATTTTTTTTTTTTAGTTTTGGCGACATTTTCGCGTTTTGACGATTTTTTTCGATTTATGGTTTTTTTTTCATTTTGGCGTTTTTTTTCATTTGGCGATTTATTTTAGTGTTAGAAATTTTTTTTTTAATTTTGGCGATTTTTTTCGTTTTGGAGATTTTTTTTTAATTTTTGGCGATTTTTTCTTTGGTTTGGCGATTTTATAATTTTCGGTTTTATAGTTTTACCGTTTTTGAAAATTTTAAGTTTTTGGCATTTTTTTTAAGTCTTGGCTCCTTTTTTAATCTTAACACTTTATTTTCTTGTTTTGGCGATTTTTTTTGGTTTTTGGCGTTTTTTCATTTTGCGATTTTTTTATTTTTGGCGATTTTTTTCATTTTTGCGATTTTTTTATTTCAAATTTTTTTTTTTAGTTTTGGCGACATTTTCGCGTTTTGGCGATTTTTTTCGATTTTTGGCGTTTTTTTTTAATTTTTGCGTTTTTTTTTTCATTTTGGCGATTTTTTCGAATTTGGCGATTTATTTTAGTGTTAGAAATTTTTTTTAATTTTGGCGATTTTTGTCGTTTTGCCGATTTTTTTTAATTTTTGGCGATTTTTTTTTTGGTTTGACGATTTTATAATTTTTAACTTTTTTTAGTTTTACCGTTTTTGAAAATTTCAAGTGTTTGCCTCTTACGGTTTCCAAGATATAGCAAATTGTCAAAATTACATAGTCAAAATTGTATTAACTGATGGACCACCCTTTAATTTTAATTTTTTAAATTTAAGTGTTAATTGTTGTAGTCTGTATAAAAATACACTAATTTTACAAATTTCAAGTTTCAATATACATATGTTCATACAATTGTATGTATTTACATGGGATTTTAAAATTTTTCGTTGCTCGTTTTTGAACACCCTTTAATTTTAATTCTCAATTATTTGTTGTTGTAGCGGCCAAGGTTCTACATACTGTGTCCAAATTTCAGGTCCGTAGAAAATTCCGTGTGACGGAAAGACGGACAGACGGACATCATAGCGAAAACAATAGGGGTCCTTTTCACCTTTGGTGTACGGAACCCTAAAAAACAAAGAACTTGAAATTTTTTTTAAATCTAAAGGGACGTCGTAATTCAGTGAATTTTTACGCAGTCAACATATATGTGGCAAAAAGGAAAAGTGCTTAAGTCGATATAAGCTGATTTTGAGTTAATGGCACTTTTGTAATCATGATAGTCGAAAGTACCCCTGGGCAAAATCTGAATTATTTCTTGTAATTTTTTAGGAAGTTATAGCGCTATAACTTTCTGCTTATATTTTTTCGGCTTATAATATCATAAGGAATAATAGCTTAATTCAGCCTATACTTCGATATATTTCAAATTGAATAAATTATTTATATTGTGCAGAATAGTATTTTGTTTAAAAATTTGAAATTACCAACGAATTTTAAAATTTAGCTGTAAAAGAAATAAATTTCTGAAAATCGACTTGAAAGTTTAAAGGTGTTCTCCTACAAAACAGTAAGTATGTCAGTTTTTCCTTATTGCCACAAATATTATAAACACGAGTTGATAAAAAACCCTATTTTTTAATGGGGTATAATTTCTTTCGTTTAAACAAATAGTTCTCAAGATTTTTGGAAACATCTTTGTAATCTGCAAAAAACACGTTTTTCGCGAATATATCGAAAATTCTTCTTAAGACAAATAAATGAAGGCCATATTTGTCTTCAGCAGCCCCAATTTAGTGAAAAACATCTCATCTTAGAGGTTAATTTTTTTGTGGCATGTGTAATCGGCCCACTTTCTCTTCAACTTTTGGTAAAGATATACTCAAGTAAATAAATTTAAAGACAAAATCACGTGCATAATATATCATGAAATTGCAACTTATAACTAAAGTCAAAAAAATAAATTCCTTCCTCAAAGAAAATGATGCAGAAAAAAACGTTTTTCCTCCTCTGCTTGCTGACATGATTTATGCATATTGTATTTATTTAATGTATTTTTTCTTTTGGTTTGATTTTTCTAAAATGGACACCCAATTCAGTTGTTGTCACTTGCTAAAAGTTGCACAAAAGCTAAAATAAAAATGCAAAATCTACGATTCTCTTACATTTTTATTATTGAACAAACTTACATGCGTTTGTAAATTTATAGAGAACAATAAATAATGTTTGTTTTTAAATGTAATACATATGGTAGAAGGCAGTAAAAAATATAAAAAATTATTTATACATGTACTTCTATAGATATTTAAAACTTATTTTTAAAGTTCTTTTAGGAAATTATGCTGCAGAAAGAAAAATGATATTCAAATTACTTAGACGAAAGAAAATGGTACTTTATGGTAGAGTTTTAGAAAAGGGATTTGTGGTGTCGCAACAGAGTAATATTTTTATTTCAAGTTAAAATTGGAAAAAAGGGATGCAATGTAAAGATAAATATCACGATTTGACTTAATCTGCAAATACATAAAAATATATATTTTAAGGGTTGAGTAGATACTTTTATGTTGACGAAACTACACCATTTGATTGACATATTTAAGTTTTTCCTTTTTCTCTCACTGTAAAATGGCTTTTTTAATTTTTTTTTTGTCTATATGCGGTAAGGCAAATTCATATGAATTTGTCTTGATATACAAATTATTCTCAGCATAAAGCAATGCATCTAATCGGTTGCGACCATGGTCAATTCATATAAGGTGAACTCACCTCAATTCGCTTTAAAAAATGTGTTCTTGAGCTGTCAAAGAAAACGTGCTGAAAAATACTCAAGAAGAATTCGTAAGAGATGGTCTTGACAACCCAGGTCTATCAACACACATTTTTAGTACATTTTTTCGACTTCTAAGGTATGAATCAAGGCAAATTCATATAAGGTATACTTAGCTCAATTCGCTTTAAGAAACTAAAGCTCTTTATCTAAAAAAAATTTACTGTAAAATATCTATGTGTTGACTTCCAACGTATACTCAACTTACTAGCGGCGAATATAATTACCTGATCCTTTGCAACCACCTAGTATGATTTCGCCTAGGTATGAATTTTTCAAGGCAAATTGTGGTGAGTATGTATTTTAATAAAGTAGACTTTAAGGCAAATTCATATAAGGTATACTCGGCTCAGTTCACTTTGGGAAATTTATGCTTTAAATGTCCAAAAAATGTACTAAAAAATGTGTCTTACCATCTATAGGATATTAAAATTAGAAGCTTAAAAAATAGGCACCTCATAGGTTGCGACCATCTAGTATGAATTCGGCTTGGCTTAAGGCTTCCATAATGTTATTCATTTTGATCCACCCTGTGATACTTAGATAAAAAGGTGTTACAAAAACAAAAGTCAAACTTTATATTGAAAAAAAAATTTTTTTTGAAAAAAAATATGTTAGCTCTTTTTTCTATATGGAATTTGACTTTTGTCATGATAAAAATATATCAGGTGTAGACGTAGGGTTAAACAACTTTTTGGTTTTGTAACTCTGATTGAAAATTTCTCTCTTATTTTGTTCCTAGCTGTGAAATATTTGTCAGTAAGCTTTTCTTCCAAATCATTTTTATTATTCTTTTAAAAATAAAAATATAAATAAAATAATAAAAATTTCGTTATAACATAAATAATATAAAACATTTCTTTCCCGATCTGTCGAAATGAAGTAAGTTTAAGCATTTGGCAAAAAGTGCTGCAATTTGTATTGATACGTAACTATTTTCGGTTCCATTCAGTTTCAGCGAACGCTTTAAGAATTGCTGTCAAATCCATTGGAATGGTTTCTTTTACCTCACCTCTCCGTTATCACTTCTTCCTTTGGTTTTTTTTGAACCCGCATTGGTAATTATTTGTTCTGAAATAAAATAAAAAAATGCGTAAAGATTCTCTTGAACAAACTATTTGGTTTTTATTGCTTTTAAAAACAATTGGAATACAGTTGAAATTGAAACTAGTTTTTTTTTTATTAGGAATATCGCTCTATTTTCCTTATATTATGGGTCTTTATCTGGTATGTGGCGGAAGCTGCGCCCTTAGCGGCCACCGCCATACTTCCCATAATAGTTTTACCGGTAATTGGCTTAATGGTAAGTAGTGAATATATAACTTTTACAAATTTTTATTTATGTCACAAAAACTTTTTGATTCAAGGACTCTAATGATATTTGCATGTGCTACACCCGAGAATCGAATGTATTGTTTTTACTGTGCAATTTTATAGCGGTTACTATGCAGCATTGCAATGTGGTCAAACGAGAAGCTTATTTGCTGCTCGCTCATATAACTTGTGATCCAAGAAAGTTTGTTTAGATAACTCAATTATAATACAGATATCAGATTATAATAATTTATATTTCTAGGATATTTATAATTTTAATGGTGTTCTCATACATTCTTACATCTTTTTTGCCAGCTGCTTTTGTTTGTGCTCTTGTGATGCCTACTATAGGAGCTATTTTGCAGTATTTGGATAATATCAATGTTTGCAAGGCCATTAACGAGGGGATCCAGCTTAAAGATGATGAAAAGCCTTATCCTTCCAAAGTGGCCATTGCCTTTTATATAGGAGTAGCTTATGCCATAAATATTGGCAGCATAACCACAACTTTGGCTTCAGATAGTGGCATGACTTTAAGGGATCTAATAAAAACGTAAGTTTTGTTTTTATTTTTAAACATAAAGTAAGTGGTAATTTTTTTTCTTTAACTTTCTTTTTAATAATTTACAGTGAATCCTCTCTATCTGAAATGAGTGCTAATTTTCAGTTAAAATATTTTATGATGTCCTTGCCAGTCTCTTTATTACTTTTACTCTTTACCATTTTATATTTGGAAATTATTTTTTTGGGCTTTAGACGTAATGAAAGCAAGGCAGCCCAACAGATTATTCTGGATGCTGAAGCCAACAAGGCGAATTTGGATGTTGTAGCAAATGATTTGCCAGCCTTAAATGAGCACATGATTTTAGTTTTAGTATTGTTCTTTGGTTCTGTTATTGGTATAATAGTCTGCGCCGTTCTGAGCCCAGAAGTGGATAATAAGTAAGTGACAGTTTTAATTCTTTATTTTTTATTGTTATTCTTGTGAAGCATAATGTCGCAGAATTTTTCGATTTAATATTTTTATGTAGCAAAAAAAATTTTCAGTTTTAATTGTAAAAAGGCTGCCTAAAGCTTTTTGAGACCAACTAGTATAAATTCGCCTTGGTACACGCGACTCAATTCGCTTTGAGAAGTTTTTAATAATGATGTTAAAAAAATTTACTGTAAAATTCCAAGCGGCGAAAATAGTCACCTGAGTAGTTGGGACCACATAATGTTGATTAACCTTGATTAATACTTACCGTCTTATTCATAAAAAATATTTTAGATTTATTACAGGTTTATTTGACAAATCTCCCATAGAAATATGTCAAATAAGCACTTAATAAACCTGAAATATTTTTTATGAATAAGGCAGTTAGCAATTTATAGAATTGTACTAAAAACTGTATGTTAACATCAAAGGTGAATCCAAGTGAGGTGGTCTCCACTAATCACGTTACTATTTTCGCCGCTTACTATTTCAATATACATATGTATGTTAAATGTCTACACACATTTTTCAGTAAATTTTTTTGAAATCATAATTGAAAATTTTCGCAAAGCGAATTGAGCCGGGTGTACTAAGGTGAATTTATACTAGTTAGTCTCAACCGATCAGGAGAATATTTTCGCCGCTTGTAATTTGAATACACTTTTGATATTAAAACACGTTTTTCACTACATTTTTTGGGCATTAAAGTATAAATCTCTCAAAGCGAATTGAACCGAGATACCTGAATTTGCTTTGGGTTATACCTTATATGAATTTGCCTTGCATCCAAGGCGAATTCACTTACAGGTGATAGCGGAAACACCGCTGAGCTATTTTTATTTTTTTTTAATTAAGTTCATTCGAAACTTTAAAAGTTGTTTACATTAAAATTCAAAATAAGAAATTTAAGATAATATATTTTAATGTGAAAAATAAAAAATACATATTATCAAAGCTTAAGAGCCGATGTAAAAAGAAACGTTTAAGACAGTTGGAGAGATAAAAAGAAGCAGAAGTGGATTTAGAGGAGGCCAAACAAGCAGCGGAACGACGAAGAGGTAACTCAACTTAACAAAAGAAATGATTGAAGAAAAGCAGAAATAAAATTCATATTACAGGAAATTGATCAATTAAAACTTGATATGGCTGAACAAGTTCCAGCTGAGCCACCTTCTGATGCTCCCAATGCGATAAGTGTAGTTTTCAAGCTGCCAAAAGGTGCCCGTATTGAACGTAGATTTCTGCAATCAGATTCTTTAATAGTAAAAAGCGAATTTTTGTTTAGTTTTGTACAATAATAATTTCCTATTTTTCAGGATGTTTCAAATTATTTATTCTGCCATCCGTATTCATCAGATGAATTTGAAATTACAACGAATTTTCCCAAACTCATTATATATTCCAAATCAAATGATATCGATTATGTTGCCTCTAGTTAGCTATTGCCAACATAACTTTATCTGATGTGGGCTTAAAAAATCTTGAGGTTCTTTTCGTCAATGACTTAGAAGCGTAATATACATTGTATTGTGATGAACTATATATTTACAGTTTACATATCACTGTATACATTGTATGTTTTACAAGACATAATTCCTTTTTTAAGGTATCTAGAAAAAAATATTATAAATAAGTTCAAATGCAATCGATCGTGGATGATGTTTGCGTGTAAAGATGGAAGAAATAAAAAAAATTGTTTAAATTGTTCAAAATAAAAGATATTTTATTTTCGTTATTTTACCTTTAAGATAAATCGTATACGTATACACAGCTTTGTGTGTGTTAGTGTTTTTGGTACTCATTTAACACCTTGCAAATAATATTAGACTACGTGGTCCAATCTAGATGAAACAGACTACTTGCATCGTGGTCCATTGTAATGCAGTCATGGATCATGTCGTTTTCATACAAGCATGCAATGCTGCACGATAAGTGTTCGTGTTTAAACTATTATGATAGTTTTTCTTATGCACTTACAAATTGTATGCGAGTAGTCTATAACTATTCCATATGGGGTAGTTTTGGAGTTAGTCCGATGTAATGCAAAATTGGACCATGTGGTCCAACCCTAGGACATCGCAATGCTAAATCGACCACCTTTTTCATATATTTGGAGTAGCTTTGTGGTACTCCTACTCCTCTTTGGAATAGTCGTTACATGAATGTATGGACCAGTCGCATTATTTGCAGGGTACTTGTTGTTTTTTAACTTGTGTCTGTATTGGTTTTGTAGCTTGTTGAAAAATTATGCCAAACAAAAAACCACTCTCTGCCTCTTCACCAACAAACTGGCATGTTTTAATGTCAAATTGTATGTAGGAACACATTAACACCTAGCTTTTTCTTATACATACGGGTGTTACAATTTTTTGCGAATTTAACATTCCACCTGTTATAAAAATATATAATGATTATTAAAAGAAAACAATAGCTTCCTTAATACTAACCCAATATTCATACATATATATATATATATATATATATATGTACATCAATGCTGGCCACCGAAGGAAATGTATTTGCGTGTATTCATTTGTATAAAAAGCCAATTGATATTCGGCACTCTGGAGTCCATATTGGCTTTATTCTCTTCATACATGGGTTTTATATACTTCAACCACTGTCGCAATTGCATCCAATGACCACTCGTTTAGATTGATTCGAATATATCCCAGTTTTCGTGCATGAATTAATATTTTTAAATTGTTCGTTAGTAATTTAGCACACACTTACCTTTTCAGAAGTCTTCATTCAAGTCTCCCCATTGATTTCATTTAGTTGCACTCAAAAACACAAAAAATACTTCATCAAACTATTTAAATACATAAAATTTTATGTACATGAAAATTTCAAATATTTGTTCAAGGCATTTTATTTTTATTTTGTAAACAAATAAATTCGCCTTAGTTATATTTTTGACAGTTTGGATGAACTAGAAAAGTATGTTGTTTTTTGCATTGTTGTAATTTTGTAATTCTGCCTTGCTTGCATCTAAATATGAATTTTTTCAAGCGAATTGAGTCTAGCCTACTTTATATGAATATGCCTTGATCTAAGATAACAGTTTAGATCAGCAATAAAAATAAAAATAAAAACAAAAATACTATACGTTGTCAAATAATTAACGAAACATTTTCAATTTGAGGACAAGAGTATATTAATCCAGGTTCTCCTCTTAGAGAAAAAAATTCATATTCTCCAAACAAGAACGTCCTATTGTTTAATCAACAATGAAAATATGGAAATTTGTATACATAAAATTAAAAAAACTTGTTGATTAAAGAACTAAATTGAAAACCAGTGCTGCTTGCCTTATATTTTGCATTTCTTTTCCTTCCAGACTTCTCAAATACTCTGCCAATGCCATGTTACTTTGCTTTTTCTATTTTGTCCTACCCAAAAATTTTGACTTCTGCAACTATTTTCGCTGCTCAGGTAAATATACCTAAATGTCTCTAGTACATTTAGTAACTTAACTGATGTATTGATTTAAAAAGCTCCCAAGGAATATAAACCTGCTGAAAGTATTTTACCCTGGGGTCCGACTAACAAACTTACACCCTGGAAAACTATCTTCGTACATGGCAGCGGTGTGGCCTTTGGCTTGGTCATGAAACTGGCTAATTTACATCTATTTGTGGGAGATGGTTTATTGAGTGTTACAAATCAAATGGCCCAACAACTGGGATTTATTGGATTGACTACAGTTCTAACTATAATGGGTGCTAATAGTTTTGTGGCTGAAATAATGTTGAGCATGGGCCTCAAGGCTGCGGAGGAAAATAATGCTGCTGCTGTTTCTCTATTGTATCCAATAACCTGGGCCAGTTGCTTGACATTTTTACTGCCAGTAAGTAGCCCAGCGAATTGTTTTGCCTTGGGTTGGGGTAATGTGCGGGCAAAGGATATGGTAAGTGTTACTTATTTTTGAGGACGTTTTAAATATTGATATTTTTGTCTGATATCTTTTGAAGGTATTGGCTGCTATTGGTCCTACAATATTTGGTCTTTTAATAACGTTTCTAACGGCTTTAGTTATTTGAATGATTTAAATTACTTTCTACTAAAATGCCAATAATGAAAATATGTTTCTCTGAAATTCTATATTATGTCTGTATTGTCTTACACCCTTGTACAATATCAACATCTAAATTTATCTTTTTTTGTTTTAACAGTTAAATTCATAAATAAATGTTGACTGCAGTTGTTGAAAAACCATTAATTTTGCATTAAACTTGACATTGCAGTTTTATTTATTCCTTCATATAGTTTTTTTTCGTCTTGTGTCTCTTTGTCTTGACATCTTCGCTATTTCGCAAAAAGAATGTTGCATTTAATTCAATGTCAAGCGTCTGGTATGTATGAGTACATAAATATGTGTGTGTATATATATATGTATATGTATATGAGTGGATGTATGTGCGTGACCGTTTATTTGACTGTTTGTCTATCAAGGTTGAAGTCTAGACTTGAGATAGTAAAAAAACACCTTTTATGATAAATACAGGGTTAAATGGCATTTATGAATTTCATGAACTATTTTTATTGTTGTTTGTTGTAAAAAAAATAATAATACAAATTCTTGAAGACATAAATATGATTTTATCCAGCTTAAAGGGTTCAAGGATAATAATGAATAATTTTCCAAGGAAACTTAAATATTTGAAAAAGAGTTGTTTTGGAAATATGCGATGACTTTCGAACGATTTTGTGAATAATTTTTGAGCGATTCACAAATTACTTATTCAAAAAAAAAAAAAGTAAGCCTAAATTTGCTTTGAAAAATGCATGGGAATGTCAAGGCGGCAGCCCAGTTTTGTTAATGCATACTTACATTTCAGTACACAATAAACCTAATTACGAGTGTCGTATTTCAGCTTCGAATATAACGATTTTGTACTAGACTAAAGGATATTGAAATATTTTTCGTTTAATTTAGTATAAAATCGTCGTTGTCGAAGTCCGAATGATTTTTGTAAAGCGAATTAGGGCGAGTCCGCTGTGTACAAATATGCCCGGTATTAGATTTTTGAAAATTTTTAATTGATGGATGCGTTTGGGCTGTAAAAGAAAAACCTACTGAAAACTACGCAAGGCGAATTCGAATCTGGTGGTCTGGATAGCACACAAGGCGAATCCATACTAGGTGGCAGCAGGGGCTCAGGTGACTATTTTCGCCGCTTGTAATTTGAATATACGTTGGATGTCAAAACATATTTTTCAGTAAATTTTTCTGACATTTCAAATACAAATTTATCAAAGCGAATTGAGCTGAGTATAGCTTATGTATATAAATTTGCCTTGCAAAGCACATGTCTCTAGCAACACATATTTTTTAGTACACTTGGTTGACATCATGGTGAATATATGCTATGTGGTGACTATCTTCGCCGCTTGTAATTTGAATATACTTTGGACACAGCAAATTTTTAGACTATTAAAATTATAAATTTTTCAAAGCGAATTGAGGTGAGTATACTTATAAAGTAGATTCGCATCAATTTGCTACGGAAAATAAATTTTTGGGATGTTAAAAACATAAATTTTTTCAACAATTTTTTTTGCATCAAAAGCAAGGCAAATTGATATAAAGTATCCTCGGCTAAATTCGCTTTGAAAAATTTATACTTTTAATATCGAAAAAATGTAACGAAATTTTTTTGTTGACAATTAACGTGTATTCAAATTACAAGCGGCGAAAATAACCACCCACTATGTGGGTCTAGTCTGAATTTGTCTTGTATCAAAATTGTAAATTGTTAAAAATGAATTGAGGTGAATTTGCCTTGCTGCAGGACGAATTCATATAGGGTATACTCAGCGCAATTCGCTTTGCACAATTTATACTTTTGATGTTCAAACGCAAGGCAAATTCATATAAGGCATATTCAGCTCAATTCTCATTAAGAAATTGATACTTAAAATGATAGAAAAATGTACTAAAAAATATGCTCTGACGTCCAACGTAATGTGGTGAAAATAGTCACTCGATCCTTTGCGACCACTTAGTATGATTATGCCTTGATCCAACCAACGTACATATATTCAAACTAAAAAAAATGCACATCATAGGTTGCAACCACATAGTATGAATTCGTCTTTCCTTTTTGTTTACTCTTCGTGAACAATTTGTATAAGACGAATTCATACTACTAAGGAAATATTAATAAAAAAAATATTTAAATAAATTTCTACTAAAATGTTTATCTGTATCTTTTTTCCTGCAGACTTAAATCTTTCAAACAAAATCTTAAATAAGTGCGGTTCACACATTAATAAGCTGAAACCAGAAAAAAATAAAAATAAAAATATGAAAATTATAATACACTCGCATATATTTGAAGTTCATGATTTTAAGCTCAATGGTGGCATATTACTGCTGAAAGCAGTAAAAAGCCAAAATGGTAGAAAAGATTTAACAACCAAAATTCAAGGGGGGTTGAGCTGTCACGTTTAATGATAATGGCACAGCCTAAGTAATCGTTCACAAAAATAAGGTTGCTGCTACCTTGGACTTGGCATGCATGTTGCAGAGTATATTTTTGGTTGTGTCTTTTTTTTTTTGTCTGAAATACCAAAACATGTGCTAGCAGCAACATTTATTTTACCTTTATGAACACTGTTTGAAAAATAAACAGCCATGAATTTTTAATATGATTTTGCGGTACAACTTGTTTTTAATATTTTTTTTTTGTACAAACAAACCCCTACATTTATAACCAACCAAGCTTTATTTTTTGTTTCACCTCTTGCTAACATGAGCTAAAATTTTCTTTTGCTGGCACTCTTCACGTATCCCTTGCAGCTACATTTATAATAAACTGATGATGGGTTTATTAAAATTCACAACATATGCTGGCAGATAATGTCAGCTTTTGATGAGAAAACCACATAGCACTTTATAAACGAAGGAAAAAAATAAACTGGTTATAAAAACATAAATTGTTTCGTATATTTGCTGCTTGGAAACAGTAAAAAATCCAAACAAAATCTAAGAAATCCTTTCTAAGTGAAGTCTGTAATAACGCAGCAAACGTAATCGTTAGTAATGCACGATTGAGTTTCCTTTTAAAGAAATCAATGTGCCAAGAAGCTAAAAAGGCAAAATGGTATAATTTATTTAATCTTTTTTAACCACAAATAGAATCTTTTGTTATATAAAAATTTAAATTGATTTTAATAATACCTATCTTAGATAAAAATATAAGAATGTGAGGTTGATTTTCTATTAAGCTAGTTATTGATTTTGATTTAAAATTGAAAATTATATTACCAAGTTAAGGTAAAGGATATATGGCAGATAGTTATATATTTCGTGTGATTTCACAAATATTTGAATGAAGTTTATATTTGTAGAGTAACTCGCAAATTTTCTAAGCGTTCAGGTTAACATTTTGAAAATGTTTTCGCCTGAAGCTGTTTTTAATACAATTTTACCTTGATGGATAGAAAAAATTTTAAAACTGATTACGAATATTTTTATCCTCCTGAATTTCAATGTTTTTTAACGATATATTTAAATATTGAATTGAAATTTATAAAATATCTTAACTGTATAATTATGGCATAATTCCAATACATTCTGATTACAATTAGAGCTGCAATTATATATTTCTGAAATAAAGGACATTAAGGAGGAAGGTGTGTTTCTAAACCAAATTAAATGAAATTTTCGGGCCAAAATAAACGAAAAATTTGTCAAGTGGTTACAAGTTTTCGCAGCATTTTAATGAAAACTTAAGCTGAAAAGAAGACAATAAAATAAAAGATATACACACATACATATTTATGTGTATATGTACATGCATATAACCGGTACTTATACTTGTTAATGAAAAACAAATTAACCAAATGGTTCATAAAATACTTAAAATTTGTTTGTAGTTGAAGCTGCATTTAAAATTTAAAATTTTCTACTAAGGACATTAGGGAAGTCCTTAATTTAAATAAAAGCTAGCCATGATGCTAAGTGCTTTTTTTAGCTGGAGATGCATTTTGAAAATAAAGGATATTAGGGACTAAAGTACATCCTTGAGCCAATTAATGTGAAATTTTTTGGAGAGCTTAACGCTGTGACTCTACAAGTTGTTACAAATTTTCTAAGCATTTTGATCATGATTTCAGCTGAAATTAAAATTTTTCACATTAAGAAAAATTGTTGTGATATATTTAGATATGTATTTGCTTAGAAAAATACAAATAAATTTCATTTAGAGAGTATTTCTTTATATTTTCAGAAGTAATGAAAAATTTGTGCTGCACTCTGTTCTAAGTTAAAGCTAAAATTAAAGTTTTCATACAAATGATATGTGGGAGGTAGTCATATCATTGCAGCGATAGCAAAGAAAATTGTCAGGAAGCTTAATTTTATGATTATAGAACCATTTAAACTTTTAATTTAAATTTTTTTTGTGCATAATGATAAAAAATGTATATGTTATAAAATAAAGGACCTAATATATTACGTGTGTTCTTGCCTAGACTGAAGTCAAATTTGCTCAAAATCTGATGTAGGGGTTTCTATAAAATATTATAAAATCTTCTTGCTTTTCTATTACAATTATTTAAAAAGTTTTTAATAAAGGAAATTAAGGATGAATACATATCCTCGCACAGATGAAAATTAAATTTTTAGGACAGTTATACTGTGCAATTTGGCAAGTTGTTACAAGTTTTAATATATTTCTGATATAAAAAAAAAATAGAAATAAAAGCTATATGTATGTTTTTGCTCCGACAGAAGTCAAATTTTCTTAAAATATGATGCAGATGATACCATAAAATAGTATGAAATTTCTTTACTTTTTTATTGTAACTATTTAAAATTATTAAAATAAAGGACATTAGGGAGGTTGTCATACCCCTGCACCAATGGAAATCAAATTTTTAGGACAGCATAACTGTACAATTTTGCAAGTTGTTACAAGTTTTTGTAAAATTCTGGTCATAATTGTAGCTGATATGCAAATATTAAATAAAAGGATAATTGAATTCTTTTTAAGAGAATTAACACTCAGACACGAAAGAGCTAGTTCTAAAATATTTCAGCTGTCATGCCGATTTGTTATGTTATTTGTAGTTGAAATTAAATTTCTTAAATTAAGGATATATTGCAAGTAAGCATATCATTTCCACTCTTGTAATAAAATTTACTAATCAGCTCAAAGGCTTCGATTAAGGATTTTTTTTGCCTTCCTTGAATTCTGAACTTAATTGAAAACATAATTAAAGTTCTCAAATAAAGGACATTAGGAAGCTACACATGTCCTTGAAACAATTGTGATATAATTCAGCAAAGTGATTACCTATACAATTGTAGAAGTTTTTACAAAGTTTTACTGAATTCTGACAAAAATAATATATGAAATTGAAAATTAAATATTTATGTTTTATGAGCAAAAACTAAATAATTTTTTACTTTCAAATGTAATATTAAGTACAATGTACAATATCTTATGCATTTACGTACTTCTCTTAGATCTTAAATTCTCTTAACTCAGCTCTGCTCTCGGTTTAAGACAACTGAGCTAGAAATGATTACTTGGGTCTGGAAGGTCAATAAAAGTTGCATCTTCTTTCTACCCATCCTTATAGGATAGCTCTTTAGTATATATTGTATATTATTTTATATTTATATATTCACTCAGGTAATTGAATGTAACAAATCATTTACATTACGTAGAACTATCATTTTATTTAAGATTCATTATATTTTACAAAGTTTACATTTAGAATAAACACAGTTAAGCATTAAAAATTACATGGCATGCTCTTTACTACTTCAAATACCTCAACATATATTTAAACTCTTTTCCCCTGAAGTTATTTTTATTAGCCTTGAGGGATCATCTAGAGAAAATTTTACTGTTTTCTGTTAGACAGCAATTACCAACTCAATCTTTGTGCACTAAGCACACACACACAAAAGAACAAAAACAGTTGCACCAGCCAGCAAAATGTCCTGTCAACAATGACTTGAACGAATCAAGTAATTGCTTCAAAATGAAGTTGCAACAAAGAATGTTGAGTTCAAGTGACAAATTGACAGCAATTTGCTTAATTTATTTTTACCTTTATTTATGGTTTTTACTTTTTAATAAAATGAAACGGTATTATATATGAACAGTTTGTGTCGCTGCTTATGTAAGTGCTTATTAAGCAAGGATTTGCTATTACACAAAAAATTATAAGTAATTTGTTTTAGTTAATAAATAAAACACATAGTTATTTATTTATTCCTGCTAAGGTATAAGGTTAAATAAATAGCTCAATTAGATACGTGAACAAAGCGATAAATTATGTGAGAACTTTTTTAAAAATTTATTGAATACGAGTTCTATAATGCAAAATTTTTGCATTCAAGTTGTTCTCATAAACATGTGAATCGTCGTGTTGCATATTCTGGCTAAAGATTTTTTGTTTTTTGAAACGTTTACTAGGTATATATTGCAGATCAAGTTTCTTATAAGGCGGTTCATTAAGACTTTGGATTTTTGCTTTAGATTTAAATTTGTTAAACATTAACATGGGTATTTCCACAAAACCAAAATACAGCAATTCTATACCACTGATGAGAGAACAACCCAAAAATAAACCAGCTATGCCACCAAAAGCAACTAAAAAGAAAAACAAGAAAATGTATTTCATAAAAAACATTCCTATAATAATAAAACTGCGCAAAATATTTACCCATCAAATCAACCCAATTAAATACCAAACTGGTGCGATATACAATCATTTTTGCAAAAATATAATGTATATCCAAATCAATGTATGTTTGATTGCCACGTAGATATTCAGGCAAAAATGATGATCTAACATTTCCTATATAATTAAGCGAATAGCAATTGCGAAAACATTCGCACACCATGCCCTTTATTTTGCTCCTAACGTACTTCTCTTCGCCAAATTGATGAGTAGAACGGAAATAATCTAAAAAGAAATAAACAGAACAGAACAGAAATCATAAATGGAATAATAATTTTATTAAATTTTGTTTCTATTTCATTTAGTTAAGAAACTTACTATTGTTTTTGGCTAAACATAATAAATCTTCAGCGGTACAGGCGCGATAACCATCTAAAAAAAAAATAAATAAAATTAAACTCACATTTAAAGAACAGTATTCTATTCTACGGAATTGTAAATCCTTTATTCTGTGTTCACACAGAGCAAGTTTTATTGATACGATAAATGAGCTAAAACATGTAAAATCACAATGAAAAAATTTTGATTTTAAATCATATTAAATTTATAAGAAATAATATCGTTACTTTAATAAAGCCCTAACGTATTATTTTTTTTTTTTAATAGAACATAACTTCTTTTTTTTATAAGAAATAATATCATTACGTTGATATAGAAAGGTCTTAACACATTATTTTTTTAACGAGAGTTTTGCATTTTGCGATACATTAGATGTTCTTCTATCGAAATATACAAAAATCTAGATTTCAAAAAAAAATTTTGAATTAGGGCCTTTCTATATTAAGCTAACGATATGTTGTTTAGGTGTGTTGGTGTTTATTTGCTATGTTCGTAGCTGCAATACACTATTGTGGTAGTTTTATGGCTTGTTTTTGTGCCATTGTTGTTGATTTTAATGTTCGTAAATAGCCGAAACTTCGCCATTCCAGCGAACACTTCCTGCTGCTGGCTAGTAGGCAGTGTACTAGCCTTGCAGTCGGAGGGTTACAGGTTCGAACCTTCGCAGTTAATATTTTTAACTACAACTTTTCAATTAAATTTTATGTTAAATGATCATTTAAATAAAGTTGCATTAAAATTGTATTCATGATATATCATCGTATATAAGCAATATAAAAAAAAATAAATAAATAAATAAAATAATTTGAGCCTGAAGTGTACTTTAGAACAAAATTTACACTTAAATTTTGACTAAGGCAGATTTAAAGTTTAAATTGGTTTATTTTGGATACGACCGATAGTGTGTATCTGACAGAGGTCTGCATGAGACCATTTAAAACAACAAACGCTGAAAAACACTGTGTGCAAGACATTTGTTTCAGTTATTGTATGTATAAAGGAAAAGAAGCAAATTCTTCTCGTCGACAGAATTTATTTATGTTTACTTATAGCTACACATGGGCGCGTATACAAAAGCCATGCATGCACAAACATACATACATACATACATATACACATAAGATTTGTGTATGCTCTTTTATTTTTCTGTGCACATACAAACGTAGACACGCATTTACATTAATTGTGTGCGGTTGCCTTAGAAACCCTCCCTTAAACACAAACATAACAGCTTACCATCTACATACATCTTAAACTTGCCCTCAAACGTGCAATATGCAACATACAAGCACACACACATCAAAGGTGAAGGCACTACTTCTTCTGGTATTTGGAGTGTCTTCGCGACATTGCTTATCAACACTCCTATACGCAAACATCAATACATCCCTCGTATTTACATTTCAAGTAAGTGCGTTGAGTACCACGCAATGAGGCCCGATTTAAAATCTTGGCCGGAAAGGCAACTATATACAACATACCAACATATTTCTGATGGCTATAGTCATATACACATATTAGTTAAATAATTAATAATTAATAATTAATAATTAATAATTAATAATATTTAATTAAATGCATGTTGTTCCAACTTGAAATAACTTTGATTCAACATCACTTTTCGTGTTATTTCAGTGTCAAATTAATATTGTTCCAACTTGAAATAACTTTGATTCAACACGATGAATGAGTATGAGAATGTTAAATCAACATGAAAAAAAGTTATTTATTTCAAAAGGAACAATTTTCTTTGAAGATTACCGCATATCATGTTGAATTAACCGCATATCATGTTGAATAACGTTTAAGTTAATATTTTTTGTGTTTATTTTTGGTGTTCATACAATGCAAGCCTTACTATTGACAATATGTCTTTTATGCACTATTGTGTGTATGCATGTGTGCCTTTTTAGGGTTCCGTACACCAAAGGTGAAAAGGAACCCTATTGTTTTCTCTACGCTGTCTGTCTGTCCGTCACACGCTATTTTCTCAGGAACCGTAAGAGCTACGGACCTGAAATTTGGACAGAGTAGGTAGAACCTTGGCCGCTACAACAAATACATGAGATTTAAAAATTAAAGGGTGTTCCAAAACGAGCAACGAAAAATGTTAAAATCCAATTTAATATACATATATTTGTATGTACATATGTATATTGACACTTGAAATTTGTAAAATTTGTGTATTTTTATACACACTACAACAATAACACTAAAATCTAAAAAAAATTAAATTAAAGGGTGTTCTGTCAGTTAAAGCAATATTGACTATGTAATTTTGACAACTTGCTGTATCTTGGAAACCGTAAGAGGCAAACTCTTGAAATTTTCAAAAACGGTAAAACTAAAAAATCCCAAAATTATAAAATCGCCAAACCGAAAAAAATCGCCAAAAATTAAAAAAAATCGCCAAAATTAAAATAAAAATTCTAACACTAAAATAAATCGCCAAATTTGAAAAAATCGCCAAAATAAAAAAAAACGCTAAGATAAAAAAAAACGCCAAAAATCGAAAAAAATCGCCAAAACGCGAAAATGTAGCCAAAATTAAAAAAAATCGCAAAAATGAAAAAAATCGCCAAAAATAAATCAAAAGATCGCCAAAATGAAAAAACGCCAATAACCGAAAACAATCACCAAAACGAGAAAAAAAGTGTCAAAACTAAAAAATCGCCAAAACCGAAAAAACGCGCAAAACGCCAAAAGGAAGGCTGAAGTTTGCATCAAATTACATTCTAGTGTTCGTACGGAACCCTTCGTGCGCGAGTCAGAGTCGCACTTTACTGAATTTATTTAACATTAGAAATGAGAAAAAAAAACTTGAAGCTGAATCTTTGTTACTTTTCTACTCACTATTAATAAGACTCTCATTGTGTGAGCTAGGGTTTCCACAGCGATTATAATCGTAATCGCGATTAATCGCCCTATGTAATCGAAATTATAATCGAATCTATTAATCGCTTGATTACGATTAAATTTTTTCCCTTTTTTAAGCAATAAATTTATGCCAAATTTGTATGCAGTGCAAATTCAGCTCATAAAAAATTTAAATTAAAATTTTTAATATATGTACAATGTACATTGTTAGTCGACATATTGTCATAAGTTTATTTTAATTGAAATTTATGACAATATGTTGAATAATAAATTTCTTAAATGTAAAATTTAGATTTTATTTTTCATTTTGCATTATAAATACTTTTATTGTTATCGAATGGATTTCTAATTGTATAAAGGTGTATAAAAATAAAATAGATTCATATAAATAAATAATAAATTTTTTGCTGAGTTTTGTTAAAGTTTCTAATTTCTACTACGCTTATTCTGTGATTTTCAAAAATATTATCATTTGTGAATTCTCAAATCGTTTTTGAAAGTCTGTGCATAAGATAAGAAGTTTGTGACTGTGCAAAATATTTGGCTGAAGTCTACTGATGATTTGGCTCAGCACCAATGAAATAAATAGACAATTTTATTATATTATTATTTTATACAACTGACACAAAAATATTTTTTATTCGTTTGGTAGATACGTATAAAAACGGTATAAAAATACTGTTTTTATATGAACTTGTTCATTCATTATGATATAAATTCATTAGTTGTGCATACAAAATTTAATAAAAAATAAATTAAGAAAATAGAAATATACTTCGTCCTAGAAAAATTTTCCTATCAAGATTGATTTCCCACAATATGTATGGTTTTTGATACTCATAAGTTCTGATTAACGAACTCCGTTTTACATGTTTTAAATTTTTCTCAAAAAATAAATATAATTTAATTGAAAAATTCAATTAAAACACGAACTCAAGATAAAATAATTAAATTTCTTTGGATAAACCCATACAGTTCGTCTTAAACTCATGACGCAATTTATTTTGGTTTAAGAAAAAATTATAATAGTATATTTTCTTGATTAATCGACATTAACCGATAATCGCGATTAATCGCATATTTTTTTATGGAAATATGCGATTATTTGCAAACCCTAGCGTTAACACAGACTTACCATATGGAAAAAAGAGGTCCAGTGTGCAGTTACAATAGTTCAGCAAATACTCTTGACGACATTGTGTCTCACAGTTTTCAAACATATAAGGGAAGTCGACCAAATATTTGTAACCTTCGTTGATGGTTTCACCCTAAAAAATAAGCGAAGAACAAGAAAATACTTTAATTCTTCTTGCATTTACGCTGAAGTAAAAACTATCAAACAGCCATGCCTAAACAAAAACGCAAGGCGTTTTTTAGCTGTCAAAACTTCTCATACCCGTACAATTGGTATGAAGCAAACCCAAACCAGTGCCTGGATTCACTAACTCTTATTTCGATAATCGTATCGCTATAATAAATATAACAAAAATTTACGGACTTTTCTATTCAGTAACATATTTTAACGATAATCGCTATTGGTTGGAGGAAAATAAAATAAAGTCACAAGCTTAAATTCATTGAGTTTTTCTTTATCATTCTATATGCTTTTCGCTTATTTTTACATTTTCTATACAGAGATACCACATAATTTTGAATTAAATGGAGATTACTATAATTTTGGAGACTATTGTAAAAAAGAAATTACGGAATCAAATTATCGTTACCACAAACGTATAAATATATCGATAAATATTACGATTTTCGGTTCGCAAAAAGTTACAGAATCCAGGTACAGGCATCGGCAACACTTTGCAATTTTAGTGCAGTAGGCTGGTACTAAACTGTGTTTGTTTCTTTTTGATGTTGTTGTTGTTAAAAAGTATTGGCACTTTGCTGCGATTTTAATGTGATTTGTAAGCGATTAATGAAATTTGGTAATCAGAAACGTAATGCATTATATGGCAAGTAGTTCTGATGGTAATAACCAGGGAAACCAAATAAATGTTCTACCAAAAGTATTTTATACGCATTCAGTATGCACTAATAACTTGAAAATATTCTCATATACTCATACTCATGCTATGTCTTAAATTTAATTTATTGCCTCTAACAGAGCCAATTGTTATAGTTCCAAGGATTTGTAATCCTAATACATTTAGCAACTACTATTAAATAATTAACAGAGCTCTGTTATCTACTTAAAATGCCATGCTCGAAATTTTAGTTTCTATCTCTGCTAGTTAAATTGAAATTTATCTAAACACACATCAAATTTATACACTACATCCAGACTGTTCAAACTGGCACCAAAGTGCCAAACATTAATCGACTTTTTGTACAAATGAATACACATACGGTTATACATTTCTCTCGGTTTTCTCTCTGTGAGCAGCTCTGCACCACATGCATAAAACTAATGTTGATCAAAATTTTTATAAGCATATGTAAGCATATTATAAAAAAAAGTCTATAAAGCATCAAACTATACCATAAAGGCGGCAAATAAGCTCTAAAAATTTTAAAAAAATCCTAAGACTAAACTATGCAAAAACAGGCTTTAAAGGGTGAAATATGCAAAAATATGCACTGAAAATTTTCGAAACGGACAAAAGCTTCTATTAAGCATCAAAACATGTTGTAAAGGCGTCAAATATGATCTAACATTTTAAAAAATACGCTTCTAAAACTAAAATATGTTAAAAGATGCTTTAAAAGGTGAAATATGCAAAAATATGCACTGAAAAATTATGAAACTGATAAATATCTTAACTTCGAATTAAAACGTGGTACAATAACAAAAAAGCATGCAATTGCATATTTGCGGTTGCCTTGGTAATAAATATTTTTTTGCTAATTTTATTCATTTTATAAATTTTTGCTAAAGCTTTTTGTTGTTTTTTTTATATTATTACTTAGAATAAGAAAATTAAACATCTTTATACTCACATTAAATAAGCATTGCCTTCTAGCGGAAGACAAACTTTTCGTTCCATTGTCATAAAAATATATTATCGGCTCCATTTCTATTGCCGCCTCAGTATTGGCGGGTAGAAAATATGGTTCTTTATAATAAACTTTGGGTTCCGATATACTTACCTAGAATATATGTTTGTATTTATAGAATCAAGAGAGAGAGAGAGAGGGAGAGAGAGATAGAGATATTTTTAACAAAATGCAGCTCACCAAAACTCCTTTTTTATTGCTTTTACGATAGTGCTTCTCTGGATTTATTTGTACGCGCAAATTTAGGCCACTTCCAGGTCCTTCGCTCCCTATTCTCCAAGGATATTTCTTGTCTGCTAGCATTTTCTGTCTACCCACCTCTATTGATAGAGTATTAAAATTCCAGCACAGGCCACTGAGCCCTTTAATTTGTAAAAAAACCTCACAACAATTTACTTTTTCATAATGCCACACGCACTCGCTGAGCAATTCTTCACAACGCCAGGTCATAAAATCGTACACCTGGCTAAAATTGATATTGCTAACAAGACCCAAAGGCTGATCTTTGAGGGCATTGAATACATGAAATGCACCATACTCCAAATCGTCATAGAGACCGATGACAAGTTCAAAGAGTTGCAGTTTCTTGGTATTATTTTCATGGGGCAAGAATTGTTTCTTAGCCTCCTCCAGGCGTTGCCAGTTCAAACGATTTTTATTGCAAATGCTAACTTCGGGAAAAGGTATTTCGAAAACTGGTTTGTTGGTGCTGTCTACAACAGTTTGCAGACTGCCTGCATTAAAGCGCCGAGAGATAATTAGGCAAACATAAATGGAGCCCAGGAAAGCCATGACTAGTGTAATTAGCCAAAATAATCTGGAAAAAAAAGTTTATTTGACGAGCTGCATTAAATTAATTCGAAAATAAAGTTACCTCTCATAAAAATGAGAATTCTCTTGAAATATGCGATTCATGGCATGTATAGTTGACTTTCTGCCAAATTCCAAGGTTAATTGCTTAGCAGATTCCTGGGAACTGGAAACTTTATTGTGCTGTGCTACGAATGCTAATGATGGTTTGTGATTGAATAAGGACATTTTTTTTTCAAAATTAATTTTCCTTTATGAAATATGTTTTCCTGGCTGAGTGCTGGCCAATATTGAGCGTTAATTTAGAATTTCAAGCGTTAAAGTATTGTTGAATTAAATGTCTTATTAATGTTTGGCAAATATTTAAACAAATTAGTGTTAATCAGTTAGTAAATACTGACACAGTACGAAAAATATAAAAAAAATATGACAAATGATTGTTAAATATACTTTTAATTATACACCTGTTGGGTAAATATTCAAATAACTATTAACCAATTTTTTGGTGCAAGCATATAAAATAAGCGCAACTTATGTCTTGCTTTCATAGAAAAGTTTTTCTGTTCGATAAAGTCACTTTCTTTAATTGCCACGAATATCTTAATTTTGGAATGACAATGTTCTTACAAGAAGACTTTAAGTATTTAAGGCCTAAACAGAGAAGTAAATTACAATATTTTCCAACACAAGCTATTACGCAGCGCAGAGCGTTTCCAAATTTAAAAGCAAATGAACCAGGATATGGGCAATACTTCAAGGGAATAGTTGATGAATTTGTTTCTTGCTTTAGCGTGCATGGCATGAATAGAATATTTTCAGGGAACTTGAGCAAGTTCAAAAGGTAAATACTAACAGCTTTATTTATAAAACTTATTTAGGCTTTACTAAAGGCTTTTTAAGAAAAATTTTATATGGAAATTTATAAAGCCTTAATAAGTTTTATAAAGAAGGCTGTAAATCTTTTCTTGCTTTTCAGAACAACATGGATTGTGGGCTTTCTAGTCTGCTTGTCGGCATTTTTTTATGTTAGCTTTCAAGTAGCGCATAGCTATCACACCAAGCCGTTGATGACTGTGATCTCTGATACCCACTTTCCGGTCTTTCGTATACCCTTTCCTGAGGTTACCATTTGCAATATGAACCGTTTCAACTGGTCACGTTTTCAGCAGGCAAAGGAGTTGTTTATGAAACCAGAACATTTAGCCGTTCCGAAATATGAAAATCTATTCGAAGAAGTTGTCAACGCTTTGGATACTTTGGATTATGGAA
Source organism: Tachina grossa (assembly GCA_949987645.1). Taxonomy (NCBI): domain Eukaryota; kingdom Metazoa; phylum Arthropoda; class Insecta; order Diptera; family Tachinidae; genus Tachina; species Tachina grossa. The sequence continues at coordinate 169,048,335 of OX465275.1, forward strand.
AATTTTATAAATTTGAAAATATTACTAAGGTATCAATTGCTTTGCTGCGGGAACTAAATTATATTGACTTTGAGTACGTATCAGATTTTATGTCGTGGAAGTGTCACGAAATTCTTTTCTCTTGTAAATGGCTCAACGAAAATCTTAACTGTTGCGATATATTCTTTTATCGTTACTCTCAAATGGGCTCTTGTCTGGCTTTCAATACTGTTGAGTCTTGGGAGGGAGCTGAAAAACAAAACCAAGATCCCCTTTGGCCTTGGCGTGCAAAAGATAAGGGCAGGCCTAATGGTTTAAGGGTAAGGGTTTACATAAGAGAACGTTACCATTCTCCAATGAGTAGCAACAAAAAGGGCATTATGGTAGGCATTTAATAAATCTGCGGTAAAAAGTAAAAAGTGCTTAAGGCGGGATAAGCTAGTTTTGAGTTAATGGCACTCCATAAGTTTTATATTGAAACCTTTGCCTGGCGGAAATTTCAATTATTTTGAGTGATTTTTCAGTAAGACTTTCTACTTATCTTTTCTCCACTTATAATTTCATATGGAATAATAACGAGCCATAACCGCTTAAATGGCTTAAGCTACATATTTTTTGGACTTCGTTTTTTTTTTCAAAGAAAATCGGCTTTTTACGATTTTGTTCAAAAAAGGAAGTTCGAAAATTATGTCGCTTAAGTTTCTTTTCGCGGTTATGATATGAAAGAAATAAATTTCTGAAAATCCACTTGAAAGTTTAGTACAATAAAATATGACTTAAGCACGTTTTCCTTTTTGCCGCAGAAATATTTTTTGGGTTTAAGCGCCTGTTTCACGACATCGAAAGAAAACTATTGTCTGAAAATTTATATTGAAAACAACAATAAAATATGAAAACTTGGTTTTGTTTTTTTTTTATATAAATATGCTTAATTCACAAAACCTCTTGTATCTTTGTAGCGATTGTATTACCATATTAAATTCAATAATGAAAAATTTGTTGCTGGTAGTTTTCATATATAAAAAAAAATACATACACTATTATCCCTTTATTTCATATGTTTTTAAAATCTTGTAAAGGGTGTTTTTTATTGAGGTATAGAACTTTAAGTTGGCATCACTTTTTTAACTGGCGGCCATTTTGTCAGCTGTCAAGTGATTAATATTTAATTTGGTTTGCCATTTCATCATGAACAGGTTGACAAAAGAACAACGCTTGCAAATCGTGCAAATTTATTTCGAAAATAATGGTTCAGTTCGCGAAGTTTACCGCAAGCTCCGTCCATTTTATGGTCGACATAATCGTCCATCGCATAATTTCGCGGAATGGACCTGTCAATTGGCCACCAAGATCGTGTGATTTGACACCATTGGATTATTTTCTTTGGGGATATGTGAAGCGCTCGTCTACGCCAACAAACCAGAAACGTTAGGGGACTTGGAAGCCAACATTCGTGGCGTTATTGCCAACATACGGCCCCATATGCTCGAAAAAGTGGTTGAAAATTGAACCTGTAGAATTGGCTTTATTCGAGCCAGCCGCGGCGGCCACATGCCCGAAATCATATTTAAACATTAATGGCATAAAATTATCCTTCCAATAAAGCCAAATTGATGGACATTAAAACGATTTTCTTGTGTTTTATTTCAATTCGAAGTTCTATACCTCTAAAAAAAGAGAGAGAGAGAGACTGTCTGAGAGACTTGGTATGTAGCTTGTCCTTCTTTTGTCATTAAATATACAAAATACATTAAAATACTACACACAGGGTGAGCAGAATTAAACAACAGAAAGTGTATTTAATTACAAGCTATTGTAATTCGTAAGTTTTCTTTCGATATCGTGAAACAGTCACTAAATTTTGTGTGAATTGGGTATTTGCTTGTGTTTGTTTTATTACAGGTCATGATTACCGAACCGAGTGTGTGGTATAACAGTCCCATTGAAATTAATAATCATGCGCAGACTTCAATTTCCATCAAGCCTACTAAATTTAAATATAGTAACTATACACGTATTGTCCCGGTGGAAACGAGGCAATGTTTATTCGAGGTAAGCAGGTTATATTTTAAAATAATAAATTTATGTATATAAAGTATAGACCAGAGAATGACAATGAGTACTCCAAAAAAATATACACAAGTAAATATCTAATTCGAACATAAAAGAGCATCTCTACTTCATTTATGCGAAATACTAAAATACGTCACAACTATAAATAAAAATACACATTCGTATCAAGAGTATTGACTCTCATCATAATTTTAGTTGGAGTATGTTTATACTCAGACTATGGATATTTAGTCGGACAAAATAAGTATACGCATAATACTCGGGATATTTATGCATCATTCGCCACCGTTTACAAACATTTGTGTAGATAAGATTAAATGGAAAATATGTGAGTGTGTGTGACTGAAAACATGCCTTATGTGTGTGTGTAAATAAAATGGTCCTGTTTATACGCATGTGTAGCCGATTAATAGTCAGAGTATTTTACACTTATGCGTATGATTGTGGCTCATTTAGTCTATAAATTTTAGTTGTTGTCGTTTGTGCTACGTAGTTTAAATATGTGTATAAACGTAGTTGTTGCATGCTTATAGTTATACGTTTTGGGTTTAAAATGAATACTTTTGTTTGCATGTGATTGTGTTTTTTATTTTTTGTTATATGCATTCATAGTTGGTTGTTTGACGGCCAACACTTTTATCATTCTCTGTTATGGATCGTTAAATCATCATGGCTTCTGAATTGTGAAAATATTCCTGTTCAAATTCGAGTGCTGGACATCTAATCATTAGGATTTCTGAAAACTTTCAAATGTATAGAAGGTGAGACACATAAAAAATGTGACTTAATACAGTCAAGCTGGCAATCAAGGCCATTAGGGAATCTCTCGTGGGTTTCTGTTAGTCATCGGATAGAAATCCTTTGGATAAACGGATGGATGAATAATTCTGAACGCTAACAGACTCATTAAAAGAAAACATTTTTTAAGGTACTGTCAGAACTTTCCGGCAAAAGGTTTCATTTCGATATTTGAAAAATCAAGTATTTTTGAGCTAAATCATCCGATGTGTATGGAATTGTAAAGATAAGTGAATGCTACGAGTATTAATAACATATAAAAAACTTTGCCAAATGGCCGCGAAAGATACGCTTGTAAAACCATATTCTTTTAATGAAAGTTTCCATAAACAATTCTCACAATTGCGGCTGCATATTTTCGTAAGCTTCACGCATTCCATATCTGAGGTCTTGAATAAATTGCGAATGCAAAAAAACCTTATCCAAGATCTTTTTGTTGAATAAAGAAAACCTAATACTATGATCGCACAATGGGATATAAATTTGAAAATGTGTGTGCAATTTAGATAAAATTTTACATGACAGCTCAAGCTTAGAATTTGAATATTTGCATCTCCTACCACTCGCATGATAATCTTTTGTATCTGTTTTTTTATTTGTTTTTATCCTTCTAGAACGAATTTAAGAATAATTCTCTGCCAGGACGCCCCTACATGTTAGAAAATTGTCGATCACAATGTCAAGTGGAGTATTTGGTAAAATTTTGCAACTGCTCATTTACGCTCTTTTTTCCACCTGGACCATTTAGAACCTGTCTTCTAGCAGATTATCCCTGTTTGTATTATCATCACGGTAAGTGCAAAAAAAATAAATAAATTAAAAGTTACTGCAAATACAAAAATGTTGAAAGTATACGTTCGCTGGACAAGTTATATTGAAAGTAACAATAATATGTAAAAATTTGTTAAAAGTACTCGTACTTTTACATCCGAGCAAAATCTAGTATTTACTGGATTCCGAACAAAATCTAGTAGATTTTCCACACAAAATAAAGTCAAGTTTGCCCTAGATTTGGACGAAATTTACTTAAAATCCAATAGAACTTAGTGATGTTATTTAAAATGTTTGCGAATTAGCTACGAATATATTGCAGGTTATTTGGTTGTAGTTTAGGATACATTTTGGGCAAAATCTAATAGATTTCCTAAACAAAACAAAATCTACTTCGTCACTAGATTGTGGCGAAATCTAATTGTAGAATTTAGTGATAGAACTAAATATTGGTTTTTCAAATTTGCACGAAAAAATCATCTTGTGTATTTAAAAAGGTGTGTGAGTTAACTATTTTGCAGTTGTTTGGCTGTATTTAGTTTAGGAAACAATTTATGCGAAAAATTTATAATAGTGCGTTTACATTTGAGTAAGACTTAGATTTTGGGCATAATTAATAGATTTCCGAAACAAAACAAAATCTACTTCGTCATAAGATTGTGGCAAAATCTACTTAAAATCTTGTAAAACTTAGTTAAACAACTGGATGTGAGTTTTTTTAATTTGTCCTAAAATATTATCTTGTGTACTTAAGTTCTTGGGTTGTAATTTTGGAAGATTTTCAGCAAATGGGGTTTGGTTTGGATAGTTTTTTTTTTTTTGCAAATTTCGTAGATTTTCATAACAGGACATTTACTCTGTCTCGAAATATAGTACTCTAGTAGATTTCGAGCTAAATCTAGCTGTAGTTGTTTTTACTAGATTCTCCATACAAAACAAAATCTACTTTATTAGTAGATTTGTAGAAAATATATTCAAAATCTAAAATTTTTATGAATTTTTTTACTATTATGTACAATGTTTATACACAAAAGGATAGTGAATTAGATGCGCTCCACAAAATTTTCTATTGAAGGTTTGTGAATTAGCTAAGTAAGCATTTTTTGTGTTGCAGCTTATAGGCCATTTACATTACCTCAAAATATAGTACTTACGAGCTTTCGACTTAAATTTAACTGCTTTTTACTGGATTTCCCAAACAAAACAAAGTCTAGTTTGTGAGTAGATTTGTAGACTATCTATTCAAAATCTAATATTTTTATTTTATTTTTACTACCCTGTACAACATATTTCTATAAAAGATGATTGAATTAGCTACGGTCTGCTTAAAAAGGGATGTGAATTGGCTACATTGCAGTTGTTTGGTACTAGTTCTTGGAATTTTTCGGTTAATGGGCTTTGTTTTGGATAAAAAGTCTTGATAAATGTCAAAAAAACATGGTGTAAACGGTAAAGATTTTAATTAAATATGCTAGATTTTGTGCACGTGTAAATGCCCTATTAGGAAAAATTTTAGACAAAGGATTTTGTCTTGGATATGAAGTCAAAAATGCTTCGTGTGAACGATAAAGATTTTGATAGTGATTTCCATATGAAATCTACTAGAATTCGAGACAATTTTAATGCAGTTTAAAAATTTAAATTGAAATCTACTAGATTTTGTACAGTTGTGCTTGCTTTACACATATCAAAGCAAACTTATTGTAAACATTACAGATTTTGATAAAAAATGTAATTGAATGAAATCTTTTACATTGCTACTAAATTTCGTGTCTTAAACATGTTTAGTAGAAATTTTTCATCTTACGTTAACTTTTCACATGACAGGCCAATTGGTTAAACAAAAAATGGATATCTTTTTAGTTTTTATTTGTTTGCTCTTATTATATAATGATTCATCTAAATAGACTTCTTCATTTTTGTTTGCACTTTAGCAAAATTTCGTTACTTTAGCGAGAGTATTGGCAGCAAACTTGTCACCACTCATACCAACAATAATGTAAAATGTGCCTGTTATTATAATTGTGAGTCCTTGATTTATTACCCGAGAGTTGATACCGCTTACATGAATAATGTGAAAATAGACTTCAATAACAGTTACGTCGACCTAAGCATTTTTTATCAAAGGGAATTTTTGATAGAACTTTTCACCACTGTCACATACACGCTAGTGGATCTAATGGGTAAGCTGTAAGATATACATATATTTGCAAACCTTGTAAATTATTTAAATTCTTTTCAATATAGCAAGTTTTGGTGGTTTGGCCGGCTTGTGTATTGGCTGTTCCCTATTGAGTCTGGTGGAAATTGTTTATTTCTTTATTGTCGATATACCACGCAAATCACTGTTGTATTACAGAACGAAAAAAGGCTTGAAATGGCATAAGAAAAGTCTTAAGGCAACAACTATTATAATCGAAAATGTATTGAGGAATTAAAAAAAAAAAATAGAGGCATATATCGAGCCACGTTGTATATTTGTAAACACTAAGAAATAAATGTGTTTAAAGAAATTCGGAATATGTATTTTTAAATGGGAAAAGTATAAAGCAAATGACGCTGTTCAAGAGCCCGAGTTGAATCGCTGGTCAGACTCGGTCATAGATAGTAACAGTATAGATTTTTTTGGTATTAATGTCTGTTAATATATATGCTAATGCATACTATAGCGCCCTTATTCGTCAATATTTTTAAGAATGAATTATTGCCGAAGTAAGATAAATAATCATAAATTCAGTAACGGGCGACTTTGGCTCGCACTCGATGTGTTCCGTATGGACTCGACATATGCACATATGTTATATGAACTTTAGCCTTTATCGACGGTCCCGTTCCAAAACATGCTAAGTCGATAATACATGTTATGCTGGGAATAGCATTTCTTTATTTATAGCTTATTAACTTAGATCCTGTAAAATTTTGATAGTAATCGGACTATTATATCAAAAGTTATGAGCAAAAATATACTTAGCATAATTTGTCAATTTTAAAAGATTTTAAATACGCTTAGCATAATTTAGTTTGGAGTTAAGAAGTCAAAAAAAAAAAAAAAAAAAAAAATTAAATTTTTCACCAAACTAAACCAAACTATATGTACGAGTACTTAGATAAGAATTGTAGGTGAGAAAGGACCACCAGAAAGGTGTTAAATTTACTAAGGGGACTGGGTAATAGATTTGTATACAATCTTAAGTATTTTAAATCACTTGTAACTATGATCTACAACAAATTTATAAAGTTGAAACTAACTAAAAAATATTATATTGCAATTATTATATGATTACAAAATGTCTCAAGTTTCTATCTTATAACATTTCCGAGATATCATCAATAAATTTCGAAAGCGTTTATCTCAAAACTAGCTTTTATGACTTAGCATGTTTTAGAATGGAGCCGTCGAATTGTAATCGCTTTTCCGAGAAATCTTACGATCAGAAAGTTTTTATGGAGCGATGGCACCGTTACCTGTGTGGAATGCAGGTTCACTTTTCTACGTTCTCGAAGCCTATATCGTTCCATTTATATTAATGGCGTAGTTTTTACTTATCGTCTGTCTGGCAGTTACAGGCTTAGTCATGTTAACTATTAAAATGGTGGGATATTGAAAACAAAGGATTCTGTTATGTGTGTATGTATGTATGTGTGTATACCCATATTAAATCCCAGGATGTCCCATTAATGTAAGATTTGTTGTTTTTTTCAGTATTCACTGATTTTCGTTTTTCTCAATTAGAATTTTGGTTTCCAAGTCGATACTATATATACTGATTTTTAGAAAGCCTTTGACAAAATTTCGCATGAAATTTTACTAAAAAAGTTATACAACTTTGGCATCCATTCATCCTTTTATAATTGGTTGTCATCGTACTTAAGTAATAGAGTTTGTGTTGTACAAATTGATAAACATCAATCGGTTCCATATTTTCAAATTTCTGGGGTCCCCCAAGGAAGTGTGCTGGATCCATTACTTTTTAATCTTTTCATTAATGACATATTTCAAAGTCTTAAATTTGAAAACTTTTTACTACATGCAGATGACCTAAACATTTTTTCTAGTGTTAAATGTTTGGATGATTTATCAAAGTTGCAAACTGATCTTGACTCGTTGATTATTTGGTGTGAAAGCAATAATCTGAAATTTAATCTAAGTAAATGTTTTCAAGTTTCCTTGAAATCCCATTATCTTCTTCTTACCACTTCGATAATAATAATCTATCTAAAATACCTGGGTTTAGTGATTTGGGTATTTTGTTTGATTCTAAATTGACTTTCATTCCTCATTTAGATAAATTGATACCTAAAGCTTACTCCATACTTGCGTTTATAAAAAGAAATAGTACAGATTTCACTGATTCATATACTATTAAACTTCTGTATTCATTATATGTTAGATCTAAATTGGAATATGGAGCACTTATATGGAGCCCGCATTGTGCAATTCATATCGCCTGTATTGAAAAGATATATAAATGTTTTATACACTATGCATTGCCTCACCTTAATTTTATAAGCCCCCATCCATCGTATACAGCATGGTGTCTACATCTGGGTATGATGTCTTTGGAAAAAAGCCATAAAGTACAGTCAATGCTATTTATATATGACTTGATTAATGAAAATATTGACTGCCCAGAGCTTTTAGAAAAAATTCAATTTTATATACCTTCCAGATTATCAATTCTTTACAGGAAATTATTTTATGTCGCATTGCATTAAAGAAATTACGTATCAAATAGCCCCATGATTAGATCCTAAAATTTTTTTAATTCATTACCAAATAACATTAGTTTGGAATTTACTGCATCAAAAACATCGGTTAAAAATTTTATACTACAAAATTTGAATTGATATTGTTCAGTATTTTTACTTATTTTTCAGATATAATAATATTAAGTATTATGCTAATTAAATTACCTATCAGTAGTCTGTTTAGGTTACACCTCTTAGACTTAAATAAATAAATAAATAAATAAATAAAGTACCTACGATGGGGCTATTTATAAAATAACACATCAAGTAAATGGCCTCCACGGCATTGCATGCACATACGCACTCGTTTGTCGAAATTTTGCATGACAATTTGCTTAAATGTGGCTAATGGAGCGTTGAATCTCCTCTCTTAACGCACAAGTGGTTGTGGGCCTGTTGACATAGACCTGTGATTTGAAATATATAACCCCATAAAATGAAATCTAATGGTGTTAAATCTGGGAGGCCAATTATCACCACCGAAACGAGATATTTCATGACGTGGAAATGTCTTATTTAATTGTTTCACGGGCTATATGAGATGCAGCAAATTTGTTAAAACCACATACAGTCCACATCAATCTTATCCAATTTCGGCAGAAACAATTGTGTTTACATGTCGCGATACCCAGAAATTCCAGTCCACGATACCAATTTGAAATTCCTGGATCGTCACCGACACTCTCTCACACACTGCTTCGATATTGACAGTTGAACGGCTTATTTTGGAACAACCAGTTTGTTTGACGTCTCCAACAGATCTAGTTTCCTCGAATTTTTCAACTAATATCTTCACAATTCGATATTTTTGAAATATTATTCAATAATGAAGACACATTGTTCTATCGTGTAGTGATCCATTTTTACTTAGCCTTAATTATCAGCTGTTTAATTGTTTGTTTTAGAGTTGCCAACATTTTAATACACAAATGGTCACAACTTCATATAATGCTTTTATTTTGGGATACCCTTTATAAAAAAAAAAAATTTAACAAACCAATTTTTAACCAACTAAGTTTATTTTATGATATTTAACCATGAGCTTTAAAGTCTTTGTATTGTCTATGACGTAAACCCTTTTACAAATGGCATTTGTTAAGTCATTTAAGTATCTCTTTTTGTAAAGAAAGACTTCCTACTTCAGCCTGTCACAAACAGCAAGATATTTCTATTTTAAAACAACTAATTTCAAGTTTTTCGTTGTATGGGGGAAGTTTATGTGCTTAAGTAAAGTGTTTGAAGTTTTTTGATTTACTAGTATTTAGCACAAGAAAAAATATTTAAAGTTCAAGAACTTATCTATTGTTCTCTCATTATTATATAGGTATATTGGTAGTAATTTTTATATTTGGGGTGTTAACATAAGAGCCATAACCGTCATAGTGTCATATGAATTCCCCTATTATTTTTTATTATTTTATATACAGGAAACGGTTTCTTATTATTAAGAAAGATTCACCATTTGTAGCATTTGCCCCCTACAAATAAATAAATAATAGTATATGGCAAGAAATTTAAAAATTTTTTAAGCCATATATATATATATCTGTGGTAATAAGTAAAAGTGCTTAAGTCATCTTTTACTATTTTGCAGGAGATCTTTTCAACTTAAATTATAAAATTCTCTGTTAACCTTTATTTTTTTAAGCAAGCATCATTTTACATACTATAAGTAAAATATTTAAGTTGAAATATATATATAAGTATAACCTAAATTAATTTATTATTCGCGATGAGATAAGAAGTCTAAAAAAGATAAGTCGAAAGTCATTTGCTATAACTTCCTGAAAAATTACACAAATTATTTGATATTTTGGCCAGAGGTACTTTGGAGTATGCAGATTGCGAAGGTAATATTAACTAAAAATCAGCTTATCTCGACTTTAGCACTTTTTCCCTTTTTGCTGCAGATATAAGACATACGACTGAGCTTTTGAATGAACAAATATTTTATTATTTTTTTTTTTCAGTTAGACATTATGTCTTTTGAATTTATTTCTAGGCATTCTTTACAAGTTTTTAAGACTGGTGGCTTAAGCCTAAAAACTCTTGAAACTTTAGTAAAAGTTTTTCCATTTTTTTATACCAAATATTTTCCTTTTAGTCGATTTTTATACCTCCAAAAGTGTCTATTCGAGACACTTTGGGCCATAACCATAGTTAACAAAAAAGTCTACTTTTTAGTTTTAGAATGCACTTTTTTAGAACATGTACTTTTGACCTACCATAGACGAGAAAAACTGCACTTTAAAGGAAAAAGTCGGTTCCAAACTAAAAACATGCTGAAGTTGTTTTTAACTAGATTAGCATCGACTCTGGCTCTTTAGTTCAACACAAAATACATTAAAATAAAAGAGAACACATATGTATGTATGTATGCATGTATGTATGTTTGTCTGTATGACTTTCTATCTCTTGCCTTGTTTTGTTCCTATAAACAATTTATAATCCAATCATTGAACAGTTTATTGTATTAAAATACAAAATATACAAAAATACAAACACCTTTTTAATTTTCTCTGTATTAATTATTTGTTAACTTATTTTTATGTTCGGTTGTTTTATTTTATCTTCAGCGTTGTCAACTTTGAAATTTCAAATCGCACCAAAATGGGGTAAAAAACGCGCCATTTACAAAAAAAAAACGCACCAAGCTTAGAATTAATTTTTTTAGTTTAAAATTAAATTAATTTTGCATAAAAAGTATAATGAAATTTTTTTTTGTGTTAAAAATTTAACACTTACGTCGTCTTCATAATGTATGATTAAGAGTTAACGTGAACTTTAACTGACAGTTCTTCATACAAAACTTGCCGTTAAAGTCCCTGTTAGCTTTTAATTGTACATTGTGAAAAGGGCCGTTAAACAGGCTTTTACAGTTCAGGTTAAAAAACATATAAAAACTTTACAAATTTTTTTATATTCATTTTTATTATATAGATAAAAATATTTTTTTAATTTCATAAATTCAGTAAAAAACTTTTTAAAGAGATCAACGATTAAAAGTAAGGATTCAAAACTAATAAAAGTTTAGTATTTATCATTTTATTAAAAATATAACAATAAGAACAAACAGCCTTTTACAATATACATATTAGAGTGGTTCGATTTTTGACTTTTTTCGAATTCAATGCTCTGGACGACATATAATAGAGCCCAAAAAACCATAGAAACAGTAATATTAGCGAAATTTCACTTTTCGCCAGAGCCTCAAAGTTTTTTAAAAATGTCCAAAAATAGGCAAAATTTCGATGATTTTAATGTCACGTTTTCTGAATGGGCAAGCGATATACAATATTAAAACAAGTATAAAACTACATAAAATTCATATTTTAAACAAAATAAATCTTTATTTTAGTCGAAACCTGCCGACAAGCCATAAAAATTCTTTACAAAAAAGTGGTAAAAAAAGATGATTTTCAGTGAAAAATTTAATGATGTTTGTACGAGATTTTAAAGCAAATTTTTGCTACAACTGGAACTAAAAATTGACACGCTGAGTTGACAACGCTGTTTATCTTGTTCTTAAACTCAACCCTTTTTCATAACACAATGTCCAATGAGAGAGAGATGAGAGAGTTCAGAGACAGAGATGCCACTTTCTTATATTTTGTTTTCTATCATATGAAAAATTTCCAATATTTACTGTGTCGGTTCAGCTTAACACACACTTTGTTTTTGACTATAGTGGAAAAATATTTAAGAACAGGTTATTAATTTTAAGTTGTTTCTAAAACGAACCGACTTTATTCTATGACTATGGTTATGGCCCTTTGTTTTTAAAACTAAGTTATTAAGTTGGTTTTGGTTTAATAAACAACTTTTTTATGAACTTGTAGAGTACTTTTCATTAAACGCTTCCTATCTTTAAATTTAAATAAAACATCAGTGTGTCCCTGCAAATACTATTGATGCAATTATGTATGGAATATAACAGTGTGAACATGTTCACGGCAGATTTGATATGTGGCTCGCTTTGAAATATCAAGTTCACATCATTTTTACATGAAACGACCAGACAATTTCAAATTGCTTACACACAATGCCTACTGTTGCACTAGCTCTGTGATACGTAGTGCGGTCCTGCTGAAAGAATATGCAGTTGCTGCCCATATCATTTGTTCTGGCCAAAAAAACTTAGTAGTTATCGAACTATAGTGATCGGAACGATAAAATTGGCGGAATATATGCGATAAAACAATTTTATAATTTGCATATTTTCTTGAAAGCAAAAACGACTGAATAAGAATAAGAATAAATTAGTACAATTCATCTTCACAGTTTGGGAAGCCCTTTTAATAGACACTTTATTTAGTTTAATAATTTACCGTTTGGACAAAAGCTTTTACAAAATAAAATTATTGAGGCTTACAATCCACATTACAAAGAGTCAGTTTGTCTCAAAAATTTATTTGAAAAACATGAAAATTTTTTTAATAATTTGTATGCAAACTTTACAAAACTATAAATACGAGTCCTTGCCAACATATTATTAAGAATATTGAGAATAATTTTGCCATAAATTACAATTAGAGTTAAGTTAATTGCCTTTTGTAATTTAGGGAATCATAATATGACAATAAGTTTTTAAGTCCCACGATCCAATAAACTGTCACTTCCTAGCGGAAACATAAATTATTTCTGTTGAGAGTTATAAACTCCCATGCTTGTTTTAAGTAAAGCCAACGTCATAAGCCTTAAGACTTTTAAAAACTTTTAGCATAACATTACAAAAATTTAATTTAGCTTTAAAATTAAATGTTTTTTTCTTTTTTTTTCTTTTCATTTCAAGCAAACGCTTAAAAAGTTGGGGGCAACAAATGCTACTTTTTATGATTAAACAGGTTGATTCAAATTGTTGTTATAAAATAACTAAATTTTTTTATATAACAATTTAAAAGTGGTTATTGGGCATAGGGACAGGCTAAAATTGTAGACATCATTAAATCAGATTGTGAAAAAAATTTTTAATGATTTTAATATTGAATTTTTTTATATTATACAGTGCCTCGTCTCTGCAAGTTGTGAGAACTTTTTCCATGGAGAAATATTATACGAGTATAATTAGGGTGTTCTTCATATTTTTCACAAAGTTATTCATACAAAAACTCATCCTATGTTTCACAGGTTGTTAACAACTTTTTCGACTTGAAAAATCCTTGCATTCTTTTAGCTTTCAATTAAGTTTAAATAAAACATAAATTAAATTTTTGTTATGCAAAGGTTATGCTTTTCTCTAGAAATTAATAAATAATTCATGTTTTTGCTGGTTAGTTGGTTAAGATTGTTTAGGTACAGTATTTGATTGGTACCAATGCCAAATCATCAATAAACTTCCACCAAAAGGGTTTTTGGCAAAGCTAAACAACTGCATATTTTTATTAAAAAATTACCAGAACACTATTTAGAATCACTAATAGGGATGCCAATCGGGATCGATTTTTAGAAATCCCGGGATTCGGGATTTTGTAATCCCGATTCCGGAAATCCCGGGATTTTCAGGATCTTGGGATTTTCGGGATCCCGGGATTTTTCGGGATCACGGGATTTTCGAGATTTCGGGATCTAAATATTTTTCGTAAAATAAATATTACTTTAATAACAATTTAATGCATTTTAAAAGGGTTTAAGTTCATAATTTATCATTGCACAATTGTCTTTAAAGTGAACAATTTTCTAATACGAGTATGAAATAAAAATCAAAAGAATTTTTCTCATCTATTTTTAAGTTGATTAATCACATTTGATGTTATAGAATTTATAGTGAAAACAATAACTAAATATGAAAACTTGTTTTTGTTGTCAATATAAATGTTTTTCTATTATCTAAACCAAAACGAATATACATATCGGTTGACTTTTAGCACTACCGCTTAAGTTGACTTACGAAAATTTTTACATTCACTTTCATACAAATAAGTTGCAAAAACAATATTGTTTTGTTAAAAATATATCTACTAACGTTTTTTTAATTGCGATTGATCAACAACAAGTATAACGGTTGTTACATATGTATGTACTTATACCAAGCATTATCTAATTTTTATTGATTTTGTTACGACTATGACAACGATAATAAGGCTGAGCATGTCGAAAAATTAAAAGAAATATATACACTATTCTAATCAAATTCGATTAATTGCGTCTAAAGATCATATTTTTATAGGCACATACATTAAAAGTTTGCCTGAGCACTTGAACAGTATTTTTGCTCTACTGAAAAATTTTAAATTCATACATAATTTTGTTTCTACAAGTAAAACAGATACACATGTATGTATTCATACGTTCGCTAAGAGAAGTATGGTTTATTAGTGTACTGGCCTTCTACTCTGCAACTCGAATACAACTATAATTGAGTAAAACTCATTCAGTCGGTCGTTTTTGACTAAAACTATTTATCAAATCCATGTAATTTAAATGGGTTTGATCTTAGGTTTGTATCAAAAACGACCTAAACGGTCTAAATAAAAAACAAAATAATTTTGAACTGCAATGTAAAAAACATACACACACACTCGAGCAGTTTTTAGACAAAATACTCCGCATTATTCTGTAAATATTTCTCACTCTTACGTCAACCCGACAACAAAACGTTTTCACTTGCCTTGTATTGTATTCTACTCCAATTGTAAGGAGGTGTCAATAGTACTCAATTGTTACCGACAAGTACATAAGTGCTAATTTTTTTTAGCGTTGAGGAGTTGACATACAGACATAGTTAGTTATACACTGCAATTATGAATAAATTTCCGCAAGAAATTTCTCCCTTTTCCAATTAGATTTTTTTGTTTTCCCTATTATTTGCTACTGTTTGAAATTATTCCCTGGGAGAAATTTCTCGTAGAATTTGAATTATAATTGCCCTCATAATATATGATAAGACGGAATAAATTTGTCAAACTTATGAATTTTTCAAATGTTATTTCCCTTCCAAAAGTAATATGTTTCTTTTGTTTTCAAAATAATTCTAAAATGTACATATATTGCAGCACCTTTGATGAAAATAACCGTAAGAAAGTAGTTTATTTATTTGCTCTTGTTGTTAATTTATAAGAAATATGTCACGAATAGTAATTAAATTGTTAAAACTCTACGTATAAAATTGTATGGGACTTTTAAATATTATAAAAAATACCTTAAAATCAACGAAAATTTGAATTTATAAAGTTTTTATATAAAAATTGCTCAGAAATCCCGAAAATTAAATCCCGGGATTGAATTTTACGAATCCCGGAATTCGGGATTTGCCAAATCCCGAAAACCTGGGATTTCCGAGTTCGGGATTTCCCGTTTGGCATCCCTAATCACTAAATTTACTACTAAATATAAGACGTTAAATATGGTTCATTACTAAGTCCGCTTTGATGTTTCCTTAATTCTTTTTATCATTACTTCTACTTTAGTGCTGTGATAAAGCTATAAATCAATTCATATGCAGCAAGAGAGTTAAAAGAATTCATTTTTTACTTAATATTACAGAAGCAATCTTCTTGTGGTTCTTTATTTCTGTTGTGTAAAAAATTCATGCAAATATTTTGCTCCCGCTCTTCTAAAATTTCAAATTAGTTTTCTATGAAACAATCACTCTCTTGAAGCAAATAATATTACCTTAAAATTTATTTTTCACTTTAATTTTTCAACTGGATAATTATTTAAACTGTGCAGTTTAATACCAACTTTTGTTATCGACAAATAATTTGAATTAAATGTTTTACTGTATTACCTCAAAAATTATACTTCCTTCATTAAACGAATGAATGTGACTAGAAAAAATGTTGGACTCTGTGTATTGAATGTTGACTGGAAGTTCTTTTGTTCCACTTGGGTATTGTAAATTAAATTTCCCATTGATGAGAACAGTTAATGATGGCATATTGATGGTGGTTGAATAGACTAAGAAAATTTTGCCATCACCTGATTTTGTTTGTACTAAAAGGAATAGGAACCTAAGTTATACAAAATCATGTTATTTTGTTTCCGTTTAGATGGATTTTGTTTTTCATTCATACTTCACATAGATGATTTGTTTTTTTGTTTTCTTAAAAAAAAGATGAGCTGATGTCATGTTTTAATATATTTGTGCATATCATCAAATGCATATCTATCTTTTTTTCATAAAGTGTTTTTAAGTATATGATTTCTTTCAAAATAAGAAAAAAGTGGATATTTTGATATATTTATGATTATAATCAATATTTTTTATGACTTAAGTAGTCATAACAAATATTTTCGAAAAATCTAATTTTTCTAGAAAGAATCCTTTTTTCAAAAAGTATATTTTCCCAAATAGTATCTTTTTAAATATATATTTTTCCAAAAATTTTCTATTTCTAATAAAGTATCTTGTCCGAAGAGTATCATTTCTCCAAAAAGTATCTTAATTCCAAAAACAAAAATTATTTTTTTTTTCATAATAAAATTATTTTTTTTAAGTAACCTTTTTTTTAACCTTAAAAAAAAGAGGAACAATTTCGTTTTTTCTTAATAAATAGTATGTATCTATATCAAAATTTCTTTTTGAAATATTTTCGTTCTAGGAATACAGTAAAGTCACGCTAATATGAACGATTAAAACCCAATGCTGTTCATTTTTATCAAATTTGTTCACAATTGCGATTGCAAAAATATTTATCATCTCTTGGTATTTCTTTTGTTCGAAAAACGTGCTTATTGCACGTTTCTCTCAAGCTTCTTCATTGAAAACTTCAACATCTTTTTTGCTTTGAATCATTAATCTATTACTTCAGTTGACTGCTGCTAACATTAAAAAGTATTAAAATAAGAATTATTTTAGAGCTCTGCTTTTTATGTTAGACACGGGAGCTAGGACGTGATTAAAAAAAAAAAAAAAAAAATAGTCGACACTATTACAGTTATAGATTTTTTTTTTTGATTTCTTTGCTTACAAATTTTTAGTTTTCGTTTTGTTTATTTTCCGTTGTTCGCAAAGAACTTTTAAAACACAGGTGTTATATCTATCTCTACGTTTACATTGTATGTATGTGAAAAATCCACACAAAATTAATTAATTATAAATTCTCAAACCTACAATTAAATTTTTTGTGTTGTTGAGTGGTGAACAAACTTTATTCACACCTAGAGAGTTCATATAAAAAATGTAATCATAATACTGGATTGTTCACTATAGTTGAAGTTCATATTACCGCGAGTTTACTGTTCATCTTTCTTAAAAAAAAAATGTATTATTAAATTAAAAATTATAAAAAACCTTTTTGGAATGATTTGTCTTTATGTTGGTTCTAAATAAATTCATTTCTAAGAAAATAAGACGCAGGTTTTGTAAATACAAATGATTTTTTTCGTTTTGAAATTTGTATGGAAAAAATATTTTTGGAAACGAATTTTTGCTTATTTTTTTATACAAACGGAATTTTTTACAAAATGTGTACAAAATAATTATTAACCGTTTAGATTGTTTCTTTTTATTTATTTTTTGTTAAAATATAATAAATCAACGAGAAATTATTAAAAACAATTTGCTAATATAAATTAGTTTTTTTTTTTTTTTTAATTCAAAACGAAACAATTTATACATATTTAACAACTTGCTAGCTTAAATAAATAAACTTAACAAAGAGTATTAACGTACAGTGAATAGATCTCAATCTGCACGTTCTGATTCGCATAAATTGAATAACCAAACAAACGCTTTAATAATTGCTTTCTCTCTTTTAAAAACCCATAAGCGAATATTTAGTAAATTTAAAATCTATTGTCTGACAATTAGAGAATAATAGAATTTAAAAATATTTATTTTTGTACAAGTACTTTAGTTTCTATTTGTTGTTATTTTAGTTGTTGTTGTACTTTTATGCCATAAATCTCAGCATGTTGTGGAATATGCAGTCAATTGAAAATCAAGTTTTTTGTTTGACCTCATGCAAAAACACTTCAGGCCATTTGATTAGAAGCATGTGCCTTTTGTTACTGGATAGGTTTTATTTTTTTGAAATTTTTTAATGAGAGCTTTAGCTTTATTAACAGTGAAGGGAACTTTTTTTATGATAATTATAGTTATTGATGACTTTTAGAATTATTTTATTCATATATATGAAGCCTTCAGAGCAATTTTATAATAAATTTCTTCATAATTTATAAATATAAATTTCTTCCACTTTACTGTATAAATTACACTTGTATCGAACTCTTTGAACAGCTCGTTTGAGACACAAATAAATAATTAACATGTGTTCTTAATTTAGATTACATGGGTTTGAATGAAAACGAGCTACTGAAAGAGTTCGATACCAGTTTCTATAAATAGATATTTATTTAAAAAAAAATAATATATATAAAAAAAATTATTTGCTAAAAATTTTAATTTTTAATATATAGATATACGTGTATGTATGATAATACTAATGTTAAAATAAATGTAAATAATAATTACTATTAAGTTCATAAAGTGTTAGACAATAAACCCACTCGTAGATAAATATTTTATTTTCTTTTCCAAAAGCTGAAAAATATTTCCAAATGCCCCTGGATTTTGGTTAAATTTTGATATTTATGACAACTTATTTATAGAAGAGTTTTCCGCTAAAATCTTCGCATTTTAAAGAATGCGACCAATTCAGGTAAACAAGAGTGTACCATGCAGTAGGTAAAAAATGCCCTATATTTCTGATACGAATTAATAACCAATAATTTATTTATATTTGATTCACACATACATCAAGTTATTTATTATTATTTATTATAATTTGATATGAGATGAGATAAGAAAGGAATATTTAACCTTTATAAAACTTGATGGATATGAATCAGGCCCTAGGAACGTCAAGCTAAACCTCACAAAATATCTATTAACAATAAAACAAATTAAAGTCTTTCAGTGGTATTTTATTTCATTAATCCCAATTCTGCTGGATATTTCTAATGGCATTAAGTTTCTTTATTTTTTTTATTTTATTTATTTATATAACACTAAAGACCTTATTCCGATAAAAAATTTAATTACGATACGTTAAACAAACAAATTTCCATACACAACTTGTTTTGTAAACGTTTTGTAAACTAAAATTATTTTTGCTGAATAAAAAAAATTATCAGAACTGCTGGGCATAGTGCTCATGCTTAAATATTATATACACTTATTTATAGACAGGATTTTATATACAAGGAAAACCAATCTCTAATGATTTGGCATAATAAAATAAAAAAGCAAATTAAATTTTATGAAATAAAAAATGAAAAACAAAATATTAAAAAAAAGAAAAATATTGATACAACACCAAACATGAAAAGAGTTAAAAAAGAGTAAAGAGAACGTTAAAATTAGTTTGAAGTAAACTATGTGCTTACAAATCTAAAACATATGCATATTTTTATAAAAACAATACTAAAATCAAAGGTTGTGCCAAAATCCAAAGAAGGGTTCCGTACGGACAATACATATGTAATACTATATGAAATTTAGTCTATTGGCCATGTTACAGAGTTCACGTCAAAATCACAAGCCCCAGCCGGAGCATATACCAGCACACCAACGTCCCTAACAGTCTGAAAACACCTGACAAATTCCCGTATTTTAGTTTTCTTTTTTAGACACCATCTTCTACAAAAATGGGATGGATTGAATTCCGTTTCCGAACGAAATTGAACTCTCTGACATGGACGTATATAATCGAATATCTTACTGTTCCACAACATTCTTTGCAAATTTCACTTTGCACTAAGCATATTTTTCCAAAGACTTTGCTCTCTTTGTAAATTTCTTGCACTCTTTGTAAAGTAATTACGCTCTTTGCAAAGTCTTTGCGTTCTCCTGCAAAGTGAGTGTGCAAAGTGTTCCTGAAAACGTTTAAGAATCTTTGCATTTCTGTCTTATAGCTTTTCACTTTGCATTCCTAAATAGAACTTGCTAAAGTTATCCGCAAAATAAAAATGAAAAAAATTTCAATGTGATTAAAAATATATGTAATTTATTTGCTAGTTTTCAAACCAAAAAAATAATTTTTCTTTTTATAAAATGATTGTAAATGTATGCATCTATGTTCATAAAAAATAAAATTTATTTGAAATCCATTTTTATGAATATGGGGGTTATAGCTGGGTCCAACTCGTTCAATCGTTAATTTTTGCCACAAACTCATTTAAATTACATGGGTTTGATCATAGGTTTGTGGCAAAAATTAACGAATGAACGACTTGGACCCAGCTCTAATGGGGGTTAGAACATATTAAAGTTTACATTTCAATTTGAAGGTTAACAAGTTAAAATCTAATTATTAGATAAATAGGCTGCTTGTGAGGAAGTTTTAAAAAAGCCCAATCCAAATTTTGAACGTAAGGTTTTCAATGTGTTATTCTACATTGGTTTTACTATCTCTAATAGAATATATAATAACGCTTAAAACAAGCTTATACAAATATAATATAATAATATATGTAATTTAAAGCTCAAATATTTTTTTCTTTTTTTCCATATCTACATATGGTCAAAAATTTGAAAAAGTAAACCAGAACAAAAAACATTTTTTTTTAATTTTGCTGGATTTGTTGTCATAATCTGATAAAGGGTAGTTCCATGTACCTATCCGCAAAAATCCAAGCTCAAAAATTATCAATAACCCTATTTTTAGCGGCATTTTTCATTGCTTTGAAGTAAGAAAAATATTGTTCATTTGTTGATCATTTACAAGAATTTCTAAATTTGGCCTTTTAACGTTATTTTAAATATAATTTTTTGCAGTATTCTGAAACTATATTTTTCCCTTAAAGTGTAAACCAAAAATAGTATCGTTTCTTTTGTCATTTTCCGATTTAAAAGAAATGAAAAACTGTCGCAAATTCGATTCTCACGTAACAGGTAAAATACTGAAAAAGTTTTTATACAGACGAACAATTGTCTAAATTAAACGTGCTTTCGGATTTATCGTATGTTATGCCCACATTTTCAGAAAATAAAAAAAATCTTTAGGTTTGTATTTTAAATTAGATAAAAAATAGTGATAAAATATTCTCACGTAACAGACCGTAGAGAGAGGAGAGAGAGGTGAAAGGAATTAAACGGGGTACAGACTTGCCCTTACTCTTATTTTGTTTTGTTTTCTTATTCGCAATTTTCTGCGCGGTGTGTTTTATACATAAATTTTTTGAAATCGTAATGAAAAATAAAAAATCAAAGCAAACAAAGAAAAAATTTTGTAGCTTACACTTTGTCAGGAGCCGGCACTGCCTGTTCTTTAATTTTGTCAACTTCAAAACTGCAAAATTATTATTTCAAGCTGTAAAAGATTAAAATAACCATGGCCAAAACTAAGGACAATGGAAAAGATGTAAGTTTTGTACTATCTGCGCACATTTATTGTTTGCATACATTTCTTAAAAACTCTGTTTATTTTTTTTATTGAAATATAAAAATGAAGTCAAGAGCACAGATACAGCAAATTTGAAAAAAAACGCAGAAGTAGGAAGAATTTAAAAAAAAACGCGCAGATGCACAAAGAGTACGCAGAGCTAAGGAAAAGGAAAATGAGAAAAATTTTACTATAAAAGAGTTATCTGAACGGAAAAATAAGCAAAGAAAAATTTAGCGAGAAAGAAGCCAAAAAGCTACAAAAAATAACATGAAGGGATCAACAGACGAAGATGATTAATTGAATGGTACTGCTAATACACACAGGGTACAAAAGTGTTCAAGCACTTGGCAAGGCAGTTAAAAAAGCCCGAAGTTCTTTACCTACATCCACTTCAAAGCAGAAAGTTGTTTTGTCAAAAATATTAAGCGGCTTTTCAGAATCTGATAGAAAAGAAATGTGTGGTGTTGTTACAGCTAACTTGTTTTTAAAACCAAGAAAAATAAATTTTGAAACAAATAAATGCTATTTTCTCTTTTAAAAATCGCACAAATTTTGTAACAAACTTTTTTCTCACGTAGCAGATATACAATTTTTGGAGCATGGTAACCATAATTGTGCACCAATTATTACGTTCTTGGACTCGAAATGTTCTCTGAACTATTGGTTATAAGTTTGCCGAAGAAACTTTCAATCTAATTTTAACAGATTCGCAGATTTTATTAGCTCTTTGAAACTTACTTAAAATCGGCTTCCAAATTTTCTCACGTAACAGATCAATGTTTGACTCCAATTATTTTCCTACCGTAATACATACAAGTGTTCTGTATATAAAAAAAATTGTGTACCTTTGAATATATTATTGAAATATTATAAAATTTTGGCACAACGATGTACAATGTGCCGTATTTTTAGAGCTAAAGACGTTTTTTATCGTTCGAATCTCACGTAACAGAACAAATTTTTGACCATATGTACATACGAACGCAATGTGAGATTGTATTATTATGATTATTATGTTTGAAAATAATCGAAG
Organism: Tachina grossa; assembly: GCA_949987645.1. Lineage (NCBI taxonomy): Eukaryota > Metazoa > Arthropoda > Insecta > Diptera > Tachinidae > Tachina > Tachina grossa. Next base: position 169,071,066 of record OX465275.1, read on the forward strand.
ATTTATCAACAAATTTTATTTTGTTTAGTTTGCAAAGGAATCGTTTACCTTGCAAATTTTTAACAAACTTATCAAAATTTGCTTTGCAAAAATAGAATTTACAGTTATTGTGGAACGAAAAAGCATAATTTCTTGCAAAGTCTTTGCAAGTTCCACTTTTCAATATTAACTTTGCACTTTGCAAGAGAGAACAAACGTGGAACAGAAATCGCAGAGAGTATAAAAATTGCAAAAACTTTGCAAATTACACTTATCAATTTCAACTTTTCACTCATCAAATTTTACAGGAACGAAAAGTTCTGAAAATTGTCGAAAAATTTGATAATTGTAAAGTGAAAAGTTGATAAGCTGTTTTGTGGAATAGGGCGATGATGTAGACATTCTTGAAAATCAATTAAGTACCCGGAAAAAGTTTTTTTTAAGTTTTTGGCGATTTTTTTGGAGTCTTTAGTTTAGGTTTTTGGCTTTTTTAGTTTTAGCGCTTTTTCTTAGGTTTTTTCGTTTTTGGAATTTTATTTGGTTTTTGGCGTTTTTAGTGCTGGTGTTTTTTTTCGTTTTTGGCGATTTTTTCGGTGTTTAGCGATTTATTATAGCCTTAGCGATTTTTTAACTTTGACAAGTATCTTTGGTTTTGGCGATTTTTTTCGGTTTTTGTCAATTTTTGTTTGTTTTGGCGATTTTTTTGTTTTGGCAATTTTTTTAATTTGAGATTTCTTACTTTTAGCTTTTTTGAAAATTTCAAGAGTTTGCTTCTTAAGCGGCCCATCAATTATACAATATTATTCAAGGTGTTGTTGTACATATTTATTTGCAATAAATGGCAAAATATTTTCAAAGAAAATGTTGCCCAATTTTCCTGACAGTAAAAAAGTAAACATATTACACAATAGTCTTGATTGTACAATAAATATTAAAAGTCATTTGATATTTGCCAAAATATTGTGCCACCTTGGAATATGACACACACATTGGCGATTTTATTGTGCAATACGAAGATTTTGTTACATTATGATTTCAATATGTTTTGTTGCTCGTTTTAGAATACCCCCTGATTTTTAACTGTCATATATTTGTTGTTATAGCGGTCAAAGTTTTGCATATTCTGTGAAAATTCCTAAAATATTATATCGATTTCGAAGTGCGACAGTTGGTTTTTGCATTGCAGAAAAGGTAATGGATGCAAACACTAGAGAGAGAGAGAGAGAGAGAAAGAGAGAAAGAGAGAGACCGCTCAAGTCTGCCAGAAAAGTTCGATGATTATAAATTGCAGGCTCTACTAAATAAGAGCTTGGAAGTTTTTGGCAGTTACTAAAACGCTAGATGGACGCTAAACTAATTGTGTATCCACTGTGATTAGTCTATTAATTTTATTTCACATTTACTTTGATTCATGATTTTTATTGAAATTTGAAATAAACGGGTGATATAAAATATTACAATTAACAATTACTACCTTGTGTAAAAAACAGCAGGAAATTAAATGAAATTAAAACAGATTTTTAGAGGAGAGTTTAAAAACATCTAACACACAGAGCTTGAGGCAAAAAAAAAAAAAAAAGAAATAACGAAAAGAAAGCAGTACCAGCAAATTAATCACCTAAGAAAAAACTGTCAAGGTAAAAAGTTTGTCTTAAATATTCAGCTGTAATTAGAAAACTGTAGCAAAGTAAAGATTGATAAAATAAAATTAATGAAGTTAAATGAGAAGTTAATTAATGAACGATAAAGTAACGCAGTAAAGAAAGCCATAAATTAAATTACGTACAAATTTAAAATTAAACAGATTTCTCTTTTAATATTTATATTGATAGAATATATTTATTTATATATAATAAAAATTTTTAACTTAATATCTAGCTTACCATACATTTTTGGTTTATCAACTTTTTACATAAATGTTTGTAAAATTAGCTTTTATTAGACTTTTCAGTCAGCAAAAATATCTTAAAATTTATTCCTATTTTTAAATCAATCTTCCAATGATGCCCCAGTTTGAGCTAATGATATTACTATTACCTTCACATTTTAGACATTTTCTTTAGCAGCATAAAAAAAGAATTTTTTCTACTTCTCTCAATAAAGTTTTGCCAATGCAGGCAAAAAGTTTCTATTTGTTGTTGTTGACTAAATTTATTGTCGTATTAGTGGCAGCAACTCACAGGCAATTAAGCACAACAATATTGCTATGCATCATTTAATATGTGTTGCAAGCCCAATAAACGCATTGAGTAACATAAGTCAATATTAAATGACCTGGAAATATGATGCTCGGTGTATGCATTTAGTTTTTACTTTTTTTTTTAATAGTTGAATGTCTGTTACAATCGAAAGCAAACTTTCATAGATGAAAAACATACAACGTTTTGGCTTAGACATGTTGTGTGTAGTGACTGAAGTAATTTAAAAAATTAATTTGCAAAAATAATAATATTTTTGATAGTTCAAGCTATAAAATTTTTATTTGGTTTCATCGAATGTTTGATAATAATTGAGGTTTAAAATTTATATTGAAAATGTTAAACATTTCTTATATTCAGTTTCAAGCTACAGAGAATAGATGTTTTTTAAAATTAAATAATTTTTATATTTATAGTTTTTATATACAAACAATTTTTTTAATAGATTTTCTGAAAAAATTATCCGAAGTTTAACGAAGTTATAAATAGACGTAAATCATACAAAGCTAGTTTAATTAAACATATAAAAAAAATTTAAAAATTAAATAAAAAGATTCTTTTAAAATTCATTCTAACAAAAAAAGGGGCACTCAAAGTCGTATTTTGATCTAGTCAAATTCTACTTATAATCTTTTCATAGCCTAGTCGTGGCCTAGTCATTGTCTCTTCATAGCCTGTCATAATCAAGTTATAGTGTAATCATACCCACCAAAAAAATACCAAGTTTTGGAAGCAGTAAAGATTGTTCATGCTTTGAAGTGCTTCCGATGATGTGCAAACAGAAGGCAGATCGGTGTCTCAATTTAATGTTAAGCTTGGTGAAATTAGTCAGCTTTTTACATAAGGAACGAGTGGGAGAAAAAAAATTTTGTTTAGAAGTTCTTTATCTCGTTTTCATGTGAATTTGTGTTTTAACATTTCATTATTTGAAGTTAAATTAAATAATTAAGAAGTTGTATATATATATATATATATATATATATGTATATATATATATATATATATATATATATATATATATATGAATGTTTGGTGCATAAAATTAACATTTGAAATACATCTTTTAAATCAAGCACTAGATATGGAACATCATCTCGAAGTATATCAAATACGGCATAACATATCGAGGCATAACCGCTAAAATAGCTTAATCGACACATTTTTGGGACTTTGTTTTAGCTTCATTTTAGCGCTGTTTTGATGCTTTTAACGAAACGTAATTCCATTTATATAACAAAAGCTTCCGAATTGGATATGGCGAACAAAAATCTTGCCTTTTAAACGTATTTTCGAGGCCAGAGGTACAACACAAACCTGCATCTGGCGCTTACAAAACTGCTTTGGCTGCAGCAGTAGATTTTGCTGGATAGCCTTATCAAAGTATTCCTATTATTTAGCCATAATGTAATCACAATCTAATCTATGTCTGGTAACTGTCTGATCATAGTCTAGTTATAATCTTCTCATATTCCCGTAATAGTTTACCCATTGTCGAGTTATGGACTTGTCACATTATTGACAAAGACTTTTAATTGCCTGGTCAGAGTTTAGTCATAAGCTCCTCATAATCTATACATACAAGTCATAGTCTGGTCATTATTCAGGGAGATAATAATAATATTCTAGTAATAATATAATTTTAGGCTAGTCATGGTATTTTTATAGTCTAGTCGTAGTTGACTAGTATATTTTTTATAATCTTATAATAGTCTGGTAATAGTCTAGTTATTGTCGGGTCACGGTCTTGCACGTTTTTTATGGGCTTCCAAAGATTTGGGGTCTCGGTGTAATTTCTGGGTTTTTTCAGGCTCATATTTGCAAACCGTTCGGAATTGTAGCTCTTGTCATAAAAAACAAAAATTGTGAACATATAAAACCAAAAGAATTTCATTTTCTAGATAAAAACGTAAAAATTTTTAAAAAGTTAGATTTTTTCCCTATTTTCCCCTGATCAGGTCCATAGGTAGCAAACCATTCAAAATTCAAGGAAACAGTGGACTACAAAAATGTATCTAAGATTTCAGTTAACAACTTTTTAGAACATATAAATTTCATAAGAATGATTCTTAATACAGTTTAGGCAGCCAAAAAAGTTAAAAATTTCCAAACAAATGAAATTATAAAATTTTCGGGAAATTTTTACTTTTGCGGCTACCTAAGCGCTACCTAAACGGTGCTTAGAATCATTCCCAAGAAGTTCATATGTTGCAAAAAGTTGTTTATTCAGATCTTTGTAGTAAATTGTTTCCTTGAATTTTGATCGGTTTGCTACCTATGGACTTCAAGAGGGGGAAAATGTTAAAAAAATCGAAGTTTTTAAAAATTTTTTTTCGATTTTTTTCTTGAAGATGAAAAGAGCTACAACTTTGCCTCACAGAGTAAGTAAAAATTCTAAACAGTTTGCAAGATATAAGCCTGAGAAAATGCAATATGATACCGAAGCCCCAAATCTTTGGGGCCCATAAAAAAGTGCTTGACTTGTGGCAAAACTGGAAGACACGGGTCTTTTTTTTTGGTCTTTTATCACGTAGTGGTGTCCTTATATGGTTATATTTTTTGTGTTGCACTGTATTATTTTTATTTTGTAAGAAATGTAATACATATTTATTTATTATTCTTTATATTTATTATTATATTGTTATATTTGAGGGTGGCGTTGGCTGAAGTAGTTGGCACGTTGACTCCAAACTGAGGATCCTGGGTTCAATCCCTATATCCGACAGCCATTAAATAACAATACCACGTGTTTTTCTGGTGTGAATTAGTATCCCTTTGTATCAGTTGTTGTAGGAAAGTTCATATGATGAAGGCATAGCCACTGGTCACTGATCTATACCGACTTCAGCAGATGTTAATCCTAATGTAACAGCAGAGCGCCCTCCTTCGTTGGTATTGTGTAGCAGAATCATTGCTGAAGTAAAATAACCAATAAAATGGCTACTAAATAAACACAGCTTAAAAATTTAATACGCCTCGTTTGACACCAGAATGTGCTGCGACACTGCATTATTAAAAAGCGTGCAAAAAGCAGAGTTGTAAAAGAATGAAGCTTTCTTCTATCTCTTTCTCCACCTCTTTCTCTTTCTCTATCACTATCCCTTTCCGAAAGAAGATAGCACCTAGTAATATTTAGTAGTAGGCATTAATTGCTTGAGTGTTACTTCTCTGTATAAAAAAAATGTGTGGCAATATAATACACAAATAATAATGTGTTCTGTCGAAGTATAAATACTTGGGGTATTCAAATAGTACTCATAAATTTTATTGCTATGAGCCACCCCTTATAATTTACATATGTATATAAATATTGGGTTTATTTGTGTTTTGATTTTAGCACCTTTATACATTTCTTACTCTCTCTCTCTCTCTCTCTCTCTCAATATTTTTGGTAAGCCCTCATGCATCTCTACATGTAGTTATGACAAACAATAAACATAGCTGAGACACAATAACAATTTTTTTAAACTATCTTAAAATGTTAAGACATTATGACACTTAGGACACTTAAGACACCCTTGTGAATAATATCCCAAATGAGTTTAGTATTTACAAATAATTTTTATTTCAAAAAAAGATGTGCATATAAACGAGGTGCAACTCATATCAAAGCATTGTCAAATTATTTCCATAGTCTGCACAGAGCCTAGTCATAGTGCTGCCAGAATCACAGTGTTGTCATATTAATACTGCTTCTATAATTAAAATACTGCCATAGCTACAGTGCTACCATAGTCTTATTTTTGCTTTAGTCATAGTCTAGCCATCTTCTTACTTAAAGTAAAAAAATATTAGGAACTTTGGTTCTCTCTGCTACATATAGTAAACATTGATATTGAATAATGAACGAGTTACATTCTTATAGGTAGAAAACATTTTCCAATTTTAACTCACATTAAAGCAATCGATGTTTAAGTATCGAACTTTAAGATTCCTTTGGGCTTTCTTCCTTAAATCAATTCAGTTCATATTGCTTAGCTTTTTGCTATTAGACCTATGATTATCATTATATCCTTAATAGTCTTGAATGCCTGCTTCCATAATCCCTATTACGCTTTCTCTTTATCCTCAATTACAATAACTACCTACTTTATTTGACATTGTTGGCTAATCTATAAGATATTATTGCTAGAAGCACAAAAAACATTATCTTGTTTTACCTGAAAATTTATAGCTGCAGGCAGCGTAGTTTTACTTTTTTACGACTGTATTTTTGTGCGGAGCATAATTTGATGTTTCCTTGTTACCTTTTGTTAATATGTTTTCACTATTTTTCTTGCTTCTATGTCAAAGATTTCTTTTTGGAAGTGCTTTCGGTTTAGCAAGCAAATTAAAAATTTTAAGCCAAAAACACACCCTCCTATAATGTCTTTTTTTTGTTGTATTAACGAAAACATACTCGTAAATTTAAGGGGATGGAGGTTAGAAATGTAAAGTTTTTAGTGCGAACTTGACGGTTTTATTGGTAACCCGCAAGCAGCTTCTTTGTAAGTTTAGTAAAATTGTTTCCAATGTTTAAGTATAAACTCTTGAAGTTGGCTATAATTTACTGTGTTTGCGTGTATGTATAAAACGAGTACTTCACAGGGTAAATAGTTACAGGAAAAAGGAAACAGCTGGATATTGTCATGCTTTTTTGATATCGTTACAACACTAATTTGTTCCTCTAACGATATGAGTGTATTTTTGCACTTATCTGTAGTGTTTGCTTAAATTTTCGTTTGTTAGAAATGAATACAATTTTAGGAGTTTACACTTGTAAGTTTTGCTGTAATAGTGAAGTGAAGAGCAAAATTTGTGTAATAAAAATAAAAGGTGTTTTGCTCTCGTAGGACGCAATTTTTTAAAAATCTTAATTTCTTTAAAATTGTGGATTTTTAAGAAATACAATTTTTTAAAGTAAATTATGACGAAAGCTAAATTGAAGTTAAGAGCAAACAAATAAAATAAAAAGATAGAAATATTGATAACTTAAAAATTATTTTGTGGAATATGTACGAAAACTTTTTAAAAAATAAACTAAACATTTTTTAAAGAGCACTTGCTCCACAAAATTTAAAAAAAGATGATCTACAAGCTCTCAATATTCTTAGGTTAAGCTGAAGTGTCTGTTTATTTACCTGCCACTGTATTTTCTGCTTTACTCGAACACATTAAAAGCAAGAGTGCTTGGCATAAACGTGACTCGACATAATAATCCTTAGTTGGATTTTTTGTTTGCTATGTAACACAGTTCATGTAAAAGTGTGTGAAAGTGATACTATTTTGAGAAACGGTAAAATGTTAATTTGAGTTTTCAAAAGATTTTCCCGCAATCATGGCTTTTAGCTTTTTTTTTTTTTTGATTCACACTAAATTATTATCTTGTATAATATATTTGTTGAGTTTGTTAAGAAGAAAAGTGTATGTTTGATAAATTTGCTTGAAAAAAATAAATTTGTGAAAATTTATTAAGCATTAATGGTGTTTGTGCTTTTTAAATTAAAAAGTATCAGGAGTTTAGTAGAGGGCATAAACTCTGCAGTAGTGATAACTCAGCTTTTTGATTGCTAATAGTTTAGGCTTAATGAAAATTTTTTTTGCTACCTGAATAGCTTAAATAGTTTGAATTAAACGAAGTAAAGCAAAAAACTAATAATATTGTTACTTTTTTTTTGGGCAATGAAAGCTTTCAGAGTTAACAATGCAAATATTATTTAAGAGTATAAAGCAGCCACTTCCAAATAAACATAACCATCCTTGAAAGCTCCTACAATTTGTTCTTGTTTCTTTGCAAAATAAGCAAGAAGTATTGTTTTCACCGAGATCTGGTTGGCTGTTGCATTCTTGTCGGTGTGAAAGCTCAAAGCTATTTTTTTAGCAGCGTCCACATTCTACAAATGGCTTAGATGTAGTTGCTGTAAACTATTATCTAAAAAAGCTATAAATTTTTACAAGCATCAGGTCTTAACAATGAGATGAGTATAATAATAACTTTATAAAAATTAATTGATAGAATTAATTTTTTAATGAAACGAGTAAAAATTCTAATTTGAAATTTGTATGCTAGATGTGAAAAACTAAGGCAATTTTTACCTAATGAGATACGAAATCTTCTGAGGTTAAAATTAAGACTTTAAGAGTTTATGCAAGTATTTCATAATGAAAATCTAATTAAAGTTAAGAGCACAAGTAAGTAAGTAAAGAGTGTTTCATTAAGCGCTTTATATTTTTAAATTTAAATAAAACAAAGTGCGTAAAAATATAGGCCAATAAAAGCAGTGTAACTTCCCTCACAAGTCTACAATTTCTCATGACATAATATGAACAATGGCATGGGTCCTGTTGGCCTCGAAGTGTGCTGTGATAAACATTAAACGTCTTAAGTCTCACAATCTGGAACAATGTCACAGTTGATGTTTGGTTGTTTCTTTCACTTCTTCATCTTGAACACTTTTTCAAAAGCCGTGTAAAGGTACTCGAAGCATTGGCGTATGTACTCCGAATGAACAGTTACTCATTAAGTTTTCACACTAGCGCTGCTTTGAGAAAACTAGGACAGATATCGCTCTTAGCTAATGAACCATTTGAAGTCTATATTATTTTAAGCTACACATAATAGTTACACGTAGTAATATTAAAACAAGGTCAAATATTAAGAACTGTTTTATTTCAGAGAGCAAGTATTAAATCAACTAAATGGCACTATCGTTGTTATTGTTTCCTTGTTATTGATTTTCATGAATACAACTTTATAAAATATTTTGATGTTTTCTACTTAAAAGGGAAAGCTTACGCTTAATTGATTGTGTGCGAGAGTATTAGTAAGTGTTTAATAAATAAGTTTACTTGAGTGCATACGAGTTCGTATGTGTGTAAGAATAAGTTTGAGTGGACAAATGTGTTATTATATCGAAAAGAGGGAAGCATTGTTTGCTTATTTTATTAATCCCCTCTCTCGCAAATTATCAATCAATTCACATCATCATCAATTTGATTTCAATAGCTCAATAGCTAATTGTAAAAATTCGATACAAAACAATTGCAGCATTTGAAAATATATAAAAAAAAAACTAAACCATCTACATTTATACTACTACAAATCAAACATTTAAGAAATTTATTATTCGACATATTGTCCGAAGTTTATTTTAATTTAAAATTTATTTGCTAGTGGTTCAGCGTTGTCTATATGCATTTCATTGTTGCTGTAACGAATCATCAGTAGACTTCAACCACATGTTTTGAATAGTCACAAACCTACTACTCTTATTTTGCTTTGTGATTTTCAAAAATATTATTATTTGAGAAACTTTAAATATTTCTTGAAAGTCTGTGCATAAGATAAGAGGTTTGTGACTATTCAAAATATGTGGTTCAAGTCTACTGATGATTTGTTACAGCATCAATTAAATGAATATATAGAAAACGCTGAACCACCAGCAAATAAATTTCAAATCACTACAAATTAAATATTTTTTATTGTTTTTTTAATGGGAATTGTTACAACTTAAAAAAACACTACGAGTGGTCATTAGCTTGATTGCACCCGATCAAAAATACTTGTATGGCAATACTCTATTCTTGAATACCTGTAGTTGTTATTTACATTTATTTTCTTAACATACTTTTTACAACTACAATTAGAGCTTAAATAAAGTTGATTATTGAGTTCTTCTTTCAACTTTGTTATTTGTTGAGCTTTTTATTTGTTTAAATGAAAGTTTAACATAATAACTCTAGTTGTTCAAAGAAATTTTTATTTAAAGGTTCCCTGAAATGCGAATATGAAAGGATTGCCAACAGCTGATTGATTGTTGACGGTGTCACCATATTGAAATGACTAAATTCAGTATTAATCCACTCTATTTTACTGCATTTACATCAAACCTAATGCACATTTGGATGGATTTAATTCGCAAGTTAATTTGAATAAACACATTTAATGCAAAATTAATGCTGTCATCTGTTTGCGCTATAAAGTTGCTTGTTTTGTAAAGCTTTCTGTTTGAAACTTTTAAACTTATTGTGTTTGTATATTGTGAGAGTATTACTTTAAAAATACGAAGTTTGTTAGCTAAATTCAAAAAATTTTTCTGTTGAAGTCTATTGACGAGTCTCGTTTTATATAATAACAAAAATTAAAAATTTTTAAAATGATATTATTAATTCATCAACAAGAAAACTTAGGATAACTTCCAAAATGTTAGACCGATTTTCTTCAAACAAACCGTAGAACACTCTTTATTAAGTCAAAATCAAAATCGGTCAAGCCGTTTAGTCTGTACGTAGACTCCGTACAGAAATAAAGATACACAGACACACAATACAAATTAATAACACCGGAGATTGAAAAAGATATTTTCAGTTAAAAAAAATTATATATCAGGGATCTATTCGTCACTTTTGATAAAGATCAGTTTGAGATCAGTTCGATATCATTTTTCAGTTTGAGATTATGGCATTCGTTATCGAACAATAAAGTAATATGATTAGATATAGAATGCTATAATCTCAAATTAAAAAAAAACGTGATCGAATCAGCTCGTTATCAAAAGTGACGATTATATCTCAGGTTTGAGTGATGATCTTTAAAAATATTTCATCTTTCTTTAAATTTCTTAGAATTTTGTCTGTTATGACTTTTTCGCCTAAACGCAACAAAACTAATAGTAAAGTTTTTTTCTTTTACCCTTCTGTTAATTTTTTGTTTATGTTTTTTTTCCTAAGCTGTTTGCTTTGTTTGTGTGTCTTATTAGTATTCCTCATTAGATGTTTAATAGATATTGCTACAGTTCTTGTTGTACATTCGAGTTAAATGCATACATTTATACGAACACACACATACACATAAACATTTATGTTTATGTAGTTTTAACGCATAACAAAAACGCTTGTGGAAATTTATTGATTAAATGATGGTTATCGTTATTCAATATTTATACGTATGTAAACATTTACAAAGAGGCTGTTAAGATAATTTGCCATATACATACATATATATAAAATCACAGGCACGTGCATATGTATGTTAACATGTACGTACTCACACATTCTTATGAAATATATTTCACTTGCAGTCACTTTTCTAAGTAAATTAAAAAAAAATAATAAAATAAAATAAAAAACCGATATTGTGTAAAGTTCGTGATTTATCTTTTTTCCAAAAATTTTAACAAGATTTCGTTAAGTGCTGAAAATAAACAACAACAGCAGCAGTAGCAGCGCACAACAATCTAATTAGTAATGCAAATTAGTTTCGCTGTTGTTAGCGGAAACATGTAATTTAAATTTTGTAATGCGATTAACGAGATTAAATAAAATTTAAGCAAACATTTTAGATTAATATTCAATTTAATACAGTAAGTAATATTATGTGTTTTTTATATAAAAAAAGAAAACCCTTTCTTGCCTTTAAATAATTTTCAAGAAGTCTAAGCTCAATATCTCTTTATTTATCATTTTAAGTTCTGAATGCTATTTATTTGATAAAATGTATTTACATAGTTTTTCTTTATATGTAGCCAACTTTCCTCACAACAAAATGTCTTTTTTTGTTGCTTCGTGGCGTATTAGTAATATTTAATTATATTAATATCAATCATACGCCACATGTTCCATATTGTGGAAAAAGTAATATTTAGTTTGAAAAAGAAGTTTTTTTTGTTTCTTTCATCAAACTTTTGAAATATTATGTACAACAAAATATGATATTTCTCTTTGGCTAACAAGAAAAGTTCAAGTACGTAAGAAATAACTTAACATGGAAATCAACAGAGAAGGACTTAGACAGCTTATTTAAAATTTTTATATATTTAGGTTAAGTTAGGTTGAAATAGAGCCGATAGCCCTGGCAGCTAGCTCTCCTTAAACCTTTAGTCTTAGAATTAATTCGTAAGACTAAGTCAAATAAATAAATAAATAAATAAAATAGGTTGAAATATTTACAAGTGCTTTACATTATCGGTTATAAGTGCATTAAAATAATTAATTCTAAATATAAGCAATTTTAATTAGAAAAGTATTCTAAATCGCTTAGAAATATTAAATAAATGTTAACAAAAATTTAATAAATTATTAATATATATAAAAAAATTATATACATACAGACTAGTACAAACAACTCAAAATTAAAATTTTTCATAAGTTAAAAATATTTATGTTTTCTTTAAATGCTTTCTTCTAAATATCTCGACCAAATAAATATTTGACTAAGACCACTTTCATAACTAAAGGCAAATGTATATCGAGCCATAATCGCTAAAGAAGTTGAAGCGACACATTTTTTGGACTTGGTGCTTTTTTTTGAAGAAAATGGTTTGTTTACTCACGATCGAAAATAATAGATTTTGGTCAATAAATGAATTTGTCACTTAGTCCTAGTTTACACTATGCAAGTCTTATTGCTAAGCTGATTACTTAGTTTGGAGAGAGGGAGACGAGGGGAAAATAAAAGTTTCTGTTCCCCTTGTCTCTCTATTTCTATCTCTCTAAACTAGGAAAGCAATTATGGTACCATATACTTGTATGCTAAATAAGGTAGTTTGTTTTTTTAATCTTTTTTATTAGAAAATCGCATTAAAAAATAAAAACATTTCATTCAATAAGAATTGCAAATACTGAACTTAAGTCCGACTTAGAAATTGTTTTTGATTAAACTTGATTCCAGTTAAATATAAATTTAATATTATTTAGTAATTTTATATCTGTGAATATTCAATTAAAGTATATTTTTGAGTTTAAGGTCTATTTATATTTTTATTTGTTAGTTCGACATTTTGTTACTTCTTCAGGATATTTTTTATTTGTTGTTTTTTGATATTTAATATTTAATTTTGTTTTTTCTCCTTTCAACTGACCTTAAGCTCAAAAAATAATTTAATTAAATATATCGAGAGCCTATTTTCAAAACACGTCAACTCTAAAAAGCTAACTTTTCAGTAGAGCGAAAAAACTAGTTAATTCGCTCATTATTGTAAAAAGAAATGATGTGCCTTCCATAATATGATTTAAATATGCTTACTACTTTATAGGTCTGCAAAAAGTATTTTATTTTGCACTGGTTTGCGTTTTTCTAATGAGATAGCATATTTTAGTCGATCAAAAAACAAATATTTTCTTAGAATTAGCTTATTTTGTCGGAAATAATATATTGTTTTTTTTTAATATATTTATTTTTTAAAAAATTTGTGAAATTTTTCACTCAATACTAGATATCAGAATTGAATAACTACAAGAAAAAACTTATATTACCATGAAAATATAACTTATATAAAATATAACTTGTCTTCCATCTTAAGGTGGTGAACCTTAGCACTCTCTAACTCACTCATTAGTGTAACAGGGTCACTCCAAATTATCAATTTTGAAAGCCTATGTCATTGACTATAATCGGTCGACATATAGTGTTTCTATTCGATTAACAGTTTAAAAGTTATACATACATTACCAATTTTTTTTATCGGAACCCCTCTGTACTAATATATTAAAAGTGATCATATCTCAAAAACTAGCCATAGGATATCAAAATATTAGATTCGTGTTCAGCATGATATCAATAAGATATGAGGTAGATTTATAATAAATTACTAATTTTTCTAAAAACATTGGAAATTTACATCTGAGTTAGCATTTATTTTCACAAAAAAAAAATTATGCTTTGAAACAGCAGAATAAGAAAAATTTATAAAAAACGGGAAAAAATCATTCTTTTTGATTCGAAATTTATACTACAGATGACTATTGCATAGGGGAGCTATTTGCCATCGGAAACTCATTTTAACCAAATTTGAGTTGACGTGTTGTGAATATAGGCTCTCGATATATAAAAAATATGTCGAAAAATTTAATAAAAAATTTTTCATCTTTGAATTATAATTTTTTTTTCGTACTGTAGACAAACCCAAAACTATGAAATTACCCATATGTGAAATGTAGGCAATTTGTTTTTTTTTTAATATTATTTTCAGGCTCTAGTTTAATCCAGTCTATGTTTTTCATGCTTCGTGAAAGTATTAATAATTAATATTTCATACATCTCGACTTTGTGGCTTATTTTGTGCAAAAAATCTCATTGTATAAAACTTTTTTAACCAATTACACTTAATTTGGGTTGTAAGAAAAATTATATTTTATTTGTTTTATTTTCCTTACAGCAACTACAGCATGTATAAAGTAATTATTATTCATAAAAAACATAAAAGAAAAACGTCTATAAGACATAAAAACATCAGCACAGTCATGACTTTCATTATCATTTATTACAGAAGACAGCCAGGTCAGAGAAATTAGTGTATAAGGACATTTCCAGATAAATATCTCAGGCTTATTATCCTGACACAGAGAAAAAAAAAATCCCAAGCTATATGGTAAATTTTAGGAATTATTTTTAATAGACAAACTGAGTGTTTTTTTTTGTTTAATTCCTGAAAGGCAGCTAAAAGTAAACATCATTGTCTTGTCTTGTTGCCGCTTATGTCCTTTTAATTAAAGTTGAATTGAGTAGGACTATAAACAAAAAACTTGCTTTAGTCACTTTTATTTGAAAAAAGCAAGAAAAACGAGGTTGCACTTAAAAGTATTGATATAACAAAAAAATTTTTCTATTGCACAGATTACTTAAGTTTTCATTTGAATTCGGGAGGTAGTAATAATATGCTGTAAGCTGCTTAGAAAATTTGTAGTGGCAAAGCAAACCTGGAAGTGCTTTAAGTAGTTTCTTTAGAAAAGCAAAAATCCTCTTTTATATAACTCTTATACCTTTTTTACTTAGCATTTACTATGACAACATCTTACTTGTTGCAATGTTTATAAAGTGAGCAATATTTATTGTGTAGTATTTCGTATATTTTTTTAACATTCTTTCTGTTAGTTGAGTTGCAATTTTTTTTCTTTATACTGTAGCCCATTTGTTTTTCTAGGAACCAGCATATTTGATGCCGCCGGCTATATAAATATTAGCAGAGACACAACAACAACAACAACAACAACAAGAACAACAGCATAAACAACTCAGGCGACAAGCAATTGTGGTGGCATTAGAAAAGTTTTTGTGCAAAATGAAATTAAGATAAGAAATCTTAAAAATTTCAAAAGTAAAATGTCAAAATTCATAAAACATAAATTAAACATTAAAAAGAAAGAACAACTAAAATTTCCTGTTATGAAAATATGTGCAAACTCAGATGAAACATTTCATTGAATTAAAAAATATATACATACATATATCGATGGTTCATCGAATAAGTAGAAATAAATAATGTGAGAATCCTAAAATATAAACAATAACTGTTAACTATTACTAACCAGAACTATTTGAGAAGTCGCAAATAATAATATTTCTGAAAATTACAAAAGAAAAATAAGCGTAGTAGCCTTAGAAACTAATACAAAACCCAGCAAATAGCTTAGATATTCTCAAATAGTTCTTGAAGGGATAAGGGGTTTGTGACTGTTCGGAATGTGTAGTTGGCGACTACTAACGATTTGTTCCAGCAACAAGGAAATGCATGTAGACTAAGCTGAACCACCAGTAATGAAATTTCAAACTAAAATATACTTATGACAATATGTCGAATGGTGGATTTCTTAAATGTTAAATTTGTTATTTTTAGGGTTCCGTACACCAAAGGTGAAAAGGACCCTATTGTTATCGCTATCCTATCCATCTGTCCGCCACACGCTATTTATCAGAAACCGCAGAAGAAGAGTATGTAGAACCATAGCCAATACTCAAAAAAAAAAAATAAAATAAAATAAATAAATAAATAAACATGAGAGTTAACAATAAAAGGGTACTAAAATTTAAAAAAATTTAAATTAAAGGGTGTTCTCTCAGTTAATGCAATTTCGCCTACGTAATTTTCCCAACTTGCTGTATCTTGGAAACCGTAAGAGGCAAACTCTTGAAATTTTCAAAAAACGGTAAAACTAAAAAATCCCAAAATTATAAAATCGCCTATCCGAAAAAAATCGCCATTAATTTAAAAAAAAACTGTCAAAACGAAAAAAATCGCCAAAATTAAAAAATATTTCTAAGACGTAATAAGTCGCCAAATCCGAAAAAATCGCCAAAATAAATATAAGCGCAAATATTAAAAGAAACGCTAAAAACCAAAAAAGTCGCCAAAACAGGAAAAAGGAGCCAAAACTAAGCAAATCGCCTATATGAAAAAAATCGCCAAAATGAAAAAACGTCAAAACCCAAAAAACCTCCAAAATGAGAAGAAAGTGCCAAAGCTGAAGAAGAGCCAAAATTAAAAAAAATCGCCAAGACCGAAAAAACGCTAAAAAACGCTCAAAACAGAAAAAACCAAAATCGAAAAAAATGCCAAAACTTTATTTTATATAGGCTAAAGTTCGTATTGAATTACATATCTAGTATCCGTACGGAACCCTTCGTGAGAGGGTCAAGGTCGCACTTCACTGAATTTATTACACTGCACGACAAAATAGAGGTTTTTTCATGATGCTTAAATAAAAATGACTGATCATTATGTATTTTGTCTCCTGATTACGATGGCGTCAACAACAACAAATAGCATAAAAATTTTCTGGACTGGTCCTTACAACATTTTTGTTTTGCGTAATAATTGCACTAATAACTTGTAAATTGACAAATGTAATATAAAATAATTTTTTTGGATGGATTTCGAAAAGAAAAATTTGAAGAATTTTTTTTATGTAACACAAAATATCTTTTAAACTAGAGGTGCTAGAAAATAAATAAACATATTTTTGTAATCAGCGAACGAAAATACATAAGAATTAGTTATATTTGGTCAAAAAAAATTATAATAAAAAAATTTTAAACGGACTAAACTAAGAACACACGATTTTTAACATCCTTGCAATAATAGTCGGATACCCTGATATACTCATCAATGAGAATCTATTTTAATGAAACGGATTTTTGTGTAGATAAATAATTCAGAAAGTATTTTTAAGTTTGGAGTACCATTCGTAATATATTAACGGTATAATACAAAAAGAGATGCAAATTATGTAAATCCTAAATGACACTATATCTTCAAAACTAGAGCTGATAAGGAAAAACTAATGACACCATCGTAATCAAGAGACAAAAATACAGTAGGATCGGCTGTTTTTATTTAAACATCCAAATCAATGTTGTGCAATGTTATAATTACATTGTGATTCTCAATAACATATTTACTGTATAAGCATACTAAAATATTGTTTGCAGGATACCCCTGTGGCTGAGTAGAAGCGATGCTATCCTCTCAGTCTAGTGGATGTGGGTTCGATTCTCGCCATAGATCCTGGGTTTTTATGCACACAAGCTTATCGCGTCGCAAGTTGTGTTTGTTTAAGAAAAGGATCTTGATAGGAATATTGACTAAACGGGCGAAAATCCCCGATTTAGTCAAGCAAAGGGAAAATAAGGAGAATTTAGCCATAAATTCAGCTTTTAATTTAAACAAATAAAAGGTTAATTTTTAAATTTTTTTCCGTTTTAAGTAATATGGCCCTACAAGAGATTGGAAATGGACCCTAACTTTACGTATCTGCAAGTGCGTAGACACTATTAACCTTTAATTAAAGAGATACAAATTATAAAGCATTTCCGCGGTTAGATAACATACTAATTTACTTACAACAAAGTTGTAAATGCATAAGTATATAAAATAAACAATTTTCAATACCATTTCTAAAGTTTATACTACGAGTTTTTTCCATTATTTTGATTTGTGCGGATAAAAAATTCCTTTGCCACGACACGTAATCAAACAAACTCAAAATAAAAGAAAAATAAAAACTAGAAATAAAGTTTTTGTTAAGTCATCCAATGCTTTATTATATCAGCAAATGAAACAACTGTAACAAAATTAAAAAATATAAAAAGTTTATAATATAACGACTTTCTTTGCATCTATACTCAACGTTTTTTATAATATTTTGTTTTTCTCTCTTATTTTACTTTTCATCAGTACGCGTATGTTGTTGCAGTTTTGTGAGTTGTTGAAAAATTAAATGATTGAAAAAGCCAGAACTTTAATGCATTTCCAACGTGGCAGCAACAGCAAATGTTTCTAATATGAAGACACTAATAAAGGGGCAGGCGGAAAATTACTGACATTGCCTCTGCATAGCAGACTGTATGGAGTGTGAAAAAGATGGAAAATAGTTAATTTTCTTGTTTTTTTTTGGAAAAAAACAGACAGCGTGAGCTCAGTCCAACTTGTCAGATTAATAGTTTTCATACAGAAACTTATTAAGCAGAAATAAAATTAATTTGAAAGCTTTTCTAGCACCATTGAATTACAATTATAACATACGACATTTTAAAAATGTTCTCAATTAGACTTTAACCCAAAATATTTAAAATAGGCTAACTTTGAGAATCTGTTAAGCAGCAACGAAATGCATATAAACGTTGCTTAACCAACAAAATAAACAAAAAAATTTAATGCATAAAAAATTAAATGTCAAATAAATATTATTCGTTTACGTTTACAAATTTTTATCTAAAATCGAACTATGGGACTCATCCGCTTCAAAAATAGTGATCATTTATGGTAATTTTATAATCTTCTAATAAATCAGATAGAATAATAAAGATTATCCTGCTGGGAAGCAAGGCGATATACAGAATGCCAAACACAACTAATTCTACAAATAATGAGCAATTTGTAAAAGCTTTTAAAAGCACTTTTTAAACCATGCACAAAAAATGGTATGGGTGGATATGAAGCGTTTATTGTAGTTACATCATATGCTTCAAAAAATTATTTTAAGATCAATTTTTAAGTTTAAGAAAAAAAAATATATATTGAAAATAGGTCTTTCATGAAATTATACTGTAACATTTTTAAAAACTTCTTTAAACGACTATTTGATACCAAATTAGCAATCTTTTTTGTTACGTCAAATTTTCGTAGAATTTCTTCATAACGAATCGCAACAAAATTCGAACACCCCCTCCACCGTCCCGCCCTCTTTTCCTTGGAGCGTTATGTATTATGTGATTGGACATACTCATCTTTAAACAAGAGCAACACAGCGGTAATCGCTGTTTTCAAATATTAAAGTAACTAATAAAAAAAAACAAAAATTAAGCTATTGCTTTTAAATTTAACATTTTAAAAACTTTCACCATTTTGTTCTTATCTTTTGTATAACATCTCTCCTTATCGTTGTTCTCTTAAGTAATTCTTCAACGAAAAACCTTCAATTAAAAACTTCTGATTTGTGCTCGTTAAGAGGTCATTAATATTCTTTTTCAACATTTTTTCCCACAAATTTTTATTGGGCTTTCGAGATTATAACACATTCATTTAAAGTTTTTTTTTCTGTGGCGGAAAATACAATTACAATATTTAAACGCATTAAAATATAATGTTGACGGACATTTGTGAAACCGCATTGGTTTAATGCGGGCATTTCCGTTTTACTATAACACTTTCCACACCAGCACGCAGATATCTGCGTATTTGTGCATGTATATGAATGTATACACCACCACGCTTAAACACACACAATTATTTAAAAAAAACAAGTTGAAAAAGAGGAGAAAAAACAAAACAACTTTAAATCATTTAACTTTATAGAGCTTGAGCTTGTTAATTTTTTAAATTTATAACGATTTTTATCTGAGAGCAAAAAAATGCAGATGAATGGAATTTATTTATTATGCAAAAACTCTTTAATAATTTATATTCTTTTATACATATAATTTCAAGTTTAATTTTATAAGGAAAGTGTTCTTTAAATTAAACTTAACTTAAATATTATGGAAAGGATATGTAATAAAATTCATATAGTAATAAATTTATAAAATTATTTTAAAGAAAGTATACCAAGAGGAAATTTAATCTTAATAATTTAGTCCGTTCAGATTAAAAATAACTTAGCAGAAATAAGAATAGATACAAGTTTTTAAGATAGTAAAATCTTTATAAAATCCTCAGATTAATAAAGCACTGGCGCCAGTGATATAGAAAGAGGTAGACAATCTTAGAGATTTATTGCAGTAGTACGATTAACACCATACGAAACACAATTTTTGTCTCCCATTCAAAAATTCATTATATATTTTCTTATATTATCTAAGTACATCAAAACAAACTACATCATTGGTTTTTTCCATCACGTCACATCTTCCTTTTATGAGCCTGCCTAATATTTTCACA
Organism: Tachina grossa; assembly: GCA_949987645.1. Taxonomy (NCBI): domain Eukaryota; kingdom Metazoa; phylum Arthropoda; class Insecta; order Diptera; family Tachinidae; genus Tachina; species Tachina grossa. The sequence continues at coordinate 169,091,371 of OX465275.1, forward strand.
AAGTATGCCAGTATAACTCACCAACAACACTGGATTACTAATAAAATTTGCCTTAAATCATCTTAGTAAGCTAAGTAAATTAAAAAATTTCAATGGTTTCTTAGTAAAATAAAATTGGAAAATTTATATTTTTCTTCTAAAAAATAATATAAAATTAAAAATGACAAAATATTGAACTTGTGACGATTGTCTGTAAAGCAGCTATGTCCAAGCCATATGCACAATGTGCAAACTTTTATAAAGAGCTTTTTGCGCTTTCACACCGACGAGAGTACAACATCCACAACAACAACACAACACACATCAATGCTTGCTCTTACTTTGCAAAGAAACACGAACAAATTTGAGAGCTTTCAAAGCTGTTTAACTCAAATGCAAATATCAGTGTATGTGTGTTTGGACGTAGCTGCTGGCAAATGTGCTTAGAATGAAATAAGTTAAATATTATGAAAATCGGCTAAAAATTATAGACTTTAGTTATTCTTAAGCGGAAAACCATCGCGAGGTTGTGTAATTTATGACCGACAACGAAGTCGGAGACAATTAATTAGTCGAATACGGGCCTTGATTAAGCGTATACAGGGGAATCTCCCTTAACGGACACTTCCTACAGGCGGACACCCCCTTTAGGCGGTTACTTTTGACAGGTCGTCCTGACAGCTCCATAAGCAAGGAAATTGATTTCTCTTGAGCGGGACACATTTCAATGGTCCCTTCGGTGTCCGCTCAAAAGAGATTCCACTGCAATTTATTTGAAATTTCAAATAAATTAAAAATTTTAGTTGTTGCTGTTTCAAGAGGCGTATGATTATTATTATAATTTTTTTTTTTAAATTTATCACTCATACGACTCCGAATTGTAAATGAGTGAAATATTAAGGTAGAATTACTAAAATCGTATCATTCTACTTTACAGCTTGCCGTATCGTTCAACTTTGTGCAAAAGTTATAGAAAATGTAACAGTTTACACAGCACATTTTTTTTGTCTGGCATTAAATACGGCGTTTTTGACATTCGCTACAGAAAAATCTGTTTTGTGCAGATTCCTACGTCAGCAGTGCTACCACCACATATTTTATAACTAGTAACATGCATTGTATATTGTACGGTTTTTGTCAGCTGACACGCAACATCACGATACGATTTTACTAATTCTACCTTTAGTGTCGTTACTTATTAGAGCCGTTTAAGATTACAAAACCATTTAAAATCTTTACTAGCGTAACTAAAAAAAACTAGAAAATTTAAGTTCGACCACTTCATTCGAATAAATAGAACATTTTTCTACCAATGAATAAATATTATAAAAATTCTATTTTAATAACTAAGCTCAAGTAACCGTATAAATCAATATTATTAATAATAATAACAACAATATATTATTATTAATATCAATAACAATTGCAATATATTATTTAAATAACTGTTTTCAAGTAACAAAATAAACCAAAATTGTTTTAGGCAATCAATCAAGTAGCCGCGATAATTTAAAATTTTATTCGACCATTTTATTAGAAGCAAGAGCGAACAAATATTTTTTGAACAAAGCCTCAACATTTTTCTAGCATAACTAATGATAACAAACAATTTTATTCGAGTAAAAAAAATTCAAACAAATACTAGATAAGGTTTCATTCGAATAGGCAATATAAATGTTTATACAAATAAAAACTTATCTACAAATAACGTGTGAAATTATACTCGATGAATAACATAAATAATGTTGGCAGATATTATGTTTGTTAACAATATAATTTAGGATCAATACTTAAATATTTGAAACTCTTTAACGCTATTCGCTTGGTCCAGTCAGAGGACTTTTGACTTAATCTATAGAAAAACTTATTTGTCTTTCAAACTTTCAATAAAATATTATTTTTCTCTAACTCTTACATCACTGATGTAAGCAGTCTTCATATTTTATTAATGGTATAAGTATAATTTACTACAAACATATTGTCCCTACCACGTCAAACTATCCAATATGCAAAATTAGTTTTTTAGATTCGTTAGCTTGGTACCCGTATTTATTTATACGATATGTCTCATTTAAGAATGCTGAAATTCTCACGGACGATAGATAACTCAATAAGAAATATTTGAGGGCCTGCACTTTTAGGAATAAGCCAACCTTAAATTCTCAACGACGGGTCTTTGTGCTCTCCCGAAAATTTCAAATTTGCATATTGGAAAGTTTGACGTGGAAGGCATAATATATGTGCGCTTAAGTATAAAAGTGGTCTAAGTCATCTTAAGAAAACTTGCATAAATATTTAATTAATAGTAAATTTATTTACGTTAATCAAGACTACTACAACTCTTAATTAAAATTTTGCATAATATAAATATATCCCAGCAAAAAAAAATTGGAACCAGTTTCAAATGTTTACCACTTCCAATGCATACCACTACAGTTACTGAATTTAATATTCTAAGGCAGCTGTTTATATACAAAATTATTCTAGACAACATTTAAAGTAAATATCATTCAGTTATTTGGATGAATTCCGTCCTATGACTACCATGTATTAAATTCATTGATGTTTCACTAGAAATAGAACTACTTGGCGCTGAGTTCATTAATGCTGTAACTAATGATTTGTATTGTCATTTTTTGCTGGGATTTTTAACTTGTTCAAATGTTATCTACTAAGTAGTTCGCTTTTACAACTAATAGCAAATATAGCATAGAAAAGTAAAGAGGGGGTGAACTTACAAAAAATCCAAAACCTGCAACATTGTGATCTGAATATGCAAAAAAAATTGATTTTTGTTAACTAAAAACGAGAGTTTTCAAATTAAGCAAAATATAAATTATAATGTTACTTGCTTCTCCTAAAAAAATATTTTAAATGTAACCTAAGCCTTTTTGAATTTTATATGACGATATAATAATATTAATTCAATTAAAAGTTTTTTTTTTTATTAGTGATAATGGAAATTATATTTCTTGAATATTCTTATCAAAATCTGTCTTCAAAATTTATGGTTTATTATCATTTTTTTTTTTCAATTCGAATTTATTTAACAATTAAACAGCTTCTTTGTCAATGCAAGTGTTTCATCTCGCAATGACGCATTTTATTAAAATAAATTATATATCTCCATGGTTGAATGGCAACTTGCGAGGGGCATTAATGAACGTTGTAAACAAATCAGTGTTGAGCTGACAATAAATTTTAAATAAATTCTTTAAAAAATTATGCCACAGATGCTTTAAAAAAAATGTGAAATAAAATACCACATGGCAAAATTGTTTTATTACCGAAAGCTATTTATGAGCGCATAATATTTGATACATATTTTTTTTAGTAGGTTAGACAGCTGGCTTCTAAAAAATTCATTTATTTTGCTAAATGCCTTTAGACAATTGTATTTATATTAATTTTTTATTAAAGAAAATCTAAAATATTTTCTGATGTTTAAATTTTTTTGGGAACTACATTACAATTTTTTATAGCAATTGCAGCTGTGTCACGCACACGTTGGTTTTATAGAAAACTTAAACTTATCACAGTACACAGCACACTTTTCATATGGAACAGTTAACTATGTCACAGCGCGCGTTTCTTGTAGAAAAGTCGGCAACGTTATAGAACACTTTTCTTAAAGAAAAGTTGACAGTTTCGCAGCATAGTTTGCTTAAAAAAAATTTTAACAAGTAGAACAATTTTCTTACAGAAAAATTTTCTTATAGAAAAGTCTATAGTATAATAGCAAAATTTTCTTAAAGAAAATCTCACTTAGTCATGGAACACTCGCCTTACAGAAAAATTTAGACTGTATCGCATAATATTTTGCTTACATCGACTTTTCACAGCACACTTTCCATATGGAATACTATCGTATCACAGCATACTTTCCTTATAGAAAAATTGTACCACAGAAAATATTTCATACCGAAAGTTCGATAACTTTTTTCAGAGAAAAGTGTACGGTGTCTTAGAAAAATTTTCTTATAGAAAACTCGTCTATGTCTTATCGTACTTTTCTTGAAGAAAATATGAGTGTATGACAGCACACTTAATTAAAGAAAAACAAACTACGTCACAGCACATATTTTATAATAGGACATTAAATTATATCATCGCACTTTTTAGCTTTTCGTTGAGATAATTTCACTTTGTTACAGCACACTTATCTTACAGGAAAATTTAGACTGTTTTACAGCACACTTTTCTTACAGAAAAATCGAATGTGTAAGGATAAAAAATTTAGCAAATATTCTTAATAAAAATGTATTAATAATGCCATAAAAAATAGTAGAATAAAAAATGCTAAATTTTGTAAAGGATATGAAATAAAAATCACTTTATATGCTCCAGATATTTTTTCGTAAAGGTGTGAGCGATATTTTTAAATTTTACCACTCATAAGCACCGAACACCAAACGCTCAATATCTTATGAGATATGAAATTGATTCGTTTATATGAAAAATTAACGGCCTGTCAGACGATGTCATTAGAAATCGTTCGATCGAATACTTGAATTGAAAAGAACAAGAAATTTTCTTATTTTATTGTTGTTCGCAATACAAATTGTCCATGGAACGTTTGTTGGTGACATTGTGGGACAGGCATTAATTCTTAAATTAACTCTATAAAAATTGTCTACTAAAAAATAATTTGTATTCTTTCAGCTTATCAGAAGGCCATTGCTTTCTGGTATTTCTACCTATTAACTTTCAATATACGTAATTATAAGAAAAATCTTACAAAAAAATTTAGACTGTTTCACAGCACACTTTTCTTACAGAAAAATCAAATGTGTGATAATACATTTTTCATACATCATGGAGTTTTATTAAATTGTTAATACGTTTTTTAATCATAAATATTCTTAATAAAAATGTCTTTATAATGCCATAAAAAATCGTAAAATAAAAATACTAAATTTTATAAAGAATATGGAAAAAATCCCGGTAAAAGTTCCACATACATATGTTAGAAGAGTATGAGTGATATTTTTATATTTTTAACACTTATACGTACCGAACGCCAAACGCTCCTTATCTTATTAGATAAAAATTTGTTTATATGAAAATTAACACACTGTGATTAATTCTTAATTTATAAAAATTGTCAATTAAAAATAATTTGTATCCTTTTAGCTTATCAGAAGGCCATCACTTTCTGATATTTTTACTTATTTTCTTTTAATATAAGTAATTTATTTGCACTGGCTAGTGTCAACAGAATTTTTTTTGCTCATTTCTGTTTTGCCTTACATATGTATTTAAACGAGTTTTGTTTTCTAAAATATACAAGGAATGTTGCAAGTTTTCATTTGTGTAAATAAAAAAAATTGTAAACTACTCGTATATTTTGTAAAACTTTTATTTTGATGCGTTATGTTTTCGTTTATTTTTGTGAAAATTTAATGCCCTATTTTGAATTGGTTTTTTTATATTTTTCATTTAAAAATTGTTTTGTTTTTAAGGTCGCAAGAGTACCTAAAGCTAATAAATTTTTAAAAGCTAGAAAAATTGAATTGACTTGAGGGGTATTCCGTGTAAATTAATTTAAAATAATTTAATAAATAAAAAATTTATAATCTTGTTAAGTACCTGCGCAGTTTTAGGCTAAGCTTTTAGTACTAAAATTATTTAAGTTAACATTTATTAATATATTGCTTCATAAGGAATACCCCAATTATAGTGGCATGCCATGCCATGCACTCGACACCAATGGTGGTGGAAAAATGTATACAAAATGTAATAGCAACATAAATATGTTGCAAAAGCAGAGGTTACAGGAAAAGTTAAATTTATATGAAGCTAAAAAAAGTTTTTCGGAAAGAAATTATGCATATGCAACTTTTATTATATTGTGGACAATTTAAAGAAAAATATTAGCTTAGTAGATACATTAAATAAAATGTAGTCAGATGGTTGAATTATAAACCCTTTTTAAACATGTATGTAGCTAAAAATTCTTGCTAAAGTTTGTGTAGAAGAGTTTTCGAGTTTGGAAATAAATACCTTTGGATCAAGGGCCTTAAAAAGCCTTTGTAGGGATATTATAAGTATAATTTGGCAGACAATTTTTTCATTATTAAAAAATTCAAAAGTATATATATATATACATATATATATATATACATATATATATATATATATATATATATATATATATATATATATATATATATATATATATATATATATATATATATATATGTTATAATTTCGATTCAGATTTCGGATATTTTTTGGAATTTTAAACTTAATTTGATATTCCGTCAATCCGTTTATAACTTTTGAATTTTTTAATAATGAAAAAATTGTCTGCCAAATTATATAAATATATATATATATATATATATATATATATATATATATATAAAATATATATATTATATATAAAATATAATATAATACCAAATATCTAAGCATAAAACCTAATTAAAAGTGTGTTATTTCGACTACGACGATCTTGTGCTAGACTAAGAAACATTGGGCCATAACCATAGTTAACAAAAAAGTCTACTTTTTTAGTTTTATAATGCACTTTTTTAAAACATGCACTTTTGGCCTACCATAGACGAGAAAAACTGCACTTTAAAGGAAAAAGTCGGTTCTAAAGTTAAAACATGCTGAAGTTGTTTTTAACTAGATTAGCATCGACTCTGGCTCTTTAGTTCAACACAAAACACATTAAAATAAAAGAGAACACACATGTACATATGTATGCATGTATATATGTATGTATGTATGTATGTATGTATGTATGTATGTATGTATGTATGTATGTATGTATGTATGTATGACTTTCTATCTCTTGGCTTCTTTTGTTCCTATAAGCAATTTATAATCCAATCATTGAACAGTTTATTGTATTAAAATAATACAAAATACAAATACCTTTGTAATTTTCTCTATATTAATTATTTGTTAACTTATTTTTATGTTCGGTTGTTTTATTTTATCTTGTTCTTAAACTCAACCCTTTTTCATAACCAGCGATGCCAACTATTTATAATCCAAACGCTCTAATACCCTTCTTAAAATGCGCTAGAACGCGCTAAGTTACAGCATTGTCAAATATTTATATCAAAAACGCGCTGTTTTCTACGCGCTAAATTAAATTTCAATATAAATCGATGTATGTATGTATTAGTACTCGTATATACAATTAATTTTTCAGATTTTGCTCCCTTGACATTATGTTTCAATAAACTAAAATCATTTAATACAGAATCAGAATCGCCTTCCAAATAATCGAGATCCTTCGTTTTTACTTTTAATTTATTTGTAAAACTTTGTAACAACATATAAATTGTCGAATAGTTTTGCGATTAATATGCTTTTTGTACTTCAGCTATAGTAGATGCTTTGTAATTTATGTTAATTTCTTGGGTCATTGTATGTATTACATATTTTTAGTTGTAAAATTTCCAAATATTTGCCATTACAGTATTAAAATGCGTTTTTAATTCTAACCAAGATCAAGCGAATTTTATTTGCGACAGCTGAGTCATTAACTAATTTAAAAAAATTTATCAGAGTTTTTGATATTAGAAAATTGTTAAATAAATAAAATATGTAACTGAAATGGTATTATTGACTTTATTCAAAACGCGCCAATTTAGCGCTTTTTTTATTAAACGCGCTGAGATGGAAAAAAGCACGCTTGGCATAGTTAAAACGCGCTAAATTGGCATAACTGTTCATAACACAATGTCCGATGAGAGAGAGATAAGAGAGTTGAGAGACATAGATGCCACTTCCTTATGTTTTGCTTTCTATCATATGAAAAATTTCCAATATTTACTGTGGCACCCAGTTAAAGTCGGTTCAACTTAACACACACTTTGTTTTTGACTATAGTGGAAAAATATTTAAGAACAAGTTTATAATTTTAAGTTGTTTCTAAAACGAACCGACTTTATTCTGTGACTATGGTTATTGCCCATTATATTTTTCCTTTAATCTAGCAAAAAAGTGACTCTCGCAATTATACCCATAACAAGTTAAAAAGCTTTTAAAAATTATAATATCTTCAGTTAAAAGCCAGCCAACAATTAAATCAACTAGTGGACTATAAAATTTTGGATTGAGATAAAATAATCAATTTTGTGGTGGATTGGTAAAATTTTGGTTAGTTAATTGTGCCTTTAATTATGAAAGAGGTGTAAGTAATATATTTCCTTGGCCGAGACATTTAGTAGAATATATTTTTGCTAGTCTCAATTAACATACATTTATTTACTATTTATTAAATTACTTTAATATTTCGAAGCAAAAAATGCATATGATTTAGATTACTTTCACAATTAAGGGCACAATTGACTAACCATAGTTTTATTATTCCAACAGGCACAAGTATAGACCAATTCTGAAGGTATTCATTAGCCTTTATGTTCTGTTTCACATCAACTTATGTAAACATCAGTTTCTTTTACTGGCAAGAGTATGTGAAAAAATTCAAGAAAATCCCTCTCTAAGATATTTAAGTATTTTAAGAACTTGTAAAATATTTTAAGTATATTTCTAGTGCAGTTCATTGATAAAACATTTTATTCATTGCTAGAAAATTTTCTGATTTTTAAATTGTGGCTGTTTAACACTCTCTCCTTTAGTTTTGCTATGAAAGTATGCACGAGCGCTTTAAGTCTTAACTTAAATTAAGCACAGCTACTTGTCGACAAAAAGGATTCCAACACTTTCTTTGATAAACACTCAAAATAACATACATATATTAGTGTCTTTGGGAAAACATTCACCTCAAATCTTTAAGTGAATGGGGTAAAGTATTGTTTGATTAATTTTTATGCTAGTATTTTTTTTTTTTGTTGAAATTTTTAACATAAAAAAATTGTTGAACTCTTACTTTCTGCTTGTACTTATTTTTGTTTTCATTTCTCTATTTAATACTTTATTTGCTCTGTTTCGTAAAGAGTATTTCAGTAGGGAGTTTCGAACTTTAATATTGTTAGTGGTGCTTTTTTTTATTAAAACTGCATCTGTCACATTGGCTGTCTTTTTTCCAACCTATTTTACTATGGATATGAAACGTTGAACGCTAATTGCAAATAACGAATAAATTTTAACAAAATAGCTTTATTCTAGCGACATTTCACTCGGTTCGCCCACTTACGTTCTATCAAAAGAACTATTCGTGAATGAATTTGACTCCACTGATTTGGTAAGAAAACATAGAAACATCCCTTCATCCAATATCTGAAGAAAACATTTAACCTATATGAAAGAGAGTACAGAAGAATCCTAGCGAGTCAATTTTTTATCACTTACAAGAAGTTTACCTTGGTAAATTTTGTATTGTGACTTAAGCCTCCACCCTTAAAAAAAGACACAGGAACTGAAGGTAAATGACCATAGGCGATGTCAACTGTTTGCTGAATGGGACTTGGATTATACAGATGATTTGCATTGAGGCATATTTATGTATAAATGAGTACGTCAGCAAAGAAAGTTGTTGATTTGGAGTGATATTAATCCACATTAGATCTAAAAAAGTCAAAGGTATTTTAAAATCGTTTCTGTTTGCTATCGATGTTGAGCTGGCGGCATTAATGGCCTATATTTCTTCAAGACCGATGTTAGCAAGATAATATCCGTCAATGTTGAGTACTTTAGGTTGACGATTATAAACTTCTTTTATATATAATAAGGCAACATAGACATCAATAACATGTGGTTTTCACATGTTATTGATGTCTAGAGTTTATTCGACCTTTGCCCATCTGCACAAGCAATTTGAGGACCTGGTTGTCCCATGTTATGGCCACCCAGGCGCTGATCTATAGTAATGACACACAAACCATAGTGATGCTCAAAACAAATACAATCCGTGACATCGATTAAACTCAACCTAATTTATGAGTCAGAATCATGAAAAATTTTACCATTGGAATGCGTGCCACAAAGTAAAGCTGTCGCCATACATGATGGTGTAGATAGGATTTTCAAACAAATTAACAAAATCGATGATATCTGATGCATACTTGACTTTATTATAAATCAATATTCGAAGATGAATAACATTTATTAGATGTAAAAAATATACTTCATTCTTTTTTTTTATATGACATAAAGTCTGCTGTGTTAGATATGTTTTGAATAAAAGCAGACTTATTTATAAAGATTTTTGATTCTTTATAAGGGTTTAATAAGAAAAATTTTATATGAAATTTCGTTTTATAAACCTTTACAAATTTTTATAAATAAGGCTGAGGAATTGTTAATAATTTAATTTAGGTTAGTGTTTTATTCTTGTTAATCGCCGGTAATATCGCCATTTCTCTGATCTGACCGGCACAAACAATTCGTACATGGTATTTACTAGATGTTAACTTTAGTTAAATTTTAAGAAAATATGAACTCAAAGCAGCAATTTACGTTAACATTAGCAACTCTAATATAAAAATATATGCATGTGTTTGATGAATTACGAAAAAGAAACAATTTCACAAGGCATTTCTTAATAATATTTATGAATTGAAAAGAATTTTATAGCAAATATAATACAAATATTTCTTTATTAAAAATAATTTTATTCCAAAATGAAGAGCTTTTTAAACTGCTTTGTTTTTGATAATATACCAATTTTAATTACCTTTGATAAAATACCATGAGAGAAAATCCAAAGCCCATACAGATTACAATAAAAATCAAAAATTCTCAATTATACTTAAGCACTTATTTCAATACCTGAATGAGTAGTTTTACCATTCTTATTCTCTATTTAAAGAGGACTTGTTAACACAAATGTTGTTTTGCACATGTAGTGCTATTGTCTACACTTCTAATTTGAGAAAGGAAAAAAAAACGAATAAAAGGTAAAACAAAAGTGTTTACTGTTTGTATTGTTATAATTCCGAATGAAATCTCTTCACTTAGATGCACACATACACATACACACATATATATCCATGTCTGTATGTATGTTTATATTTAAGCATCTAAGACCAATAAGAAAATTCCTACTACTCACAGTTTAACAGGAAACAATAAAAATGCAAAAAAGGAGAAAAATAAAATCAATTGAAATCAGTGAGGAATTTAAAATCAAAACATTTTTGAGGATAGTAAATGAAAATGGAAAATAATGGAAAGAAATACAGATTTACGAGATGTTTAAATGAAAATTCTATTTTATTGAAATGGAATTAAAACGAAGTTTGAATAAAGAGTTACTATTCCTTTATTAAAGCTCAGAAGTTCTTACACGAAAATATTAACAGAGTTGTCTACTACTACCCCGTTGTAGAAAGAAAAGTGAGCATAAAATAAGAGATTGAAAATAAACATCCATCTCTGGCTTTCAATCTTTTCAATATTATCTATTTAAAGCAATGCTGAACAAGCGCTGGAAAAAAACAGGAAACTCTTTTACATATCAAGCTAAGTAATAGAAATTTACTGCCTCTTCCACTATATCTAAATAAAACTCCTACGAAAGAAAACTAGTCGCTCGAATTCTAATAAATTTTCATTCCATTATTTCGTCAGCTTTCTTTCACTTATGATTACGTATATCACTTTTTTATTTTACCTGTTTCTAAATCTAAGTAGTGCCAATTCGAAAGCTTCAAGTATTTCTAGCGATTTTTTTAACTTACTAATAACTTACACAACTTCATTCGTTCTGTGAAATATGTGAGTATTTTTATACCCTTTACCAAAAAATGGTAAAAGGGTATATATAGGTTTGTCATTCCGTTTGTAATTTCTAGAATATTAATAAGCGAGCTATAAAGTATATATATTCTGGATCCTTATGTATAGGGAATACGAATAAGCGATGTCCGTCTGTCCGTCTATCCGTCTGTCCGTCCGTCCGTCTGTCCGTCTGTCTGTACGTGAAATCGGTTTTCCGAAGCTCCCAGAAAAGCTAGAGACTTCGTTCTTGGACTGGTAGATCAGAAATTGTCAAAATAAGATTGGTATTGAAAATTAGCAAAATCTAGCTGACGGTTTCAGAGCTGGGAGACTTAAACTTCATCTTGCCATACAAAATAACTACCGAAAATTAGTTTTTAATAATTTTTTATTAAATAAACTTATTTTGTACTTCAGTATGAATAAAATTGGTATTTCTAACTGAAAAAAAAATTTAAAAAAAATTTAAAAAATTAAAAATACGTTTCCAGGGTTGGAAAACCTTAACTTTTTTTGTTGTGCAAAAGTAACTTACTAAAACAAATTTTTCCTTTTTCTATAAACTAAACATATGTAATGCTCTTAAAAGAAGGAGATTGATGTAAGAAATCAGAAAAGCAAAAATGGTGATTCCAGGGTTGGAAAACCTACGATTTTTGTGATATATACAATTAACTACCGTAAACTAATTTTTTAATTATTTTTATTAAATAAACTTATTTTATACTTCACCATGAATGAAATCGGTATTTCAAATAAAAAATTAAACTTCAAAAAATTAATAAGATGTTTCCAGGGTTGGAAAACTTTAACTTTTTTTCTTTTACAAGAGTAACTTACTAACACAAATTTTTCCTTTTTTTCTATAACTTAAACATATCTAATGTTTTTAAAAGGAAGAGATTAATGTAAATAATCAGAAAAACAAAAAGGATGATTCCAGGGTTGGAAAACCTACGATTTTTGTGATATATACAATTAACTACCGTAAACTAGTTTTTTAATTATTTTTATTAAATAAACTTATTTAATACTTCACCACGAATAAAATTGGTATTTCAAATAAAAAATTAAACTTCAAGAAATTAATAAGATGTTTCCAGGGTTGGAAAACTTTAACTTTTTTTCTTATCCAAAAGTAACCTACTAAAACAAATTTTTCCTTTTTTTCTATGAATTAAACATATCTAATGTTTTTAAAAGAAAGAAATTGATGTTAGAAATCAGAAAAATTAAAAAGGATGACTCCAGGATTGGGAAACTGAAACTTTTTGTGATATAAAAAATTAACTACCGAAAATTAATTTTCATTTTTTTTATTAAATGAATTTATTTTATACTTTAGTACGAATAAAATTGGTATTTCAAATTAAAGATTAACTTTCTAGAATTAAAAAGATGTTTCCAGGGTTGGAAAACTTTAACTTTTTTATACAAAAGTAACTTACTAAAGCAAAGTTTTCCTTTTTCTCTATAAATTAAAGATATCTTATATTCTTAAAAGAAATAGAATAGTATAAGAAATCAGAAAAATTAAAAAGTTTGATTTCAGGGTTGGAAAATCCACAAGTTTTGTGATATAAAAAATTAGCTACCGAAAACTAATTTTTTTTTTATAAAATAAACTTATTTTATACTTCAGTATTTCAAAATAAAAAAAATTAAAAAAATTAAAACGACGTTTCCAGGGTTGGAAAATCTTATTTTTTATACAAAAGTAACTTACTAAAACAAATTTTTTCTTTTTTACTATAAATTAAACATATCTTATATTCTTAAAAAAAAGATGGTGTAAGAAATCAAAAAAAAAAAAAAACCAAAAAGGAGGATTCTTTGTGATATAAAAAAATTAACTACAGAAAACTAATTTTTATCTATTTTTATTAAATAAAATTATTTTATGCTTGATAACGAATAAAATTGGTATTTCAAATAAAAAAAAAAAACAATTAAAAAAATTAAAAAGACGATTCCAGGGTTGGAAAACTTTAACTTTTTCTACAAAAGTAAGTTAGTTACTAAAACAAATTTTTCCTTTTTTTCTATAAATTAAACATTTCTTAAATTCTTAAAAGAAAGGGATTGGTGTAAGAAATTAGAAAAATCAAAAAAGATGAGTTCAGGGTTGGGACACTTACACTTTTTTGATATATAAAAGTAACTAAGTGTAATTAATTTTTATCTTTTCCCTTATAAATTATATATATTTTACGTTTTGGAAAGAAAAGTTTGGTATAGAAAATTATAAAAATAAAAGCCACAGCGCCAGAGCTGGAAACTATGATTTTTTTCCAGACATTAAAGTAACTAATTAAAACATTTTTTTTAATTTCTTTTTTTCACTTAACACACTTTCTATATTTTTTTAAGAACTACTAGATTGGTATAAGTAATCAGAAAAATCTAAAATTATGATTCTAGTGTTTGAAAATTATTATTTTTTCTTTGTAAATAAAAGTAAGTATGTGCTTGAGTATGTATCTCTATACTGCATAAACGCACTTTGGTAAAGGGTATATAAGATTCGGCACAGCCGAATATAGCACTCTTACTTGTTTATAATAAATATAAAACAATAACACTGTTATACAAAATTTGAGAAAAAAATTATTCAGGGATTCTAATGTACCAATTCTATTTTGTTGGAGTCCATGGATGACGAAAATATCGTTGGTTTTTTTAGGTCACTTCACAAAGTGATTTTATAACGGTAAATGTAGTGAAAAACGGGGTTTCTTAGACTTTCAGTTTTAAACAGTTGTAACTTCTTTGTTTCCCAACGGATTTCTTTTAACTTTTCGTTGGTTAAAAGGATCATAATATTCGAGCTAATTTAGTTTACTTTTTTTGCAATCATAAATATCTAAAGTATTTGGTAACTCATAAGCAATTTATAGCCTGAGGAAAATAAAAGAATACTTTTTTGATATTTTTTTTGTACACTTCAACGACTGTAACTTAGCCATTTTTTAGTCGATTTACAAAAAATATATCTTGGTTGAGAGATAATATTCGATAATTTAAATTAAAGGTATGAACTCCTGTATGAAAACACTTAGGGCCTGTCCAACGATGTCGACAGCGTTCGACTTGTCGCATACTTACATTAAAAATAAAACAATTTTTTAATTTTGTTGTTGTTTCCAATGTAACTGTGCAATAAGTCGAACGATGTCGACATCGTAGGACAGGCCATTACGTCTTCTTTCGACATAGTGGAAGAAGCAGTTTGATTTTTAACCCATATTTTTTTATTACAGCAGCTGACACGTGAAGTCAAATTGATAGCGTCATTTGTCAGTCATCTTTTTATATTTTTATTTTATTTCAATGTCTCAAAATTAATTTCATTTATTTTGTTGCTTTTTTTTAATTGTTATCAGCTACACAGAGAAAAAACTGCCTCATAGAATCAAGAAGATTTTCTCTATGAAACGTTTTTAGGTATCCCAGCAGAAAGAAGCGAAGATTTTTTCATATGTGGTAAATCTTATTAATTTTATCAAGAAGAAAACCACATAAAATCAAGAAGAAATGTTATTATGCACAACTTTTTTTACTCAATTTCCTTTACTTTTGGCACCAAAAAAAAACAATCCATAGAGTAAAATTTCTTGATTCTATTAGGCTTTCTTATAAATTGTAAACTATAGGGATTTCTTATTGATTTTTTTAAAAAGGTTTTTTTCTTGATTTTTTTTTAATAAGGAAATCTTCTTGATTTTATGAGGTGTCTTGTTATTTCATATCTATAAATAGACATACAGACAATTTTTTTTTCATGATCTTTTCGTTTTTGTATAAGCATGTTTGCAAAATTATTTCAATGGTTATTCAGACTGCTTGTTAGCATATTGGTTAGAGTGTTTGTCTATCAGTCAGAAGTTTGCTGGTTCAATACTTGTCTCCTTTCAAGTAATAATATGTATGTATGGTGAGTTAGATAATTAAGAATACAATATAATATGTATGTAAGTAGATACAGCATAAGTAAATAACATCTACATATCCACATACATACATAAGTATATGGTATAGAATTTAAATGAAAATACATAAGCAAAGCACAAAAATCCTCATAAAATCAAAAAGAAAACTTTATAAAAAAAATCAATAAGATAACCTCATAAAAACTACAAGATTTCTTCTAATTTTTTCAAAAAGGTTTTCTTTATGAAATTAATAAGATTTCCTTATTGAAAAAAACCAAAGAGATTTCTTATTAATTTTGTTCTATTTTGTGAGGTATTTAGTAGGCATTGTTTTCTCTGTGTAAGTTTGATTTAACATTTATTAATGCACTAATTTGCTAATACTTTATGTCCAGATGACTATTCATAAGTTAAAATTGTGTGTGTTTTTTTTCTTCAATATAAAGTGTTTTGTAGACGATCGAACAAACTTTTATTTAAAATCGTCCGCAGGGCACTTTAAATAAAAGTTTAAATTAAATAAGTAATTAATTTAAATAAATAATTTTGTCCACCACATGGTCATGAGCGTACTATGGTGTTTTTTCGATTAGTCATACCACTTATCGGTTGTCGGTTGATGAAAATCAATCTTGAGCTTTTCGTGAGTATGGATGATCAGGAGAACTTAAAGAAATTCAGGTGACTGGACCTTACAGCCAGTTAAAAAATTAATTTTTATATTATCTCTAAGTCAAACACAAAGTAAATTTTTTAATATGCAGCTAAAATTAAATTGTTATTAATTAAACGAATTCGTAAGAAATTTACATTTAAATAGTTTCTGAGTACACATAGACAAATTTCAACTTAAAATCTACGTAAATAAGGTTAATCTAATATTTTTCGGCAATGATTTTGATCTTTATGTGTTTCATGCTAATCTAACATAATTTATAGTAATTTTCAAAGAAAAATTTTTTTTTAAATAATTTTATGTCACGTTGAATTACCATTTACGTACTGTTAAAATCAAAATGAATAATCTTGTTGAATCAAAGTTATTTAAAGTTGGAACAACAGGAATTTAGTTTAATATAGTAGTTATATTTTATTAATTATTTAACTTACGTGTGGTTGACATAGACATCAAAAAAGTGTTTGTTTGTATATAAATTGGCTTCTCCGGCCAAGATTTGAATTCGGAGCTCATTGCGTGGTAGTCAACGTGCTTACCACATCAACCACAAGCACTATGACTAGTGACTTATTTCTAATTTCATTTGGAACAATAGTTTAATTTGGGTTATTTCAACTTAAATATTTTACTTATAGTGTGTAGACCAATGTTTGCTAAAAAAAAGGTTAACAGATAATTTCCCAAACTAACTTTAAAACATATAAATATTTAAAAATTTACTTGAACGGTTAAAAATGCTCTCCTGCAAACAGTAAAATATGTCTCAAGCACTTTTTCCTTATTGCCCTAGATATAATGGAGAGATTCAAAACGTATTCTTAAGTGTTACACTGTCATATTGTTTAAATTTTTTTAATATAAAAATTGTTTCTTTTATTTTTTTTTCTTTCATACAAAAATTTGAAAAACTATGACACTATCACACTTAAGACTACAACTTAAATACCGCCCCAAAATAATTAATTCAACTTAGTATTAAAATTATTTCATTGTTATGAAACTTATCATTACAACTTAAGTAAAACATAAAGAAAAGAAACTGCTGGCCGGAATTCTTCATTCTTCTTTCGCTTCATTTTAAAACCACATTTTTTTTTTTAATTTTAAATATCCATTACTTTTAGTGTCACTTCCAATCGCATGATGAAATACTTGCCAAAAGTTTCACGATTGCTGATAACTACACCACATAATATATTTTTTTTTTGTTTTAACTCAATCTTTTTTTTTTTTTGAAAAGTTCTAAAATTGTATTGAGGTGTTTTATGTGATTTGTATGCAGACGCTTTCTAAACAGCCTGGGTAACCCTCACGTAATTCTTGAAAGATGATAAGAATTTCTTTCTCTCAGCACGAGCCAGACTTTTATAGGTTAAATATATTAAAGTTGTTGTTGTATATAACATATTCAAGAGGTTGATAAGTTTGATTTGCACTACAGTATTTATCGGATATAAGAACATCTCATATAAGAACAAAACGCTTAGAAGAAACATTTTCAAAAACACCATGTCTTTTTAGTGATTTTTCTAACAAAAAAGGTTTCATATAAGGAAAACGCTTATAAGAAAAAAACTGATAAAAGAACATTTTTCTTAAACACCAAAACCACAAAATATATAGATAAAGAATCTATATAAGAAACTTCCAACGGCAACACAGAATTTATGTAGTTTGCATGGACAACTCTGTTTGTTGTAGAAGTTGTTTATTTTTTTTATATTTATTTACTAAAGGGGCTAATAAAATAAAAATTAACTACCAATCATCATTTTTTTTTATTTTTCTATTTACATACATACATCTACGTAAAAAGATAAAAAAGCTGGTATATTCATATAAAAAACAAATGTCTTATGGCCATAGCAACTTATATAAGAAATAAGTTTCTTATATAAAGTAATTTTATATAAGAAAGAAACGCTTTTAAGAAACTTTTATCGTGGATTTTTTAAGTTTCTTATATCCGATAAATACTGTAATGGAACTCATATTTCGTTTTAGATTTAATATTAAAAAAAAAATACAGATAACCCTGCAGTAATAAAAATTTTATTTGCTGAAGCCAAGAAATTATGATTTCGGTTTAGTTGAATATATCAAAGACAAGATATTTTAATCTGAAAATAATACGTTATAGTTAAGCTGAGTACACACGCGGCCTCTTTGCAGGAATTAGACAAAGCATGCGATAGATAGTATATTGATGATAGCTCCTGCGGGCTTTATTGCTAAGAAAAATTATTTCAACCAACAATACTATATTCTGGTGTATAAAACGACATCAAATCCCAATAAATAGTTGTATTCTAAATTTTTAATTTTCTATTGCAAAAAAAAGAAAATAATTATTATTTATTAGTGCCGTTAACAAAGGAAAAAGTCAGCCAATATAGTAAAGTAAAAAAATAAAAAACATGTTTATTATTGAGTTCTTTTTTCAACTTTATTGTGAATGACGTCGTCAATGTCACATCCAGACGACAGTAAAAATTGTCACTTGTCTATTCTTGTTCGACAACAATTGACTACTATTAATATGCTACATTAATTTACAAAGCCTTAGAAATTAGTAAGAGATTGTCAAATAAGAGCCAATTGTTGCAGATAATGAGTTGACAAGTGACAGTATTTACTGTCGTCTTAATGTGACATTGAAGACTCTATTCACAATAAGAGGAAACATTTGCTGACCTTCTCATTTGCTTAAATTAAAGTTTAACAACTCTAGTTGTTCTAAGAAATTTTCCAGCTAAACCCCTCAATAATCAAGTTTAATGTATTTTTAATAAAAAGGAACATTTTACTGAATAAGTAAAATAATAATTTGGCGTTGATAGTGCTTTAGTAAATGTTAAATTTAAAAAAAAAATTAGTTTGAAGTATATGTTAAGAAAAAATTTTCACACAAATTTTGGCTAAAGCACACTTGAAGTATAAATTAACCTGAGACTGTAGACTAATTAGACTTTAATATTTTTCTACTCATAATTTATTTTCCTTAAAGCATATAAACTACACTGTACATTAATATTACTAACGTCTTCCTTTTCTTATCAATCAATTGCAATATGATGAGACTGCAATAGTCTAATAAAAAAACTAAAAAAAAATATTCTAAATCTTAATCATGTAAAAAACTTATCAATTATTTCAAATGATAACAGACTTCCTACAGACATCTACTAACACAGGAACACAAAGTCAAACCCATACAATAGCATTAACCTATAAATGCATATAAAATCATTAGTCTATCATATTTTCAAATGCGCGGGAAGACTTTCACTGCAAATTGCAAGCCACTATTGCGTCATATAATATTTAATTCATGTTTTAATTCAATTCACTTCAATTTATGTACACATGCATGTTTGTACGAGTATGTGTGTACATTTTTTTTTTTTTGGCTTATACAAAAAATGATTTCATGAATTCTTATCAAGTTTTGTGGTTTTTTTTTCGTATTCTCATTACACTTGCTTGCTGCTTTTGCTGCGTATCTTCTAGAGATGGAAATGTGACTAAGATTTAATTCACCATCAAAAACGATTATATTGCGAGTAATAACGGTATAGAACTTCGAATTGAAATAAAACACAAGAAAATCGTTTTAATGTCCATCAATTTGGCTTTATTGGAAGGATAATTTTATGCCATTAATGTTTAAATATGATTTCGGGCATGTGGCCGCCGCGGCTGGCTCGAATAAAGCCAATTCTACAGGTCCAATTTTCAACCACTTTTTCGAGCATATGGGGCCGTATGTTGACAATAACGCCACGAATGTTGGCTTCCAAGTCCCCTAACGTTTCTGGTTTGTTGGCGTAGACGAGCGACTTCACATATCCCCAAAGAAAATAATCCAATGGTGTCAAATCACACGATCTTGGTGGCCAACTGACAGGTCCATTCCGCGAAATTATGCGCTCATCGAATGTTTCCTTCAATAAATCGATTGTGACGTGCGCTGTGTGGCATGTAGCGCCGTCTTGTTGGAACCACAACTCATCCACATTCATGCCATCCAATTCGGGAACAAAATAGTCGGTTATCATGGCTCTATACCGGTCTCCATTAACGGTAACTGACTCTCCAGCATTATTTCGGAAGAAGTATGGCCCAATGACTCCACCAGCCCATAGAGCACACCAAACAGTCAGTTTTTGTGGATGTAATGGCGTCTCAAGGGTCTCATGTGGATTCTCTTCACTCCAAATGCGGCAATTTTGCTTGTTGACTTAGCCATTCAACCAAAAATGAGCCTCATCACTGAACAAAATTTTGCGATGAAAATCAGCATCGAGATCAATCTCATTTTCGGCCCATACACCAAAATCACGACGCATTGCATGGTCTCGCGGCTTTAATTCTTGCACAAGCTGGATCTTGTAAGGTCGCAAGCCAAGATCTTTGCGCAAAATCTTCCATAAAGTTGATGGACAAAGCTCCAATTGCTGTTCACGGTGGCGAATCGATTCATTCGGGTCCTCTTCAACACTTTGCTCTACAGCGGCAATTGTTTCTTCGGTGCGCACTGTTCGACGTCTCTGCGGATGCGTATTATCACATAGAGTAAACGTAGTGCGAAAACGATCCATGGTTAACCGAATTAATTGCTCTGATGGACGATTATGTCGACAATAAAATGGACGGAGCTTGCGGTAAACTTCGCGAACTGAACCATTATTTTCGAAATAAATTTGCACGATTTGCAAGCGTTGTTCTTTTGTCAACCTGTCCATGATAAAATGGCAAACCAAACTAAATATTAATCACTTAATAGCTGACAAAATGGCCGCCAGTTAAAAAACTGATGCCAACTTAAAGTTCTATACCTCAATAAAAAACACCCATTATAAATGAATTCCTTATCTAGTATAAACACGCGGAGACTGGATGAAAGTTTCACTGAATAATGGTAATGAATTTAGCAATTAAAAATTTGATAAATCGATATATGATTATTCTACATAAAATGATAACTTAAGTTTTGAGGTTTTTGACAACGCTGAATTCTCGTATGCTTTTTTTTTTGCCAATTCTTGCTCTTTATACGTTAAGTTGAAAACTATATAATACATGGTGCGTGTCGTTTTCCATTCAAGTTTTAATATAATTTAAAGCACCTTGTGGAATTCAGACTCACTCATGATAACACACTATTATAAAACTTTAAAAAAAATTAAACCGACTCCATAAATACTCACAAGCATTAATTAAATTTTTTAACTAATTAATAAATTAGTTAAAAATTATTTAGACTCATTTAAATAATATATTTTTATATGCGTTATCTGCAACAATATTCGAAATCTATATTTACTTATATGAGTTTAGTTATATTATATAATATATTATAGATATTTAACTGAATCTTAACAATTTTTAATTTCTTAAGGATTATTTTTGAAGTCGGTTTTCTTTTCATCTTATATTTTATTTTAAAATTTTTAATGTCAGGTTTATAGTTTTATGAGAGTAGTCACAACCAATTTGGTAAACATGAATATCGGCCCACTTTTCTACACTTACAGAGCCCTAGCTGTGTGCCAAGTTTCGTAAAAATAGTTCAGGTAAGAGCGCGTGAAATATAATATTAAATTTTAATGGGCGTGGTTCCGCCCATTTTTTTGAATGCAACATCAAGTGATCTAAAGAGCTCAAGGTGTATGTCAATTTTCGTAAAAATTGGTTAAGTAAAAGCACGTGAAATACTTCCAGTATAATACAAAATGTTGAATAAATAATACCTTAAATTTAAAATTATTTAATTTTATTAAAAAAAATATATATTATCCCGAAATTGATGTAGGGAAATAAATTGTTTCAATTTTATGCTTTAACATGATATTAGTACATTTAATTACATTTAACCCAATGCGCACTCAAAAAATTAAAATTCAAGCACTTGAACTTTAACTGGAAACAAAACTTAATTCCAACATTTTTTCAAGTCATATTCAAGTTTGAAAATATTGTGAAATAAAAAATCAAACCAGTGGCATTGGAAATCGTGTGTTCGTGTAGCCTGCTGTCGTGAATGCGTTTAATGTATCATGCTGCTATTAGCAAAAATAAATAAAAATATATATCACAAGCCGACTCTTACGAAAATAAAGGATAGTGAAAGTGTTTTTTAAATCACACACTTTTATATGTTGGCCATCTCTAATGCAAAGTCTCATAAAGTCAAATACTTTTTTTTTGAATTTATCGCTTAAGAACAGCTTATGTATGAAATCTTAAATAAAATTTATTACATTTAATTTTTTTAAAGAGCAAAAAAAAGAGATAAACTTTTCTCATAGTTTTACTTAATTGTGAAAAAGATACTTAATATTTTTTTTTTTTTTTTTTTTGTTGAAATCGAAATACACTCAAAGAAAGATTTAGTGTTAGTTTCAGGGTGGCGTTGTTTATTGATGACACATAGAACAAGCCCTTACTAATAACAGTTAGGTGGTTCGAAATATACTCAAATAACTACTGCCTTTAATTGTAAGCCATTTTATTTGATTAGTACTACTGTATAACGATAAATATCGCTCATTTACTCAAACAACGTCATAACTTAAAAAAAATAGAATTTTTGAATTAATGATGCAGAATTAATCCCCATATCGTTCTTTGTGTCATGTAAAAATTTTATGCAAATATCTTTTTTAATTAATTATCAAAAGCAAAATAAAACTTTCTTTTTCCATTACGTTGTGTGTGTAAATTTTTCTGGCAATTAAGTTTGTTTTTGAGTTATGGCGTTGTATAAATAAATAAGTGATATGTATTTTACTATCACATAGAAAACAATGCTCGTGCATTCTTGATAAGCGATGAACTATGCTGCTAAAAAATTGACCTTCTGGTGCCAAAGATATGAGTATGCAAATATTTTGGAGGCAGGGCAATAATTAAAAAATAAATTAAAATTAAAAAAATAAAGATAAGAAGCATGGTAGGAGGTAATCTTTTAATTATATAAAATATAAATGCGTTTTTCATAAATTGTGCTCCAAATATTTTGAGTTTTAACATGATGCATAATTGCAATCGTACGACTCGAAGTTATTTTAAGCAAACAACTACACTGAGCAATAAAATTGGACACTTTTCTAAATGACAACGTTTTAACGGCTCATACCGCAAGAAGGAAAAATTTATGATTTTTTCTGTGTTATGAAAGTACCGGGGAAATATTTTTGAGAAAATTTTCTCCCCACCCAACTATTGTTCCTGTCACATAAAAGTCATCACGAAACAGTCTATAGACACGCCCGGTAGCACTTTATGGATAGTGAGGCAAGCAATACAAGTAAATAAGACCTGGGTCTCCTTCATCACAGTGTTTATTTAAGTATCCCGGCCTATACACAATACTGTGGCCATACAATTTTTGAACTTTAACAATAGGGTACACACATTATTATTTTCAAAATTCATGGAAATTTTAAAATATTTGCATCCTGGTATAAATAAAATGGTGTCAAATATAAAAAAATTAAACCTATAGTATATCTAATGCGTTATAAGTAAATTTATGATATATTAAAATTAACATGAAAATTACTTTCCGTATTTTCTTTCATTTTATTATGTCGGCGATCACACACTGTTTATAAAAAAATCTATAATACATATAAATGTATTACCTGCTTGAGCTTAAAGGAATTAGGAAAGATATTTATGTACGTATAAAGGTCAAATAAATTTGAATAATTTTGAATTTTCTTATATCAAATCTAAAGTATTTTTTTTTCTTATGATTGGTCACACAAATAAGTGATACTTAATATTCAATATAATTTTTTTTTTAATTTTTTATGTCGTTTTCTTTTCTAGAAAAAAATTTAACATTTATTGCACTTTTCAATGAAAATTCGTAATAAAATGGTTTTTTTTTAAATAGAGAGTTTATTAAAGTGTTACTTTTTGCTTTAAGCGTTAGCGTTCCTTACATCACATTTTTTCTTAATAAGAAGTTAAAAAATTTTGTACTTATTTTAAAAAAAAATATATATATATATATATATATATATATATATATATATATATATATATATATATATATATATATATATATATATATATATATATATATATATATATATATATATATATATATAAATTCAATTGAACTTTATTTACTTGTCTATTTTATTGACAATAAAATAATATATAAATTTTTAAGTAAATTTATGATAGAAGCTGATTATAAAAATTAATCAGAAATCTACTTCTCGTATTCTTTTTCATTTTATTATTTCGCCAAACAGAAAGTGTTTTGTAAATAAACCTAAAATACTACTTTTACACTGCTCTGTCTGATAGTTTATATTAAATTTTATTTTATTTCTTTAAACATTTTTCTTCCAGTGTCTTTAAAAACCAAATTGTTTCGCAACTAGAATGATAAGATTTTTTTTTAAATTATCATGTACATTGCAAAAAATTAAGTAGAAGAAATGTTTAAATGAAAGCTGAAACAACGTATTCTACAATTTTTAAGCGATAAGGAAGGAAACTAAAGCTCAGCGCAAAGCTTTAGCACGAAAAAAAATTAAATAAAAAAATGATGAATGGATGAAATGTTAAACAGTCGAGTTTTAAAGGCGAAAGCTAAAAGACATTAAACGGAAATAAGCAATAAAAAAAAAACAATTTCAATTAAAACTTTAAAAGTTTATGAAATACAAGCTAAACGAAAAATATAAACAAATTGGACATGCTGCTGAAAAAACAAAAGTTTTGGCTGTTAACCAAAAACACAAAGAGAACTTGAAGTATTATCAAAGAAAAAATAAATATAATAATAGCAATAAGAAAAAGTTTAAAGTAATAATTGAAATAATAGATTTTTAAATAAAAACAGAATGTGGTTCATTGTAATATTTCTGTACATCAGCATAGCGGCAGCTAAACCCACTAAAACTCACAATGACTCAACATCATTTGCCGATCAAACTGGCAGCACCTGGGAGCATTTAAATAAAACCTGCCTCTTCAATGAATGTGACGAGCACGTAAATCTGAAACACTTACAACACATTGCCACACACATGAATCGTGCCATTAATCCCTGCCAAGATTTTCATGCTTATGCCTGCGGTCACTGGCAACGGCAGCATCCACAAACCAAGACAGCCATGGCAATTGGAGAACAATTATTGAATGAAAAGTTTGAGAAATTATTTGCACGAAGGTCCGACTCTAATCAAGACTTGTTGAAGGGCGATTTGATTATGCATAAAATGCAGCAATACTTGGAGGTGTGTCTGCAAAGTGAGCGCTTGGAGAGAGCTTCGTGGAAGCAATATATTATTACCTTGCAAGAATTGGGTTATTTGCAGTTACACAATCACACAAATTGGCAGAAGACTTTGCGAGAGCTTAATTTATTCTCTAACAGTCGTTTCTTTATTTCTCTGCAAATAGAGCGCTACAATGCCTCCCGTTATATGCTCAGCATAGAGCCGCATAATCTCTTAGAACGAGTGGATTTCTCTTTGGAGAGTTATGAAATCTTAAAGCTCTTTACTAATGCCTCCTACTCAAATTTGGCTTTGGATTTCAAGAATTTGGAATTAGACGTGGAGAACATTTTGAAAACTTCCTGCTTAAATGCCATAGTAGATGAAAATAATGAATGCGATTTAACACAATGGCTGAGTTATGATCAGTTGTTGAAAAGCAACAAATCCATTAGATGGGAATATCTGTTGGCTGATTTTCCTTTGGAGCCGACAGATCAAATATTTGTTAATGATTTCAATAATTTAGCTAAAATCCACGACTATTTAGATCAGTCATCACAGAAGACATTGTTTTTATATGCTCTGACACGTTTCATCAATTATTTACAAAGTCATAATCACAACATTATAGACAAGGGATCAGGTGTCCAATCCTGCTTAAAACACATGCGTAAACATTTTCCCTTAGCCATGAATTATTTATATGAAAAAGTTTTTTACTCCTTGAATCGAGTGCAAAGTGATAGTGTTATACATCAAGTATTTTCCCAGTTGAAAGGACAATTTTCTCGCATACTGGAAAGCAATGAAATGCAGCTTTCCCTCGATAGTCTACAGTATTTAAAGAAGAAATTACATTATCTACAGCTGAACATTGGCAATTTGCCTATAAATGACGGTCAACATTTTTATGCCGAATATATAGCAGATCTTAATGTGAGCCAGAATTTTTATGAAAATCATTTGATGGCCTTAAAGCACTTCTTTCATCACCAGCGTTTGCTGGCCTCCATAAATAAATTTGATAAGTTCTGGTTTACTTTCAATTTGCACATGCCCAACTTTCTGGATAATATTGACTCTACAGCCTATTATTTTAGCACTGCCAATGCCATTATACTGCCCTTTGCCTACTTGCAGTTGCCATTCTACGACTATCGTTTCTGGCCTTCGCTGCTGTTTGGTGATTTGGCCAACACACTTGGCCATGAACTAATGCATGCCTTTGATAACAAGTTCCTGGAGAATGATTTTGCCGGCAACTACAATGACCAAGAGTCCTTGGCCATTCTGAATAACAAGAAATTCAAACAAAATATAGCCTGCTTAAGTAAAGAGCCTAGCAAATATTTAAGTGAACGTATAGCCGATATAAGTGGCACTAGTTTGGCTCTGGAGACCTTCGTAAAAGATCCTCTTTTCCTTAAACATAATGGAAAATTATTTTTTCTGCAATTTGCTCAATTCTTTTGTGGCTCTGCTGATCTAAACGATTTTAGGCTAGAGGATGATTCTCATGATTTGGATAGTTTGAGGCTCAACTATACTCTATCACATATGCCCGAGTTTGCTGAAGTCTTCCAATGTCCCTTGGGCAGTCCCATGAATCCTTTGGAGAAATGTAAGTTGTGGTGAATTATGCTCAACCAATCTTTTACATTTAGTTATAAATTGTATTGTATTTTATTTTCCTAAGTAATTGTACTTATAGTACCTTGATGAAAAAACAACTTTATAAATAGAGCTTGTACTTATAAATATTAGATTTAAGTAAAAGTAAAAATGTATGGTATTTTAGTTCTTTAAGTTTATTTATATATATTTATTTTTAAAGAAAACATTAAATAAAATAAAATATATTGAAAATTAATATGCTGATATGTGTTAAATTATTTGCATATGATCTCTTTTTTATTTAGTTAAAATTGTTTGGTCAGCTTTCAGTACAAGAACTTTCAACAAATTAGAATACGATGATAACTCTGAATAATGTGTATATAAGGCTGAAATTTGCATTAAATGATGCCACCTACACACAGTGGATGAAACAAAACAACGCTGATGCTGAAGGTATAGCTGCCTTTGACAGCAGGGTGTTATTATACGTTCTGCTAGTATTTGTTATAATAATCATGAAAAACACATGTATGTAAATTTCTTAATACATATATAACTGCAGAATTTCATTCGAAAGTGGCACTAATCAAGGATTTTAAGCTAGGGTCACACGATTGGCACAATGTACCAATTTTCGTCGGCTCACTGCGATAGAGTCATAAGTAATAAACCAAAATGACATTATTACTTAATTAATTCTTGAATAAGTCTATATAGCTTTACTTCTAATGCAATGCAGTGCGGTGCAGTTATGTAATTATATTTCAATTAGTTGAGAAATAAGGCAAATTTACTTTGTAACTGATGTATTTATTTCGGTGAGCCGACGAAAATTGGTACATTTTGCCAATCGTGTGACCCCAGGTTTATAGTGTTCCCCCGGGCCTAATATAAATCAGAAGCAAAACTTTTAAAATCAATTGATTTATTTAATAATTACAAGGTATTTAAGAGTTTTACATACAAACAATTTTTTTTTTTGGAATTTCTGGGAAACAATGGGCTTACGTGTTGTATTTTTGAAAATAACATTTCCAATACATAATAGCCCAATTCACAATCTTGTGCAAATGGTCTTGCATCGTTGCATGTGCAAAATGGTATAGTATATTGATACTCACCACTAAGAATTGCTAAGTGGTGAATATTAATATACTATACCATTTTGCACATGCAACGAACCAAGACCATTTGCACAAGTTTGTGAATTGGGCTAATGTCTTAATTTACTTTAATGACATTACCAACGTCATTAAATGTGGTGTAAAAAGCGTCCAATTGACTAGACTTGGGTCGACCAATTTAAATTGGTTTGTGCAAAATTGCAATTACTACACACTAGCAAAATTCACAATCTTGTGTAAATGGTATTGCATGGTTACATGTGCAAAATGGTATAGTACATTGATACTCACCACTAAGATTTATTAAGTGGTGAGTTTCAATATACTATATCATTTTGTTCATGCAACGATGCTAGAAAATTTGCATAAGATTGTGAATTGGGCTACTGTCTTCCATAGTTAGTACTTGGAAATAATAGTTATGTTACAATCTTCATCTTGATTTTAATACATTCGATCACATGGAAGTGAATAGCATTCATTCAAAACTGTAATACCAACAAATATTTTCAAGTCATCCATATTTTATTGAAGGTCATAGTTAAAGTGCTGGGAAGCATACTTTGTGCTTAGAATGATAACCTCAAAATATTTATCACTAAAAAATTTTTCAAATATGTTAACTGGTGTTTGGTCGTTAAACTCGCAAATAACATTTTCCCTTCCATAGGCGTAGAATAGCATAGGATTGCATTGCCTCCCCAAGAAATATTGTTGCCACCTAGAATTATTAAAAATTGTATGTAATTATTTATTTTAGTATTAATCATGAATTCAATGTTCCCTTTGCTTCTTGGTGTTACTTACATTTTTTGATGTATACCAGAGTATTAATGGTCGCGATTGCTAAAACGTGGGTAATGTAAGAAATTTTTTTTTAATTTTTAGATCTAAATTAGTCTCACATTATTTTTTCCAACGAAGCTCGAGTCACTAAATTTAATATTTTTTTTACAATGAACCATAAATTTGTATGTTTTATTTTAAAGCTCAAATCATTCGCAATGCGAATTTGCATAGTAACTAGCTGCCGTATTCATAAAAAAAACATTTTAGGTTTATTACAGGTTTATTTGACAAATTTCCCATAGAAATATGTAAAATGAGCTTTTAATAAATCTAAAACATTTTTTTCACGAATGCGGCAGTGAAATTTTTGAAATTTAAAATAGAATACTAAATATAAACATGGTGGTCACTATGGACAGGACAAGTAAAGCTTTGTTAACCAACTTCAAAAAAGGAGGATGTTAACAATTCGTCTCTGCTTTTTTTGCAGTATTACTTCATAACTCAGTACATTTTAGACCGATTGTAAAAATTCTTTTTTTGTCTGAGATGGTATAGCTTCCCATTGCTCCCATTGTAAATAAATAATATTCTACTTATTTGATTGCTGCGAAACCTATCAAACACCCTTGGTTCTTTTAATTATACAATTCGAAAGTTGAAAAAATTTCACGCGGTTTTACCTTAGCGATTTTTACGAAACTTACCACACATTTAAAAAAATGGGTGGAGTCACGCCCGCAAAAATTTAATGTTTTATTTTAAGTGGTTCTACTTTACTGATTTTTAACATGCACCCTGAGCTCTGAAAAACACACAATTTTGCATTTAAAAAATGGGCGGGGGCAGGGCCATTAAAATGTAATTTTATTTTTCACGTACTTCTTTTATCAGATCTGTGTGCATAACAGTCGATTCTTTTGGCAGAAAGAATTATTAATATGAGCTTTTAATTTTCATTCCATTAATTTTACACATTTAAAAGAGTAAAGTGGACATATCACTTATCACAATTTATAAAATTAAATTAGGTTTTTTAAAATTTAAATTTTATATGTTGTTTTATATGTTGTTGCAAAACAAAAGGAGAAAAATGTTATGCGTTGTCGTGTGCATACTTAATTTTTTCTTAATGCTATCAAATCGGTGACTGTTGATATTTTCTAATAAAATTTAGCAGTTATATATTCAATATTCAACTATTTATTTACTATATATTTGTATCTCTAAAGATATCTTTAATAGAAGTATATATATGTTATTTGTTCCGAATTTTTTTTTCTTTCTTATATCAGTAAAACTGTGATGGTGCTTTTTTCCTAAAAACTTTTTGAAAATTCAAAGTTGAATACTTTTCAATTCAGGTGGCATAATGTCATAAATTGTTTTTAAAACGTTTTATTTAGAAATTAATAATTTATGAAAGATGTGTTGATATTTAGCTTCGGTATCTGGGAAAATACTATAACAAAGATTTGAAAAATTTAGAAATTTAAATTTTTATATGAATAAAACTCGCTAAATATAAAAAATAAGTGTAAAATCAAAAACGTTTTGGTTATATTTTATCGGAGCTTACTTACCCTACAAGAAATTTCTGATGGAAACTAACACATACAAAACTTAATTTCTAATACACTTACAACAATTTTATATTTAAATATACAGGGTTAAATTTTTAGCCGTTCGACATGCAAATGTTATAGTAATATTTGGGAATCCCCGCGTACTAAATCACAATTGTCAAATTGAAAATTTAAGATTCGTGGTGGTTATTTGACTAGCAAAAAAGTGAAAAATAAAACATTTAAGGAAAACCAACTTTTAAATTAAAAAAGAGACAAAAGAAGCTTGAATACAAATATAAATTAAAAAAAATTGATTTAAAATTAAAACAAAAAGCAACAAATAAAGAAAAAGCAAAATAATAAAAATAAGGAAGGTGGAGCAGTCGGTGTACCGCATGACGGAAGAAGCGGTAAACCAATCCCTAAATGAAGTCTCCTCAATACTGCCGTTAAAAACGTTGGAAGATGTCAATGCCATAGAGAACAAATTGCAATCGTCGGACTTCGCAATGGCAGTAGTAAGTAACTTAAATTTAAAATTAATAATGTCAAAAAATTTCAGGTTACCCTTCTTGCTGAAAGCGTTTATTTTTAAAGCCCAGGGAATGGCAGAAGACAATAATGAAGTCATCCGCAGCTTCATGACGGATGATCTTCTAGATCAATTTAATTGGGCAGGACGGTGGGAGAAGAAAGCGCTGGGGAATTTGACACTCTTCGATAAGGTTTTAAAAGATAAATATTAACCACTTTGTCCTATCAATGAATTAATTCTTATGTTTTATTACGTCTTGTTTAATTTCCCTTTTTAATTTTAAGATGTCTTTTCCAAGCAATCCTCCATCGAGTTTGAAAAGTGTATAAGGAAGGCAGTGGAGAAAAGCCACCATAGGCAAAAGCAAAAAATTTATTCAAAAAAATATAAAGATAATAAAAAGTAGTTTCAGTTTTTTTAATTTCTTAATTTAATTTGTTATACTTAATATTTTTTGCTTTTGTTTTTTATTATTATATTAATTTATTTATTTTATTTATTTTTTTTTTTTTTTGTTAATTTAATAGCATTAATATTTGTATTAATACTACATTATAATACAATAATTTTTATTTATTATATTAACAGCATTAATTTTGAAATAAATTGAAAAATGTTTATATCAAATATTTAAAACAAATTTTTTTATAAATTTTGTATCAGTCAGATATAAATGGTTTATACATCAGTACTGATTTGTCAGTTTTGAAGATGTTTACATAAGTACTGAACAGTTAGCTCTGACGATGTTTACATCAGTACTGATTCACACGTACACGAATGTTTACATCAGTTTTTTCATATTGCCCTTAACAAAATGATAGAAACTTCTGATGTATAAGCCCATCAGAAATACCCATCAGATGATGCATCAAATGACCGTCATTGTTCTTGTAGGGTAGAGTATACACTTCTCAAATCGAATCAGAAGGCCAGAAATGTCAAGCGACAAACATTTTTACAAAGTTTAAGAACCTTATTTTGAGATTTTATAGATCCACCCTTAGTTATTTGAAAATGTCTATCTTTTCGAGGGTTTAATTTAATAGCAATATTCGGTTGAGAATGGCTGACTTATTACCAAAATATTTTAGTTATGGCCCACTGTGAGACGTCAGAGAGCATCTGCAAATATCAACAAGACAATGTTGCATGCAATTGTAAATCAGCAGATGTTTCTTGCAACAATTTGTGGTGAATGATTTGAAAATGTTCTCCTACAAAGTATAAACTGTTGTCTACTGATTTAACTGACTCTGACATACTCTATTCATTTTGATGCAAGAAGATGATGATTTCATATCAAAGATTATAACTAGATCATAAAAAATAAAACCTTCATTTCTGTAGCACAGCGAGTCCACATGAAATGCATGTAATAAGCCATTGCATCTACTCAACGTAAATTTTTGAGATCTCTTTCTTCAGCCACGCGATATGTTGTGCCATAGTATTCATAATTAAAATAATATATAAAAAAATTAGATTAAATTCTCTGTTTTATCAAGAACAGCGTGTTTTGTGTTATAGATTTTATTAAAAAAAATGTCGGCAATACAAATGTCGAATACAAGTTTGATGAACTATTTATAATTTTCAATAGAATACAAGGCCAAATCAGTCATTTTATTATACAATCAAAAAAACTCAATAAAAATATAAAGAGCTTTGTAGTTTTGCTTGTGAATCTTTTTTAAGCAAAAAAAATTCTCTTTT
Source organism: Tachina grossa (assembly GCA_949987645.1). Taxonomy (NCBI): domain Eukaryota; kingdom Metazoa; phylum Arthropoda; class Insecta; order Diptera; family Tachinidae; genus Tachina; species Tachina grossa. Next base: position 169,124,207 of record OX465275.1, read on the forward strand.
TCAAAATCTAATTGTATAGAAAGAAAACACGTGAATAGGAATTGCTAATCGCGTGCTTTTGTAAAAAAAAATTAATCACAATCTGTTAAATGTTGTATAAGTAAATTAAAAAGTAATTATTTTGCTCTACAATGTTTTAAATTACATCCGCTTGGTGACGCATTCTGTAAATGTGATAGCAAATTCACTAATTTTTTTAAATATTTATTTAAGAACTGAAAACTGCGGTGACAGATGCTAAAAACTGATATAAAATAAACTAGCTTGCAACTGGCTAATCCCTGGAGAATGAAAAATAGCAACAAATTCACTTTTTATGTAAAGGATGCTATATATTGTTTATATGTATGTTAAAAGTTTAAAGTTACTTCGTTTTCAATATGACTTCAGGATCTAGCTGGATATTACTTTCTTTAGATCTTTACTAAATTTTTTTAGTCAATATAAACAAAGTCAGTTAATTAAAAATATGTTGTTTTCTTGAATTTACAGTAAAATTCACACTAAATAAGATTAGATTAAAAAATTTAAAAAAAATCTATTAGTTTTTTTATTGATTTCAACATATACACGAGCAAGATCTGTTCAGTTGGTTCCTAGAAAAATGAAGAGACTCGTAGTACTTTAAGTTGAATTTTAATGTTTCGTATATTAAGAGGCTCATAGTAAATTTTCACCGCAAATAGTTTTACAAATCAGATTAGCTTAGCTTATCTCATTTAAGATTATCTTAAGTTGGATGTAGTATCAATTAGCGTATCAAAGTACTTAGATAAGGTTCTACAGATGCTTACGCCAAGGAGTGGAGTAGTTTTATCACAGAGGGATTATCTAGATTCTACTTGAATGCCTGTTTGAAGAAAGCAGCCACATAAACACATCAACCAAACAACTACTTGAAATAAATGAATTCGGAAAGAAAATAAGAAATACTACTTGCGTTTTTTCAACAGGTAAATCAATTGATTTCTTTAAAATATCATTAAAATTGGTTGATGAGCAATGAAATAATCTTGACGTCCTTTACCTAAAACAGTTAACAAGAGCTGGCTCAATCCATATTAGAGTGGTTCGATTTTCGACTTTTTTTGAATTCAATGCTCTATCACACCATAACCTCTGGAGGACATATAATAGATCCCAAAAAGAGCCATAGAAACAGTAATATTAGCGAAATTTCATTTTTCGCCAGAGCCTCAAAGTTTTTCAAGAATGTCTAAAAATAGGCATATTTTCGATGATTTTAATGTCACGTTTTCTGAATGGGTAAGCGATATACAATATTAAAACAACTATAAAACTACATAAAATTCATATTTTAAACAAAATAAATCTTTATTTTAGTCGAAACCTGCCGGAAAGCCATAAAAATTCTTTACAAAAAAGTGGTAAAAAAAGATGATTTTCAGTGAAAAATTTAATGATGTTTGTGCGAGATTTTAATGCAAATTTTTGCTATATACTTGTTTTAATATTGTATATCGCTTGCCCATTGAGAAAACGTGACATTAAAATCATCGAAATTTTGCCTATTTTTGGACATTTTTGAAAAACTTTGAGGCTCTGGCGAAAAGTGAAATTTCGCTAATATTACTGTTTCTATGGTTTTTTGGGCTCTATTATATGTCCTCCAGAGGTTATAGTGTGGTAGAGCATTGAATTCGAAAAAAGTTGAAAATCGAACCACTCTAATTCATATCCTTCAAACATTTTGGAGATTAAAAACTTATTATCACTGTTTTTAAATAGATTATTTTCTTCTTTAAAGTTTTTGTATGATCCTCCATACAAACCAAAAGAAAGATACATAGTATAACATCATGTTGACCACCTGTATGTAGCCTACAGTGCTTTAAAATCTTCAACAAAAAACATTATAATTAAGTTAAACGCATGCACAACCACTCAATTCAGGTCAAGTTTTTATTATATACTTATTTGCCTTTTTCCTATATACCTTTCTAAATCTGTACCTTTCAGCAAAAAAAAATTATTTAATTTTTATTTAATTTAATTATTTATGTAAAGAAAAGAGAAGGGGGTGTATATAAAAAGAAAAAAAAATTTAGAAAACTAACCCCAAGTAACCGACAACAGCATTCATTAGCAGTATGACTGTTGAGAAATTTCGAAAAGTAGCACAAAAAGGGGATTTAAGAAATATAAGTGGCACAAAAAAGAGGATTGTTTTCAAAGGGGCAACTATTTTAGAAACAAAAATTCAAAGTAAAAACACGATTCTGAGTTAGTTATGTTAATTTTTCCATAGATTATGTTTTATTTACAAGCAATAATTGAAAAACATAACAAAAACATTAACAATTTATAGATAAAAAAAAATAGTTAACAATTCATGAATATCTTATATGTACAAGAAATACCGAAGTATATTTATTTGACGTAGGATGATGAAAATCTTTCCAAATTAAAGAAAACTCCGTCAGAAGAAAAAGCATCACTCATATCTATTTTACTGTTTATTATTTAGTGTGCCATATGAAGTTTTTTAGCTTATTTCAAAAATGCTCGGGTTGAAATCTACTGATGATTTCCTTAAGCAGGAAAGAAACCAATATAAACGTTGCTTAATCGAAACAATAAGCATGAAGTACATACATATCGTTACCTTAATATAGAAAGGCCCTAACTCATTTTTTTTTTCAAATAGAAATTTCGAGCATAATTGTTCTATCGAAATATACAAAAACCTCGGTTAAAAAAAACGAGTTAGGGTCTTTCTATATAAAGGTAACGATATGTATGTATAATATAATCAGAAGTTGTTGTACTTTAAATAAATAATATATGCAAAATTTTCTGAGGTTTAAATTTTTTGGAAATTTGGCTATATATTTCTTGACAAGATCTTCTGTTGGACTCTAATCTTCCAAAACAACTTCCAACAAATTTAATCATAGACAGTTGTTTATTTCTTCTAATCAGCTCAAACTTTGTTACAAAAATGTCAGCTTTCGTATAGCTTGATTGATATAAAGAAATAGTCTCTCATCAGCGTTGTCAATTTTTAAATTTCAAAAAGCACTGAAACCAGGAAAAAAGCGTGTAATTTAAGTAATAAAATAAAATTTTTTGTTTTATAAAAAAAAATTTTGTATATAAAAAAATATAGAAATCGGTTGATCTTGCATTTTGTCCCTTAAAGTTTGAAGCATCCGATACACATTTTGATTCTATGAAAATCAGTAAATTCTAAAATGAATTTGACAAAATCTTTTTAAGTTATTATAAAAAATTTGATTTTTTTCAGTTTAAAATTTTTCAAACGCACTGATAATCCCAAATTAATATTTTATTTATTAAGTAAAATATATTTTTTTATTAAAAATACATTGAAATTGATTATTGAGAGGTTAAGCTGGATCCTATGCGCATTTCACTGTTGCTAATGCAGATCATCAGGGAACCTTTACCCAATAATCAATTCAATGTATTTTTAATAAAAAAAAATATTTTACTTAATAAGTAAAATATTAATTTGGGATTATTAGTGCGTTTAAAAAAATTTTAAACTTAAATTTTAACAATTCCCATAAAAAACACTTATTTAATTTTTTTCGTCAACGAATAAACAAATCACCTGAAATTAGTCAAATTAGCAGCAATTGACAAAGATTTTTTGACTTGCTGATTCGATTTCGAACTCGATGGGAGTAGTAGTTAATTTTTTTAAAATCAATACTTTCGAAATCTGATTTTTATTAAACAATGCTGTGGAAACATTCTTTCACAGCAAACGCAATATTAATAACAGCAGTTTTGTACAATCTTATTAGAATATTTTGAAATGTTCCATTTAATTTCAGTGCTTATGTTTTTAAATGTTAGACTTCTTCAAAAGAAATATATATATATATATATATATATATATATATATATATATATATATATATACCTATATTATACAAGGAAAATTCTTTTTGAATTTTGGGTTTAGTGCCACCGCAAAAAAATAAAAAGCACCAAAAATTAGTTCAAAAAAGCACCGAGCACTAATTTCAAAATTTTTGGCGTCGAAAATTTCAAAAAGCACTAAAAACGGTGCGAAAACCACCGAGTTGACAACGCTGTCTGTCATAAGAAATAATACTAATACACAAGCATATTGTTGCGAAAAAAATTAAATCAAGTAATGGTATTTCTAAAAAGGGGTCAAAGCGTAACAAAAAGTAGCAGATTTACCTGATTGTAAAAAAGTGTAGCTATGAGTATCAAAATTGTAATAAAGTAGCAAATTTACACTTTAGTAGCACAAACGGTCATACTGTTCATTAGGCAAACACAATCAATCACAATCAAACATTTCTATTTTTTTTCTGAAGCATACTTTAGGGCTTGTGTTAAATTATCATATGAAAATAAACATCAGAGATTCATTCATGCAATAAAGCTGTTTCTAACTCGAATAAAATTAAATAAAAATTATTCAAATTTAAAAGTAATATACATATATATATATATGTAATTATATATATATATATATATACATATATAAAAAAAATATTCTCCAATTAATGTTTTCAATTAAGAATTTAATTCATTCCATTAAATATTTAATTGTATAAATTAATTTAAGTGGAAAAACTTAATTAATGTTATCAAATTGTTTAAAGGTGAAAATTAAATATTTTTTTTTTGATATTACAAATATTTGAATTGATATTACTTGTACAAAATCATTCATATTACTTTTTTGTGTGTACATAAATTATTTGAATTAAAGAGAAAATAAGAAATATATAAATAATTGACACAGAATATAATACTATAATAAATTTTAAATTTTGTCTTTGTTTGTGTTAAAGGTTAAAACAAAATAATAATTTTAAGTGGATTCTTTGCATTACTTTCAATGACTTTTAGTTCTTTGTTGCATATGAAATGTTTTTGCATGTAAAATTTTTCGTTTCTTTTTTTACAACATAATAATCTTTTTTTGTTGCTTTGTTATAAAATCAATGGATTTTGGTCATGACAGTTTATTTAATTCTAGTTTTTTTGTTCATTTATATTATTATTTTCGTGCATATTTTTAATACTGAACGAAAGTATTTGAAAAATTCTTTGCTTTTATATTTGTTGGTCTGTAAAATATTATAATAAAAATGCTGAAAATATTTTTTTTTGCAGTTTTGAGGCATGCCAAAGTACAAAAAATAAAAATGCATGTTTTTTAAGTACAATAACAAAAATGTATGCAAATATTTAAAATAACAATAATCCAATAGTGTTTAGATGGAAAGTGTTATATGGGCATTTTGATAGGGAAAAGTATTTTTCTGCTATCACCACTACATGCTTAATCTTTTAAAACTATCAAATAAATACATAATGCAACTTAAGGGTACCAAATGAAAAAATAAAAAAAACTTTGTTCTCTGATGTTAGTTATCTATTGAAATATAACATTAAACTTTTTTTTCATTATGCTTATGAAACTTTTTTCAATACAATAAGCAACAACGTGTTTATATACAAAAAAAAAAATAAAGGCAGATTTTGTAAAAAATTTGGTTTCTAAGCGTTTCAAATTTGTATAAAAAATAACGAATTTTCATTTCAAAAAATATCGAGCCTTATTTTCAATTTAATCATAAACGACAAAAATTAACTTTTTCAAGAGAAGTTTTTTTTTTTGTACGTAAATTGTCACTGACGACAAAATTTTACAGACCGTATCTAAAAAGTTATCACCAATTTTGGCATTTTGATAATTCTGAACTATGAGCAGGCCCATAAAATATTAATTACAACAAAAAAGTCTATTTCCGATAACATGTCGCTTACTATAAAATCGAAAAAAGGGTAGATATTTTTCCATAAAAATTTCGAAATGAAAAAATCGTTTGTGTTTTCAAAATGTAATATTGAACTTAGAAAGTAAATTGAACTTGCATGTGTTAGCAAGTTAATGTAATTAATTGAGTTCTTGCATTTAAACTTATTTGGAGGACTAAAATTTTTATTGAAGCAAATAGAATTCAAAATGCGTCAAATAAAATTTTGATTGAATTAACTAATATTTTACTTGAATGAATTAATTTTTTATTTGACCCTAAATAAATTTTTATAATATCAATTACACTTTAATTTGATATTCTTGCATTTGCAAACAAACTCATAAAACTTTTAATTGCTAATAATAATAATAAAACCTATAACACAATTAACCCATTATATCAAGCCATAACTGCAAAAAAAGCTTTACCGATAGATTTTGTGGACCTCGTTTTTTTATGAAAATTGGTTACTTACAATCGGAAATGATCGAGTTTGATCAAAAAATTATGTTCGAAAATTATGTCGCTTAAGCTATTTTGGCAGTTAGGGTACAATATGTCTAAAGCTATCAAGATCTGCATGAATCAAAGCTAAAACTACTTCATACTTTAATAAGGAGTAATAAATACCCGACCTAATTGTTGTTTGAAAAGTTCGCAAAACATAAAAAAACCATTGTATTAGTGTAGCCAGTTTGCTTAGAAATAAATTTGCATTATAGCGTGAAAGGAACTTTCGTAAAAGGAATATCTTACAATTTTATACACACAGCTGCTATTTTACAGGTCCTTTAAAATTTAATTGAGCCGATAGCCCTGGCAGCTAGCGCTTCTTAAATCTTTAGTATTAGAATTAATTCGTAAGACTAAGTCAAATAAATAAATAATGAAATAATAAAATTTAAATTTAATTTACAAATATAATCAAACTCATAGTGCATTATTATTATGATCATGCCATTATTGTCTATATTTACGAAATTTGAAAAGTATTTACCTTAATTAAATTCAAGTCTTGCATAATACACATAAATACAAACTGCTATATTTATTTTCCATTTGCCTATTTAATTCAAAGCATAACCAATAAAGTGTTAAAATATTCCTTTTATTTTTGTTGTTTTGCTTTATCTTTATATTTTTGGACTTCATTGGCACTGCAAGTGGCACTAACAAGACACTTGTGGCCCTAACCCATTTGCCAGTGTCAACCTCAATAATGACAACTATGCGAATACAATAAAATCCAATTTCCCATTTAACTTTGTGTGAGCACAAAAAAAAAGAAAAAAAAAGAGTAAAGTGTAGTATCTTTGGGATGTTAACGATGATAGCGCTGCCTTTAGTAAGCTTCAATTCTATTTTCGTTTTCTAAACTAAAAGTTATTTTAAGAAAATTTGTTTTTTTTTCACAAAGTTTATGCAAATCTTTTTCCCGATCACACATTCAACTTTGTGCAGTTGCTGTGCAGATTATTTTAAAGGGTGTTTTTTATTGAGCTATAGAACTTTAAGTTGGCATCACTTTTTTAACTGGTGGCCATTTTGTCAGCTGTCAAGTGATTAATATTTAGTTTGGTTTGCCATTTCATCATGAACAGGTTGACAAAAGAACAACGCTTGCAAATCGTGCAAATTTATTTCGAAAATAATGGTTCAGTTCGCGAAGTTTACCGCAAGCTCCGTTTATTTTATGGTCGACATAATCGTCCATCAGAGCAATTAATTTGGATAACCATGGATCGTTTTCGCACTACGTTTACTCTATGTGACAATACGCATCCGCAGAGACGTCGAACAGTGCGCACCGAAGAAACAATTGCCGCTGTAGAGCAAAGTGTTGAAGAGGACCCGAATGAATCGATTCGCCACCATGCACAGCAATTGGAGCCGACTAACCGACTATTTTGTTCCCGAATTGGATGGCATGAATGTGGATGAGTTGTGGTTTCAACAAGACGGCGCTACATGCCACACAGCGCACGTCACAATCGATTTATTGAAGGAAACATTCGATGAGCGCATAATTTCGCGGAATGGACCTGTCAATTGGCCACCAAGATCGTGTGATTTGACACCATTGGATTATTTTCTTTGGGGATATGTGAAGTCGCTCGTCTACGCCAACAAACCAGAAACGTTAGGGGACTTGGAAGCCAACATTCGTGGCGTTATTGCCAACATACGGCCCCATATGCTCGAAAAAGTGGTTGAAAATTGGACCTGTAGAATTGGCTTTATTCGAGCCAGCCGCGGCGGCCACATGCCCGAAATCATATTTAAACATTAATGGCATAAAATTATCCTTCCAATAAAGCCAAATTGGTGGACATTAAAATGATTTTCTTGTGTTTTATTTCAATTCGAAGTTCTATACCCCTGAAAAAAACACCCTATATAATACTCATGTGTGTGGTGGCCATATAAAGGCTTGAAATTCCATATGAATGTGTTCTAAGGGACAACATATTGTCAACTCTTTCTAAAAGGAACCACAAAAAAATGAGGGAAAAAATAAATAGCAAAAGGTTTTAGGAAAAAATAGTAATCATGTTTAAGTTTTAAAAAAAGTAAAGAAAGTGCTAAAATTTTTTAACATCTTGTCTTTCTTGTTAAAGTTTAGTTTATTTTTTTGTCGAAATAAAGAAAGGTGTGTGCGACATTTGTTTTAAATGATTGATGATGGCATTGATGAAGACAAAGCATGGTAGAGTAGATGTTGCAAAAAATTTAAATATATGTATGTATGCAGAGGCTCTTCTCACAAGGAGTTTCACACTTTGACGGTTGATAACTTCTATACATATGTGAAACCAGCTGTTATTTATTTAGTATGAGTTGCCATATCACCATGATTGAGTATAGCATTCAACATGCAAAGGAAAAAAATGTTTTACCAAAATGGGCGTTGTGATCGGGCGATGCGTTGTGTGCTATTCGCTCATTATACTGTTAATGATTACAAACTGATTTTCGCCAGAGCCTGGCTTCACTAACTTTTATTATGGTAATTGTATCGTTATAATAAATATCCTCACAAAAACATCATTGTGAAAAAAGGCCAAGTTCCTGTCAAAAATTTCAGCCATCAAAAGCAGTGAGATATAAATTTTGATCAAGTTCTTGTTTGACACAATACCAAACACTGATATATGCTATGAATTATATAAATTTGTAATCGTAAGGGTGTCACATAATTTTTAGATAATCTGCTAACTTGGCAATATTTTTAACTTTCTAGAAAAGGAGAGAATAATGTTTATTTGTTCATTTCTTTATATCGGTAAAAATGTTGTCAACTTAGCAGATTATCTAAAAATTATATGACACCCTTACAGATTTATATAATTCATAGCATATTTCAGTGTTAGGTATTGTGTCAAACAAGAACTTGGTCAAAATTTATATCTCACTGCTTTTGATGGCTGAAATTTTTGATAGGAACTTGGCCTTTTTCACATTGATGTTTTTGTGAGGATCTGACTACTTTTTGAAAAATTTTCTATGATAACACTTTTTAAACTTAAAATTCGTAGGGTGTTTTATTTCTATTCATGATCACTGTGCCAGTCAAAGATTTCATAGTTACATAAAATAATGGCTAAGAGCGTGATGGGTGTTGAATTGTAGACCTTAAAAATGAATTATTGTGTTATTACAACGGGTCGCTAGTGTGTACGTAATTTGTTAAGAGTCGTCTGGAAAGAAACATGTGAAATAAAGCGTCAATTTTAGTGGGAGTGATCCCGCCTATTGTCTCAATATATTTACGTATTAAAGTCTGCTAAGCCGAAGTACATAAATCAAAAGGATATGCCCAATGTGCATACAAAGTTTCAATAGGGTAGCTGGTGCTTTAATTTTTGGATTTCCGATTGATTAAATCAATTAAGACTATTTGTCTACAAAATTTCAGCTTTCTACAATATAATATTACGTAAAATTTTTATGGCTCTGGCCCCGCCGACTTTTATATCTGTTAGTGCTTATAGTTCATGTAAAGAAAAACGTGAGTAATAGACTAAAAACTGCTAGGCCGAAGTACGTAAAAGAAAAAGCGAAGATTTATGGGTGTAGTCACGGCCACTTTACAAAACAGGAAATTTTTACTTTGGATAGCGCAATCTGTTTGAAAAGTTTCAATAAAATTGAACTTAATTTTGAGTTTACCTCGCTTGTTCCCAACCCTTGATTGAAACTTCTGGTTTCTTAGATTTTTCTTAGTGATCTCTGATCTAGATTAATTTGTGTACCAAATTTTTGCTCTCTAGTAGGAATTGGAGTTTTAACGGATGAAACTTCTTGGTTTTAAGATTTTCCCATTGGCTTACTCATCTTCTTTTACTTGTGCATAAAATTTCAGCTCTGTAGCGTGAATTATAACTTATAATTTTATAAGCATTACCCCTCCCACTATTTTAAACTCACAATATTGCTGTGAGAAGCGCTTATAATTCATACTAATTTTCCTCTAAGATATGATAGACCGAAATAAATTAAGCACAAGGCTAAAATTTTATGGGAGTGATCACGCCCACTTTTTTAGGTGACAGTTTACGTGTAACGTATATGCAAGGTTTCACTAAAATGGCTTAAGTTAAAAGCTGTATATTAACAGCCTTATTTATATAACTTTTTAAGGCTTTATAAAGGGGTTTTAAGACAAATTTTCATAAGCAATTTTTCTTAAAAAGCCTTAATAAGTTTTATAAATAAGGCTGTAAGTTTTCGGGTTCAAATAATAGTAGCGTGGCCCCACACATTCTGGTGATTTTTTTGGTTTTTAAGATTTTTCTAGTTGGTTTCTCACCTACACCTACTCGTGTATCAAATTTCAGCTCCTTAGCGCAACTTTTAATTTTTAATATATATGGGCATAACCATGCCCACTTTTCCAAACTCTAGATTTTTTGGGCCAGTGTTTATTATTTGTGTCAAGTTTCGTTGCAAACGCATAATTATACATACAGAAATAGTATATCTAAATATACTGAGGCGTAGTACACGAAAATGAGGTTGAAATTGTATGGGAGTGTCAACGCCCCCTTTTTAATGAAAATTTTTTTTCAATAAAATAGCTTCCATTAAGCGCCTTAGATTTGCCTTTTTAATTTTAGCTTTTATGGGCCAGCCCCGCCTTCCTGGCTAAAATTTTCGGATTTTTAAATTTTTTTAGTTTACTGCCCACCTAGACCTAGCTCTGTAGAAAATTTCAGCGCACTAGCACAAATTTTAATTTTTAATGGGCATAGCCCCACGCCCTTGGTTAAAATTTTCGGGTTTTCAGTTTTTTTCTAGTTCATTGCTCACTTAGATCTACTTGTGTACCAAATTTCAGATCTCTAGCTATAGCGGAAGTGCTTCATAATATTGATGAGTGAGTCAGTAGGTCAGTGAGTCAGTGAGTCAGTGCGTATGTCTTAAAATATACACTTTTTGCACCTCCATATCTCCGGAAACTTTTGTTGTAAAACTTTCAAACTTTGCGTATGAGGTAACATAAATTTATTCTAATTATTTAAATTTCATAATTTTACGGTCGCGGGGAATAAAGTTATGAGGGGGGTAAAAACAGCTCGAATGGCTTCCTTTAAATATACGCACTGCGTGCATTGGCCGGAACTTGGCCTGGCGCACTACCGTGCGCCTAGATAACAAAAATTTATTGACTTTGCTATCTAGCAACTTATTTTAAGGATGTTAGCGGTCAGTTGAAGTAAAAAAAGCGAAATCACAAGCTCAAGTTCAATCTTTTTTTAATTCTTATTTTGCCTTGCACTTATATTAAGATTTTGTCTTTTAATCTGGCGTAAAAGTGATAAGAACTGGATATTTCTCATGCGCACCATCTAAAAAACCCTCCGCAAACATTCGTGCAATCTGATAATTTATACATAATGATTGATTGGCTTTTCAAATTAATAAAAGACTGCTAAAATCTCATTCACGCTTGGCTTTTTTAAGCTTAATGATGAGAAGCGCTTAACAAAAAACCCTTTATCTACTTTCAAAAGAAAATTTGTGGCATGCTGTAAAATTATATCAATATTTTTTGTTATGCTTGCAAAGTGAATACATTATGGAAATAAGCGAGAGATGAGAATGTCATATCAATTAACTTCAAATTAACTTTAAAGCTAAATCAAAGTATGACTAAAGTTTAGAGAACAGCACTTACCGTGCAAAACATCTTAAGGAATGCCGCGGATAAGAAAAAATTCAAAAGTTTTTTTTTTACAAACAATTTATTATTAAATTTTCTTGTGCTAATAAGGCATCAATGGAAACTATCATAAATATTTTACTAATCCAACACTTTCCCCTAGATTTTAACTTAATATTTAAATACGTCATTCGCTAATTTTTAACTTAAATTTAAATTGTATTTAAATACAATTTAATTTTGTAAGTACTTAATTAAAGTTCTTACTATATAAAGTTGAAAGTATGGCAGCACTAAAAGATTTCCAAATATTATGGAAAGCTTTCACATACGAGTAAACAAAAAAGTTTGGTTATCAACATGTAGAAAATTAAAATTGCATAAAAACAAATTTTATGAAATCAAACGAGTATTTTAATGTACTTCTCTATTTATTTATTCCTTGATATGAAACTATGTATTGTATATATATATATATTTACGAAAATTAAACGATATGTTCACGTATATGTTTTCAACATAAACATATGGTACGCTCATAAAACTTAAACAGAATTTAAATACACAAGAATAGGCATTTAAGTTTTATTTAAATATATACTTTAAAATACAGTTTCTTGTTTGAATAGAACTTGAATTGTTGACTTGAACTTACCAAGTCAACAATTGGTCCTTTGTACATCAGTTATACTAGATTTTGTATTTGTGGCCTATAGAGTGGAGTTCATTTATAACGAACTCTGCCGCACATAACCAATTTGTTTCTTCATAGCGGAAGCAAATTTTTTTTGTGCCATTAAAGGTGGACAATTTTAAAAGCCAGCAGTTGTTTATTTTTGCTTTTTTAATATGCTTATAGAATATAAGAAAATATTTATTTTTATTTTAAAAACCTTGATTTTTTTTTAATTTTTATATCTGTGGCGAATTGTGTTTTACAAGACAATCTACTGAATACTCATATCTTATTCTTGTTATCTTAAACATAAACAGGTCATACAATAGTTTGTCGTACACTTGTAAGTTTCTTACGGTTCACAAGCATAGGTTAAAATATATTTTTCCGGCTACTATTGAGGACAATAAATAGAAAACCCTTCACTTTCCTTATTATAAGCGGAACCACCTTAATAAACTCTATGGACATACATAAAAAATAATGAAGTGTGTGATATTTCATTATGGTTTCATAAATAGCAAATTTTGCAACTACAGCTGCTGTTAAATATTATAATTAACACCATTATTATTATTAAAAGAGTATAGTTATTATACAATATATTAAAGATTCAAACGGTAGTCTTATGATTACTTAAAATTTTTGTTTGAAAAAAAAAAAACAAAAGTTCGAATCGCTTAGTAAACCAAAATATATTTAATTAGTAATGAACAAACGTTAATGGCAAGACTGTTGTTAGTTTACAGATCGTAAAATTTAGCTTTCATTACAAAAACAAAGCTTTCAGTAAATTGAAATACTATGAGTCAAAACAATTCACATATTCCATTTGCAATAAAAGTTGCGTATATAAAGCAGAAATCTACATCAGTTGACGCCACATACAGTGAACCAGAGCCTTCGAAAATAGCTAGTTGTTCCGTTCTACTACTTGTTTGTTAGAACACTTACAATTAACTTTGGTGTTATTTGTTCATTAATAATTATCGTATGTAATTTGTCTTACTGAGCAATACGAATTTTAGTCTGATCAAATCATAAATATAGAAACAAATGAAGTACGAAAAATAATAAATAAAATTAACTAAAAATAAAAACAATCATATTAAAATAATTTAAAACATTATGACACTATGGCACTTAGGGCCAACGTTTGAATCCCATAAATATATTTAATTTGAAAAACCTTTAAATATATTTATGGAAATAAGGAAAAAGTATTTAAGGCATATTTTACAGTTTCGTAGGAGAGCACTTTAAAACTTTAAAGTCGATTTTTAGAATTTTTATTTTTTGCAGTTAAATTGGGAAATCCGGTGTTCACTTTTTTTGCGAAAAATATTATTCTACCTAAAATAAAAAATACATTCAAAGTATAAGCCTAATTAAGCTACGAGTATTTTTTCATATGAGATTATAAATCGAAAAAAGATGAGAAGGAAGCCATTGCGCTATAACTGCTTAAAATATCAAGATTGCAAGGGGATAGTACTTACTCAAAACTAGCTTATCTCAACACCTTTTTTTTGTGCTACATTTTGCGATTATCGAGAAAAAAAAATTATGCGAACTTTTCCTTCCCCCACTGTAAACTAGTGTAAATAAAAAGAAATTATAAAGAAGTATAACGTAAGTTCATTTCTGTTAAATGCCAACGGCAAACGGTAAGGATGTGACTCGTATACATAATATCCTGCTATTACATTGTTGGTTGCAATGAGCTGAGTGTGGATTGCATACAAATTATAAACTGGGCTGTTATTTTAGTCGGTATATGGTTTTTAATAAAGCAACAACTAAATTAAAATTAAAAAGTAAATTATTTATATATTTTACATCATTTAAGGGCGTTTAAAATCATGTATGTATATAATTTTAAAAATAACAGATAAATTTCACTACATGGAAAACAAAAATAGTAAAAAAACGTATTTAACCCTAGACGCTCTTTCCTATTTTTATACCTTTAAGCAGTTTCTTCGTCGAATCGACGAAGTGCATTTTTTATCTAGCCCCAAACGCTCCTAATTAAAAAAAAATATAAAATTTTGGTTTTATTGGAAAAACAATTTAGTTTTTATTCGTATTAAACACAAATTTTGCTTATTTCAATGCAACTTAAAAATAATAAACATAAAAAATTACTTTAAGTTTTTTTTTTAAATTTTTTTTTCAATAGTTATTATTATTTCAGGGATTTGTTAAAATCTTAAAACCGACACTTAAAACTAAAAAATAAACTTAGTTTGGTTGGAATTTTCAGTCATTTAGTGCAAGAGGCACAGAGATCAATCGTCGATTTGACGAACACAAACTTAAAAAAAAAAACATACTTACACACGTCTAACGAGATTGCACATGTGCACACTTCAGCAGCTTGGCAATGACTAGATCTATAAGAAAAATGGGCACACAGCAATGAGTAACAAAGAAAATAAATGAGAAATCGTAAACGATGTTCGTCGATTCGACGAAGAAAGAGCGTCTAGGGTTAATGAAAATAAAATAAGAAAATTTCAAGCAGCTTTTAGTTTAAATATATACATATTTATATATTTCTATTAAAATAAGAAAGTGTGTATGTGTGTCTAAAAATATCTAAAGAACTTGGGGCTTACTAAATGCACAAATGCATTGCTTGAGTTTACGAGTCAAAATCGTTGCGCAAACTTAATAGGTTTGTCTAAATAAATTTCCATACCATGTTTAACATTTTATTAACGAGAGTGTAAAAATACACAATTGCACAGTTTCTGACACTTTTGAACATTCTCGTGAAAACCCTTAATATTTTAACATTTTTACAAATATGGTACTACATGGTACATACATATAGAAAATTAAGCTAAATATCTTTAATTAAGTTTTCAATATTTTAATGCAAATTGTAGACAAGCACTTCGGAATTTTTAAGTTAAAGAAGAAATAAATTCAGTAAAGTGCGACTCTGACTCGCGCACGTACGAACACTAGATATGTAATTTAATACAAACTTCGGTTTTTTCGGTTTTGGCGATTTTCTTAAGTTTTGGATCTTTTTTTAGTTTCGACACTTTATTTTCTCGTTTTGGCGATTTTTTTTTTTGGTTTTTGGCGTTTTTTCATTTTGGCGACTTTTTTTTTATTATTGGCGACTTTTTTCATTTCTGCGATTTTTCTTTATATAATTTTTTTTTTAGTTTTGGCGACATTTTCGCGTTTTGGCGATTTTTTTCGATTTTTGGCGTTTTTTTTCATTTTGGCGATTTTTTTCATTTTGGCGATTTTTTCGAATTTGGCTATTTATTTTAGTGTTAGATTTTTTTTTTAATTTTTGGCGATTTTTTTCGTTTCGGCAATTTTTTTTTTAATTTTTGGCGATTTTCTTTTTGGTTTGGCGATTTTATAATTTTCGGTTTTTTTTAGTTTTACCGTTTTTGAAAATTTCAAGTATTTGCCTCTTACGGTTTCCAAGATATAGCAAATTGTCAAAATTACATAGTCAAAATTGCATTAACTGATGGACCACCCTTTAATTTAAATTTTTTTAAATTTTAGTGTTAATTGTTGTAGTCTGTATAAAAATACACTAATTTTACAAATTTCAAGTTTCAATATACATATGTTCATACAATTGTATGTATATTACATGGGATTTTAACATTTTTCGTTGCTCGTTTTTGAACACCCTTTAAATTTTAATTTTCATGTATTTTTTGTTGTAGCGGCCAAGGTTCTACATACTCTGTCCAAATTTCAGATCCTTAGCTCTTACGGTCCCTGAGAAAATACCGTGTGACGGACAGACGGACAGACGGACAGCGTAGCGAAAACAATAGGGTTCCTTTTCATATAGTTTGTGTTTGGCAGCCGCTGATAACAGACTACCTACCTCGCCTTTTGAGAAGAAAATGGAAAAAGTGAATTTCGTGTGCTCATTAAACATTATTTTTTGCGAAAAAAAAAACCATCAATCAAACCAAGAAAAAGCTCGATAAATACTATGGAGACTCTGCACCATCGATTTCAATGGTAAAAAGTGGTTTACCGACTTTCGTTGTGGTCGCACAAGTACAAATGACGCTAAACATTCTGGACGTCCAATTGAAGTTAATACACCCGAAAATGTTGAAAAAATCCACGATATGGTGTGGGCCGATCGAAAAGTAAAAATGTGTCAGATTGTTGATGCCATAGTCATTTCATATGGCAGTGTGGTTTCGATTTCAAATGATCAGCTTGGTTTAAGAAAGTTGTCTGCAAGATGGGTGCCGCGTTTGCTCTAAATTGTCCATAAACGTAATCGTGTGACAACTTCAAAGGATTGTTTGGAGTTGTTTAACCGCAATCGGAATGAGTTTTTTCGGCGTTTTTTAACTGTGAATGAAACATGGATCCAATACTGTACTCCGGAGACCAAGCAATAGTCTAAACCTGCTCCGAAGAGGGCCAAGGTGAGTTTGTCGGCCAATAAGGTGATGGTAACAGTTTTTTGGGATACACGCGGGATAATCCATATCGATTGCCTTCAAAAGGAAGAAACAATAAACGGCGAATATTATGCCAACTTATTAGACCGATTTAATGAGGTTTTAAAAGGGACAAGACCCCATATTGCTAAATAATAAAAGTTATTTTTCATCAAGATAATGCATGACTGCACACATGTGAAGGCTCAATGGCAAAACTCTATGAATTGGGCTACGAAAAAGTGACTAATTCCTATTTCCAAACCTAAAGAAAAAACTCTTTGGAAAGAGATTTTGATCCAAGGAAAAAATAATGGCCTATTTGAAGGACCTCGAAAAATTCTATTTTTTGGGAGGGATGCAAGAACGTTAGACTAAGTGTATTGATATAAAGGGATATTATGTTGAAAAATAAATTTTTGTTTGTCAAAAGAACTGTGTTTAATTCCAAAAAAATAACGGACTTATTGATCCGCCCTCGTAAGTCATGTTGACTTCCACAAAAAAAAATTTTGGGACAATTTTTCATGCTATTTCATGTTAATTAACTAACATTCTTTTTTAAAGAATATATAAATTATATTGCAAAAAATAATGGCCATATTCATTAAAATTAATTAAGGTTAACAAAACAATTTTCATACAAACTTTTTTTAAAAGCTTTTTGTAAATCAAAAGTATTTTTTATGAATATGGCAATAACAATTTTGAGTTTTTTTTCACTATAGTTTCATTATAAATACCAAATGAACCTTTTTATTTAATTTTCAAAAACAGGCATTAAATTTTATAATATTTCTGTGTAACTTATTTTGATTTAAATGATACTTAAATATTAAATATTAGATAAAATTACAACTAAAAAAATTAAACTACTTAAAATCTTAAATTTTGTACATAATTCTATCATTATCCTTTTGATATCACCACATATTGCACTTCTCTGCCGCCACAAAGTCATTGTTACGCGAACACCCGAATATATCTGCAAACTCCACATGATTTGTAACCACCTGCGGCACCCTTAGGAAGGGTGTGTCATGAGTATCGTCATAGTGTATGCGTTTTGGATTTACTGCACAAAAAAACTGAGCAAATTTTATGAAAAATAATTGCTTATTGGTGAAATATTTTGATGTCCTAAGTCTTGGCTCTAGAGGCCGTTGAAAATACGAATCATAAGCCAAACGAAAACCACTAAAATCAGCAATTTTTTCATTTAAACTAATTGGTCGCTGTTTATTGAGACACTCCAGGGAGGACATGAAGGACTTTTTATCTGGTAAATTTTTTATAAATATTGAGGAGGGATTGCCGCGACTATCATATTGCAGGCCATTGGTGTCAAAGGCATGCAACATTTCGTGACCCAAAGTGTTACCCAGCTCGGCGTATAGGAAAATTTCATGAAAATCTAAATGAAATAAAGGATATTGCAGATAAGTGTGGGGTATTATTAAAAGGTTTGCTGAGGGCTGATAGGCGGGCGAACCGAAAGGCCAATGAAAGTAAGTGTGCTGAGGCGAAAGCCATTGCAAGTTGAGCATGTTGAATTTTTCCGTGCTTTGATGTTGCAAGGCATTCAAATGATTCCAATAGAAAAATTCTTTATAAATCTGCCAGGAAGCAAAGTATTCGGGATAAAATTGCTTATCTGCAGTCAAAGGCAAATTGCCAATATTTAATTTCATTTGATAGATCTTGTCTTTAAGAAATCGCACTTCCTCGTAAGACAACTCATGTGAGTGGTCAGTTATTATGTTAGCAAACTTAAGCTGCATGGTTTTGAATAGCTTTTGTACGATCAACTCGGTGGCATTACGTTGGACTTGAAAAATTTCCTGTTCATAGATATAATCCAAGGCCAAAGGCACCAACTCTCTCATATGCTGAATACATTTTAAAGGTGAAGAGACATGAGGCATTTGCTTTTCCAAATAACCCAAAAGTTTTAATTTCAATATGTGTATCAAGGTATCAGGGGAAGTTTGTCTTACTAGATCACTTAACTTACGGAAATATTCTAAATTAGCCACCTTTAAGGGTAAATGCTGTAGATTTTCAACCCCCACAATAGCGGAGAAATAAGACTTAAAATCAATGCGAGAAACCTTAAGCTGCAGTTCTTCTATGGAAATTTTTACAGCATAATTTTGCTTGTGATTTTCGTGTAGAGCAGCCAACTTCTGGTTGAACTTTTGTATATTTTGTGATAACCAACGTGCTCTTTTGCTAAGAGAATCATCCATCGCATCTAAGAGCTTCTGTTCATAAGAAGTAAAACCCAAAGTTTGCAGCTTATCCATGTGCACATGAAAATGTGTGGCATTGTGATTTTTCATGTCAAGCGTTATAAGAAAACCATTAAAACCAATTGT
This sequence comes from Tachina grossa, assembly GCA_949987645.1. Lineage (NCBI taxonomy): Eukaryota > Metazoa > Arthropoda > Insecta > Diptera > Tachinidae > Tachina > Tachina grossa. Next base: position 169,143,673 of record OX465275.1, read on the forward strand.
TTGCAGGCGTCCCAAGGTAGAAAATATATTCCAAGACTTTCGTGGCCGCCATATATCTTGCACAGTGGGCCATTCTTCTCCATCCTGAGGTTTTATTATTCTCAAATACTCCAAAGCATCGAAGCTTTGCTGTTGCTTGCAGGTCTCATAATACTCATGGACTTTATGATAAATTTCATTTAATTGCTTTTTATGCTGAAATTTTTTCTGCTCCAATAAAGTTTTCAATTTGCGATTGAGCTCATATTCCAAGCTGCCAATGGTGTCTAAATAGGGTGCCTTGGAGGGCAGCAAATTTTCCCAATTTCCGCAGGCATATTGATAGAAATCTTGGCAAGGACTTGCTCTCAAATTCATATAACTTTGCATGGTTTGCAAAATTTTTCGATTGCTGTCTTTCACATGACCCAAACGTGCCCAACACCAGGGAAATAATAGACAGCACAAGTTTATTTTAAAAATTGTTTGCAAATGCATTACAAACAAGTCTTTATAAAAATCTTATACTAAATTTGTTAGTTTTAATTTTTTTTTAACTTTGTTTAATTTTAAGTTTTATTGCAAAAATCTTATTTATACGCTTCCCAATTCTTGTCACTTCCCTTTTCATTTTGTCACTAATTCGAATTCTTAAATTTCTTTTTCAGAGATTAAACAAAAAATATAAAAATAATGCTTCATGTCTTTGATTTCTGGCTTATCTTGGCAAAGCTCACCTCTGACTGAACTTATCGATAATTTCACTTACGACACCAAACAAATTTATTTTTTTATAATTTCTATGACGTGATGAAAAAAATTAAATACTTTTCAATTGTTGATATCAAAAACTGATAAACATAACAAAAAGCCATAATCATTCAGCAGATAATTGTCTGATGGAACTATTATTCATATTGAAATTACTTAAAGTTGGATTTGGATTCACTGCAAACTTGCTATAATGACTAAATAATTGTGTAAAATAAATCTGTTAGATTTAAAGATGGAATAAGAGGAGAAGATCGGCACTTCTATATCTTGTACATCTTTGGTGAAATAGATATGTAAATTAAATTTAAACTATATACGAATTTTATTATGAACGCTATCATATAAATTAGAGAAGCCCGCCTTATATTATTCCAACACAGAAACTGAGACTAAAAACACACCTTCTGCTTTTATATAAGACAATAGGCTTACAGATAAGGTGTGAGTCAAAAGTTGTTAAGTCAAAACAAATTGTTTATATACATGATCTAAACGAAATATAAAGGTACAGCCTTATAGTAGTGTTGTTGTGCAGCCTGCTATGGTCTATGTGTTTCATGCCTAATGAAAAAATTAAATATTAAATAAAGTATTCAATTGGAGATATCTTTTTTAATTCAACATTCATGTGCTCTTCGAAAAAACTGATAATCGGTATAAAAATAAAATAAAACGACAACAAGAAATATTTTTTAAATCAAAAATATATATTCAGTTAAGCTCAATAATTGTGTTTGGATATTACTACTTTAGTTTTGTTTTAACAATGACATCCATATTTTGTTCAAGTGTCTTTGCAACATACAACCCTAAACAATAAACGACTTAATATACCTCTCCATCAAATATTAAGTTAATAAAATAGAAATACAAATATTAGTATAGTCTTAACAAACTTCTAACAAATATCTTCATATTTACATGCAAAAGTTTATATAGTCAAACATCTGTTCTGCATGTTTTAAATTGTATGTGTGCAACATTCATCCTTTAAGGAAAGAGAAAAGCCAAAATATGAGACATCCCCGCAGGAATCTTGGAGCTAAATATCTGCAGGTCATGACTTTTGTAGACCATTTTGATAACTTTGTTAACTGAGCATCTACATATTAATATTTGCTTCTGATGAGTAGAGAACAATGTGACAGATACTTACTCCCGGTGGAGCCAACTGAGTGATAATTTATAGACGTCATAATCTATTTTATCCAAAGAGAATTTTTAATTGTGCTGTGGTGCAATATGATAGTATATCTAGGCGCATGGTAGTGCGCCAGGCCAAGTTCCGGCCAATGCACGCAGTGTGTATATTTACAGGAAGCCATTCGAGCTGTTTTTACCCCCCCCCTCTTAACTTTGTTCCCCGCGACCGTAAAATTATGAAATTTAAATCATAATTAGAATAAATTCTTGTTACCTCATACGCAAAGTTTGAAAGTTTTACAACAAAAGGTTCTGGAGATATGGAGGTGCAAAAAGTGCATATTTTAAGACATACTCACTGACCTACTGACTCACTCATCAATATTATGAAGCACTTCCGCTATAGCTAGAGATATGAAATTTGGTACACAAGTAGATTCAGGTGAGCAATTAACTAGAAAAAACTGAAAACCCGAAAATTTTAACCAAGGGGGCGGGGCTAGCCCATAAAAATTAAAATTTGTGCTAGTGAGCTGAAATTTGCTACAGAGCTAGGTCTAGGTGGGCAGTAAACTAAAAAAATTTAAAATCCGAAAATTTTGGCCAGGAAGGCGGGGCTACACCCATAAAAGCTAGAATTAAAAAAGCAAATCTAAGGCGCTTAATGGAAGCTACTTTATTGAAATTTGGTATACATACTGCGATAGGGCAAGCCTAAAAATTTTTCATTAAAAAGGGGGCGTTGACACGCCCATACAATTTCAATTATGCGTTTGCAACGAAACTTGACACAAATAATAAACACTGGCCCAAAAAATCTAGAGTTTGGAAAAGTGGGCATGGTTACGCCCATATATATTAAAAATTAAAAGTTGCGCTAAGGAGCTGAAATTTGATACACGAGTAGGTGTAGGTGAGAAACCAACTAGAAAAATCTTAAAAACCAAAAAAAATCACCAGAATATGTGGGGCCACGCTACTATTATTTGAACCCGAAAACTTACAGCCTTATTTATAAAACTTATTAGGGCTTTTTAAGAAAAATTGCTTATGGAAATTTGTCTTAAAACCCCTTTATAAAGCCTTAAAAAGTTATATAAATAAGGCTGTTAATATACAGCTTTTAACTTAAGCCATTTTAGTGAAACCTTGCATATACGTTACACGTAAACTGTCACCTAAAAAAGTGGGCGTGATCACTCCCATAAAATTTTAGCCTTGTGTTTAATTTATTTCGGTCTATCATATCTTAGAGGAAAATTAGTATGAATTATAAGCGCTTCTCACAGCAATATTGTGAGTTTAAAATAGTGGGAGGGGTAATGCTTATAAAATTATAAGTTATAATTCACGCTACAGAGCATAGCATATTTCAGTGTTAGGTATTGTGTCAAACAAGAACTTGGTCAAAATTTATATCTCACTACTTTTGATGGCTGAACTTCTTGATAGGAACTTGGCTTTTTTCACATTGATGTTTTTGTGAGGATCTAATATATACATATAGGAATATATATGATCCAAAAAACTACCTGGTCAATATAGCAACGTCAGTAGTCGATTCCCAATGACATGTGAGTGTATTTTGGAAAAGTTATTATCTAGATTATAATTCGTCTATTTTAATGGTTACAAAGCCAATAGTGATTGAGTCAGCTTCCAACAGGGTTGTTATTGCTGCAAAGTCAATATTTATATTGGTCAATATAACTATGGGAATAACATCTCTCTTGTGTTCGTATTTTATTTCATATTATATTTTTGTTTAACCTTAACATTTGTATATACAATATCATCAGCATCATCATCATCATCAGAATAATCGACAACACAATCACTTCATCAGGCATGATGGCAATAATCATGGGAAATATGCTTACAAACACATACAGAAATATACTCAATATTTTTAAGTATGTGTGTGCTATTAATCAGTGAATATCTTAAAGCAAAAAAAAAAATTATGTTTAAATGATAGATATTAAAATGATGTATAGTAGAGCACTTTTCAACAGCTTCTTATGCTAGATCATTACTCAGGAAATAATTTAACTTCATTTGAATTAAAAAAGGGATCAATAGATGAAATTAATTAATGCGGACAAAGTACTTTACTAAATCAAATCGATAAGTATTGAACTTATTACATAATGAACGTGAGCTCTCCTGTGCCAATTAAAAGCATAAAAGTTGCATACTTAAGGCATATAATATATTTGGTGAGAGGGGTGAGAAGATTGGGGAGGGGTACACAGTTTCATGTGCTCTGCAATTCTCTTTTGATTTGATTTGTTAGTTGTATTTGACGTTTTTTATAATTTTATTTTTTCAGTTGTATGAAAAACAAAATTGAATTGTTAATTTTTTAGAGAAATTTGTGGTATAATAGAATTTTTGAATGCATAATTGCAAAATTAGAATTTCCTAATGTGGACACTTATGCAATTTCAAAGCAAAATTTTAAGAAATTGCAGCAACAAAAATTGCAAGTCTGGACGAGGACTTGCAAACTACACACAATTTTTTAACTTTTGATTTATCACATGCCTAACTTTCTGTTTTGCGTACACGTGAAAATGTAAAGGACTTTTAAATAAAAACTCGTACCGAAATAGCTTTAGTGGGCGTGAAATTGTTCAAATCCTTTACGGCGAATACGGCATATTGAATATTAAGCCCAGATTTTTTATTTTTTTGTATAAATAATTCCCCAAAAAAAAAACCCGGATTCAATGCAAAGATCTTAAGGAAGAAGATCAGAAGTATGTGAAATATAAAATTAACGGCTTGTCCCACGATTTCAGCAAAAATCGTTAGATAGACAACTTGTATTGCAAACAGCAATAACATTAAGGGCTTGTCCCACGATGTCACCAACGTTCGACTTGTCGCACACTTACATTCAAAACAAAAACAAATTTTAAAATTTTGTTGTTATTTCCAATATAACTGTGCGACAAGTCGAACGTTGGTGACATCGTGGGACAGGCCCTAAAAAATTTGCTTTTGTTTTCATTATAAGTATTCAATCGAATTATTTCTGGTATTATCGTGGGACAGGCTGTAAATTTTAAGGGGCGTGTCATTTTTTAAGTGCAAGATTGTGTATTTTTCAGAGCTCAGGAAGCGTGTTAAGTCCTGTAAAATCGGTAAAGTAAACAACTTAAAATAAATTATTAAATTTTAACAGGCGTGACTACGCACATTTTTTTTTAAACGAAGGATTGTTTATATTTTAGAGCTCAAGGTGTGTGGTTAGTTTCGTAAAAATCGATTGAGTAGAATCATGTAAAATATTATTACTAATTGTAGTGGGTTTAATCCCGCCCATTTTTTAACTTTAAAATTATGTAATTATAATACCCAAAGGTGTTTGTTTCGCAGCAATCAAATAAGTATAATATCATAAAATTATATTAAAAAACTTGTGGTCGTGACCCTGCCTACTTTTGTAACAATGGAAATAGCATAAGATGAAAAAAATAATAATTTTTACAACAGGTCTAAAATGTACCGAATTATAGAGTAAAACCGTCAAAAAAATTAGACGAATTGACAACGTCTTCCTTTTTTTTTTAAGTCAGTTAAAAATAAACTATGTATGTACAGCCTATTTGATTTTTTATACGTAAAGCCCATTTAGTTTTTCTGTATGAAAAATCGACAAACATCCATTTAAATATTTTGTATGAAAAATGGATTATAGACCATTTATTTTTTTATGATTTTTTTTTTTAATTTTTCTTATGAAAAAGGGTGGATATACATATATTTATTTATTGTATAAAAGATTGACGATTTAATTTTTTGCATGAAAAATTAACGAAAATTGACGATTAAATTGATTAAGTTTATTTAATTTTTTGAATGAACGACAAAAATTAAAAATTTGATATCTTCTAAACGGCTAGGCTAATTTTTTTCACACACAGCCAAGAACCCTATCGATTAAGTTACCTTTCAAACCCAGAAACTACAACAAAATTGGTCCAGCTGTTTGGTCTCTACGTTGACTCAGATAGATACACAGACACAAACTAAAAACTTATAACACCCCATTTTTTTGGTCGGCGGTTAAAAAGGATGATATATAGCCATTTTAATTTTTTGCATGAAATAAATTTTTGAGTGAAAAATTAACGATTTACATATCGATGGCTTAATATAAAAAAGGCCTAACTCGAATTTTCGATATTTTACAGGAGAAGCAAAAAACTGAAGAAAAAATAAAGCATTTACATACAGAAATAGTTTTTAAGTTGCCATAAGTCCTTGATTTTGAACTGTAACGTACTAAGATCTTCAAGGAGAATGCAATTATACGTTGTCGCCCAGAAACCATTAAAAACGCGATTTCGAAAAAAATTGAGTTAGGCCCTTTTTATATTAAGCCATCGATATAGTCCATTTGATTATTGCATGAAATAACTTAATGTGTGAAAATTTAACGATGTATAGTCAATTTTTTTTCCTGAAAAATGGACGATGTATAGTCCATTTAAGTTTTTGCATGAAAATTGCCGATTACATTTTGCATAAAAAATTGACGACCTATAGTCCATTCAATACAATACAATACACAATATTTTGCATGAAAAATGGACGATGCTTAGTCCATTATATTTTTTGCCTGAAATAATTTTTTTTTGTGGAAAATTAAATTAATTTTTTGCATAAAAAATTTTTAAATTATATATTATTATTATATTTTTTGCATGAAAAAATTTTTTTGTGTGAAAAATTAACGATGTATAGGCCATTTAATTTTTTTTTTCGTATAAACTGGATGGTGCGTAGTCCATTTATCTTTTTTTTTTGCATAAAAAATTGGTCCATTATATTTTTTTGCATGAAATAATTATCGAACGGAATATAATTTTTTGCACGCAAAATGATTTATTTGTTTGCATGAAATAGTATGAAATAGAAGATTAACTAGACTTAATAAAATTAAGCTTTATAATGCTGAATTATATATGTGCCAGTTAGAATTTGCAGTTATTAAAATGAAACATATGTGAAGAACGGATCACACGAGAGTATAATTATGCGTCACAAAATTTTGATTTTAATGCAAGAACATCAAAATTTAAAAGAACACTGATTTTCTTAAGTTGACTTAAGGCATTATTTCATATTGAAACACAGACATATACATACACATATCTAAACATATTAAGCTTTTAATATTAAAATAACAATAAAACAAACAAAAAACTTTGTTACGGAAAAGGTGCAGTTTGCTAACCTTTTGTGTTGACTATGCATCATTTTGCAAAGATTTATTTTAGAAACTGTGTACATTTATTTATATGCATTTTATGTAGATATTTATGTATTATTCTTTCATAAGGGACCCTGTTCAACATTTGTTACTTTTTCCCAATTTTTTTTACTCACTTGTAATTTTCTTCTCATTTATTTATTTTCGTTTTTTTTTATTTACTTTAAAATTTTATATTTTCGTTTTATTTCGTTTGGCCGTGCATTTGATACATAAATTTCCCACATTCATATACAAGTTGCTACATGCGACGTCAGCCAGTAACTCATCAGTAACAGAGAATTGTACATATAAATATTATCTGCATATCCATCAAAATCAACATCATGTGAATTGACAACATCAGATGCATTTTACACATCACGTAGTGGTTATAACGAATACAACATGTTTTTTTTACTTCTTTCAACTTTCTCAACGAAAGAGTAAAAAAATATATGTATGTATAATAATATTTCATATATGTATAAAAAAAAGAAAAATAAAAATCACATGTGCAAAGGAATTATATTAAATATAATTTTTCTTTCGCTGTCTAAGTCTCGCAGGAGGTTTTGAAATTATATGTATTGCAATGCCAGCAAAATAAATTAAAGTTAAAAAAATTACAAAATTTTATGCAAGAAGCAAATAGTTTGTTCTTAACTTAGATTTTTGTGCATATTTGGATGCGCGTTTGGATGTAAGTTTGTATTTACATACTTATGATCAGTTTGTTAATATATCTTACATACATACATATACACATACATGTGTATGTAAATTTAGTTTGCATATGGCTTGACATTTAATGAATAGATTTTTACATTTTTGGATTGTTGTTTAATATTTAATATTTCGTTAGATTCAAAGAGTTTCTTGAAAGTCCTACCTACATTCATTATTATTATTAATTAAAGAACTGTTATGAATATGTTATAAACAGCCTTCTGTATATATGTATACATATGTATAGTTGTTAGTAACAGAGTAACAGCAGCTCTGAATGATGCCATACTGTATTGTTTAACAGTATAACGGAAGTAATATGGTAAAATTACATCAGACTTAGGCGTTGAATATTTTAATTTTCCCTTTAAATATGCATTCTGCAAGTTTAGAAAAAAAAAGATAAGATAAGATAAGTTTATTGAAGATAATCAAAAATTCTCGTATACTTATTTATATGGAAAAAGAAAAAAGCATTCAAATTTGTTTTCGTTTTTCGTAGCTAAGTTAATGTACAATCATTGGGTTCTTATAGGATCTGTAAATTCCTTAGACCAACGTTTGATGAAAGTGGACCGGTCACGAGCTTTATTTACCATCATGATACTAAGTTTGTTAAAATTTATTAATTTACAATCAAGCATAATTACTAAATCAAAAAACTCGGTAACTAACTCAAGCTGATTTCCAACCAACAAAAAAAAAAAACCATCAGCATTCCAATTTCGTGGAAATTGCATTTGTTAAAATTTTTTTAGTTTAAGGGCAAACACAAATTAGTTAGGAAATTATTGTCATTTCTTTTTATTATGATAATATGGTATGGTTTAATTATTTGAGGAACAAAATATCGGCACACCTCTATCCGATGGTCCAAATTTTCGATGACGCTGAGGTGTAATTGAGGTTCTATGCCGGTATTTAGCTCTTGATTTGCTGCTGGCTTATCGAAGTACACCTTTTCTATCAAATGAACCCAAAGAAAAAAGCCCAACTGTGTCAAATCACATGATCTTGGCAGCCAATTGACATCACCACCACGTGAAATAACACGGCCATTGAATTTGTCGCGCAAAAGAGCCATTGTTTCGGTAGCTGTGTGATAAGTGGCACCGTCCTGTTTAAATCACATATCGTCTACATCCATATCTTCCAATTCAGGCCACAAAAAGTTCGTTATCACATTATCACAGTAACTGCCTGGCCGGCCTCGTTTTGGAAAACAATATGGCCAGATGATGCCGCCAGCCCATAAACCGCACCAAACAGTCACCCTTTGTTTGTTCATTTGTTTTTCGATAAAAATTCTTGGATTATCATTCGCCCAAATGCGGCAATTCTGCTTATTGACAAATCCACTGAGGTAAAAATGTACCTCATCACTGAAGATGATTTTCTTCGATATGTATTTTGATTTGAACGCCCATTTTCATAATAAGCCTGATTGTGTATCTTTCCATGGTTAAAATTTAGTATGTAAATGAAATGCAGAAAAAGCTTGACGTTTAGGTGTGGTTCACATTCAACATCGGCCCTTAAAATTTAACCACCTTTTATAACAATATGACTACTATTGTAATTCTTTACTGAAGGACTCATAACAACATATCTTCTGTAAAATTCAGCCACCAGTTGTTTTCGTATGACAAAAGAATGAATGTTGGCGACAATATTTTGAAAAAGGTTATGTAAAGTACGCTAGAGATAAAAGTTTTTGAGTTGCCTTTAAATAAGTGTTTTGGAAGATATGTCAAGTCAGTTGAAGAACATATCGTCTTTAAGGATCTTAAGCAAGAAACTATGTAGTTTTAAAGGAAATGCAGAATTAAATTATTTAATTTTTTAGCAAGCAAATATTTAAAAATTTTGTAGCATGACCTTAGCAACTTTTTACTGAATCTTTAATTACTGTTATAAAATTTATTTCATGTTAATTTTATGTTGTATATACAGTTGAATTCATTTCACATTTGTCAACTTGTCAGCTGATCACTCTCGACTTAGACCTTTTAGAAAACACAAAATGTTACGAATGTTATAAATTTTACTATTTAAATTTTTCAACTAAATTCCACATTTTTTTAGGAAAGTTCATTTGCATATAGAAAGCACCATATGCTTTTGTAGTAAATAAGAAAATAAATGCATCAACATGTCCTTATACGTAGCTGTATATAAATGTATGTATATCATTACGTGCCTCAGTCTGGTTTTTAAGTATCTTTCAAATTTGTTATTTTTCCATTAAATGAGCAAACATATTTTGGCATATTGACATACATGTTGCATCCAGATGCCGATATATACCAAAACGTTCATATCATTCGCTGACTACTGTAACATTAAAGGCAAAAGTGAAATATGTAATAAATGAATGTTAAAGCGATAGCGGCATATAAAAAGTGAAGTGAATTGAGAAAATATATAACAATACAAAAGATATGAATGCTTATCATAATATATTTATTTATTGACATTCAAAAAGGAAAATCTCTTTGAATATCGTATACATATGTATATATGCTGAGGAGCACTGCACAATACTCTGATTGTGATCAAGTGCAATAGCATTGAGAATTTGTGCTTTAACTTCAGAAAAAAAAATTATGATAATTATTATCAAGGCTTGAAGCTATTTCGGACGCTTATAAATTAATATGCTATTGGAAAAGAAAAAATATAGTTGAATGTAATAAAATAAGTTTAAATGTATTTTGAGAGAAAAATTGCAGTAAGTATATTTAAAAATTTTTTTTGGTAATGTTAGTCATTAGAAGGAGTTTTTAGATCTATTTTAAGCTTCTAGGCTTCTGAATATTAAAATTTCATGATCAAATTCTCATTATTTAATGGTACAATGTAAACATATTTGGCTTCAAGGAGTCTACTCTATATTTCAAATCGAATGAAAATGCTTTCGAATTTGTATGTTATTAACATTACAATTCGAAAGCATTTGCTTCCGTTTCGAATTAGAGAGTAAGCATAGGCGTAGCTAGGCCTTTAATATTAAAAAGTTCTATATTTTAAAATTACTCATGAAAATCACCAGAAAATCACTTTTCGAATAATCGCTAAATATACATACTTTTATTAGATAACAAATACCCAAAAAACTATAAGTTTACAGTACTTCAAAACATCACAAATAGTAAACTCCATGTGAATTTATAATGAATGTGTGTAGATATGTATGTGTGTATGTAGCTTTCAACAAATTCTTAATAAAATTGTATTAGTGTACGTAGTTAGTAGTAAGACAACTTGTTTTAAGGTGTTCTTAAGATTTTCTACTGTCAAATTGTTTGTAACAATAGCCACCAATTTTTATTTAGAGCAAAATTAAAAAAATAGCGAAAAATTATGATCTGCAAATACCTTGTATATATTCATATACTATATATACTCGTACACACACATGTATGTATGTATGTATGCATATTTATGGTTCAATCGAGGGCTGCCAGATAAAATGATGGAAAAATCACCGAAATCCCGATAAAATATAAAATAATCGTCATTTCATGTCGTCAGAATCGTCAGAAAATCGAACAAATCAAAATTTCCTCTTTAAACATGTATACATATGTTTTATTTTTATTAGAAAACAAAACAAAACAATTCATGTTCATATACAACTTTGTTAGACTAGTGGAAAACTTGTGAAAAATATTCCTAGGTACAAATTTTGGTATCAGTACTTTTGATGACCGAAATTTTTGATAGGATATCAACTTACACAGGTCAATATATCGTTGATCTCAAATGGAAAGGCCCTAACGCAAATAATTGTAACTTTACAGGAGAAGGTAAAACATAATAGAAACTGTAATATTCAAAATGTAACTTTTTTGTACAACTGCTTGTAAAGCGCTATTTTTTACAATATTGCAATAAGTTTTTGTGATGAGGTGTCTTAGTGTGAAATTTATTGAAATCACTGAAAAACTCAACTATCGATATGTATGCATGTATATATATGCACATACAATTTTTTTCAATTGAACACGTATACATACATACATATGTTTGTACTTATTTATGTATGTATGTTCATTCATCGCAACAATATAGTATTGATTCAGAACTTCAATATTGGAAGGGTAACTAAATAATAAATGGCAATTTTCTATTTTTATTTACGCACCAACAGATAATTTTTTTTTTTAAATTAAATAATAAATTATTAAGAAATGAAATCATTTCTTTTTTTGTGATTTGAACGGGCTAAAGTTCGTATCGCTTTTTAAGCCAAATTACATGTGATAATTATTAATGAACAGCCGTTTTCGAAGGCCACTAAACCTTAATCATCAGCGTTCTTTTTGTGTTTGGTCCATTGTGTGTGGTGTCAGTTGATGTAGATTTCTGCTTCATATACTTAGCATTTTATTGCAAATGGAATATGTGAATTGTTTTGATTCATCTTATTTCAATTTGCTGAAAGCTTTTTTGTATTGTAAGCTCAATTTTACCATCACTATATTTACAACAGTCTTGCCATTGTCGTTTTGTTCTTTTTACTAATTATACACATGTTACTTAATTTGCTTATTTTTTGTTCTACTTAAGACAAACTTTTTTGGTTTGTTACTATTAAGTATATTTTTATTTTTTGCCACAGGCCCATGGCTATTAATTTTTAGTTAATTTTTAATTATTATTCGAACTCTATTTGTTTCTATATTTGTGATTTGAACGGGCTAAATTTCTTGCATGTATCTTTTCAAAATATTGTATTCAAATATAGTATATACATAAATAATTTTTCCATAAGAACATATAAACTTTTTTCTAATACATACTTCACTTTTTGTCTATAAATTGTTTTTGTTTTGAATGTTTTGTTTTTCTATTTTAATTATAACTTAATTTTTGTTATTGAAACTGAACTGTTAATTTATGTTTTAACTTAAATAAAAATAAAATGTTAAATAAAAAAAATCTGTATAAAATTTTTTAAACGCACTAATAATCCCAAAGCAATATTTTACTTATTAATATTTTACTTATTAAGTAAAATATATTTTTTTAATTTCCAATTTCAATGTATTTTTTATAAAAAATATATATTTAACTTAACAAGTAAAATATTAATTTGGGATTATTAGTGCGTTTAAAAAATTTTAAGCTTAAATTTTAACAATTCCCATAAAAAACACTAGTAAAAAAAATTGTGTTTGCCCCCCCCCCCCCCCCAGAAAAAATGTCCAGCTACGCCAATGAGAGTAAGGCCCCAGAAAAAAACACATCATCATCTTATTCTCATTATTTTTTTTTTTGTAATTCACTGCAGTGAACAAAATACTACGAAAGAAACAAACTTTCCCCAAAGTTTTGATATTGAATTTCTTCTTTTAGCAGCGATTTGCTCAATATATATATATATATATATATATATATATATATATACATTAGCTTGGGCATTATTTTGTTATTTATTTCTTTGATTTCTTATATTCTCTCTACACAAATCAGTTCAGTTTTATGTAAAAAAAAGTACAAAAAATTTAGTAACGATAATTTGGCGTTTATGGGGTGCGTTCGCCCCTCAAAGTTGGCCTTCAAGTTCTCGTATATCTAAGACTATAGCATACTTTTTGGCTTTACAAACTTATGAAGCATACATATCGTCGGTTGGTTATTGGTTGGCTGCAGACATAATGTATTTTGAATATACTTTGCCGCAAACCAATAACCAACCGACGATGTTCAGCCTTATTGTGTAATACGTTGGCGATGGAAATTTTGTCGATTTTGTAATACGCCTTACCTTTTTTCCTTTTATTTCATTTTAGTTTATTCAAAGCTTTCAGTTAAAGTACAATTTTTAAAATTTTAATTCATGAGTTGATCTTTCGTTATATTAATTTTTTATATTTAAATGAATTTTTTATTTATTTTGGCATCATTTAACAAGTTTAATATTTATGCGTCATTCTTTATATTTATATATTTATTTTATATGCATGTACGTATGAAAGTAGTATGTATGTTTATATGTGAGTGTGTTATTTAGTTGACTAAACTGTGTGCGCTGTGTGCGTATGTGTTCATGGGTATGTGTGTGTTTGTGTAAAGATTTCTGCTTATTTATTACATTAGCTTTAGCTTGCCATAAATATATATTTTTTTTATTAATATTTAATTGATATATTTTTATTAGTTTTATCTCACTTTAATTTCAGTTTCAATATTTCTTTAATATTTATTTTAATTGTAATTTTTAAAAAATATATGTACTTGGGTATAAAATTAATTGTTTAATATTAATACGATTTGATTTAATTATTATAGTTTTCGTTTAATCTCTGCTTATTAATAGGGTTTGCTTTTATTATTATTATTATACAAATTTAAAAATTAATTTATAAATAAATAATTTAAATGATCTATAAATAAATTATTTAATTTCTCATAAATTGTTTTTGTTGCTCAATGGCAATAAAGAAAAATTAATTATAAGCTAACGAGTAACTAAAACTGAATTAAAATGTTTATTCAGCATTTATATGTGTGTAATGATTTGTATATGAGTTATATCTGAATTTCTGAATTATTTTTTTATAGATGGAATAAAATTATTTTTTTATTTAATTCTCATTAAACCACAAACTACACGTATGCAAAATAATAAGGATTTCTTTTTTGTGAATAATTAAAGTATTTAAGTGACATTTTTGATAAAATTTTTATTGAAGCGTTAATAAAGGTTTTCTTTTGATTTTCGTTACAAATTGCCACAAGTGATGATCTCTATTAGATATTAAAATAGTCAGACTCAGTGTCAGGTTAGTGCAAGAAATAGTGTAACTATTATTCATCCATATCGAATTTTGTTTTCGAAAATAATTTTCTTAAAATTTGTTTACATTTGTTTTCGAATATTTTTTAAATTCTTTTCAAAAATGTATTTAAACTTTTTTTTAGCAATTCACAGATTTTTTTCAGTTGACACCTTTTATTATAATATTATAAAAAAAATCAATTAAAAATTTAATTAAGACAATTAGGCTTTTTTATTCTTTCGAATAACAAATTAAAAAAAATTTATTTTTTTTAATTTTTTCAAACTGTTTTTGAAAGTTTTGTTCTGCTAAAATTGTATTTGAAAAAAAGACAAATTTCAATCAAAATTATTTTTGAAATCTTTTGGTTTTATTTTTCAAATGAATTGCGCAAATATTTTATAAACTTTCAAACTTCTTCTAAATAAATGTTAAGGAGATTTTGTTTAGATTTTTTTATTTTTTTTTTTATTTTTTAATAAACTTGTTATCAGAGTTGTTAAATCCAGCCGTGGTATCAATTGATTTAACTTAAAAAATATATTAAAAAAACATATTAACCTTTATCTAATACTCGTATGCATAAAAAACGCAAAAGTGAAACTAATATTCGCAAATCCGGTAACTAATTCTCTGCAGTCTTTGTACTTTTTTTTAGTTTTCAAATTAAAATATAAAATAATATTCATAAGGGTAAAATCAAATATAATTTAAGTGTAAGTTTTACAAAAATTTTCCCCAATTTTCAAAAATTATCTTAAATTTTGTTATTTCTTCTCAAAGGTTGTTTAATATTTTTTTTTTTTAAATAATTGAAATTTTTAGTTGAACACTTTTCAACTATTTTTTCGAAATTCTTTATAATATTTAAAGTTCAAAAAAAAATTTTTTTTTTCAAATCTTTTGTATTTTTTTAATTTTTATTTTCATAAAAAATAAAATTATTTTTAAATCCATTTTAAGAAAAATTTTTTTGAAAATTTTTAAATAAAATACATTTAAAACTCATTTTAAATTTTATGAATATAGGAATTTATTTCTTCGAAAATATTTTAAAATCTTTTTCGCAAATTTTTAAATAAAATTTTATTTTAAATTTTTTAAAATTTTAATTTTTCCATTTTTTTTTTTTTGAAAATAACTTTTCAAAACATATTTCAAACTATTTAAATATTTTTAAAATATGTTTTTGCAAAAATTTACCAAAAAAATATTCAATATATTTTTGAGTTTTTATTTCAATAATTGTTATATTTAGTTTTATTAAAAATGTTTTTTCTGCATTTTCAAAAATGTTGTGGGAAAAATTATTTTAAAAAATATTTAAGTTTTGAAAATTTTTCAAAAGTTTTGTTAATAAACATGATTATTCAAATATTAGAACGAGATGGTTATATTTGATTTAAAATAATGGCGTAACTCGAGTTTTTGATATTTTATAAGAGAAGGAAAAAACTGAATAAAAACTAAAGCATTTACATGTCGGAAATTTTTTTTAATTAAATAAATCTTAAATTTTTAATTGCTACTTACTTCGTTCTTGAAGGAGAATGTAATTATACGTTGACTACCATAAAACGTTAAGAACGCAATTTCGAAAAAAATTCAGATACGCCCTTTTTATTTTAAACATCAATATTCATATTTTTATTTGAGTATAAAGAAAAGAAAAGGGACTTTAAACTTTAAAGCAGCTACGTCCAACCTGTAATAAAAGTTTCATACTTTTACAAAACAAGAGCACAGCAGCCAACGAGATCTCGGTGACAACAATGCTTGCTCTTAATTCGCAAAAAAACAAGAACGAATTTCAGAGCTTTCAAAGCTGTTTACCTGAAATGCAATTTTACGTAACTGCTTTAAAGTTATTGCTGGAAATTGTTTTAACGACACTTTTTGCAATTAATTTTTTATTTAAATTATTTTATTTAAACCATATCGCTCATTTAATTGAACAGCGTCATAATTAATTTTGCATTATCAAATTAAAAATTGAATTTTTTAGGCAAATGAAATAAAAATAACTGACTAATCTTGTTTAAGTTTAATAAAAATATCTGTTAAATTATGTTTCAAACTTATTTCATTAACATAATCTTCAAAAAGCTTTAGAAAAAATTTCATCAAATTTATTTATTTTTCTTTACTTTTTTTTTTGGAGTCCTTGAAATTCGTTTTATTACATTTATAAATATTTATTAAGCCCTAAATTAAATTTAAATTATTTTAAATTAGTTTTTACTTACATTACTATTTTGATTATATAATTTTTATTAAATACTTTGAAGTGTTTTGCTTCACGCCAAAAATTATTAACAATTATATCTTTATTTAATTTTTTTTTTATTTAAAACAAATAGTCTGTAAACTCTTTATTAAATGTTTGTGAATTTTATGTTTTATAAATGATAATACGATTTTGTGTTGTTGCTATCCTTTTAAGTAGAGAAATAATTATTTGCCATTTAAAATTACAATTAAATAGAAACTGGTTGTTTTTTTTAATATTTATTTTACAAATTTAAAAAATTATTTGTGTTCGCGATTGGTTTTCAGTACGTGGTTGGTCAGAGATTAGGCAAAACTCAATTGTTTAGCTTAATTCAGAAGAAAACTAACTGAATTATAAAGAAAATTTAATTTATTTCTTGCTTTTCTATGTTTAAAAAGAAATTGTTTCAAAAACGACTATTGAGGAGTTATTGAAAGGATGGGAACCATACATATGTCTTTCATCCAAGAAGGTGGAATTTTAATTATTGCTGGATTTTTTAAATGGAGAGGGCTGCTAAATAGTCCAGACTTTGTTGAATTCGGACATTGTCTTATAGTCCTCATTGCTTCTGAATTAAAGCTTTTTGGCATAATTATTTTTAGTTTTAGCATCACCCTCGCATTTAGTGCATGTGTATGAGATTGCTGGTATGGCAATTTACTTAAAGTATTATAAAAATATTTACATTAAAGAACTTATTTATTTAAATATTTTGTTTTCATTAGAATAATTTCAAATAATAGCAAAATCTATTTACAAAAATAATAGAAATATGCACTGAAGCATTTTATATTGAATTTTAATTTTGTACAAGCCTTTAATGTTAGAGGAAATTATTTAAAAATTTAAGTAAAATGATTAACAAAATGTTTAATAAATATTTCAGTAGATAAAAACTGTTTGACAACAACAAAATTCTTTCTAAACTCCCAAAATTCCTTCTGTTCAACTATATATAAAATGGGAGTATATTGGTTGTAGTAAGTCCTTGAAGACAGATCTTTTCTAAAGCAAGAAATTTTTAATATAGTTTTTTTATAAAGAGCTTCAATACATCTATAAATTTTCTCTTATAAAACTTTTGTGTATTTTTTCAATGTAAGTTTTACTTTGTTTCCTTTCAACATTTATAATTTTGGCACTTTTACTTTTAAACCAACTTACAACTAATATATGCTATTTAAATATTTTTTCTTATTAATTTTTAATTGCTTAAATTTAACAACATTCAATAAAAAACAAAAGCTCTTTTATTCTCATTTATCATTTAGTTTATACTTTAACTACACGTATTATTTCATGCTTAAATTTAAATTTGTATAGCTTTTTCTTAAGCGATTATGTTTGTGTAAGAGTGTGTTTTTCATTTGTATTACACGCAAACTTTTACGTTTCCTTTAAATTCCAATATTTTAACCATACAAACCTTAACATTAATATTAAAGCCCAAAATTCATATTTGCAGCCATAGTAGCCATTTGATAGTAGCAAGGATCGAAAAGACATTGCAGCTGACGACTGTTTGTCCTTTGACCAATCGTAACCTTTGGGGGTATCACCCATTAGCTTTTGTTCAGATTTACCGATTTCATTTAAATTTGATTGATATTTAATGCCCACTGAAAGTGTATAAAATAAAGTTATTAATAATAAAAGAGAATGATACAGAGAAAGAGGGAGATGAACTTAAAAATAGGAAAATTTCCTATTCAATTAATAAAAAATTAATAAACAAACATGAGATGAAATATTATAATCTGGAAGTAATTATTTTATTTTATTACTATTGCATCATTAATTTAAAGTAAGTTTTTTTTTGAGACATAGGCTACATTGAACTACGAGGGCAGCAACAGAATTGCCAGAAACGCCTTTCCAAAAAAGGAAGCTTTTTTTATCTTTAATTACCTTCCGCTTATTTTACTTTGTGTTGTAAAATTCAATTAATTTAAGGATTTTTTTTAATGTATTTTTAAGTAACAGATATGACTGATTTATAAAAAAAATTTAAAATATTTGTTTAATTACTCTTTTTTTGTTGTTTAAGACCCGTTAAAAAATGTTAAATAAAATAAATTAGATAATGGAATAAAATTTGAGCCTAGCAACATATTTAAATACGTGGGTGGGTGAATAAGTCCATGACTTTTGGATTGAAACACAGGTTTTTAGATAAAAAAAAATCATAATATATTTAAAATATTATTTTTGAGCTTCAAACACTTTGTCCAACGTTTATTAAATTGTATACATTCCAAAAAATTAAGATTTGTCGAGGTCATCACAGCAAGTATTTTTGTGAGATAATTTCAGCCTAGCAGTCAAGTCTCTTTCCGTCGTGCCATTTGTTTTAGAATTGAAGACAAGAAAACAGTTACTCCAGGCTAACTAATCAGAGAACATGGTGTATGATAAAGCAATTCGTAGGTCACTGCAGGGATTTTTGACATGTAAACTCTTTCCTTATATGTGCACCTTTGCATTGTTTTGATGAAGATAACAAATGTTTTAGTTTCTATCATTTTTTTCAAATCCTCATTAAATCAGCCCAATAAGTTGGCATAATAGTTGCCATTGACTGTCTTACGCTTTTGAAGGTACTCAATGTCGATTATACTGGCTTGAAAAAAAAAACGGTCACCATAACTGTAAAAGCTCACGAGCCCACCTTGTCATTTTTAGCACCGATTCACCGCAAGAAAGCCTCTGTTTGGTCTCTGGTGTTGCCACGATATTTCTATGGTTACGAAATAGCGCAAAAACTTGCCCTTATTGCGGTTATACAATTCCAAACACTCCTACTAGTTGTTCACGCGATTGCATTTGTGTTCGATTGCAAGAAAACGCGGCAGCCATGGTGCGTAAAAACTTCTCATAACCACACAGAAAAAAATATTGCTGCCATAAACAACTTTAATTGAAAATAAAACCAAAAATCAATTGAAAATGTAACTGAGTCAATTAAATTATGTAATTTTTAAACACAAGTTTAATTGACCTAAATACATTTTGAATTGATTTTTGGTTTTATTTTCAATTAGAGTTATTTATGGCAGGAATACTTTTTTATGCGCAATTGATAAGTTAAATTGAAATTATGGAGTATGTGAGATGTCACTGACTTCCACAATTCCTCTCGCTTTCAATCTTCAATCGGTCGTTATCATTTCGTTAATATTTGAAATTGTTTTTGGTGTAGAAAGAAACCCTAACTGGGTGTGCAGAACGTTCGGCAACTTTCATGATTGTATGACCAAAGGAAAGTTCAGTAGATAAATTTTTTCTATTGAAATTAATGGCGCAGAGTCCCCATGGTACTGGTTTATCTTAGCCTTGGTTTAAGTGATAGGTATTTCAGCAAAACTAAATGCCGAATGAGCACACAAAATTAAAATTTTTCTATTTCCATGTTAAATCATAAGATCACATAATGAGGCAGTTAATTGAGAGGAGTGAACTGACAGTTGATAGTGTTACCATTTTAGTTAAGAGACGGAAAACTCCAGAAATTAAAGGAATTATTGGCCTGCCGTCCTATCACCAAAATTAAGAGATAACCAGAAATATCGAGAACCAACTCAAAATAGAATAGGCATTTGACAGGATCAACAAAAAAAATTTACCCATTCGCCAACTTCAAAACGTTTATATTTTATAATTAAAGAAAATTTGAAACCACCCTCGTATTTAGTATATTTATCTTTATGAACAAAAAAAACAAACTTACATTTATTGATAACTATAATAGAGTTTGTTGGCTCAATGCCATTGTAATCCATATCCAAGTCGCTGAGATATGTAGTTGTTGTGGTTAGCAATGTCGTGGTCGTAGGTGGTGGTATTGTTGTTGGAGGGCTCGACACTGTAAATATAAAAATAAATTTGCATGTTAACAAAAAGTAAATTATTTATTTTTTGGGGGGACCCAAACGGTTGTCATTATTACTTTAACATAATTGTTTTTGTTAATTTTTCAAACAAAAATTTCAAAATATTATGATACTATGACACTTAAGACTACTGTCTGCATTCCCTAATTATTACATAATATTAAATACTAATAGAAAGAACTATAATTAATTATGATGAAACAATATCAGTAATCACTCACACAAAATTAATACGGAAAAAGGTTAAGAAAAAAGAATAATCAAGCTACGATTATCTCTCTTAGCTACACCACAATATTAAGCAAATTTATTTGTGCTTTTTTAAAGGAATTTTGGCTTTAAATTCATATGCTGCGAAATTTTGCTCGCTAAACTATTTTTAATGGTTTTTCAAAAATGTATTTTTAGAACCTTTATGAGGTCTGTTTCAGTGGTAAGATTTTTATCTTATGTACTTATGCAATCTAAAATTTTATACACCAATCCAGTAAATATGTAGGTATGTTTATGTATAATATCGCCGATGAAAATGTCTAGGTCTGTAGAAAAAAAAATCAAAACATTTTAACACTTCACGATACAATAAAACCGAATGTAAAGACTTGATTGCTATAAATATTACCTCTAGTTGCACTCAGTATAAGAGACAATCACCTAAAAGTTTTGATGTCTATCTAAAGTTAAATCATAAGATAACTATGTGTACATACGTACGTATTTAAGTATTTATATCCTTTTTTTTGCTAGTTAGAATAAGAGGAATCATCCTTTTCATTTATCTAGTTTTAACACATGAATCAAACACTGCAGCAGTATTAAAACCTTATTAATGTTTGGCGAAACAATAAAAATGTCCATAAATTAAACAAATAAACAAGCATACAAAAACAAAAGCCATCGACACCAGACAATTATTATAGCAAAAAGAGATATCCAAAAAAATTATACAACAAGTGCTCCAATAAAAAGCAAAATAATAAACACATATAACATATTTATTGAAATATCAAAGCACACACAAGCCAATATGCATTTAAAAACGTCATAAATAAATTGGTTCGACAAATGAACATTTCATTTGTCATTTTTTGTTCTTTTTATGAGTTTAATTTTTATTTTATACATATTGAGGCTTAATAAATATGTTTTAGCTAGAAAAAAGAAATGATTTCAGAACGAGATCAGTCTGAGAATTAGTCAATCGATTTAATATTCTTTATAAAAAAATTTAAGCAATATATCGTTAACTTATTACAGAAAGACTTTAATTCATTATTTTTTGGAAATCGATATTTTATTTAGATGTTCTTCTCTCGACTTCAAAACAAAAAAAAAATTAATAGTTAGGGTTTTTCTTTATATATTAACGTAACCATATATAATTTGCTTTGTTGGCCAAAAATAAAAAAGAAGAGAGGTATCCTAGGATACCCAGGTAGAGCTATACTGCTTAGCTAATAAAACAAATTTCATGTGGTAAAAAACACATAATTAAGGGCACATTTATAATGTTTTCAAGAGTTGAAAACGTAACAATATCCAGTAAAAGTAATTATTAAAGAATATATTTTTTTTAATTATTAAAGCGAAAATGACATTAGGTTGACTGAAAAGGTATCAAATATGAGAAATTAATCAATACACAAAAATTATTAGTGCAAACTTGCACTACTTCCAAGTTCGAGATCTTATTGAATTTCTTTGAAGGTGCTTTTTTTACTGCATGTATAAAAATTCTATTAAAATTTTTTTAGAAGAATAGATACAGGACGCTGAATTTACCTTTTGAACACCTTATCATATTTTTGCAATTATTGTCTTTTTAAAATAAATAGAAATAAAACGTATTTTCAGGTTTTCTGCGAAAATACTTTTTCCGGGAAAATAAAATTTAAAAATAAAAGCATGAAAAAAATTTATTTAGCTATAAACGAAAACATAAAAAATAACAAAAAAAAACAAAAACAAAAACGGTTGTCAATTTTCCAACGGAAATTCATGAAGATTTTTTGCTGTTATTATTATCAATATGCCAAAAAGTATGCTGCACTTATATTTGCACACACGTAACTATTCAACGGCAGCATGCACACACACGCCCATCCACACAAATAAATACTTTTATAGACATACTCGTGCATAAACATACATATGTACGTAAGTGCATTTCTTTTACATATTGAAAAAACTTCTGAACACAACGAAAAACGTTATAAAAAAATAGTAAAAAAAATTATAATAAATAAATTTATGTTTTGCAATCCTGATATTTACGTGCAAAAGTTAAGTGTCGCCTGTGTCGTGCCGTCATGTCATCCTATAATCTTGCAACAGCAAGACTCTAGAGTGTAAAGCAAGTTTAATGCGTTTCATTCAATGAAATGAGTTGGGCGTGTGTGTGTGTGTGTTTAGAAAGGAGCAAATATAAGGGGTTGTTTTAGCTAAGACAAGTTGCAGCTGGGGCCATTCCACACTCAATAGATGAATAATGATATTTACTGTAAACTTTATGTATGAGTTAAGTATATATGGTGTGCCAGAATTTAAGTAACAAAATCTCAAAAAAAGGTGAGCAAACTGAAATTTTTGTTATTTATTTAACTTTTAGTTTGTAATTGCAAGTTTTTTATAAAATATTTCTGGCTTTAACCAAATTTATTAATTTACTCGATTAATAATAACCATACTGTGCTTGTGAGTGTTACTAAAAGTCTAACAGCCTTCTGTATAAGGAAAACCTGGCAAAAAGTTAGCATAAATGGCAAAACTTAATATCATCTTAACGAGTTTTGCCATACAAGTTTACATTAAAAATCATGCTAGAATATAATAATGGATTAAAACTACATTATTGTGTTGATTTTTAATTTAAAATTGTCTGGAGGAACTTGTCAGTATTTGGTTCATTGTCTTCATTTATGATAACATCATGTCAGTTTTTTTTTCTTATAAATAAGGCTGTAAGAATAACGAATTTTGCTTTTATCTAGCTTGCTTGAATTTTTCGACACCCTTTTGTGCAGCATATGAAATTAATAAAATGGCACATATGAAATTATAAGAACATTAAATTTTACTTATCGCTCTTGCTTACTTTTACTGTTTTGAAATTAAAACACATAAACTTTATTTCCTCCAACAAAATTTTACATAAAATAATTTTTTTTCTACTCCGCTGAAACTACACATTTCACTTAATTTGTAATTTAGTATTAGTTTGTTTTTTATATATCCTTAATATGCATACAAATTATTAAAATTAATTAATTTTCTGTTTAAAACTATTTCTTTTTATTTTCCCTCAATTGTCATTTTAGTTTATGGTTTATACAAAACGAACGCTGATCCTTTTGTGCTTTTGAACTTTTTTAATTAAATTCCTTTGTGGTTTTTATAATTTTTAATATAATTTTGTAGCGTCAATGCAATCATTGTTTCACTAACTGTTGCAGCTCTTGGTGACTAGCTTTTTTTTTGCTGCTGGTTTTTAAACTGTTGCTAAATTCTCAAAAATTAACCATGAAGTGTTTTATTATATGAATACATTATTATTATTTTTTTATGGTTTTCATACCAGGAGAAGTAAAGCACCTTTACATGGCTTAGGAGAGCATAGTTTTGGTTACGTTCAACTATTTGCCATATGCTGCGATAAAACTACATATTTACATTGTGAAGGGTCAAGTAACTAAGGTGTTCACGCCACAAACAGCTAAGAAAATCCATAAAATGTTATGGGGTCGCTAGCGTAAGGTGAATGAGCGAGCGTTTTCAAAAAACTGCCATACACCTCATATTAAAACTTTTAATATGAGAAGCTGTGCTCTTCAAAAAGGAATCATCTAGATCCTACTTGAATGCCTGCGTGTAATAGGCAGCCACTTAAATCAGGCTGTGCGCAAAATGGGTGTGCCGTTTACTTATAATAGAACAAAAACAGCGCTGTAAAATTAGTGTAATTGATTGATTGCATAGATTTATTTAAGTGGGTCATAACCGAGACAAAGCATTTGTCAAAGCAGTGGACTGTACTGGGAGAACTATGCTCAAAGAAGGTAAATGCATCTCTAATTGCAGGCAAGATGATGGACTGCATTTTTTAGCTTGGAATAATTTCTATTGTAACCTTTTATTAATAAAAATTAAGGGAAAAAAAATATATTTGACGAAATGTAAAGTGTTAATAAGACAGCATCCACTATTTTGATGGCCCAAATCAATGAATTAAAAATTTAAGAACCTCATATGCAACAGATTGAGCTCTCTCCAAATATAAAAAAAAATGTCCGATAGTAAAATATTTACTTACAATGAAGAGGTGGAGTCCATAAATGATATCATTTTTTACTTTTAGCAGATCATGAAAGCTATTGAATACTGCTAGGCAGTATATCAAGCTTAAAAGAATTTAAGTTGACAAAAAATATTCCAACTAGTTTTGTGACCGCCCTAATTATAATATTTTAACTAGCTTGAGCCCTTTTTATGTTTCTTTTCAGTACTTTGCAAGCTTTTGGTTGGCTTCGTCAGAAACTTCAAAATTACAAAATTTTATTAAAAGTTGTCACATAAAAAATTCAAAATATTTTTCAAATATTAAAAATAAATAAAAAGACCTTCACTTAAAAAATGTATAAAAAGATATAATTATATTCATTGTATAAATTACTAATTAAGAATTTATATTTTAGGGCATTTGCACAAAATCTAGAATATTTTAGTTAAAATCCTTACGAAAATATATACCGTTTACACCATGTTTTTTTACATTTATCAAGATTTTTTACCCAAAACAAAATCCATTAACTACAACCAAACAACTCCAATGTAGCCAATTCACACACCTTTTTAAATATAAAACATATAATTCTACTCACAAACTAGATTTTTTTGTATTGGAAAATTAAGTAAAAAGCAGTTAGATTTAGCTCAAAATCTCGCATGTACTAGATTTCGGGATAACGTAAATGCACTATTATATAATTTGATAAATTATAAGTAAAAATTTATTAATAATAATTATTTTAATTAAAAACTTAAATATATTTAAAAGAAAAATAACTGTAATTTATAAAATGTATAAAAAGATTTTAATGGAAATCTTTATAAAAATCTATACCGTTTACACTAATTTTTTTTTTACTTTATCAAGTTTTATTTATCTAAAACAAAACCCATTAACTGAAAATTCTCCAAAACTACAACCAAACAACTGCAATGTAGCCAATTCAAACACCTTTTTAAGCATACCTTAGCTAATTCGCTCACCTTTTAAAAACTAAATAAAAAACATTAGATTTTAACTGACAAGTTAGATTTCGTTTTCTATGGGAAATCTTGTAAACAGCAGCCAGATTTAGCTCAAAATCTCGTAAGTACTAGATTTCTAGACAATATGCCCTATAAGAAAATTCATTAAAAAAAATTCATAAAAATATTTTATAAAAATTTTTGTTAAGAAAAATCTTTAAAAATTAATTTTGTGAAAACGTTTTTTAATATTTCTTTATAGGGCATTTACACCTGCACAAAATCTAGCAGATTTAAATTAAAATCTTCATGAAAATCTCTACCATTTACATCAAGTTTTTTGACATTTATCAAGATTTTTTCTCCAAAACAAAAGCCATTAACTGAAAAATTTCCAAACCTGTAACCAAGTATCTGCAATGCAGCCAATTCACAAACCTTTTTAAGTAGGCTGTAGCTAATTTACTCATCTTTTTTATTAATATGTTCTACATGGTAGTAAGAAATAAATAAAAATATTAGATTTGAAATTTATTTGCTGACAATATGTCGAATAATAAATTTCTTAAAAATATTAGATTTGAAATAGATTTTGTTTTGTATGAGGAATCTAGTAAAAAGAAGCCAGATTTAGCTCGAAATCTTGTAAGTACTAGGTTTCGAGGTAGTATAAATGCACTATTATGAAAATTTTTTAACAAAATTTTAGATTTACGAAAATTTTATATGAAGAAAAGCTTATATATGCTGTGGGTTACGCTTATCTTGTTACTCTTTGCTTAGTAAACTCAGGAGTAAACTTCAGCAATAAAATCTCAAAAAAATTAAAACACTTCATATGATTATGAAAAAAATTTAGTGTTACTAAAAAGTTAATACAAAAACTTAAATTCTTATATAGGGTGTTTTTTTAAGAGGTATAAAACTTTGAAATGAAATAAAACACAAAAAAATCGTTTTAATGTCCATCAATTTGGCTTAATTGGAAGGATAATTTTATGCCATTAATGTTTAAATATGATTTCGGGCAGGTCCAATTTTCAACCACTTTTTCGAGCATATGGGGCCGTATGTTGGCAATAACGCCACGAATGTTGGCTTCCAAGTCCCCTAACGTTTCTGGTTTGTTGGCGTAGACGAGCGACTTCACATATCCCCAAAGAAAATAATCCAATGGTGTCAAATCACACGATCTTGGTGGCCAATTGACAGGTCCATTCCGCGAAATTATGCGCTCATCGAATGTTTCCTTCAATAAATCGATTGTCACGTGCGCTGTGTGGCATGTAGCGCCGTCTTGTTGGAACCACAACTCATCCACATTCATGCCATCCAATTCGGGAACAAAATAGTCGGTTAGTCGGCTCCAATTGCTGTGCACGGTGGCGAATCGATTCATTCGGGTCCTCTTCAACACTTTGCTCTACAGCGGCAATTGTTTCTTCGGTGCGCACTGTTCGACGTCTCTGCGGATGCGTATGATCACATAGAGTAAGCGTAGTGCGAAAACGATCCATGGTTAACCGAATTAATTGCTCTGATGGACGATTATGTCGACTATAAAATGGACGGAGCTTGCGGTAAACTTCGCGAACTGAACCATTATTTTCGAAATAAATTTGCACGATTTGCAAGCGTTGTTCTTTTGTCAACCTGTTCATAATAAAATGGCAAACCAAACTAAATATTAATCACTTGACAGCTGACAAAATGGCCGCCAGTTAAAAAAGTGATGCCAACTTAAAGTTCTATACCCCAATAAAAAACACCCTTTACAAATATTTTTCATTTCAATGCACTCACTATTCTTTACTTATTACTTTAATCTCCTCATTTTCGTTCATGGGTTATTGTATGCATTATTGCATTCTTAATTTGTGTATCCAGATATATTTTCATTAAAAATTGCTCGCATATATTCGTATGAATAAAAAGGTTTTTGCTTTTTGTTTTCTCTTAAATGACACAGCGATAAGACAAAGAATACAAGTCCTCGGAGATTCGGTTGCTACTACTGGAAGCCACTTGTAGGCAATGTAAATAAAGGAAAATGCCACCCACCATAATAATTTACGCAGCCAAGAAATACAAAAAATTCATACATCATAACATTTATAATTTACATGTATGCGATAAAAACTGGAAAATTTACGTTTTTGCTGAATTTATTTATTTTTTTTCAAGGGAGAAGCAGCAGGAGCAAAAATTGTTTAAATTCAAACTTACTATAAAGTTTTATGGTTCCATCCATTTCACCACGAGGATTTTTGGCGACACACTTGTAGCTGCCATAATCACTTTTTTGCACATTCGTTATGTGTAAGCGCATAGTTGCCTTGTATGAAGGATTACCCGGTATTGTTTCGGTTCTATAAAAGAGAACATGAAAAAAGAGTAAATAAAAATTTCCATTAATAAAATATAAGAAATAAAAGTAAAATCACTGTGAATAAGATAAGTAGCATGACAGGGAACAAAGTCATCAGCATGAATACGCATTGAAAAATTTGTTTTTATTTTAATGCTCGTGGAGCCAACCAGCAAATGTCATGTCAATGAGTGTTGTTACTTACAGGGCTACAAAGTGGAATAAAGTAGATTATTTTGGGTGAAGTTAAAGAAATTGGTATCATAAATAGCAAATAACTTTGCATGACTATCGAAGACCTTATTAAAAATTAAATAAAGTAATAATAATTATATGGTGTAAAAAAGATTGTTATTTATTACCATTTAGGTGGATAGAACTTGCAAAATTGAGTCACATTACGGTCAGTATATTCTCATAAAATAGATTAAGGCTTGAATAACGCTACCAAAAATCCGTCATCAAATGCTCGACGTTCACCTCATGATTTGTGTGGTGCACATAAAAAAGAAGCAAGTTTCATGTAACTAATTTAATGAAAAAATGCATAGAGTAAATTAAAAAAGTTTCTTGCAACTAATTTCCTAATGTAAATGCAGTCTTGCTTAGCTAGTTACGCATGGTATTATTTTATATTGAATCAGTTTAGTAACCCTTTATAAGACACTTACTATGTCTTATCAGCTACGACCCAGCTTAAGCACAATTTATTTTAAGTATGCATGTTATATTACGAGTAAATTAATTTGTTACAAATTATCACGCTAAATAGAAAGCAAAAAAAAAAATACGAAAACAAAATCGTTTGCCAAAATTTTAGTTTTCAAACAATTTCTCGCAGTGTTTTGAACAAACGCAGTACAAACGAGCACAAATTGCATGTTGCAAATTTCTTTATTCATGCCACACCAGAATAGAATTGAATAGAATCTTGTTTTTTTTTTTTTTTTGCTTCCATGAGACCAAGGCCAATGTCATTGTACACTATTAAAAGTCTTTTGTTGTATTGAGGAAAATTTAAAAGCCGCTGCGCTTGAATGTTATTTTACTATTTGCGCATAAAATGTTCTCAACTATTATATTTATAGAAAAGAAAAAAATCTATATGTGTATATATGTAAATATTTTGCACAATTTAAAAAACTGTTCAAGTATGTAAATTTCATAATCAAAAAGCGTTATGAAAACAAAAACTATAAAAAAGATTTTATAAATCATTTAAAGACACACAAAAAGTTTTTAAACCAGCTTATTTGAGTTTCATTATAATTAAATGCAACTTTAGTAGAAGAAACAAATACAAAATGATTGTGTAAACAATGTAATTGTAACAACCGCTTGACATTTCTAAGGTGAATGATCTATAGAACAGATAATGAGAATAATAATATCTGTGGCAAAATGTAATAATCGCTTAAATAAACTTAAAAAAATTAAGCTTTATTATGCTGCTTATTATGTTGAAAGTTACAGTGGTTACAAAGCTTCATGTCATTACCTTCCGTATAGGAAATGGAACTGACACAAGACTATTAACATCCCAGTAAAAAAAAATGGAAGTCATTCTGAAGGAACCACATTTTCATTGCTTCCAAAAAATTGATATTTTTAATATGCCGATAGTTAGCAGAAAACCAAGTAAAAGTTTATTTTAATCACACAAAACCTTGTAGTTTTTCCATAGTTTTAGTAAATACTCACCAATATGTTAAAAAAATCGATTTTTTTAAAGGAATTTATGAACTAATTTTGGCCGAAAATTTAGAAGTTATTTGCTTAAATTTACATGAAAACACTGTTTCGCGTTTAAATTCGTATAAAAAGAAACGAACTGTAAAAATATGTAACTTTTTAAAGTTTTTCCTAGAGGAAAATATTAGAACATAGAACACAAAAAATTAAATTTTTCTTAAAATCGCTTCTAATTCGGTGACTAGGCATCGAAAAAGAGAACTTCTTGCAATGACAACCCTTTGTAAAAATCATTAGATCG
This sequence comes from Tachina grossa, assembly GCA_949987645.1. NCBI lineage: Eukaryota > Metazoa > Arthropoda > Insecta > Diptera > Tachinidae > Tachina > Tachina grossa. The sequence continues at coordinate 169,174,125 of OX465275.1, forward strand.
GATCGAAATTTGAACTACTTCCAGACTCCAAACTCTACATTTTCATGACTTCTTTGGAGTGTCTTTTTTTATTGGGATAATACGTCACTCAGTGATAGGGACTAGTCCGAGTTCTAAAACTTTCAAAGAAACGGACCAGTCACTTTTACATGGAGATGGCCAAGGATGGTGTTAATTTATACTTTGTATTAGAGATGGGCGCGTGTCGTGTTTTTTTTTTCGTGATACGAACACGAAGCGTTGGTGATACAAAATCTAGTTTCGTGCGTGTTCGGGCCGTTTCGTGTAGAGCAAAATTGACACGAAAAACACGAAACAGTTTCAGATGTAAAATATATATGAATGAATTTGCAATCGAGAAAATATTGAATATTCAGGGCTATTATGAATAAAATTCTGCGTGAAATTTCTCCCTTTTCCAGTTAGAATTTTTTGTTTTCCCTATTACTTGCTATTAGTTGGAATTATTCCCAGTGAAAAATTTCAAGCGGAATTTTATTCATGATAGCCCTGATTTTGTATCGTCAAACACACTACACCAGCATATTTGTTGATATTGTATGGGCCTCTGAAGCTTAAAGTTTTGTACACAAACCGATAGTATCAGCTGTGGTGGCAGATAGTACCAGCTGGCAGTGCCAACTCGGTGCCATATTTTAAAAAGTGACTCTTGAAAAAAATCAATTAAATTTTCCGATCTTCAATACCATAGAAATTATATTTCGTGTGTGTTGTGCATTATCGTGTTGAGGAAATTTTTCACGTGCATATTTCGTACGTGTGGAGCGTCTTGATATTCGTATTTGTGTCGTGTCGTGTCGTGACGTGAAAACCACACGAGCCAATAGATTATATATATGCTCTCGCACACGGTTTAAGTCCTCAATATATCTGAGCAAGGTTTAAATTTCTCAGAAGGTTTAAATATTGTTTAAACTCCATAATTAAACTAAGATAAAACTAAACTTTTGATAATTTGAACTGTAAGCTGCTTGGCAAGGCTAAATGAAGTTTAAACGCCTTAACAACTTAACAACTCTCTTAAAAATTATAAACGAGTTTCCATTAAATTAAATTAAATTCAATTCAAACTGCTTAGCAAGCTTAAGTGTGACTTGAGTGCCTCAACACGTTTGCGCACTTTTAAACTAATCTAATGCACTCAATTAAGTATCTATGGTTGATTTAAACTAGCGTGACCAAGCATAGTTTAAGTTATTTAGTATACCATATTTGGTTTAAATAAACTGCTCGACTTTTGCGAAATTTTCATTCCACTATGTCGTCAGCTTTCTTTCGCTCATTATTACGTATGCCACTTTTTTGTTGTACGTGTTTGCAAATTACAGGAAAATAATTGAAATCAAATTAATCAATAAAAAAAAATTCAACGAAATTGTCGCACAGCAACAGCATGTTATTATTATTATTATTATTATTATTATTATTATTATTATTATTATTATTATTATTATTATTATTATTATTATTATTATTATTATTATTATTATTATTATTATTATTATTATTATTATTATTATTATTATTATTTTTTATTTTTTTTTTTTGGTTAACAACAACATTTGTTTTGTGCGAGTAGTTTGTATAATGAATTTAAAACAATAATCAAAGCAATAGTGTCCAATAATATTTTGATGAGTATTTTATGACTCTTGTCTACAAAAAAAAAAAAAAAAAAAAAAAAAAAAAAAAAAAAAAAAAAAAAAAAAAAAAACATTTAATAAATGTGAATATTAAAAATATAATAAAGTGATAAAGTAATATTTCTGCACACTCTATTGGGCTGTTTGCAAACAAATTTTACTAGTCGAAAGTAAACTAGCTGATTTTGACATTGCGTTTGCTTTTTTAACAACTCATTCGAATTAGTAATATGAATTTTTTTTATAAAAACTCTTACCTATATATATCTTCATGCGAACTGTCGTTGGAGTCAAATTTCATACAAAAGTAAGATAGAGGAATGAAAATCAGTTTTCTTGCGCTTAGAATTCGAATGAAGACATTCTCTTGACATAGTGGAAGAGACTGTAAGTTCTTATCAACTTCAAGCACTTCAATTATAAACACATAAACATACATATATTGTATAGCCTTTTCTTAATTTAAGAAGCTTTGAACTATGTTTAGACTAATATATGAATGGTTTTTTCATTTACTTATCTCGTTCTTCTTGACTTTCTATTTAAATTTTTAAGTTTTTACTTGCTTCTAATTAGAATCATGTTTCAATTACAGTTTTAAATTGATTAAAAAACTGAATAGGGCTTTAGTTTTTTTCCATAGTTTATAGTTGAGGCTTAGATAACAGTTCACTAAGAATTCCTTTTGTAAGGCTTAACACATGATTTGATTTAATTGTTATATAAACCGACTAGAGAGTTTAACATTCACTTTTGTTTGTATGATTTTCGACTATTTTCACAAAGTACAATTGAAATCTAACAGGAACTTTTACTATCAACTTGCAGTTAAAGTTCACGTTAAGTCTTAATCATATATTATGAAAAGGGTCGCAAAAAGTTAACGTTCAGATTTAGAGGAAAGTCATTGCATCAGATAAGATTATCTTTTGTTTAAGTAGTTTTCTTTCATTATTATTTGTTTGTTTGTAAAAATTTCTTTGCATTTCTTTGATTTAACTTACAACTTTATTAAAGGTTTTTATTTCACTTATTTGCATTTATTTAATAACTTAATAACTACTACCACAATTTGCAACGATGCCTGGATTGCATTTTATCCTTCTTTTCACAATTGAAAGCTCGAGCGAATTCCTCGAAATTGGCCAACGTCTGGAGTACCCTCAACTCGTCCAAGGCGTGATCCAAGTAGGCAGAATGCGTCAATTTCGGATGCACTTTGCCACAGAAAAATTGGGCAAAATTCAAAAAGAATACTTGCTGGGGTGTAAATTGCAAAATAAATCTGGAACGCAATGCTTTCGTATAGTGCTGATTGATATCATTGGATGAGTTCAGCGTAAAATAGCCATTGAAGGCCAAACGTATGCCTTCATAGTCGGCTAACTTCTCATTGAGACTGCGTGAGCCAGTGGCTAGTTCATTTTGCACGCAACGCAGACCTTGCATGAAGCGCTGATTGGCAGAGATTTCTTCACTGGGACCCATTATGTTACCGTCACTGTCGTAATCAATGCCCGAGGAGTCGAAGCCATGCAACATTTCATGGGCTAGGCTAAAGCCCAGTACCGAATATTTGTAGATGTCTCTGAGATTGCGATGATAGATGGGCATATGCAGGAAGCCATAAGGTATTATAACTATATTGCGTGGCTTGAGGTAAAGGGGAGATGATGAGCTGCCCACCCATTCAGCTGATAATACGGCCTCGTCGGCCAATAGTTCAGGATTGGTAAGAGGATCCAAAGTCTCATGACTGTGCTCTACAGTTAGTCTTAGTAGGCTGAGTTGATTGGCATAGAAGTTGTTGGGATCTAGGGTCACACGTTCATAGTACATATCGAAGTATTCCGTGGAGAGATTTCTGGGAGCAAAGCCAACCCTCAGTTTCATGGTATCGATTTTCTGCAGTTGTGTTTGCACTATAGTTTCAGGTAACTGTAGACGATTTTCTTGTATGGTATTGTGAAAAGTTTGCTTGAGATGATTGAAGATCCTCTCCACTTGCTCGTCATTCTTCTCTGGGTCTTTGTAGTAGTGTACACCCACCATAAAACTCAAGGCTAAAGGCATGGCTCTTCTCAAACTGGCTATGCATTCCTGGCGGGAAATTTCATTCGGCCCTTGAGCTTTTAAATAAATAAGAAATTTGAGCATTATGTAGTTGCACAAAGTAGCAGAGTCCACAGTATTTAGCAGTTTTACCAAAGATCTCATGTAGGGTATATTTTGTATTATGACTGTAGTGGAGAGATCTGTGTCGGGGCCTTTGAGCTCTTTGAGATACTCTAACCAATCGATTTGGGGCATATACTCTTGCAAATAACCCAATTGCATTTCTTTGGGACCCTCTTCATCCTCTAGCTCTTGCAGTTTGTGCAATTGAAACTCAAAACGATTTACTTCACGTGCAATTTCATTAGCCACACGTTTTGTTTGTCCAATGTCCATGAGCAGCTCTATGATGACACCTTCTCCCATGGCCAACGTCTCAGCTAGATCAGGCTTATCTAAATAAATACTCATCGAAGATGACTCATCCCAGCGAGGCAGAATTTGCTCCTTGAGTAAAACTCCATTCAAGCCATACAATCTTAGCCTAGCTATAGCCTCCAACCAATCAAACTTTTCCGCATTCCATTTCCGTCCGCCCTGCTTGGCCAGCACACTCCAATGCACACCTCTGCCCGGCTGTATGAGTTGCAAGTATTTTTTTAAATTATAAGGCTTCACTTTCTTGCAGGACTTATAGTACGTTCGCACTTTCTCATAAACACTAGCCGTCTCCCCTATACCCCACGCAATATCTTCAGCTGTTGTCATGGCCTCCGTAGTGCTGATCTGTTGAGTTGTCAAATTCTCCTCTGTACGATTTCGACCACTAGCTGCCATTGGTGATGACGTTAAAGGTTTGCGCAGTAAATGTTCCAGTTTACGATTTAATTCATAATCCATTAAACCCAAGACATCACCGTAATCCATTTCATCAATATGTTGTTGATACCAATTGCCACAAGCATATTGATAAAAGTTTTCGCAAGGTCGTGCCGTTGCATCCATATAACGTTCAATATTTAAAGCTGCCAATTGATTGATGTTCTGTGTTTGATTGTGGGTCTGGCGACAATTTGTCGGCGTTGTTCGCCAGATTATAGACGCCAACAAGCCAAACACAATGCTGAACTTCAACATGTTAAGGCTTTAGCACTATTTCTGCGTTTACTTGTTCTATTTTTATTTTTATTTTATATTTTATATTTTTTTATATGTTTTCCTTTAGTTTGGTTATAAATTTCTCTGATATAATCTTGCCTTTGTTTATTGCATGTGAGTTTTTTGTTGTTTTTGATTTAAACAAAGTTATTTCTTATATCTTGTAAAGTTTTTTGAGTTTTTTTTTAATCTTTAATATTGCACCATGTAATCTTCCTCATCCAAGTACTTGTTGCTTTAAACTAATCTCTGTTTTATGTTTGAATCAAATTCTAAGTCTACAAATTCTTTTTGGGTTGTTTTCTTTTTCACTTTTTCATTTTTTTCTCTTGTGTATTTCATAAATACGCTACGAAATGGAAAATAGAAATTTGTTTTAAGAGTTTTTACTAACACGCGATAACAATTAGGATTTGATTTGAAACGAAATTCGTATTAGAAATGAAAAATAATGAAGCGCAATTTCATCTTTTATGTGTTTGTAAAATAAGTTTCTAAAAGCTTTGGGAAAATCGTAAAAAAGATATAAAAATTCCACATCAGGGAGAAAGTGTTCTGTTTTGGCAATTATAAAAGCTTTTCAGAAAGCTTTTGAGAGCAATTTCAAAAAGTTTTAAGTAAAATACCAAAGATATGACATCAGAATTACGTATTTTTTATAATATTACGAAAGTTTTAAAAGATTCATTGTCTTATCAGAAAAGCATATCCAAAAGCTTGGAAAAATCTTAAATGAAATCTTAAGATTTCAAAGTTGAGCTCAATAGGAAGTAAGAAAATATTTTTTAATATTTTTAAATGCTTGTTATAAAATCTTTAGAAAGTATTTCGAAAAACCCTTCAAGGTTATTAAGGAACTAAGGAAGCACATAAAAAATTTAAGTCTAGCATTTTTAAAAGATATTGGAATAAAACTTTTTGATCACAAATTTTAATATAAATTTTTTCTGTGATAAAAGCAAATACTTTTTTCGTAACTTATTATTTTTCTTTAAGCTTTTTTAAATTGTGGTTAGATTTTAATGAGGAGTTGCTTAATGCATCTAGACAGACGTGCTTATATCCAGCAAGTAATAATTTTAGTTTGTATGAGAAATTTGTAGTCAGCAAATTTATTTCCCAACATATTTGTCATTATTTATTAAGTACATTTTATTCCAGAAATTTTTACAAACTCTCATTCAAAAATTTTAGCAAGAAAAAAATTCAAATAAAACTCTTTTAAATAATAAAAAAATAATAATAATAATCAAAAACGTTTCTAAAATTTTTTAAATTTTGATTTAGAGAAAACAGGTTTGTTTATTTACTAAAAATTGTAAAGAATTTGTAACAGTTGTTACTGGAAATTGTTCATTAACTCAAAAAGTTTTCAAGGAGAGAGCGTCAAAACAGAGAAAACAATTGAGAGACAAAAAAATTATTACAAATTATTATTAGTTAAATGTTTACTTGCAAGAATTATCTAAACAGCTGTTCTGTGTTTTCTTTTCAAATTAATTATTTGAAGAATATTTGGAAAAGGAAAACTAAAATATGTGAATTTCTTTATAAAAAAACATGTGAACGTAAATATAAAGGATGCATATTTTTTTAATTTATTATTTTTATTTGATTAAGCCACATAAATACTATTTTCAAATAATTTTCTTTGTTTATCATATCTGGTGAGAGTTGGAATGTGTAATTTTTGTATTTATTAATAGAATAGAATTAAAAAAATAGTGCAAAATGCGTAAAGATGGTATATAATACAATGCAACTGTGTAAAGAATTTCATATTAAGTGTGAACTTTTAATAATTTTGTAATTTAAAATATGTACTATCAAAATTTATCCAAAATACATCAGAAAAAGTACAACTGTATCATTATTTCCATCCATAGTTCTAATATGAAGAAAGCGTTCATTTACTTTTCCGTATTTGGGAGAGTAATTTTGTAAATTTCTGCTTTACTCTCTCAATGCTAGGAAAGTAAACGAACACACCTAATATGTAAACAACTGTAAACAAAATTTAATAAAAAGTATTAAAATATTTTCATTTAAAACTAAAAAAAAATCAAATATGGTTATTAAATTTAGGAAAAACATTTGTGTATTCATAAAATTTAAAATAAGTTTAAAATGTATTTTATTTAAAATTTTTCATAATTTTTTTTCAAATGGATTTTAAATTAATTTAATTTTTTTATGAACATAAGCGCTAGAATTTAAAATTAAAAAAAATTTTGTTGCTAAATTTAAATCTTTTATATCTTTTTTTTTGAAAATAAAATTTTTTATGAGAAATTTAGAATTACAAAATTGATTATAAATATAGTTGTACAAAAAAAAATTCAAAAAGTTTTTTGGTTAAAAAGACTTAAAGAATACTTACAAAGAAAATGTTAAATTCTTTTTATAAATTTTAACAGCTTTATTTATGAAACTAATTAAGGCTTTATAAAGGGTGTTTCACACAAATTTTCATACAAAAGTTTTCTTAAAAAGTCTTTGTAAAGCCTTAATAATTTTTATAAATAAGGTGTGAAAATATAAGTTACAACATTTTGTTTTTTTTTTAATTTTATTTTGAAGCTTAAAAAATCTTTAGAGTTTTTTTATTCTTTGAGGGAATTGTAAAAAAAAATTTTAAAACGCATTTTGCTTTAAAATTTTTTTCTTATGTTTTGCAAAAAGCTTTTCTCAGCGAAAGCAGCAGCCATCTAGATGTTAATAACTAACAACAAAAATATTTTCTAAGTCTAGAACAAATTCAATACAAAATTTTTTATCTGCTGTAAATTAATATAAAAAAGCTTTTTTCATATAACAAAAAGTTTTAAAAGGGAAAATTGCTTTTTTTATAACGCACAATTTATATTTAATACCAAAATGTATAAAGGCTTCAAAGCTAAGATCTTATTAAAGCTAAATATGCATGTAGTTCAAGAAAACAGTTATGCATATTTATAGCTCAACATATTTTCGTCGAAGTTTTTCTTAAAAGCTTTTATTCTAGTCCCACTTTTAATTAAGCCCACATAGCTGTTTGCATATAATCACATTTGTTGTTATTGAATTATTTCTTTATGCTGTTTTTACTTCCAGAATTAAATTTTTTTTCCTTAATATGAATAGATTTTTATAATGTTTTTTTGTTATTTAAATTCTATTTTGCGTATTTTAATCCAAGAAAAGAATATACGATTTTTAAATACATTTATCAGTAAAGTATAACATATTTCTGCATCTAAATACATCTCCCTCTCTTTCTGTGTGAGAGTGTCTAAGGAGATTACAAAAATATTTTGCACCTATTCATTAGCAAAAAATATTTACAAATAAAAATACAAAAGAGAACTAGTAGAACTAGAGATAGAAATAATCTGAAAAGCAGCATCACCTTTTAAGGTGCAATCAGACGTGACATAACCATAGCCATAGAAAACAGCTGTTCGAACAAAATTAATGGGCAACACTGTATTTCATTATAGGTGACTCGCCATAAGCCATAACGCCATAGCCATTACCATAGAAACCAATTGAATTTTGGTTTGGTTGTGGCTTTGGAATTATGGCCATGTCACGTCTAATTGCACCTTTAAGGCAAGTAAATTAAAGCAGATAGAAACCCTTTGAGCTCCAACAGTTTTATAATTTTATTACTGTTTTTTGTATTTTGATATATTACTACACCTTGCTGAAGTCTACATAAAAAATATCATTCCTTATATGGTGCCATAACTACCAAAAAAAAGCTTAAGCGACATAATTTTCGAATTTCATTTTTTGACAAATATCGCTTATGGATGGACGATCGTTTATAAACGATTTTCGCCATAAAACAAAGTATCGAAAAATATGTCGCTTAAGAATTTTTGGCGATTATGGCTCGATATGAGTTATAATAATATCATCAATCTTATTAAAACTCAATCTTAATATATATATATGCTATTAATTATTCTGAAATTTGGTCAAACGGGTAAGATGTGTGTGACCGAGGACTAATAAGCTCATTTTCACATGATCCGAGAAGGTCAGTTTTGATATCCTGTAGGTCAACTTTGTTTATATAAAGATAGCTGAAATACCTCGGAAAAGGATCAGGAGGTTAGAAGTTACATATATACCTATTACCATTATTTTTACTTTACGCCCCATTGTGCAGCAAACTATTTATGTTTCAAGTCTTATTCAAAAATGATGTTTAAGTCGATACTAATGCTAAGATATTTTCTTTATTGTTATAAAACAAATTTGGTAGGAAAAATATTATACAGGAAAAAAATACTTAATAATTATACTTTTTTTTATGAAAAAAATTCACTCAATTCAATTAAATTGCTTCAATTTATTTAATTGTTATTGCAAAAGCATAAATAAATTAATAAATTTTTAACTCATATAAAGAAAGTTGGATATTTTTCGGTGTACACTAATTGCAGAGAAACTTCAATTTAACGAATTTCAAAGGTAATCCGAAAATACTTCGTTATATCCATTGATTCGCTATAAATATAATCATCAAAGCCTTAGATAAAAGGAAATTTGAAGAAATACGAAAAAATTCGTTATAACTATAGTTTTCTTTATTCAAATTCTATTTAACATGAGAGTGCTAATAAAAGACATTTACCATTTTGCTTTACATTATTTTAATCTTACTTCGTTGTATAGATGCTTTTGTATGAGGCTTTACAAAATACATTTAGACTTCGCTGTTTTTATAACGGGACTTTACCATTTAGGATTTATTCTGATTTCGTTACATTGAGGCATTTGAAGGACTTTTTCGCGATATTAGTGGATTTTTGCTCAGAATTTGTTCGTTATAGTTGTAGTGTATTTTTTTTATGAAAAACTTTTCAATAACAAGGTTTTCTCATGTTACTCAATAAAACATACGTTATATTAAGTTTTTCGTTACAAAAAAGTTTCACTGCAACAAAAAAAATTTACTTCAATATAAATATTGTATTACCGAAACCATCAATTGTAATTTTTTAACAGCTTAACCCTATATACATATATTATGTAAATATTCCAATTTATTACAAGTGACACTTTTCTAAGGGATTCATTTTACTACCTTTGGGACATTTAAATGCTTGTGCAAATTCCTGATAATTCTTAACAAGCTCATTCAAGCGCTCTGCATCTGAGTCATGATCAATATATTTTCTATTGTTTTTATTGCAAAAAACTTGGGCCACACTCAAAATGAATTGCTTCTTATAAAAATCTTGTGAAGTAATTGCTTGGAGACTATTAAATTTCAAAACAAAAATATTATAAACCAATTGAAGAGCTAAAAGATCGGCAAAACGTTCGTCTATGCTGTCCGTGGGCAGTTGCAACTGCAGGCATTTCAAAGAATTTTGTAAATTCTCATTTCTCAATATGGCCGCATTAGATAAGGAAAATTTACCTTGAGCATTAAAATTTAAGCCATTAGTATCGAAGGCATGAGCCAGTTCATGGGCCAATATGAAACCCATTAAAGAATATTTATGAAGATCATCGTATTGTAAATCGTATAAGGGTTTCATTGCACTGCCAAAAGGTAAAACAATCATGTTTTGTTGCGCCACATAAAATGCACCCGTCGAGCTGCCCACTTTATTATCGGCTACAATAAAATGAGTCTGATTTTGTGCATAATGCATAGATTTGGAAAAACGATGTCTTAGCATTACCAAATGATTTTTATAGTAATTATTTTCCACCAACAAGGGTACATTAACATAAAACTCTTGTATGCCTTCAAAAGTTGTATTTTCAGGTATGTTTCCCACATTAAGGCTTACATTTGTTAATTTTTCTCGCATTAGTTGTTGCTGGAAGTTTGTCAAATTTTGAGAATTCCTCTCAATATATTTATCCAGCATATTGACTATTTCTGCAAAAATTTGCTTTAAGTCAGGTTGTATGCGTTTGTGCAAATAGACCTGGTGATAGAAAACATAATTAACCGCCAAATCAAATTTGTTTCTTACATCCTTGAGACAAGCCATACTCGTAAATCCAGTGGTAGCATCCATAACCAGATAGTAAAGAAATTTCATCATAAGATAATTGCACAGCTGTTGCTTTTCAAAAGTTAACCACAAATGATCATTTAAATGCCGAAAGTACGAAGGACTTCTAAGCAAAATAAAAGTGTCCGCTGCTAACTCTCGCCCCAATAATTCTTTGAGGTAAAAATTTAACTTGAGATTGGGATAAATAATTTCCAAATCTCCATAACTTAGTTCTAAACTATTTTCATTTTCTCTAACGTTTTTTTCCAAGAGATGCAATAATATTTTATTGGTTTTTTGCAAGTTATGAATAATCTTAGCAGGACTTTTAATACCCAGTCTACGTAGAAAAACATGTAAGACATCTACATTGGGTAAGGTTGTATTATTTTCACTGATGGCCGGCTCCAGCATTATGCTCAGTTCTCCTTGTTTATTGATCAAAATTTCCTGGTTAATCAATACATTGTTCAAGCCATAAGAATGTAATTTTCCCAGCAGCGCTGTTACCTCAAATTCACTATGGTCCTGCGGCCACTGGTACGAATTTTTATATAACACCTGCTGTAATATGGGCCAAGGTAAATTTGATCCCGGCTTGACTTCTTCCAAATATCTTGTTAAACTTCTTTCAGTTTCTGCTCTGCAGGCTTTCATATACACCCTAACTTTTTCCACAAATGATTGGTGGCCATGATTATACTGATACATATGGCCATAGGATTCCAATAAACTCAAAACCTTAACACTGTACTGCTGGTCCAAGTAAGTGATAATATCCGTGTAATTAGTTGAAGTATGTTCCTCGTTATAATGGCCACAGGCGTAAGAATAAAAATTTTCACATGGCTCAACGCTGCGATTAATCGAAGAGTTTAGAAAAGTTTCTATCAAAAAATTTCCTCCATCATGAGCCTGCGTTGTAAGTTGAAACCCCAATAGAAGCAAAATAATCATACAGGATTTTGGCCAGAACATTTAATTTGGTAAATTCACGGAAATATATTTTTATACTAGTTTGCACAAATCAAATCTTTATTTGAAACTGTTTGCCGATGGCATTTAGAAATAAAACACTTTTCAATTTGTTTTTTTTTATAAGAAGAGATAACAAATTTAATTAATCTTTGTTGAAAGTAAAAAAAAGTGAATGCCCTACTTGAGGTGGTAAGATTTATATTTTTTACTGATTATATTACAAAAGTTTTGTACTTTATTGTCTGCCTATTTTTAAAAATAAGTACACAACAATAAAAAATCTCCAAAGTTTTTTTTTTAATTTTCAAAGCAAAAACGAGCCTTAATGGCTGTATACCCTAATTCTGTTCGACAATTTTATCGTCTTGTCTATGGACGAAACAAAGCCGCAGTTGTGATTCTTTAAAACAATTATTATTTATTGTCCATGCTAGAAGGTTCTTGTATTTGCTTTATGATTTTGTTCCAAACATTATATCCAACACATAATTTTTCATATACTTCTCAAACTATTGTATAATAATTTAATTAGTTTTTATGTTTTAAAAACATGACAATAATATTTTAATTTTTCATTATCAAAGACAACAATCCTTTTTGAAGAAAATACTTTAGAGAATTCAAACACAAGAACTCAAAAGTATTTTCAAACAAAAACGTCCTACATTTTCTTACTAAATTAGGGCATTAGTCTGAATTAAAAAAAAATAAATAAATTTCAAAATTTAATTAATTTATAATTTGACATATTGTCTTAAGTTTATTGCAATTGAAATTTCTTTGCTGGTGGCCAAGCATGTCTATTGATGATTTGGCAAAGCACCAATGAAATGCGTATACATATCCTTGACCACCAGTAACTAAATTTCAATTAATATAAATTAATTTCATTTTCGTTTTAATTAAACATTTAATCGTGCAAATTAATTATTTAAAATTTTAAGCAAAATTAAAAATTAAATTAAATATAATCAATTAAGTTTTTAAACAAAATTTGAATAATATCAATTAATGTTTTAGTTCGATGTTTAATCGATAAAATATTTAAACATAAGTTTAATTCACTAAACTAAATTTTTAATTAAACTTTTCATCAACTTTATTTTTCAACAGAAAAAAATTTAATGACTCAATTCAATATTTAATTAATCTTAACATCAACTTAATTTTTAATTGAAATTTTAATAAATTAAATTTTTAAGTAAAAGTTTAATTGACACCAAAACATTTTCAATTAAACTTTTAATTAAATAAATTTGTAAGGTAAAGTTTAATTCGATGAATTAAATTTTTATTTAAATTTTAATTCATGAAATTTGAAAATAAATTATTTGACTTGATTAAATTTCTAATTAAATTTTTAATCAATTAAATTTGTAAACAAAATTTTAATTGGCTCAATTAAATGTTTTTAGTATATTAAATTTTTAAGCAAAAAAATACTTTTACTCAAATATTAAATTTAAACAAAATTTCATTGATTGACTTAATCAAAGTTTTAATTAAATTTGTAAACAAAAGTTTAATTAACTCAATAAAATTTTTAAAATAACATTTTTAAATTAACTTTCACTCAATAAGATTTAAAACAACAGTTTATTCGACTCAATTTTAATTGTTTAACTTTTTCAACAAAATTTTAGTGACTCGATCAAATTTGTGCTATAGTCTTTAATTAATTAAATTTTTGGGCAAAAATTAAATTGGCATAGTTAAATATTTTAATTACCTGTTATTCAAATCAATATTTTATTCAATTTAATTTGTAAACACAAGTTTATTTGACTAAATTTAATTTTTAATTAAACCTCTAATAAATTAGTTTGTAGACAAAATTTTAGTTGGTCTAATTAAATTTTTAATTGAACTTATCAATAAAATTATTTAACAAAAATATAATAGGCTCAAGTAAATTTTTAATTGACTATTTGAATTCTGTTTTTCAATTAAAGATATTAACTGCAAAAACAAATTTTTTTTCTGTGCTGTGTTTAGTACAGCTGACATTTTTCATTGCAATTGAGATAACTAGAGCTTTTAGTGTAAGAATCAATAAACTGTTTTTTTTTTAATTTATTTTATATAATTTTAAAAATAATTTGTCTATTTTAGTCTTAACCTGAAAAATTAACTTTTTGTATTCTCAAGTGAATCTACAATTAAATTTAATACAATCGACATTTTTCTTTTGGATTCATTTGACTATTCTGAGGACATTTAAAAGCCCTTGCAAAACCTGCCGAATTTGAAACAATCTGATTTAAACGCTCTGCATCCGAATCGTGATCAATGAATTTAATATTCACTTTGCCACAGAAAAATTGAGCTAGATTTAAGTAGAAATATTTGTTCCACTGATCATTAAAACAAATCAACTGCTGGCTATTTAAATTCGAAGTAAAGATTTTATTAACCAATTGTGAGGCCACAATATCGGCTATGCGCTCATCTATGCTATCAGTTGGCAGTTGCGACTGCAGACATTCCAAGGACTTTGGAAAACTGTTCTCATTTAGTATGGCAGCCAAATGTATTGAATTTTCACCTTCAGTATTGAAATTTAGGCCGTATGTGTCAAAGGCATGCGTCAATTCGTGGGCTAAAATAAAACCCAGCAGAGAATATTTGAAGAGATCATGATAATGGAGATCGTACATGGGTTGCATTAGGCTGCCAAAAGGTAAAATAATCATATTTTGTTTGGCCACATAGAAGGCTCCCGACGAGCTGCCCAAACGATTATCGGGCACTATGAAATGAGTCTGATGGCAAGAATGGTGTAAGGATTTTTGAAAACGATGCTTAAGCATTGACAAATGATTTTTATAGTAATTATTATTATCCATTGGTCTCACACTGTTATAAAATTGTTCTATTTTCTCAATGGTAACATTTTCCGGTAGATTCCCTATATTAAGTCTTACTCCAGCCAATTTTTCCATTAGCAATAGAATTTGTGAGTTTTGCAAGTGCAAATTATTGCTGCAGAATTGCTGTTGCAACATATTGATTATGTTGGTAAGTATTTGCTCTATATCGCCATTGATATATCTTGCTTGATGGCTGTAAATGTGATAATAGAAAAGATAGTTTACCGCCAAATCGAATTTATTTCTCAGATCCTTAACACAAGCCATGCTAGTGAACTCCTCGGTGCTGTCTTCGGCCAGAAAGACAATAAATTGCATCATTAAATAACTGCATAGTTGGGGTTTTTTGAACAGTAACCAGATATTTTCATTTAAATACCGAAAATAAGCAGGACTGTGTAGCAAAATAATAGTATTAGGCCGTAACTGATGACTCAATAGCTCTTGAAGGTAAGCAGTCAAATTGAGATTTGGATAAAGCGAACCTAAATCAGCATAATATATTTCCTGAACTTCCACCTCCTCTTCTGCGTGGTTTTCTAAAATCTTTAATAGTAAACGATCGATTTGCTGCAAAATGTTTATAAGCTTGACGGGATTTTTGCTACCCAAAGCCCTTAGTAGCCCCAGCAAAATGTTTGTATCCGGTAAAGTTTTATTGTTTTCACTAAAAGCTGGTTCTATGGTTAAACTTAATACTCCCTCTGCATCTACTGAAACCTCTTGATATATGAACACATTATTCATGCCATAAGACTGCAATCTGCCCAAAAGAGACAATATATCAAAATGAATGTTGTAAGGCCAGCTAGAGAACTGCTCCTCGAATATGGGCCAGTTTAAATGCTCGGCCGGTGTGATTTCTTCAAAATATCTGCTTAAATTTCTGTAGCGTTCTGTACGACAGGCCTCTAAGTATACCCTTGCCTTCTCCACAAACGATTGACAATGATCATAGACCTGATGATCATGCTGATAAACAGCTTCCATTAAATTTAAAATTATTATATTGTATTGTTGGTCCATGTAGCCGGTGATCTCCTGATAACTGGGTGAAGGATGTTGTTCGGCATAACCGCCACAGGCGTAGGAATAAAAGTCCTCACATGGATTAATGCTGCTATTAAGGGTTGAGCTAATTCGGTTTAAAAGTACGACATTTCTATTTAAACAAACAACTGCTTTAAGCTGTAGGCAAATTACTAATAAAACAAAGCTCTCGTCGACTTTAAGAAAAAACATTTTATTTATTTATTTGTTTGCCATAAATGAAAATTATAATTAGTTGTTGTTTGCCCAAATCTTTCACTTATACTGTTTTATAATCTACTTAAATTGTATATATTTTTCTGCTTTTGTTTTATTTCAGACGGGAGAGAACAATATTTTATTTAGTATTTCAGTAATTTCTCTCAACTCAAGATTTTTATTTATTTTTTTTTATTATTATACGCTTCATCAAAAATGGTGAACTATTCCAGTGCTGGCTCACTGGAATAGCTCAATTGTTTTAACTTCCTACTATAGGAAGTTACTGTTTTTTTACTTCATTTACTTAGAAAAAAATTCGTACTCACTTGTATTTTGCTGAGTCTGTTATCATTTGTTCACTCTCTCTGGTCCAATAATTCAATGAGGTTGGATTGGCTTCTATAAAGCACTCTAGGGTTACATTTAAATACATGGGTATGCCAACCAATTGATGTGGTATCGATACCATGGGTGAGACTGTAAAAGTGAAATAAATTAATAAAAAATTAATAACTACTTAAAGCCGGTTCACACACATACACACACAATTTTCCTGCTCAAGTCTTGAGAAGGAATAATATGTCGTTTAAGTACCTTTAATTTTCTTGATAAGTATAAAATTAAAACTTGCATAAGAAAATTTTCATCTTGGCCTATGATGTCGAGAGAAAACATTCAATGTATTTGTTATATTGAAAACTATAATAGTTTTTTTTATTTTATTGTTGTTTTCAATATAAATTGTGCATGGAATGTTTACTGTCGAGTCGGGCCGTATATATATATGTGTAAACCAATTCATGTAATTTTTTCTTTTAGTTAGTGTTTTTCATTAAAAAAAATTTTCAGCTTAATATCCTGTTTCCACAGCCCACATAATTTACTTCAGTAAAAATAATATTAAAAGCACTAATTTTCCGTGTCGTCTGCTTGGCTTGTGGAAACAGGCGATCATTTTGGCAAACTACTTACAGTCCACGCTCACTTTTATGCGCTTTGAAACACTAGGTGGCACTCCGTTTGTTGCTATGCATAAATAGGCGCCCATGTGCAAACGCGATATACGTTCCAATTCCAAAACATCACCTTCAACTTCGGCCGCTAAACATGAAATTTTTTTTTAGTTTGAAATAAAAGTTTTGATGAAATGAAAATTAATAAAAAATAAAAGTCTCTCACCATCCAGCGATTTATTTACAACAATTCTTAGGCCATCATCTCTTTTCCATCGTATTGAAGGCTCTGGACTACCTTTCGCTTTACATCTCAAGGTAACATTATCGCCTTCACGCACTATGACATCACTTGAGGTCAAAGAATCATCAATGTTTGGAGGAACTAAAAATATAGACAAGAAAGCAAATAAAGTCTCGCCGAAATTTTTTTCCAAAAATATATATGTATTTATCATATCGCTCATTTGCTATAACAACTATTTTTAACAGAAAACGAGTTTAAATTGTACGATTTACTGCCAGTTTCTTGAAAACAATCGAAAATTCTCGTCCATCAAGTACATATCGCACATTCAGTTCAATAGTGACATAACTCAAAAAATTCGTTATGACACTTTTGAACTGGATGTGCGATATATACTGCTGTGTGCCCATTTACTAACCAAATAAGTTAAATAAAATAAACAAAAATCAGCAAATTCCTATGTATTTGTAATATTGAAAGTTTTGATACTTTTAATTGGTTAATTAAAAAAAATATACTAAAAGAATAAGTACTTCCAACTTAAAAAAAAAATTTCATTACTAGATGTTTAAACATCTCCTCTGTGATCGGACTCACATTGCTTTTTTTTATTTATCTTTGATATTTTCACCACAATTTCAATTTTATTAAAAAATAAATGACTGATTTGACAAGGTTCGAACATGCTGTATGTTGTATGATTTTTTATTTCAAAATATTTTCAAACTTGAATATTACTTGAAAAAATGTTTGAATTCAACTTTGTTTCCAGTTAAATTTCAAGTATATACTTCAGTTTTAATTTTTTGAGTGCTTATTGGGTTGAGTCTTGGTAACAAAATTTTGGTTTTAAGAATATGAATTCAAAAAGTTCAAGGTCCGTATTTTGTTAAATCCAACACTGCCTTCTATAAACTGTAGTTTATAAAAACTAAGTTTTGAGAATATTTTAAGGATTTTCATTTGGAAAAAAGTTGCAACAAATTAAGTTACCCTAAAGTGATAGGCTCACAATGAGAGAACCTCTCTTATATAAAATGATTATACTTTTTACACAAGCATGGAGGTTTATGTTACTTTATTTCAAAAAAAGATAGTTCAAAATTTCGCAATTTTTCATTAACAAAAAAAAATTATGTTCGAAGTTTCACAATAACCTGCGAATATTGATATTACTTTAATTTTAATATCATGACACTTCCGCCACATTTGTTTAGTTTGTTGCTGCAGCTGCTATTTTTGTTGTCGTCGTTTCTGTTTTTGTTGCTATTGCTGTTGTTGCTATTAGCTGCATCCCATAAAATTTTTTAATGCTTTTTGTTTTTCCAATTTTGGTTTTTGGTGCCATATGTTATGGATCCCACTGCACTGATATCAGTATTTGTGTACGTAAGTATTTATGTGTGTGTGTGTGTGTGTGTACATATATACATTTCTCATCTCAATAACTTGGGAGGCATTTACTATATATATACCAGCAGTTCTGAAGATTTATATGAATATATTTCATTAAAGACGAGTTAAATTAATTTGAAGTTGTATGTAGATTGCTACAACACTAAAGGTTTTTCAAATTTGAAGTTAAAAAGAGGGGAAAATACATTTTTATACGTATTTAATTTTTGTCATAAAAATCGCTTAATATTTAATAGCTTTTCTTAATTGTACTCATTTTGTGGTTATAAATTTTGTGGAACGACAAAAGTATCGTTTTAAGTACTCTTGGAGTATTTGCCGTCAAAAAACTATGAAAGCGTACAGCTAAAAAATTAGAAACACACTCAAATGCAAACACACGAATTAATTTTATTTCGAATATATATAACTATAAATTATTTAAATAATTAATAATTTTTATAAAGCTATTAAATATCGATTAAGATTAGAAATCAATTCTAGTAATCGAAAAGTAGTTTGAATTACTAGAAATTACAACAAAAAATCAAAAAGAATCAAAAGTAATCAACAAATAATCCAACTAATTTCAAAGCTTACATTTGATTATTAATAAATAATCATAAAAATTTTAAAATAATGTTTAGAAGTAATCGGAATATTTGTTAATTACTTTTGATTATTTTTTTTTTTTTTTTTGTAATTTCAAGTAATTCAGACTACTTCCAATAAAAAATTTCAAAAAAAGGTAATCGAGTTTGGAATTAAGCATTTTTGGTGGAAGCTGTTCCTTACTGGATTACCAACTTAATGGTTTTAACAAAGCGTGAGACTAAAATAATCGATTCTTGCGATGTAGTTATGTTGTTTACTGTTGGAAGTAATTTTTTTTTTTCGTTGTGGCAAATAGTTCTTTTTTCTCGATCGAACTACTTTTTTTAGTCGAAAAAAATGATTATTTTTTTTTTTTTGAAATATGTCGCTGTTAGAGTAAATTAAATATCTTGATTAAAAACTTAGTTTGATTAAATAAATAATAACTTTTTAAGAAAAACTATAAATAAATTTAAAAAAAACTATTGTTTTACTATGAAATACACCATTTTGTAAAATTTCGTTTATAAACTCAATTGAAATGGGTTATATTTTATTTTTATCCGTGCCTGTGTTGTTACTTATAAATACTATATTTAGAAAAATTTCAATTGCTTTGCAATTGCATGAACTTTTATTAAGACCAAAAATGAAAAAAATTATTTGGAAGTATTTATATTTAAATAATAATTTTCCAAAATGTAAGTACTTATTGTAAGTTTAAAATAAATAAGTAGACAATTTAGATATGTATATAATTTATTTAAAATAACTATATATTTTGGCAGTAATTTAACGTCATTATTTAAAATCCGAAGTACCCATCAAAAAATTTCAAATATTTTGATATATCACCGTGATTTCTATTTTTTATTTTTTTTTTAATGTAATTTTAATTTCTTATCCCTCTATTCTTTTTGAAAGCTTAATGATTACTTTTGTGTATTTTTTAATAAATTTACTCTTATAAATATTTAAAGACCCAAAATATAATAAATTTTCTCGTAGAATAACGAAACTATTTAAAGTTTTTAAATAAAACTTTTCAAAACAGCAGGGTTTTTAATAAATGTATGTGTATGTATGTATATGTATTAGCTAGAGCGTATGTATGTGTATGTGTGTGGAAGTGCGTGCGTGTGAGTTTATGTGAGTTTCTGTTTGACTGCGCGCTTAAACAAGTGTATGTGTTAACTCGTAGTCGTTTAGTCGTAGTACGTGTAATATGAAAAATGCTCATAAAACGTGATATGATGACGTTTAAATAATGAAAAAAAAAACATACAGCAAATTTAATACATAGTATTATTTAGCCAGATAATATTTTTTATAGCCTAGCAAACTTTTGTTTTATTTTTAAAACAGAGCTTGAATACATATGTATGAATTTTTTATAAAGTTTGCTGTGCTGTATAAAGGACTCACTTCAACCGTTCACAACATTAATTGTTCACTGGGTTATTTTTTTTAATTAAGTATGAACAGCAGCAGTTACGGCCCTATGCTTCTTGTAGGAGTTTAAAGGAACAAATACATGAACGCTAACGCGAAATTTTGCAAACATAAATTTTTTGCTTTAAGTCCAGCTCACACTTCCAGTTATAGGCAATAATATCATGGCTTTACTGGGGATGAAAAAATTATTTTCGTAATGCCTGGACTTAAATTTTTCTTTTACAAATACTGTATTGTCATGTTGGTTTATCAACATTGTAACTAGACTAACTAGACAAACAAATTATCAAACCTATTTAAATAAGATGAAGAGCCTAATATTGTATAATGCACTATGGACAAATTTTATATAGAAAAAATTTTAATTACACAAATAAAACACTTAAAAAATTTATTAACGCTTGGCGTTGCGTTTTACAAAATATAGCTCCAAAATTACCTTTAAAAGAGTTAGATATTGCTTTTGCCTTGATACAAAAGACGGAAGGGATAAGATTGCTCAGAGCCTTTGTAACAAGTTGAATAGTAGCATTGACTAGCCAAATAAATTTTTCTTATTACTTCCTCTTAAGCAAATTGCATTAATTAGCAAAAAATAACATTTTACTAATAATGTCAAAGATAACTACCAGTATCATAATCCAGCGTTGCATATAATTTAAATCTAGAGCCAAGCCTTGGCAAGTTAAGACATTTATTTTTGCATATAAGCTCTTTTATCTTTTGCCTAGTAATAATTCTTCTAACTTAAATAAGTTTTTGTTTACAGTTTCTTTTTCCTCTTTTCTTTTCGCTTCCTCCACATTCTAACTAAAAGTGTCTATAGTTTGAAACTTTCTTTGAAATCGAAAGCCATGTGTGTTTAACTTTGATTTAAATAAATGCGTTTTCATGCTATACATACATATATACATATATGTGGACTTATATGAGGAAACATATCGCACACTAAATCATAAAGAGTCACAACTCAAAAAATTTCAGATGTTGAGTAGTGACAAACAACTATTGATACGGTACATATGAAGCAAGTATATAAAATAAAAACAAACATAACGGTATTTTATATTCTTCAAGAAGACTGTTATGTAAAATAAATTGGTGCGCTCGTTAGAGATTTCTTCAATTAACTGGTTCATAAAAAAAAAAACAAAAACAGTTTGATCATTTTGAGTTGTGACTGTTTATGATTTAGTGTGCGATATATAAATATTGCATTTTTTCTGAAGTAACAAATAGTTTACACACTTCGTGTAACCAGCAGGCAATAGCATCTGATGCATTCAATATGATATTCAGATTTGCGGTACTGAATGTATTTCCATAGAATAAAAAGAAGAAATTGTATTAAGACAAAAAACTGCTATGAATAATATAGAAATATTATAAAAAATAATCAATATGCAGCTTAAGGAATAATTTTGAGAGAACTCTAAGGCAAAAAGAAAATTTTATAAATAAAAATTAATTATGCAATTCAAATTTTATGATTGAATTTTTGAAAATGCCTTAAATCTTGCAGAGGTAATAGTAAAATGAAACAAACAACTATGATACAACAGGAAAACATATCGACATTAATAATTTCATAACTCAAAAAAATTAAATTTTCAGCTAATAGTGCATAACATGTTAGCACAAGATTTGCTCGGTAGACTCTTAGCTACATTATTGCTCTATATAGCTTAGCGCTATTACTAAGTCTGAATTAGCTGTTGGGCAAAAACTGATGACAACATTTTTTGAGGGTGTTTTTCAAAAAGTCTCAATTTGTAGCATAGTGTAATTTTTATGTTTTACGATAGACGTTACCTACTGAATTTAAAATTTAACAATACCTGTGATGTAATTACAAAAAAAAAAAAATATATTTTTGTAGCTATGATTTAATGTTTTATTATATTGGCAATATTTGGCGATATTCGACAAAACAACACTGACAACACTGGTTACAGTGACTGTTAAAGGTACATGAAAGTTATTTGAATATATTTCATCTATTATTCTTCCACAATCCCATTTGAAAGCTGAGTTCTTATATGCACAGAGAGAATAGATTTGTTAAAAATCTGTTGGAGCAACAAATATTTAATTATGTATTCCAGTGTTCCATATTTGCTGCCAATTATCAATCGAATGTACGATTTTTTCATATTTATAAACAAAAAACCATAATTACAATGCAAATAGAATACTTACAATAGTTTTATTAGTAATAACAATTGATTCCGTTCATTTCTAATAACCATTTTAGAGTATTAGTAGACACAACTGAATTAAATATAATTTAAAAAGTAACGTGACTGAATATTGGCTTTGGAAATTAAAAAAACTATTCTTGTAAACAATATTTAATTTGAAAAAATAAATTCTGTTATTAGAACTAATTAATCATTTGCCACCGTACTGAAATTGTATTGTAATAAAAGAAAAGAAAATAAAATACTTTATTGATATTCCTAACCGAATAAAGAATTAACTCAAATTAATTTTTAATCTGTATACAAAAGGAAAAACATGTTCGTTTGCTTATTCCTTATTTGTAGAACAAATTTGAATAAAACATAGTGTCTATACCTGATAAAAATTTATCATAACAACTAACAAAACGTCGGCAGAGCAGTTGTCAAATTTTTGTTAATGCAAGCATACATGCGCAGACGTTGTGGTTTTTTTATTATGATAAATCATAATTTTTTTGTCGTCGTGAAGAAAGTTTGTCACAATACCTGCAATATTTCACTTCATATTTATTAAAAAGCTATCATTTAATAAAAACATGAATATTTTTCTTTATATTTTTTTTTTAAATTACGTAAATATTTTATTTTTTAAAAATAAATTAAAACGTCACACAGTTTGTTTAAATTTTTTATCACGACAAAGTTGTCTGAGCTGAAGCTCTGACAAAATTGTTAAGACATTGCAATAACACTAACAAATACAGTCTACACCTGATAAATTTTTCTCTTCATAACGATTTGACTTTTATAATGATAAAAATTTATCAGGTATAGGCTCACTGTAAGAAACAAAAAATAAAAATTAAATACAAATGTCATATAAAAAATATATTTTGCAGAATAATTACACAAAATCCTGATATCATACACCCAGAAAAAAGATTGGTTGGAAAACGGTTAGTCCAATAAAATATCATTTGCATTAACTATATTTCAGTTCACGCTATCAATTTTCTGTTAATCCAAAAAACAATCCATGTTCATTGCCATAAGGGCATAATTGTAACAAATATATGATTGTGACAATACTTAAATTGATTGCATCAACCGAGCGTATGCTTTTGTCATGACTAATAAGCTGATTGGTTAACCCAACCGAATAAAATATTACGAATTGTATTTTACTACCAACTTTTGGTATTAGCAACTAAAAAATTGTCGTTCTATATTAAAATTAAAATAAAACTTTCAATCAGTTGCTGCAACTAACTAGAGGTTGAGTTTACTATAATAGCTTATAGCAGCAAATTAAAAAATTAACTTTTGTGACTTTCAAAGATATTATGATTTGTGAATTCTCAAATGGTTTTTGAAAGTATGTGCATAAGATAACAAGTTTGTGACTTTTCAAAATGTGTGGTTGAAGAAATGTATAAAGACATGCTTCACCATTAGGAAATAAATTTCAATTAAAATAAACTTATGACAATATGCCAAATAATAAATTTCTTAAATTGTGTATTTTTATTTGTGTTTATTGTTTATTTTTATTTCAGCAAGGAAGCCCAATTTTTCTTTTACAGGTACCAATTATGATATTGTTTTAATTATATTAATCAAATTTTCGGTAGCAAGAATAACATTTATTTTAAATTCCAATTCCAACCAATTTGTTCTGTTGCTGCAACTATTGGGTTGAGGGTTATAATTAAAATATAGTGGTACCACAAGAAAATTTCAGTCGCTATAGCAGAATTCTATGATAGTTGCTGCAACCGCCAAAAATTCAATTGGCAACAAATTCGATTGCCAGAACTAATCTGTTTTCTCTGTGTAGAAAAGGTAAGGGCATTATTGTATACATGTGTCGCAAAATATTCGAAGTGATATTGTTTTTATGCTGAAGTGAAAAAAAATCTGTGTATTAAAGCCGAACACCGGCAAGGGAAAAATTTGCACATTTCACTTCAAAATATAAGCAAAAACTTAAGAATAATTTGCGACAAATAGAATAATGTACTTACCTTTTTATTCTGCACACATTGTTTTTATGTATGTATGTATGCATGTACAAATGTATGTATGTATATATATGAGCCATGTTTACCAATGATTCCTTTATAAATACCAATTTATTGGTTGTATCAGTTAATTATTTATATAGTCACAATTAACATTTTCTGTTGCAGTAACCATTTAATTCTAAAAATTCACATTTCGCTAACGAAAAATTGGTGCTTGCAAAAGCTATATTCGTTCATTACAACAAAATTGTGTGTTAGTTGCTGTAACCGACAAAATTCGATTGGCTACAAATTCGGTTATCACAATAAATGTGTTTTCTCTGTGTGCAATTTAGTTTCTGTACCTTGCTTGAATATATATTAAGGTGTTTAATTCTTATCATGATCAGGAACAATAGGAATAATTTTAACAATTTCAGAACAATCTGAATTGAACGAGCACTTATTGGAGATTACCAAATTAAAAGCATTTGTGTTTCTTATTCCAATCACTTAAATTGAAATGATGATTTTTGTATTTTGAAATTTTTACAAAAAGCTTTTAGTACATGTTTTTTTTCATACTTAATACTATTAAAAAAATAAAACATGGACAAAATATGATTGCTTTTTTAATTGATTTTTTCCGCTATACGCAGACTGACTTTGTATTTTCAAGCTCTCGCTAAATAAACCGGCTTAAGTGATAAAAAAAAAATATTAGCAATATCCTTAATACTTTGCTAGAAAAATATGGTTAAAATCAAAACAAATATTTGTCATCTGCAGGGAATAGAATTTAGTTCAGTTTTTGTTTGTTTTATACTAAACTTAAGATTTTTATACTGCATCTGTTATGGTAGAAAGAGCTACTCCACTTGAACACAAATAACAACTAAATCTGCAACTAAACAACACATATAAGTTAACTGAAAAAAAAATATGTAAAAAAAGCTTTTCTAACTCTGACCCTTAATTATTATGTCATTTTTCATTTACGTTATCTGGTGTGAAGTTGGAAAAAGTGGTATGTAAATAAAAAGGATTTGTCAAAATATTTAAATTTTAGTAAAATAAAATAGCTTGGTAGAGCGAAAAGCGAATATTTTTTAATAAAGTATTTTTTATTTATTCGAAAAAAATATAAACATATTTATTTTGCTTTAAAATCAAAACACACAGCAGCTATTACAATAGATTTCATAAAAATAGAAACATGCATAAGATCCTTTTAGTATTTTAGTGGTAGCCCCAAAAATTCTCTAGAACAGTCCCAGTAAAAGAAAAAAGAAGACAGCTGTCTTGGGACACTCGCTTATAGCTTTGCTGCTTAGTGATATAAAACAAACTTCATGTGTGAAATCACAATGCATAAAAATATATTATATGATCATGTAAAATTCGCCGCAAATATTTCAAAACATTTGCATTTATTTCGCATTATTTTTTTCCATCGGAGTACGATTAAATTAATGTATTGTTTGCGGCTGGTGGCGGCTGTTAGCCGGCTTACAGCCAATCGGCTGTGTTCTCTGGTTTGTGCTCAAGTGCAAAAACAAATTGAGCAATCTTTCTCATTGTTTTTGTTTCACTCACTTCAAACAACAAAACAAAACAAAATTAAACAATTTGCTTCTTTTATTTTTGTACTCTTCTTTTAACTACATATAAAGAAATCAAAACAAAAATAAATTTATAACTGCAATAATGATGATTATTTTTTACGAAAATCACGTTCTAACTCCTGTATCGCATGATAAATAGCAAAGCTATAAAAATTGGAAGTCATTCTGAAAGAACTACATTTCCATTAGCCCCGGTTCTACAAACCGAATCCGAGTAAATTTTTCGTCCGGCAGACATGCTTAAAATCATACACGATAATTTTCTTTCAAATATCCTCCACACAACGTCCAAATATCCAATATGCAAAATTGGTTTTTTAGATTCGTTATCTTGGTACCCAAATTTATGCGATATGCCTCGTTTAAGAATACTGAAATTCTCATGGATGATAGATAACTCAATAAGAAACATTTGAAGCCCTGCACTTTTAGGAATACGCCGACTTTAAATTCTCAATTGATGGATATTCGTGCTCTTCTGAAAAGTTCAAACTTGCATATTGGATAGTTTGACGTGGTAGGGACGATATGATAATTGAGAATCTATAAAATAAAAAAAATTTAAAAAAATCTAAAAAATATTTTTACTGTCGGAGTTAGTTTTCCAAAATCGTGCAATTTCAAAACGATCGGTTTACAGAACAGGGCAGATTATGGCCCAAAAATCGATATTTCTATTTGCTAATAATAATGAAAAAATCAAGTAAAACTTTATTTCAGTCATAGAAAACTTTCTCTTCTAGAGTTTTAAAAAATACTCACCATGATTTAAAAAAATTGATTTGTTTTTAAATGTATGAAATGATTTTAGTCTAAAAATTAAAATTTTAAATTCATATAAAAAGAAACAAATTATAAAATTGGGTAACTTTATAACATTATAGAGGAAAATATTATTATAGAATATTAAAAAATTGATTAGGTAACGAAAAGAGAACTAATTGCAATGACAATTCTTTGCACTACATTTGGATAGCAAACTCTACATTTTCATGACTTCTTTGGAGTGCCTTTTATACTGAGAGTGTTTCATTCAAGTCGACGTATTGGCCCCCATAGTTTTGATTTTTTTAATATCTTAACAGCAAATATTGACGGGTTTTCAAGCTCTAAGCTTCAATTTAAATTTGATTTAAAATAAGTTTTAAAAAAACTTTGAAAAATACTTCACTGCATACTCTTAGCTTCACTTTCTCTGTTAATTGTTAAAAACTTAAAATCTCTACTTCACTTTTCTTGCCTGATAACTTTATTAAGTTCAACTCCAATAACTTACAAAACATAACAAATATATTTCTATGGTTAAAGGTAGCACCAAAAAAGTATTAACAAAATAGTAGCCAGCAAATGTTCGCTTTTGAAAAAAAGCACACAACAGCCAATGAAAAAGTACTCGTGTTATACCCACCAAATAAACAACAGCTTAACCCCTTAAGTATTATACAATTTAAATTGAATCTCTGCTTTGAAATCATAACGGAATCAGGCGGAAAAAATTTATCAAAATGCCTATAGCTTCATTTAAGAGGAAGGCAAACAGCGACGAAATAAAAAACTTGCAAATAAGTTTGCATAATTGGTTATACGAGTACAGAGTAACCAAAAAAAGTCGAACGACAAAATTTAAACAAAATAACTTTAACATTGTTTTGGAGTATGAAGTGTTGTTATGTTTTGGACATGTGAAGGATATGCTTGAAGAAATGAAAAATAAAGTTACAAATGAGAGTTCAAATGAGACCAACTGCAAAATTATAGATTTTTTCTCAATTGGACTTATTTATCAATGCACTTTTCTGATTTATGCCTCATATTAACTTCTAACCAATCTTGCATTTATTTCTCTCGCGAAAAAACAATTCTGTAGGGGAAATATTTGTGATTGTAAAAAAAAAAAGAAAAATGCAAAACAAATTATATTGAAATTGTTTTTGGCCTACAATTATTAATTTCACATAATTTTATTTCATTACTTCCATTATACTGCGGTCTCATTCAGACGACAATTTTTCAAACAGATATGTAACTTATTCTATCTTTTTTTTAACACGTTCTCCGCTACATCAACAACCAATTTTTTATACTTTAAATTGATATCCTAGCTTGACAAAAATTGTACCTACTTCAGCAAAACAAATGACTTCGAAAGAGGGACCAAAAGCGAAACAAAGAAAAACAGCACAAAAAACTGAAAGCTCTTTTTTTTTAAAGAAAACTAAAAAAGCATCCAGAACTTGTTTTGCAAGCAAGATATTCAAAACGGAAGTACACTATTTCATGCATGATGCTTTTTTCAAGTTGCTTGCACTTGAATACTACAAACACAGAGACAAGCAACTCGGCAAACCGTTAAAAACACTTGCACACACACACACACACACACGCGCGCGCACACATATACATAAACATTAAGGAGTAACTTAGCCCCACAACTTACATAAACACAAGTAACAATTTTTTTTTTGCATTTGTGGAGCAACCGGCTAAAAGGCGTCTTTTGTTATTTTTGTGCTCGCAAGCATCGTCCTAGACTGGGTGGGCGATGGCGGCTTGTTTTTCTCAATTATTACACAGTGTCTTTGTTTATAATTTTCTTTTGTTAAACAACCAGGACACAAAAAACAACAACTTAAAATATTGTAGTTTTTGTGTTAAAAATTACAGGAAGAGTTCAAGTTTTTTATTTCGTTTTCCTTCTTTTTTTTTCCTGTAGTTATTACTTGTTTTTTCTATTCTGTTTTGTTTTTATATGTAATTGAAATAAAGACTTAAACAAGATTTATTAAAAAAAAAAGCGTACAAAAGAAAACAAAATCGAAAACAGGCCAGCTGAAAAATAAAGAAAAGCCATTTAACAAATTATTTATTGTTAATGTCAAGCATGACCGAGATAAAAAATGGATTTACGTAATGGGGAAAAAGGAAAGAAAGATAAAACCTTGGATTATAAACGACTATGCTCCCACTATTAAGACACTATCGTGTTCGTTCGTTGCCAAAAAAGTTTGACTATTAAAAATTAATTAATTTACTCGTTAAAAGTACGAGTTGTCACTTAAATACAGCTTCTTATTGAATATTTTGACTCAAGAACTATGAGCTAAGAAAACTGCATATGAGAAAGTTCGCATGAATTTTAAAAATTTTGCCTGGCCAAAATCGGCCTTGTGTCAAGAAAAAAAATGTGGGGAAAAAACTTTGCAAATACCTAAAACGAATATTTTGCAGAGTTTAATATAAATTTTGGTTATTCCCAGCAAAAAAATTCAAACACAAATCATTAGTTACTACTTGGAGCTGAGAAGTAGTTGTATTTCTGCTGGAACATCAATGAATTTAGCAAATGTTGTCGTAGCACGCAAGTGATCTTAAAAGGTTTTTGATACATATAACCAAGTGCTTTAGGATATTTATTTCAGTACTTGTAGTGATTGGTATGTAATGAAAGTGGTAAGCCTTTGGAACTAGTTGCAACTCTTTTTGCTGGGTTATTTCTTTATTTCTGCAAGGATGAAGTATAACTTTGCTAGAAAAATTTTCACTGTCTTAGAAAATTAGAAATCTATAGGATTTATTCCATTTGAAAGGGAAAATAAAAATCCAGGGACAATACCTTGACTAAATTCTATATATTGTTACGTTTTTACTTTTTTAATTTTTAACTTTTTTACAATTAAATAAAAAGTTGCCGGGGTAAAATTCTTATTAAATAAGAACACTTTATTTATTTAACACTATTATTAAAAGGTTTTAAGCACATCATGTTACATTATTCACTGCTGGAATACCACGATGTTAACTTTATAGTTCTTTAAACAAAACTGTTTGCTTAAAGGATGTTTTGCCATGTTAATACTTAACATAAAGCTTCCAGAAGAATGTAAGCAACATCTCGAAAATCACAGCACTTTCAAAATCTTCTCAATTTTAACTCTCGAAAACGTAAGTAAAAGAATTGAAGTTGCTGTTGTTTGAGTACGGCATCTGCATTGGCTTAAGTGCGTGTGTGTTTGCACATTTCTTAATAAAAAGAATCTATTGTTGTTGTGATGTTTTTAATATATACTCTTCAACATCAGCTTGTATTTTTGTGTGCTTGGGTATTATGCTCTTAAGCTAGTTTCAATCATTGTTATTTTCAATAAAAGTTTTTATGGAAAACATTTATATTATGTCTGTTCATGGAATCTTTGCAGCAATTGCATCTCCGTTTGAGTCTTAATTAAAAAAAGAAAATATATTCTCTATGTGATTTTTTTAAAGGCAGGTTTTGTATTGTATCAAAATCAATTTAACCGTGTGGCCTATAAAACGTTACATACAAACAAATATACTTTTTCAGACGGACGTCATACTCAATATTTTTTTTTTTTTTTCTTTTTATAGACCTCTGCTAAGATGCTAATCATTGAGGTTTAAAGCCCAATTACCCCATTCTGATGAATTTAACGATATAAAATAAATTCAGCAAAATTCGACTTTGACTCGCACACGCAGGGTTCCGTACGGACATTAGATATGTATGAATTTCGGCATTTCTTTCGTTTTTGGGATTTTTCGGTTTCTAGCGGTTTTTAGTTTTGGCGTGTTTTTAGTTTTGGGTTTGTTTTTTGTTTTGTTTTGGCGATTTATTTCAGTCCTAGCGATTTTTAAGTTTTGACGCTTTTTTTTTTCTTTGGCGATTTTTTTCTCATTTTGGCAATTTTTTCGGTTTGTGGAGATTTTTTCGGTTTTTGGCGATTTATTTTAGTTTTAGATTTTTTAGTTTGGCGACTTTTTCGGTTTTTGGCGATTATTTTTTTTTTTTTTTTTTTTTTTGGTTTGTCGATTTTATAATTTTGGGACTTTTTTAGTTCTGGCGTTTTTGAAAATTTCCAGAATTCGCCTCTTAGGGTTTCCCAGATACAGCAAGTTGTCAAAATTACTTAGTCAAAATACTATTAACACACAGGACATCCTTTAATTTAATTTTTTTTTTAATTTTAGTGTTAATTGTTGTATTTTGTATAAAAATACACTAACTTTGCAAAAATTTCAAATGTCATATACATATATGTAATTGTATGTATATTAGATGGGATTTTAACATTGTTCGTTGCTCGTTTTGGAACATCCGTCAATTTTTAACTGTCATGTGTTTGTTGTTAAGCACCCAAAAAACACCCTGTGATTGACAAACGGACATCGTAGCGAAAGCAATATGGTTCCTTTTCACCATTTTGGTGTACGGAACCTTAAAAATATACTACGTGTGCTTTGAGAGGCTATATTTTACATTTTAGTGAAATAATTTTAGAAATCGGACCTGACATACAAACATACAGACGTGCAAGCACACAAGCCTAGAAAAAATAAAAATAAAATAAAATAAAACAAACCCTGTCGAAGAATGTGTATTTGACCACAAAAATAGTTAACTTATAGTTAATTTTTTTAGACTGACTAAAAGCTAACTATAATATCTTCCAGAACAAACCCAAAATTAATTCTTAAGTTGAGTGCGTAATCTAATTTGATGAGAGCAAACAAATTAACCTCAGCTACTTTGAAAGCTCTATATTAACATTTTGCTGTTGTTATTTTAGATGGTACCTTAGCTGAGTAGTAGCGCGTTGAGTACACAACGTGTGGTGATACATGTTCGAACCCCAGAAAAAGTTTTTTGATTTACTGGCTACCAGGTGGTTTAAAAAAAATCAACTTTAAGTTAGCTGAAAGTAATGCAGAGTGAGACAATTCTATGTTAAACTGGTCAGTTGACTACATTAAAAGTATTTCAAATGTCAGTCAGTTCTACTTTTGAAAAAGTTAGCTTAAAGTTAGTTTAAAGTTAACGAAATTTCCGACAGGGAACACATAAATGTAACAAATACAAATATACAAACATTCAAACTTTACCTTTTGTAATATTTGTATAGATTATTATAGTTAAGTTACACATGTGAATAACTTAATATGTGACCTATTAGAAAAAAAAAAATAATTATACCAATTAAACTCTTCCAAGGGCAACCGACTTCTTTCACATAAACTATTAGAAACAGTCATCTCTATCAAGGCACAAATTACTTTGTCGCTTTTATTTACTTTAGTTTATGTTTACTTAAAAAAAAAATATTAATCTTTATTACCTACATACCAAGCGCTCTGCTACTTACAAAGTCAGTTTAGTTTTTACACAGAAAAACAAGCAAACAAAACTCATTAACATAAACGACAAGTATTCAACTTTAATAGTGTTTGGAAGAGTTTGCCAAAAATAAAAAAGTAAGCACAAAACAAAGCAATAAATGTTTAAAATTGTATCCTCTTTTTTCCCCTGCACCGGCTGCAGGCAGTCATGCTGGTTGTAATCTTTTGGTTTTTTTTCCATCGTTGTACATTTTTACAACACATACATACATACAACGATGGCATTAAATATGCAACACAATTTTGAATGTACACAAAATGATTGCATCATGCATACAAAATTAAAACCACGTTAACAAAAAACATCAACAAGAAGAACAAAAAAATACGAGTATACACAGCAAAAACGAGGCAAAGAACATTAAGTGCGTGAAAATTTATAACGCAGGCTTAACGAACACAAGTTACTACAAATTCGGATATAGAGCGCACTTCAATACAGCCATACACATATGTTTATATGTATGTATGTGTGTATGTTTGTGTGTGTTTATAAATGAACAAACACGTATGCACTAAATGCGAGAAAATTAAATGATGGTGTTCAGGTTCTTTTTATTTTTTTTTTCTTTTGTTATTGTTTTAGTAAATGGAATAGACTTGCAGCTGGAATATGCTTGCTTGCAGTCAGTCATTCATTCATACAACAAAGCGCTTAACAATAGGATGAATTATTTTGAAAATAAAGTGGTGTTTATTTAATTGCAGCAAAAATAAATTGGCAGAAATTGAATTTGAAAATTAAAAAAAAAAGTTAATTGATACTAAAGTAGAGTTAAAGACTTCTTGCCTCCAAAGAAAAACTAGTGCAGAGCTGTCAAAATATTTTGAACAAAAGTGCAGGAGGCAAAGTCTATCATTTAAATTATTTTATTAAGCAAAATTGAGGAAAGTCTGAACACAAAATTTATCTAGGATACAAAATAAATATGTGGCAATATGGAGTAGTAGCTTAAGTAAACTTAGTAAAATTAAGTTTTGTTATCCTACATTATGTTTTAGTTAGAACTACATATATGCTATATATAGCGAGAGAAACGGTCGCACAAAAGTATAATTATGCCTTTCAGCGTTTTACTATATTATCAATAGCGTAAAAACTGCTTTGCTTAAGTCGATTTAAGCTACTATTCCATATTGCCGCAGAAATTTATTTTCTTTAACTGGAAGTAGTTTCGATTTTTCGAACTTAATTTAATCTCTCACTTCATCTTTAAGTAAAAGTTTAGATTATAAAATTTTTCTTGCGAAACTTCTTTTCTCGGGTTAGCTGAAAAGGAAACCTTTTGTCTTCGCTACGAAATCTGGTATCCGTCTGTCCCTCACAGGCCGTTTTCTCGAGAACCGTAAAAGCTACGGACCTGAAATTTTCACATAATATGTAAAACTTTGGCCGCTACAACAGCAAAAATATGTTAAAAATTAAAGAATATTCTAAAGCGAGCAAATAAATATGTTCAAATATGTAATATAGGCACAATTATAGTTTTAGTAGGGAAATGGCCGCGAACAGGGCCATTTTTAAAAAGAAGACATTTGGTAAATAAAATAGAATAGTAGCTATAAGCCATAGAGGTGGAAAACTATCGATAGTGTTGCTATCGAAAGTTTTCGATAGTTTCAAAAACTTTCGGTATATCGACGATACTATCGTGATAGTATCGAAGTTGTATGGTTCTCGTATAATGTACATATTTATTTACACTAAATATTCAAAAGAAACTATTTTTAATCAAAACAAAGCAAAATAAAATAGAATTTTATTTGTCGGTTCAATAAATAAGAAAACTAAAATAATTGTATGAAAAATAAGTGAGATCAGCGGAAGAAACTTTCCCGTCATTAAGCCTTTGTTGTTTATGAAAAGGAACATATTTACATTTTTTGATTTTAACGGTGTATCATTTACTATCGATAGTGAAAAAAATATATCGATTGTTTTCAAGTATTAATCAATGGCAGAATTAAAGTATCGATAGTCACAAAAAAATTAGCTATCGATAGTGCCATCGATAGTTTTCCACCCCTAATAAGCCAAATACACGTACCCAGCACATAAAAGCTTTATTGAACATAAAAAATTGTAACAATAATTATTAACAAGATACACATATGTACATACATGGTAATTTAGGCGAAGAACAAAAATAAAATGAACAACCTTCATGCTTATTTAATGACGTATGTATGTTTATACACACGTATATACATAGTTAATACATGAACCAATTGCACGATTGAAAAGAAGCATTGCAAAAGCTGTTAAGATTGTCTAGACGTTGCTGTTACATTCTGGAAGACTTGTGTGAAGTATAAAAAAAGGCGACGCATCTGCTGGCAGACCAGTCTATAATTCAGTATACCATAAGGCGAAGAGTAAAGTGAACAATGCAGCTGATAGTCGTGTATAAGTGTGTTAAAGTAAGGCAATGAGACATTATTGTGGAATTAACAGTGAGCGTCGGCAGAGTGAGTCTCGTGTGTCACAAGCAGCAGAACGAAGGGGGTATTGCTTCAATATTAGCGCAGCCAGTTGTGTGAGTTGCATGTATCATACAGTGTAGCAGACGTAATGTAACGAGTGGTGGTATATTTAAGTCAGAGCTGCCCACACAGAGAAAACCGAGGGAAATGTATAAGCGTATGTGTATTCATTTGTATAAAAAGGCGGTTGATGTTCCTCACTCTAGTGCCAGCTTGAATACCTCGGATTTAAGTAATTTAAGTTGTGTGCGTGTATTTAAACTCTTGATTGCAATAGTGTCATTTTTAACCCTAATTAGTACACTTAGGTCTTTTATTGATTTGCTAGTCTTCGAGCCCACAGAAAAGCATTTTTAAAGGGTAAAAACGTAACAATTT
The DNA here is from genome assembly GCA_949987645.1 of Tachina grossa. Classification (NCBI taxonomy): domain Eukaryota; kingdom Metazoa; phylum Arthropoda; class Insecta; order Diptera; family Tachinidae; genus Tachina; species Tachina grossa. The sequence goes on from OX465275.1 coordinate 169,209,618, forward strand.
ATATACATTTGAAATTTTCGAAGTTAGTGTATTTTTATGCAGACTACAACACTTAAATTTACAACATCAAAACTAAAGAATATTCCATAAGTTAATGTAATTTTTGCGACGAATTTTTCGTTGCGAACTTTCGTCATAAAAAATGTAAAACACATTTGTGAATATGAAAATGAACACAACAGCGCCGTAGAATGAACTATGTCGTGCGTGACGAACACTGAGATAGATTTATTTCTATTCGCCGATGAATGACGAAATAACGATTTTCTCTCTCTCTCCTTGCATACACAATAACCAACTTTAGCAATTATATGAGCTGAATTCGCTGAGTAAATTCGTCGTTATTGTGCTTCACACAATTAATTTACGCATCGAAGAATTCGTAGACGTGCACTCAAAAAAAAAAACTTACTAAAACTTTGGAAAATTTTCTAAATTTGAGTAAAAAAAAGTTATCGTCGTTCGTTCCAGTTGTGTTCGTAGCCTAAGAGATAAACTCCTAAAACTTTCAAAACCGCAAATTTCGTCAGAATAAAAAAAAACGAAAAAACTAAAATATCGCTTTAACTAAAATAGTATATAGCCAAAATAAAAACAAAATCCGAAAAAACTACAAAAACGCCAGAGCTAAATAAACGCTAAAACTAAAAAATCACCAAAAACTACAAAAACGCCTAAACTGAAAAAATCACCAAAAACCGTAAAAACGTTTACTGGCTACTTAAATTCTTTTTAAATATGTTTACATCAGATAAGATACTCGATTACATCGAGCCCTCACCTCCAAAAAAAAAAGCTTTACAGACACATATTCCAAAAAATTAAATACGCTACTTATGTCGCTTAAGCTTTTTTTTTTTTGCATATAAATAGTATTACATTAGTGTCCGTACGCAACTCTCCCTGTGCGAGTCACAGTCGCACTTTGGTGATTTTTTTTAATTATTTCAATTAGAATTTCTTTGCGTTAGAAGAATAAAATAAAAAACTGCAGCAAGGAAACTTTCATCATCTAAGCTGGGACTAAGCTAGTTTTTTCTGCTGCAGCAGCATCATTGGCAATGTCAATTGCAGCACGTAATTTTTTTATGTTCTTCAAATACTCTGAAATAGAAAAATTACCAAGCGTTAAAAATTTTTCCAAAATAATAGTCGTTAACATCTCTCGCGTCATCTTGCTCGCACTGGTTGACTGATATGCTACTGATAACCCTATAATCTTGTGTTTTTTTGTAGAATTTCTTTAACAACCATGTAGCTACTTCCAATGTAATTTATATTTTAAAAGATTATCTCTTGATTATCTATTTACTTGATTTGTTTTCTACAGTAAGCAACCATTTCAATGATTTTGTTGAGTAAGAAAATGTTTTTGTTTTTTATTTCAAATGTAATTTCCTGAGATAATACTCCTGTAATATACTTTTCAAGGTATACAAATTATCCGTTTAACCTTTTTTATTAGCCAATGAAATAGTTATGAATAAATATATGTATATTAGGCATATTTAAATAATATAATTAAAAAAAAAAACTTTCAATATTTAAATGCTGACAACGTACATGCATTTGAAAGCATGTGTTTCATTTATATATTTGTTTCAATATTCCCAAAACTGCTCATTTAGCTCTTTTACTATTCCGGCATTATATTTTATCACAAATGAAAAAAATTTAACTCTTGCCATTCCTCAACTACGAGTATTTTTGTTGGACAAGTGTAATAATAACCATTATTTTAAATTTTGTTTTTTCCAGCCTAAATGAAATTTATGAAAATTGTTCGTGCTTGGGGAAGACAGAAGGACCAACGTGCAACAAGAGTTTTGTATGCTTTTTGGTTGTTTGCATATAATTTTTAATTTGCTCGTGTTGTGAATTTATTTTTTTTGCTTGTACATTTGCATTGTTCGTTTTACTAAATTCAGCATAATGAGGCAATTTATTAAATTCAATTATTTTGATGACATTAAAAGTCTAACACACTCGCACTCACACGCAGGCACTAGGGTGCACAAATATGTTCTCTTTACTCTTTAGCACATACACACAATGGGAGTATTAAGCAGCTGCGCTTTGTTTACATGACTATAAATACTAAACTGTATATTGTAGCATACATGCAGGCTAAATGTGTGTCTATGTGTGTTTGCGTGTGAAGTTTTGTTTAAGCTTATGTGTTTTTATGCGTACAGTTTTTGCCGATGGGACCAGAATGTATGTTTTGTTTATAAAAACGCATATAAAATTTATTAAAGCGCCAGAGATCACAGGACTTATTTTATGATTAAATTTTTTATTAAATTGGATGAGTGCAGAGGGATTTTTCTAACAACCGTAGTATAGGCTGCATTAAATTAATAAGTAAATTTTTCAGCTTATGACTATGAAATTAATACAAGGAAAAGGCTTATATATATTTTCAATTTTTTTTAACAGAAATGGTTACTGATTAAAAATATTGGCGTATATTCATAGTTAAAACAAAGTATATTTTAAAACGTTCCCCCTTATCGTGGTTGGCGAATTTAGACTCTCACTACAACAGTTTTGTAATGGATTAAGCAACATATGTTTTTTAATCTAGGACAAAATTGTCGTAGTCGAAATACGCCAACCAAGGCCCGTTGAATCCAGTATTACCATGCAAAATACTGGTTTTATTTACTTTGTTTTGACTATGAATACGCGCTATGAACTTGATTAAAGCTTTAAATTCCATTTAGGATGACATAAACTTGGGCCATAATAGTTTTATTTACTTATTTTTATTTATTTATTATTTTCATTTACATGGAAAGAAAACCAAAATTTTAAAAATATTTTTCATGCAAATTCATCGGCAAGGCAAGGCAATAAAATCAGGCTTTGATTAGCTTTTCTTATTTTTTATAATGTTTATGAAAACCATAAGCAAAATCTATTAGGAATTTTCGTTTGTTTCCTTTTGACTAAGCTCTACATACATCTATATGTATTTCGTTCCTGCTTAGGAAATTGTCGACACCCTTACCTAAAAAAGTGTTTAAGAAAAAATTTTAAAATTTTGTTTTTTATAAAGATTTTAATTTACTTTTAATTTAATTTTAGTTTCTTTATTTTAACATCCAAATATATTTTTAAAAGCTTTGTTCTAATAAACACCGAAATTACTTTTTCTATTACCAAACATTGGCACATTAACATTTTTATTGAGTTTTTTATTCCTTTGAGCTGCAAAAAGCATATTAAATTAATTTCTATAATAAAGGAAAAACAATAAAAAAGATTAATAACAAAAACTTTTGTTAGATTTAATGAATACATTATAATGAATTTGTTTTAAATTTAAAAAAAAAAAATAATAATAGTACGTTATAGCCAAAATTTTTATACTGTTGATGCATTTTTAACTAAACTAACATTTCAACATATTATCAAATTTCTTTTTGTAATTTAAAATTCAAATTTTATTTTAAAAAGCAATTATTAAACAAACCTAAAAAAGAAACTTTTGGAAATTACAATTTTTTCTCATTTCAGTATTTTGTTTTTATTAAAGTTATTATTCTAGAGCCTAATAACAAAAAAAAACAAGTTTTGAGGAAAAGTGCATCCATAGGCTGTAGCTCAAGTAATGTAGATCTCTTCTTTTCAAATTTCAAAACCCCGCTGCTCCTTTGTCAAAAGTCTTTTCTACTGTTAAATCTAACGCATGAACATAATTATTTAATCTGCACACTTTCTTTTACTTTCAACAAATATTCAAAAATATCCTCATAAGTAAGTGTATTTAAAGGCTAAGCAGCAGCTTATACTAATTTCCTCTCGGGCTTTATTTTCAACAACACCACGTTGTTGAGTTTAATATCTTTTTAAATATCTGCTCAAGTGAAATGTTCATTAGTAACAAGTTTAATATTGAGATATTAAAAAAATTAAGAGAGTTATAAAAACAAGATTAAAAAACAAAACTAAAAGTAGCATCATACTGGCAAAGATCTAAAAATATCTAATAAATGTTTTATGAAAGCGAGTATGTTTAGCTAATGCTGGCAAAAAAAGAATTTATGAAAATTTCATATTAGAAATTTTTTTTCATCAAGGGACAAAAAAGCTTAAAAAAATTAATAAATACACTAACTGCAGCTCAAGAAAATACTAAGCGATTTAATGGAAAATTAATTTAAATTAAACTTATAATTCAGGCCTGGTTAAAGTCACAGTCACAGCCATAGCCATAGTCATAGTCATAGTCATAGTCAAAGTCATAGTCAAAGTCATAGTCATAGTCAAAGTCATAGTCATAGTCATAGTCATAGTCATAGTCATAGTCATAGTCATAGTCATAGTCATAGTCATAGTCATAGTCATAGTCATAGTCATAGTCATAGTCATAGTCATAGTCATAGTCATAGTCATAGTCATAGTCATAGTCATAGTCATAGTCATAGTCATAGTCATAGTCATAGTCATAGTCATAGTCATAGTCATAGTCATAGTCATAGTCATAGTCATAGTCATAGTCATAGTCATAGTCATAGTCATAGTCATAGTCATAGTCATAGTCATAGTCATAGTCATAGTCATAGTCATAGTCATAGTCATAGTCATAGTCATAGTCATAGTCATAGTCATAGTCATAGTCATAGTCATAGTCATAGTCATGGTCATGGTCATAGTCATAGTCATAGTCATAGTCATAGTCATAGTCATAGTCATAGTCATAGTCATAGTCATAGTCATAGTCATAGTCATAGTCATAGTCATAGTCATAGTCATAGTCATAGTCATAGTCATAGTCATAGTCATAGTCATAGTCATAGTCATAGTCATAGTCATAGTCATAGTCATAGTCATAGTCATAGTCATAGTCATAGTCATAGTCATAGTCATAGTCATAGTCATAGTCATAGTCATAGTCATAGTCATAGTCATAGTCATAGTCATAGTCATAGTCATAGTCATAGTCATAGTCATAGTCATAGTCATTGTCATAGTCATAGTCATAGTCATAGTCATAGTCATAGTCATAGTCATAGTCATAGTCATAGTCATAGTCATAGTCATAGTCATAGTCATAGTCATAGTCATAGTCATAGTCATAGTCATAGTCATAGTCATAGTCATAGTCATAGACATACATAGTTACACTCAGAGGCCGAATTTACATCTGTGTGCCATTTGCCCATAAAGTCATAGTCACAGTCATAGTCATAGTTATAGTCATAGTCATAGTCATAGTCATAGTCATAGTCATAGTCATAGTCATAGTCATAGTCATAGTCATAGTCATAGTCATAGTCATAGTCATAGTCATAGTCATAGTCATAGTCATAGTCATAGTCATAGTCATAGTCATAGTCATAGTCATAGTCATAGTCATAGTCATAGTCATAGTCATAGTCATAGTCATAGTCATAGTCATAGTCATAGTCATAGTCATAGTCATAGTCATAGTCATAGTCATAGTTATTGTCGAAGCCTAGTTTCAGTCCAATCTTAGTATAATTACAAATCTCGTTATACCTCGAGGAAACTTTTGAAACTTCATTTTGTTTTGAAGTTAAGCAAATTATTATTTTATCATGTAAAATCTTTTATATATTTTAAATATTGAAATTTCTGTAATAATATGTTTTGGTAATAGGCCTAATTATTTAACACTTTCATAATCCATTTAGTTTGTCGCTTTTGAAAGTGTTTAGCATATTATTGGTCACATCCTGCATACCAAAAACAGTAGAGGCAACTCGAATCTATTTGCCATTGGGCAAGTGTCTAAATGGCATAACTTTTTATTGCACTCATACTACGAGTATATACTGTTTGATTTCTTGCCTTTTCTTGTGTTCGCCTCTTTGCCAATGACATCCAAAGATATTGTCAACTGTCATTACATGAATTTCGTTTTGAAATCTGTTTTGTTTGGGTTGAACAGCAACTTCCTGCCAGCTTTACGTTTTTTCCCCCACTTCGTTTTTGTATAATAAATATTGCCTTGATTTTTCTTCTTTTTTTTTTTTTTGCTAATTTTTACCCTGGTGTTAGTTTGACTTATTGCATACAAAACTTTAGCTGAATGTTTTTCGTACAAGTTCTTCTTTCGCAAGTTGTGAGCTAAATATTCTTTTTTATTTGTTTCTTGTTTGAAAGACAATATTTCATTGATATGCCGCAGATGTCGACAAATGATTTAAGCTTTTCTAAGCTTTAGGCTATATAGATTGTATTTTTTTTTGCAGTTTTCTTATACTTACAACTGTTTGAGTTGCTGGACCATGATGTTAAAAGTTTGATTTCAAGTTTTTTTTCTTTCGTTTATATAATATGTAAAGTTTTTTTTCTTGAATTGGTTTTACTGCTAAAGTTTTGACATACAATTTAATTAAGAAAATCACTTGTTCACAACAAAATGTTTGCAAAAAAAAAAGTAGAAGCCAAATCAAGCGGGTGTGTCTTGTAAGATTAAGAGATGTCAAGGATTCTCAATTGTCGTTATTGCGATAAGTTTATGATAATATTAATTTGTATGCGGGCTAACAGCAAACTAAAATATGTTCTAATTTTTCTAATATTAAATGATGGCAAAATTATATAAGATAGGATAGTAGATAGTTAAGTAAAAGTTTTATAATAAAGTAATCTTATAGATGTGGTTTTTATATTTTTAATAATTGCATTTTAATGAAATCTGATGTTTTTGGCACAGTTGGTTTTTATATCTTAAACGATTTTCTTATTTCATTAGAAGCTATAATTTCTCCAATAAGAATACCACACATCAGTGTGAAATAAATTTAGTAAAAAACGATTGTTTTTAGCTTGGCGCTTTTTTCGTTTTTGACACTGTTTTTAGTTACAGCGACAAATTTTTGTTTTTAGCTATTTATTACTGACCTTTTTTGAGTTTTGGCATTTTGTCGTTATAACGAATTTTTTCGTTTTTTGTCGACCTTTTTCCTTTTGGTGATTTAATTGCATTTTAGCGATTTATTTTATTTTTTGGTGATATTTTTCATTTAAGCGGTTTTTTCTTTTTGGCGATTTTTTAATTCGGATTTTTTTTTTAATATTGGGTTTTTTAGTTTTAACTTTTTTTTTTAATTTCTTGCTTATTTCTAGAGCAGCTACGTCCAAGCACACATACATAGATATTTGCATTTAAGGTAAGCAGCTTTGAAAGCTCTTAAATTTGTTGTTGTTGCTAAGCAAGAGCAACCATCGGTGTCTGTTGTATTGCTGTTGTGGTTGTTGTAATCTCGTCGGTGTGAAAGCACAAAAAGCTCTTTATAAAAGTTTGCACATTGTGCATATGGCTTGGACGTAGCTGTTCTAGACAGCGATGCCAACTTGGTGCTTTTGGCACTATTTTTAGTGCTTTGTGAAGACTCAAAACGCCAAATTTTGAGCGTTAGTGCCAAAATAAGAAAAAGCACTAATTAGTGCTTTTAGGAAATTTGTGTATTTCTTAAAATTATTTTAATAACTACTCAGCGTATTTATTTTTTCAGTGTAAATCATACATTTTTCGTCAAATATATTTCATTAAATGGAGAATAGCTAAGAAAATTTTAAACATTATTAAACTTCACATTAATTCACGTTATGGATTTTCAGTCGTTTTTCACGAATGTGCTTTTTACGCTATTTAGATATAAAAATTACGCTTTTAAGTGCTTTTTTTAAATGTTGATGTGCCTTTAGAGGCAAAAAAGTTGGCATCACTGGTTCTAGAGCCTAATTTCATAGAGGTTTGAATGTGTCTCGATTCATTAAAAAGAAAAAAATAACTTAGTTAATTGAAATAAATACATATCATCAATTAAAGATTTAATTGAGTAAATTTAAATAGAAAACTTAATTGAGCCAATTATATTTTTGTTTTAAAATTTAATTAACCAAAAAGCTTAATTGACATTTAAGTTATTAAATAATTTTTAGTTTTTTCTTTATTAAAATTGTTGACAGCACCGTTCGGGTAAATTTTGTTTTCTCAGAACTGAAGGCGGTGCTCTCGTTAAAATCAATGAAAATCGTTACTGTACTATGATCGTAAATTGTATGTCTTTTGGATGCCTTTGATCTGGGCGAGATGTGGTTTCAACAGGATGGCACCACGTGGTATATCGTGCCACAACCGCCAAAATAACTTAAGCGACATAGTTTTTGAACATCCATTATTGACCAAAATCGATGATTTCCGATCGTGAATAGTCGATTTTCATCAAAAAACGAAGTCCAAAAAACGTGTCGCTTAAGCTATTTTAGCAATCATCAACTTATTGATATTAAAATTTGGCGATAAGTTGATTTCGAGAAACGAACCTGTCAACTGACCTCCTCTAAGTTATTTACTGTGGTACCACGTTAAGTCACTAGTTTATGCTAAAAAAACCAGAAAAAATTGACTCCTGGAACGTCAACATTGTTTGTGATATTCGTGACATAAGGCCAGCAATGCTGGAAAAAATATACCAAAACTAGAAGCCCAGAATACGCTTGGTCATAAGCATGAAATGATTTTCTAATTTTTTTTTATTTCTATAGTCAAATGAAATATTTTAACATGGTTTTGATGGAAATCATGCACTAAAATAAAACAAAGTCAAAGCACAAAGAAGTAAATTTTAAATTAAAAATTAATGAATATAGAAAAAGAATAAGTCAATTCATCATTTCTGTTACGTTTATTGCTTAAAGTTTCATAAATGGAAATGAAAAACTATTTCGACATCTTTGACAAATTTATGGAAAATATAGAAATCTTGCACATGTATGTTGTTTTCGGCTTTTAATTTAAGCAAAGAAAACGAACAAAAAAAACCACAGCCAGCAACACATTGACAATTAATCTTGTGTTGTATTTCGATAGAAATGTTTTATTTTCTTTTACTATTTGTACTATTTTGTTTTTATTCTACTGCATTTCAGAATTAACTGTTTTTAGGCTCACAATATTTCATAAAAGACCACAGGGAAATTTGGTAGAGGTTTTGTTTTTGTTTTAGCTTTTTTTTTAAACGTGGTTAAACAATAAATGAAAAAATTGCGGTTGACACTTGAAAAAAATTGCATTCCCAGCTAAAAAAATTATATATCATCCATATATTTTTAATATATGAATGTATATAACTATATATGAATATGTATGAATTCATGTATGGAAATATATGGGATTATACATTGCAAAACTATTATATATGAACCAATATATGGACTAATATATGAAATGTATTGAAATATATGAGCTCACATATGGAAATTTCATTATGAAGCTCTTCATATGTGGATCCATATATAGAATTAAGATTTAATATATGGAGCCATATAAGAATGCATGCATATATGATATCTCACATAAGATTGTTTTTACAACCAAAAAAGCTTGGTATTTTATCACGGGTGAATTGGAAATCAATTAGAAAATACATACGGTATGCAAAAAAGAAAAATTTTGTTACAAAAAAAAAACATTTTTGTATGATTTTACACATTGTGGCCCAATTTAATATATCAAATAATCAAAAGGATAATCCAATCATTAATTTGATAGAAAATAACAGAATTCTCTAGATAAGAAACAAAGTTCATATTAATGCAAAATATTATATTGAAAACTTTTTTTAGACGAATTATTTTTTCTTTTCTTTAATTAATTGCATTAGTTTTCAATCTGAATTTCTTAAATTAAATTTTATGTACGAATATGAGCTTTGTGTTTTTTAAATAATTGATTCACATTTGCTCTTAAAATGACTTATGAAATGCCCTTTAATTCGTTTTTAATTATTTGTTCAATTAAATGTTTCATTAAATATTTAAAATCTTAAAAAAAGTAATTTAAATAATTGAATTTATTTCACAGTAGTGCGCTTTTTTTAGTCAAGGGAGTATAAATATCAACTTTGCATACTATATAGGGAATACACATTCATGTATGTAAATGTATGAATATATATGTAATCATATATGCCCATATACCCTCATTTTTCGGATCCGAGCCATATATAGGGTATTATATATGCTCCAGACATATTTTTTTAGCTGGGTTGTATATATTTTTATTTATGTTTTTATTTTCATAGTAAAAAGCTCTTTGGGTTATGATTTGCAACAAAAAAGCCAAAACTGTCCCACCATTAAAATACACAAATACACACACACACCCATACACACACACACACACTTTCCCACCAACAGATTGCATGGCATACACACAATCTTGGTTAACTGAACAATACCCTTGAGGTGAGCAAAATTCAGAGAAAAAAGTCCCAAAAAAAATTCACTGTTATTTCAATGTTTATGACACAAAAATTTAAACGCACGTTTCAGGGCATAAATGTGTATTCTTGTGCTACCAACAAATACTACAATAGCCCAATTCACAATCTTGTGCAAATGGTCTTGCTCGTTGCATGTGCAAAATGGTATAGCAGTGATGCCAACTTTTGAGACTCAAAAAGCGTTAAAATTTAAAAAAAAAATGGCTAGAAAGGGCTAAATTGAAAAAATATTCAAAAATAAAAAAAAATAGTAAAATTTTTCGAAAAAGCGCGAAAAGGGGCTATTATTAAAATGTTTCTGTTGAAAATAAAAACATCAAATCAATTTTTGTAGAGTAATTTATTACAATATAAATAACTATCATGAGATCAACACATACATAGCTTTAGAGCTTCAATATTGTAAATATTTCATTTACATTTCATATTATATTTCAATAAGGTATGTACACACGTAAATTAAATAGTTAGCATATATATACATATATAATAGAAATATATATACATACCCAGCTAAAAAAATATGTATGAAGCATATATGATATCCCATATATGGTTCGGATCCGAAAAATGAGGGTATATGGACATATATGATAATATATATTCACACATTTTCATACCTGAATGTGTATTCCCTATATAGAATGCAAAGTTCATATTGATTCAAAAAGCGCACTGCTGTGCAATAAATTAAATTATTAAAATAATTTTTTTGTAAGATTTTGTGGAGAAAGGTTGTGTTTAATGAAACATTTGTTCGAACAAAATAATTCAAAACGAACTAAAAGACATTTCATACTCGACATTTTAAGAGAAAATGTGAATCGATTATTAAAAACACATAAAACACACAATCGTACACAACATATAATTTAATAAATCAGATTTAAAACTAATGCAATTATAAAAGAAAAAATAAACCGTTTTTATACGTTTATACGTTTTCAATATTATTTTTTTCAGTTATATGAATTTTGTTTAATGGCTGCATTATCTTTTTGGTTATTTGATTTATTAAATAGACCCACAATATATAAAATCAACAAAAAAGATTTTTTTGTTACACGAGTTTTTATAATTTAAACCTTGAGGCTCTACGCATATATACTTTGCATATGCGTATGTATTTTCTAACAGACTTCCAATTCACTAGTGATAAAAAAGATGGAAAAAGATCGAATTAATAAAATTCAAGCTTTTTTGATTGCAAATGCGATCTTATGTGAGATATTATGTATGCATACATTCTTATATGGCTCCATATATTAAATCTTATTTCTATACATGGATCCATATGTGAAGAGCTTCGTAATGAAATTTCCATATATGAGCTCATATATTATAATACATTTCATATATTAGTCCATATATTAGTTCATATATAATAGTTTTGCCATGTATAATTCCATACATTTCCATACATGAATTCATACATATTCATATATAGTTATATACATTCATATATTAAAAATATATGGACCATATATAATATTTTTAGCTGGGTATGCATGTTTATATAAATAGATACATTAAAAATTGCCCGTTATTAAATAAAATTTCGATTTCTGGCTCTTCCAAAAACATACATTATCTCTTTTAGGCTGTACTGAATAACTTTCAAAGCATAACAAATTTGGAAGATATAAAAAAATTACTCTATATTATTCTACTTTTTTAAATTGGTAAAGCAATATCGACTTTTTACTCATTTTATTTTGCTAGATTAAAGGAAGAAAAAGTTCGCAAAAGTTTAAATGTAGCCATATCGAGCAAAAACTAAAAAGGATCTAAAAGGGCTGAAAGATTATTGTAAAAAGTGCTAGGTTTGCGCGTTTTTTAGTTTGGGGCTAAAAATATTTTTTCGCGTTTTAACTGACTGAAAATGGGCTAAATCTAGCCCTAAAAAGGCTAAGTTGGCATCACTGTGGTATATTATATTGATACTCACCACTTAACAATTATTAGTGGTGAGTATCAATATACTATACCACTTTGCACATGCAACGATGCAATACCATTTGCACAAGATTGTGAATTGGGCTAGTGTGTTTGAATATAGTTTTATAAAATGAAAATGTTGCTTTGAAATTGAAACTGCTTATCATTCATATTTATATATTTATTATATGTTATAGAAACAATCAATGGAAACTAGAGATGGCAGCGTGGGTCATTTTTTCATTATTGTTGGTTCACTAAAACAAAAACAAAATCAAAGAATGCGTGAGTGCTATTGTTTCTTTATCTTCTGCTTTCTCTTTTTCTTTACAAGAAGTAGTTGCTTATCAAAAATGATGTAGTTAGTGATTTTTACCATCTCCCCTTCCAGGAGTATTTTTTTGTAGTTTCCTGGAAAAGAGCTAAAAATATTTAAATTATTTTGAATAAAAATGCTGGAACTAACCGCACACCAAAGATGTTGTGAATACCGATTTTCTATACGACCGGACCACAGGAGGAAATTTGAACAATCTATAAAACAATATGCTAATGTGAGCTTTCAAGACATTAGCTCACATTTATTTCCTTTTAGTCTCCCATGTACCAATATCAGTTGTTAGAACCCCATAATTTGAAAAAAAAAATTAAAAAATTCATAAAAATGAGCCCTGGATGAGTTGGAAACTGGCCTTAATTTTTATAGAAAAATTATATTTAGTGAGAGGACTATTTTTTGTTATAAGGAATCGTTCCGCACACTTTTACCATTTAACGATCAAAAGAATCATCCTATCAAGAGAACGATTTGTAGTGTACTGAATAAATTTTAATTCATTGCTTCACTAAACTATCAAACAACATCCTCACGTCGATGACCGAGAGTATCTGACGACAACAACTTAGCTGCTTGCTAGTGAGAGTGTACACCAGAATCCGAATCAATCGACCTCACAACACTAACAACAGCTTTGCCTTTCACAAAGGCAAATTACAAAATTACAAATTACAAAATTGATTTGATCCAAACAGCTGAAGGTCTGCAAGCAGATACCATGATATTTTTTCACTGAACAGAACCTGCAGCAGTTGAAAACTGATTCTCATTTTTATCGAGGAGCATTTCTATACACACAGAAAAAATAACAATGTAAAATCACCATGGAAAAATTTTGATTGCAAATCATTTTAAATTTATAAGATATACTATGCTATTTGAGTGTGTTGGTGTGTATTTGCTTTGTTCATTGCAACAACACACTGCTGTGCTCATTTGTGTGACTTGTTGTTGGTTTGTTGTTGTGTGTTCTGATATCTGACAAACTTTGCATTACCAGCGAAAACTTTCTGCTGCTGGCTAGTAGGCAGTGTTCTTGTAGTTGGAAGAACGCATGTTCGAATCCTTCAGGTCAGCCAAAGTAGCTTCGCAGTTTGTGTTTTTTTACATTTAAGTCCAAATAAATATTATGTTAAATGACCAATAATATAATAGCATGTTGAATTAAAATTTAATTCATGATAGTATTTATTTAGAAACAATTTCATCAACTTAAATATTTAAATATCAATTCATATCTAAAAGTAATTTTTCCATAAAAAAAATTAATGAAAATCGACATTTAAATATAAATTTATATTTAAATAGAATTAATAAAATTGGCAATTAGTGTGTACATAGCTAAAGAATTTTTAAACTTGCTGTGGCTGCAGCGGTAAACGCGTTGACTATCACGAGATAAGATCAATCTCCTATAATAATTTTTCTGATGCCTGTGCCAATATGCTCAATTATGTAGTTTAAATATATATAAAAAACAAACTAACTGCTTTAAAAAAATTCATGATGTTTTAACGTGAAATGATTTTTAATTTAACATGGTTTATCGTGTTATTTCAGTATCAAATTTACATTGTTTCAACATGAAATAACTTTAATTCAACATGGTTCTTAAATCGACACGAAATAAAGTTATTGCAAAAGGAAAAATTTTCTTTGAAGATTACAGCAAATCATGTTGGATTAATATGAAACACATATAAAATAAAAAAATCATTAACGAAATATGTTATAAGGGATGTTTTTTAACAACCTTCTTTTGGCAACACAGTTTTTGGCAACTCAGTTGTTTTCCTCTATCATGTTCATGTTGCCGTTAAACATGATCAGTTTCATCTACAATTATCCATGAAGCGACTTACAAATGAACAACGCTTGCAGATTAATAAATTCTATTATCAAAATTCACGCTCGGCGAAGAAAGTGCATCCACGCACTTTTTTCATTTTATAGTAAAATTGGGCATCCTTTTGAGGCGGCTATTAGGGTTCTTGTGTCTAAATTTTATACCAGAATTACATTTTTGAACTCTAAACCATCAAGACGCATACAAAGAGTGCGGGCTGAGCAAAATATTGCAGCTGTATCCGTCAGTGTTGTTGATGATCGTGAATTATCGATTCGGCGTCATTCGCAGCAATTGGGCTTCTGTTAATTTTTTTTGCCGAAAATGGAGGAGCTGGACTTGGCTGATATATGGTTTCAGTGAGACAGTGCCACATGCCATACATCACGCAAAGCAATAGCCCAATTGAGAGGCGAGTTCGGTGAACAGTTTATTTCCCGTTTGGAGCCGTTCAGTTGGCCGCTTAGATCGTGCGATTAAACAACTTCAGACTACTATTTGTGGGGCTATGTTAAGGCTCATGTCAAAAAAGAAAAACATGCAACGATTAAAGCAATGGAAGACAATTTTGATAAACTTGTGCGTGAGATACCGGGCTATGTGATGGAAAAATTATGCCAAAATTAAACCCAGCGTGTGAACCATTTCATACATATCTTTAAACATTGAATTATATATATCGTTCTACAGACTCAAATAAAGGTTTCATACACTTCTTTAAGTGTTATGTATTTTTTTAGTCAAATCCGAAAGCTCTTAAAACATTTGATCTTACATGACATATATAAAATCTGTACAGCTCATGCCATATTCAACATTTAACGCGAAAGATATAACGGACTGTCCGTGAAGATGATGTGCACTGCTCACCAAGATCATGCAATTTGACCCTGTTTGAATTTTTTCTATAGCATTCTTAAGTAGCAAATCTACGTATACTATAATCCACAGGCTACACCGGATCTTAAGGACATTTTGAAAGAGGCCATCAGCCAAATTTTGCCCGATTTATTTGCTAAAGCCATCGCAAATTACATATTTCATACCTACTTTGTTTTATATGAAGTTAAAGAAATACAGGACCCTTTATATGCAGGTTAATAATCAACTTTGATATCTTGTTTTAATTAATCCTTCGTATATTATGTATGTAAGATTTTTTGCCAAGTATATTTTTTAAGTCAAATTCATTTTGTCACTCTTATATAAAAAATTATCTTTATTTGACAAAAATTATAATGAAACATTACCTCAATTGCCACAAAACAGCCAGAAGCATATTAATGCTATAACATGTGATAATAGTTTTTGTAAAGAAATTATTCCTTGCAAAAAAAATAAATAAATAAAATATAAAATGCTCAGCTTAATCTCCGTAATAATTCATTCTTGACAATTACTCGCATGCCTTAATTATAATCTCATAAATTTTCATACACAAGACAGGACAGTAAAAATACTGTCGAAAATGTTGAATAATGAAAAGAATATAAATAAAATGCGAAGAAGATGCCACAATTATTGGATAAGAGCAAAATTAATATCTTTGACTTAATGAAACAAAAACTCACCAACAACTTTAACAAAGCCATATTGCGTTTTAGCTGTCACCGTATTTATTTGACACATATAACGGCCTTGATCTTCCTCCTGGACGTTGTTAATGTGCAGAAACCATGTGCGATGTTTGTCGTGCTTGTCATGTGTGACACTAATACGGGGATTACGGGTAATTACATGATTATGAACCGTCAAAATGGCACTCTGCTCGAAATGCATCCACGCCACCTGAAACGCAAACATTTATAATAAGAAAAAAGGAAACAATAAAAGCAATTAGTAAACTAACGAAAAAAAATTTTTAAACTTATTTTATACATGTCATGGCAAAAGTTTTTAGCGCTTTAACCGAGTAATAATTTTGTTCATTAAGTTTTCACGATTATTGGGTGTATGTATTTCTATCATTTATAACTTTTACTTTGTCACGTAGTTTTTTGCAATTTTCCCTTAAAAACTTTCATTTCTATTAATTTTAAGGTGGCTTTTTGTCTAGTTATTATTTTTTTCTTCTTTCTTTAGGAAAAAAACTTTTTCCTTTATATAACATTAAGCCACATATAAGTTATTTTTATCTATGAAATAGTTTACATTGTATGTGTATAAGTTCTTAAGTAATTGTCTAGGTGTTGATATGTTGGTGTTACAAAAGGTGTTATAGGAAAAAGTTTGCTATTGTTGTGCATATAAAAAAAGAGGGAAAAATATAAGAAATAAAATAACATTGTTGAAATCATCAATTTTGTTGTGAAAGATTAGCAAAATTTTGTAACAGACAGAAAAGCCAAGCAAAAGAAGTATAAGAAACACACCCTTGCATATGTAAAAGTTTGGCTTATATTCCCTCATACATATGTCACTAAAAAACTAATCGAGATTTTTTTCTAATTTTTTTTACACAAAATTCTATATTACCAGGATTCAAAAATAGATAATAAAATTGTACAGCTATTGTAAAGCTACAGACAAGCCAACAGAATTTCTTTTAGTTATGGTGTATTGTATAAAATTGTTATATCCTTATATAAAAAAATTTTTTTTTTGTAATATTACAAAAGACTAACAGCTATTTTCTGAAAACTTATACATATACATGTTGCAATTTTACATCTCAAATTAAGTTTTTTTTCTCTTTAAATTTTAGTTGCAACTAAAAAGTTTTTCAATTTGTTTATGATTATATAGACAGTTTATTTTTGAAACTATGAACGATATCTTTTACATTTTTGTTTTGAAGAAAAACTTATAATTATTGAAGTATTTGACAAAACGTAACCTTACGTTAATCAGTGAAACATGATGTTTTTTTTTAAACTTCAACATATGTATATACCTAAAAGAAATTTTTATTGATCATCTTTCAACATAAAAGCAATATTTTTAAAGAAATTAAATAATTTATTATAACTTGCAGAAAAATACTCAAGTAGCATTTCTTGTCATGCCAATTTGTGGTGTAATTTTCAAAATGTGTGCAACGCTGTTCACATTGTTTTTTTTTTTAATATGGAAAGCAATGCCACACAATCAAAAATATCGGAAACGACAAACGTTGCCACTAGTACACACTATTGATATGGCGCAAAGTGACATAGTGTGTACTCAGTAAAAGTAAGAAATTATTCGTTTATGTACGAATATGTATAGCTAGGATTTGCAAATAATCGCAGATTTTCACAACCGAGAGTACGATTAAAAATATGCGATTAGTCGCAGTTATCGGCTAATTGCGATTTAGCATGAAAATATCCTATAATAATTTATATCAAAATCAAAATAAATTGCATTATAGTAGTACTTCATGGGCTTAGCCAAAGAAGTTTAATAGTTTTGTCTTGAATTAGAGTTTCAATTTTTCAACTAAATTCTATTTTTATTTCGAGCAAATTTTAAATCATGCAAAATAAGTTCACAAGTCAAATTTTATACTTATATTTCTACTTTCTAATTTTGTTTTTTGTTGATATACGGGGTTGGCCAAAAGAAACCAAGGGGTGTAAAAGTTTAATAACTTTTTTGTTTATTAACTTTTTTTTATTTTTTCTTTCAGATTATATAATATACAAAACGGAATTTTTTTTACACTAAGTATGAAAAATGGTGTCTCTTAAATGACCACCGTTTTCAGCTTCGCACTGATGGGCTCTTTTTAGAGCATTTTCCATAACATCTTTCAAAACTTGTGGCTGTAGCGTTCAAATTTCTGAAACAATGTTTGCCTTGAGTTCAAGGATTGTCTCTGGCTTGTTCACATACACTCGCTCCTTCAAAAAACCCCAAAGAAAATAGTCGGGTGCTGTCAAATCTGGCGATCGCGCTGGCCAAATAATTTCCGAATTTCGAGAAATTATTCGCTCTCCAAAAATTTGACTTAAAAGTGCCATTGTGTCTCGGGCAGTATGGGCAGTGGCTCCGTCCTGCTGAAACTACATACCAGGTCTGTTTTCAAGAGCAGGACGTAAAAAATTTTCTATCATAAACCGATACCGCTCTACATTTACGGTTACAGCACTTCCATCTTCATTCTCGAAGAAGTAGGGCCCAATGACATTTTCAGATGTGATCCCACATCATACTGTACACCTGATGGGGTGCAATTGGCGTTGATGAATGGCTCTTGGATTTTGAGAACCCCAGAACCTACAGTTCTGCTTATTAACAAAGCCATTCAAATGAAAATGAGCTTCATCACTCATAATTAAATTTTCAATAAAGTTGATTTCATTTATTCATTTCTTATTTTCTGATTTTCATTTATTATTTTCATTCATTATAAATTCTCCAAGTGTTGTCTATATAATCTGAAAGAAAAAATAAAAAAAAAATTAATAAACAAAAAAGTTATTAAACTTTTACACCCCTTGGTTTCTTTTGGCCCACCCTGTATTTATCTAATCTATTAGTGGATGTCCACACCTGATGAATTTATAACGTGATGAATGAACAAATAAAGAAACATTATTATACCAAGTTTCTTTTACATAAAGTTGTTCATTCATTTAATATTTCTATGCATTTTTAATAATGCGAGGTGCTAAGATAAGACAAACTGCACCTATCTGTCAACCGAATTAAATATATTTGTATCAATTGTAATGCCATTTTTGAGATGTTACAACGTTTTTCCAATAAACTTAGGAGAATATAACAAAATATAATAATAAATTTAATAAGTGCTTAATTTATATTTTAATTATAATTTTGTTTTTTTTTTAATTTTGTTACCTTATGAGCATCTAATTCTCTAAAGGTTTAGGAAAATAACAGAGATGCATATCAAATATGAATTGTTTTTTATGTTTTGTATAAGTGTCTGAGTCTAATCACTTATTCGGTTGGAATATAAAAAATCACTAGTAAATTCTCAAATGAATTTTGAAAATATGTCCATAAGACAAGAGTTTTGAAAATTTTAAAAAGTATGTTTGCAGTCTACTGATGATTCGGCAAAGCGCCAATGAAATGCTAGCCTATAGGTATGCTTAATCCTCAATAAATAAAACTGCTCAAGCACAATGTGCATATATATTCTACACTCAAAAAATAAAGACATATACTATTATTAAGGAAAAAAAGTTTCTAAATTAATGTAAAAAAATTTTCTAAGTTTAAGTAATTTTTTCTAAGTTTAAGAAAGTTTAAGGAAAATATTTACCAAAAAATTGGAAAATGATTTAAAAGTTTAGGGAACTTGTATCCTAAGAGCTAATCAATCTCCTTTTAAATCAAAAAGTAAATTTTAAGAAATGACTTACTCCTGATTAGTTCATCAAATTTGACTTACTTGAAAGATATAAAAAGGTTGTCTAAATTTTAGAAAAATATTTACCAGTTTTAAGTATTTTTAACCCCCGACCAAAAAAGGGGTGTTGTAAGTTTGCAGTGTGTGTCTGTGTATCTGTGTGTATGTACAAGTAAACGTACAGACCAAGCGGCTGGACCGGATTTAAATTAGTTTTTTTAAGTTTGAAAGCTGACTTGATCGAGAGTGTTCTTAGCTATGTATTATAGCATTGCACAGATGCATCTGTTTGCACCAGTTTTGCGTGTTTTTTGGTTCTTGTATGAAAAAATATGTTATTTAGCGTTTCTTTTACTAGTTGTAAATGTTGATTTTTAGAGCAGTTATTGTATGGTTGTGCAATGATCAAATGAGAAAAACACGTTTGTATGTATATATTTGTTTTTCTATAACAAATAAGATACATAAAACTGGTTTTAACATAAGTACCACATGGTGTGTTGAAAAAAAAAATCCATGGTTGATGAATGAATGAATGAAAGTAAAATTTCACATACACATGTAAGTAAATGATGCATGTGCATGAAACACATGCATTTGTAATTACTCTCAGAGCAAAATTGTTTCTTTCTCTCTCTATACTTTGGCTGCGCCACAAAATAACATAACGAACGTCCGTACATACATCTGTACATCATGTATTTGTTTCAATAGTGGTTTTTTCATATATTTGTATTACAATATGTATTTTTGGGCAAAAACAGATCAAACAGTTGCTCAGCAGCAATACAATAAGCAATTGTTATTTGTTTTAATTGTATTTTAATTTGGAAAAGCACGCACACACAATAACTCTTATACTAGTTATGTCGCTCACACTACAATTATATGGTACATACCATGGTATATTTGTTTTGGTTATACAAACGAGTATACAAATGCAACCCTATACTATGTATAAAGAAAATCGATCCAGCCGTTTAGAAAATAAAACATATTTTTTGAAAAAATCGGGGGTTTTTAAAATTTTTAATTTTTTTTATTATTTCTTTAAATTATAAAATATATTTTTTATTTTGCATTAAGCAAAAAATGTAAGTAACTTTTTCATATTTCTCAGGAACATTTGAACTTGAAATATATTTTTTTGAAAATAAAATTAAATTTTAAAACTCTAAAATTTCAATGCTTATACAGGCTGCCCTGTTAAGCAAGTGGCTATAGTGCTTGCCTATCAGACAGAAGGTTGCTGGTTAAATACTTGTCTCCTCTCAAGGAATTAATATATATGTATTGTGAATTAATTAGGAATATAATATGAAGATATAATAAAAAGCATACCAGAATTAAATACATAAGAAAAAACTTTGAAAAATTTACTTAATTTGAGATCAAAGATGAAAAATATTTTTTGCAAAGTTCCGAATTTTATGGGAAAATTTTACTTAATTTTAGAAAAATTTTACTTAAATATGAAAATATAATGACTATAAACTAGTTCATTGATGAACTAGAAATTTAGTAAATATTTTACTGGTTTCAAGTAAAAAACAGCTTTGGCGCCATACGACAAATTTTTTTACTCAAATTTAGAAAATTTTCCAAAGTTTTAGCTAGTTTTTTTTTTTTTTTTTGAGTGTATATTAGAATTTTAAAATTGAAGTTTTTATGAGTTGATCTTGCCCTGTATGCAAATTTCCCATAGAAATATGTCAAATAAACCTGAAATATTTTTTGTGTATAAAGCAGTTAAAATTTTATATCAGAGGCGTATGTTTGATATGAGTTTAGTGTGCATAGAAAAAATATCACTCATACGTATGGCCGCCATTTACATATTAAATATAACTATTGTGCCAGCAGCGTTGCCAAGTGCACAGATTCATCTGTATTTCGCAGTTTTAAAAATTCAGTTTTTTATAAACAGTTTTTACTGTTTTTTTTTGCTTTGTGTTTTGTTTTTTTAGTAAATTTTCCAATTCCAATCATTAGCAATTATAAGATCATTCAAATCATAATCAAAGTGAAATTTATATTTAAAAAAAGAAATAGTAAAAAATATTAATTTTAAAACTTATGAAAGGAAATTATTTGTAAGAAAAATGTTTAAACATTTAGATATTTTATTATTCTTTTCTAGAAATGTACATGATTTTCACTTGATCACACTACCTTTTTGGCATTGATAGTGTGATCACATAATGCTGAAAGGCATTTAAATTTAAGGTTTATTTAATTTACGACATTTTTGTGAAGACATCAATGTTATTATTCAGACTCCCTACCCCAAGTCAAATTTCTAAACGCAAGGTAATGTTTACAACACATTGGACGAGGAGCAAGCAATAAAAAAATTTTGTCTCAAGAAAAGTGATATTGAAGCGACCTATTCATTATAGAATATTATTGCATATGTTGTTGTACATATTATTGTCGCTTAAACCTATACTATGCAATAAATGGCAAAATATTTTCAAAGAAAATATTGCGCAATTTTCCTGACAGTGTAAAACTAAGCAAGATTGAACAATGTTGCCACCACATAAGACAATTGTCTTGATTGTACAATAAAAATCAAAAGTATTTTGATATTTGCCAATGTATTGTACCACCTTCGAATATGACATACACATTGGCGATATTATTGTACAATACGAAAATTTATATAATTATATTGTAAGTGGGTAGGCCGCTTAAGAAATATAATACTGTTGGGAATTTTGGGCATTTTTTTGCGTTGCGAAAACAGTTTTTTACATAGGCAGTTTTTTTTCATAAAACGTTTATGACAACATTGGTTGCCAGATACCAAAAGTCAAGTAACTGGATAACCGAAAAAGTTCATCTGGATTTTGAAAAAATAACTGCCCAGCTAAAAAAATTATATATGGTCCATACATTTTTAATATACGAAGGTATATAACTATATATTAATATGTATGAATTCATGTATGGAAATGTACGGGATAATACATGGCAAAAGTATTATATATGAACTAATATATGAAATGTAATATAATACATGAGCTCATATATGGAAATTTAATAATGAAGCTCTTCATATGTAGATTCATATATAGATATAAGATTTAATATATGGAGCCATATAAGAATGTATGCATACATGATATCTCACATACGATCGTTTTTGCAATAAAAAAAAGCTTGGTATTTTATCACAGGTGAATTAGAAATCCATTAGAAAATACATACGGTATGCAAAGTTTATATGCGTATAGCCTCAACCTTTAAAAAAGAAAAAGTTTTGTTAAAAAAAAAACATTCTTTTACGATTTTATACATTTAGATTTAATATATCAAATAATCAAAAGGATAATCCAGTCATTAATTTTATAGAAAATATCAAAATTCTGTAGATAAGAAACAAAGTTCATATTACCCAGCTAAAAAAATTATATATGGTTCATATATTTTCAAAATATGAATGTATATAACTATATATGAATATGTATGAAGTCATGTATGGAAATATATGAGATTATACATTGCAAAGCTATTATATATCAACTAATATATGGACTAATATATGAAATGTATTATAATATATGACCTCATATATGGAAATTTCATTACGAAGCTCTTCATATGTGGATCCATGTATAGAAATAAGATTTAATATATGGAGCCATATAAGAATGTATGCATATATGATATCTCACATAAGATCGTTTTGGCAATCAAAAAAGCTTGGTATTTTATCAGGGGTGAATTGGAAATCCATTAGCAAATACATACGGTATGCAAAATTTATATGCGTGTCCTCAACTTTTAAAAAAGAAAAACTTTTGTTACAAAAAAAAACCATTCTTGTATGATTTTATACATTTTTGATCAAATAATCAAAAGGATAATTCAGTCATTAAATTTATCGAAAATAAAAGAATTCTCTAGATAAGAAACAAAGTTCATATTACTGATAATATTGAAAGCTATTGTTAGACGAATTATTTTTCTTTTATAATTAATTGCATTAGTTTTTAATCGGATTTCTTAAATTAAATTTTATGTACGTATATGATTTTTGTGCTTTTGAAATAATTGATTCACCTTTTGACTTAAAATAATGAATGAAATGACTTTTATTTCGTTTTCAATTATTTGTCCAAACAAATGTTTCATTAAAATTTAATAAATAAATATAACCTCCCTGGTCAAAATCTAAATAAATTCAGTAAAGTGCGACTCTGACTCGCGCACGAAAGGTTCTGTACGAACACTGGATATGTAATTTAATACAAACTTCATCCTATATAATATATAGTTTTGGCATTTTTTTTTTCGTTTTTGAGGTCTTTTCGGTTTTTGCTCTTTTTTCGGCGGTTTTTGCGTTTTTTTGCGGTTTTGGCGATTTTTTTAAGTTTTTTCTCTTTTTTTAGTTTTGACACTTTATTTTTTAATTTTGGCGATTTTTTTATTTTTGGCGATCTTTTTCATTTTTGCGATTTTTTTTTATAAAATTTTTTTTTAGGTTTGGTGACATTTTCACGTTTTGGCGATTTTTTTAGATTTTTGGCGTTTTTTTTTCATTTTGGCGTTTTTTTTATTTTTGGCGATTTTTTTCGTTTTGGCGATTTTTTCTTTTATTTATGGCGATTTTTTTTTTTGGTTTGGTGATTTTATAATTTTCGGTTTTTTTAGTTTTACCGTTTTGGAAAATTTCAAGTGTTTGCATCTTACGGTTTCCAAGATATAGCAAATTGTCAAATTTACATAGTCAAAATTGCATTAACTGATGGACCACCCTTTAATTTAAATTTTTTTAAATTTTAGTGTTAATTGTTGTAGTGTGTATAAAAATACACTACTTTTACAAATTTCAAGTTTCAATATACATATGTTCATACAATTGTATGTATATTACAGGGGATTTTAAAATTTTTCGTTGCTCGTTTTGGAAGACCCTTTAATTTTTAATTCTCATGTATTTGTTGTTGTAGCGGCCAAGGTTCTACATACTGTGTCCAAATTTCAGGTCCGTAGCTCTTACGGCTCCTGAGAAAATACCGTGTGACGGACAGACGAACAGACGGGGTTCCTTTTCACCTTTGGTGTACGGAACCCTAAAAAGAGTTATTTTAGTAATTTAATTTATTGCTCAACAGTGCGCTTTTGTGAATCTAGAGAGTATGAATATGAACTTTGCATACTGTAGAGGGAATATTTACACATACATGTATGAAAATGTATGAATATATATGTAATCATATATGCCCATATACCCTAATTTTTCGGATCCGAACCATATATGGGATATCATATATGCTCCATACATATTTTATTTAGCTGGGTGGACAATTTTAAAATGCATTTATAATTCATAAAAGTAAAATGTTGGTACTTTTTGACAATAGTTTTTTTATTGTAAATTGTCGGTGATGTTCCAAAAAAGAGATACTAATCAGTGTCAGGAAAAAATACAAGTAATTATATATTTGCAAGCATGATAGTATAGCATCCCAGCTAAAAAAATTATATCTGGTCCATATATTTTTAATATATGAAATTATATAACTATATATGAATATGTATGAATTCATGTATGGAAATGTATGGGATTATACATGCGAAAAGTATGATATATGAATTGATATATGGACTAATATATGAAATGTATTATAATATATGAGCTCATATATGCGGATCCATATATAGAAATAAGATGTAATATATGGCGCCATATAAAAATGTATGCATACATGATATCTTACATAAGATCGCATTTGCAATCAAAAAAGCTTGAATTTTTTCAATTCCATCTTTTTCTCTCTTTTTTATCACTGGTGAATCGGAAGTCTATGCAAAGTTTATATGCGTAGAGCCTCAAGGTTTAAAAAATAAACACTCGTGTAACAAAAAAAAATCATTCTTATAGGATTTTATATATTGTGTGCCTATTTAATAAATCAAATAATCAAAAAGACAACTCAGTCATTAAGCTACCCAGCTAAAAAAATATGTATGGAGCATATATGATATCCCATATATGGTTCGGATCCGAAAAATGAGGGTATATGGGCATATATGATTGTATATATTAATACATTTTCATACATGTATGTGCATATATTACCTCTACAGTATGCAAAGTTCATATTCATACTTTCTTGATTCACAAAAGCTAACTACTGTGCAATAATTTAATTTACTAAAATTACTTTTTTTAAATTTTGAACAGAGAAACATTTGTTTGGACATATAATAAAAAACGAACTAAAAGTCTGTTGTAAATATTCTGACTAACAACACATAGTTGAACGGAACAGCCAGCCGTTTTCGAAGGCCACTAAACCTTCATCATCAGCGTTCTTTTGTGTTTGGTCCACTGTGTGTGGTGTCAGTTGATGTAGATTTCTGCTTCATATACTTAGCATTTTATTGCAAATGGAATATGTGAATTCTTTTGATTCATCGTATTTCAATTTGCTGAAAGCTTTTTTGTATTGTAAGCTCAATTTTACCATCACTATATTTACAACAGTCTTACCATTGTCGTTTTGTTCTTTTTACTAATTATACACATGTTACTTAATTTGCTTATTTTTTGTTCTACTTAAGACAAACTTTTTTGTTTTGTTACTATTAAGTATATTTTTATTTAATTTTTGCCACAGGCCCATGGTTATTAATTTTTAGTTAATTTTAATTATTATTCGAACTCCATTTGTTTCTATATTTGTGATTTGAACGGGCTAAAGTTCGTATCGCTTTTTAAGCCAAATTACATGTGATAATTATTAATGAACAAATAACACCAAAGTCTGTTGTAAATATTCTGACTAACAGCACATAGTTGAACGGAACAGCCAGCCGTTTTCGTCATATCATTCATCATTTTAAGTCAAAAGGTGAATCGATTATTTAAAAAACGCAAAACACATATTCATACACAACATATAATTTACGATATGAGATTACAAACTAATGCAATTATAAAAAAATTAATCCGTTTTTATACTAACACTAGTTGTCAATATTACTTTTGCCAGTTATATGAATTTTGTTTCTTAAATATATCTGTGAATTGTGTTATTTTTTATAAAATTAATGAGTGAATTATCCTTTTAATTATTTGATATATTAAATGGGACCACAATATATGAAATCGTACAAGAATGGTTTTTTTAACAAAATCTTTGCTTTTTAAATGGTTGAGGCTGTACGCATATAAGCTTTGCATACCGTATGTATTTTCCAATGCAATTCCAATTCACTAGTGATAAAATACCAAGCTTTTTTGATTGCAAAAACTATCATATTTGAGACATCATGTATGCATACATTCTTATATGGCTCCATATATTAAATCTTATTTCTATATATGGATCCACATATGAAGAGCTTCATAATGAAATTTCCATATATGAGCTCATATATTATAAAACATTTCGTATATTAGTCCATATATTAGTTCATATATAATAGTTTTGCAATGTATAATCCCATATATTTCCATACATGAATTCATACATATTCATATATAGTTATATATATACATTCATATATTAAAAATATATGGACCATATATAATTTTTTTAGCTGGGTATTATTAATTTTATAAAAAGTAACGGAATCCTCAGATATATTAAGAAACAAAGTTCATATAAATTGATTATTTTTTCTTTTATAATTGCACTAGTTTTAAATCTGATTTTTTAAATTATATGTTGTTTACGAATGTGTGTTTTGTGTTTTTTTAATAATCGACTCATATTTTCTCTTAAAATGTCGAATGAAATGTCTTTTAGTTTGTTTTGAATTATTTTTTTTTTCGGACAAATGTTTCATTAAACACACCCTTTCTCCACGAAATCTTACAAAAAATAACTTTAATAATTTAATTTATTGCACAGCAGTGCGCTTTTTTAATTAATATGAACTTTGCATACTATATAGGGAATACACATTCATGTATGAAAATGTATGAATATATATGATCATATATGTCCATATACCCTCATTTTTCGGATCCGAACCATATATGGGATATCATATATGCTCCATACTTATTTTTTTTATCTGGGATGATAGTATTTTCTTTCCATTTTATATTGAAATTTTTCCTGTAGAATAATTAATTAATAATTAACATAATTAATTAAACTTTGCTTGATATTTTTTTTTCTTAAAGTTGAACCCGCTCACTGTACTATGCAACCATTTATATTCTAGAAACAATTAAAAATTATAATAATTGCTTATAAATGATATTAATATGCTGGGCATGAGCAAGTTAAAGACTGCAACAGGTTTTGGCCACATCTTCACCCTCTCTCTCTGTCTCTCTCACCCTGGTGTATCTTTCTCTACTATTAAATTTTAAGATATTTTATTAGCATCATCTATAACTGAAAAAATATCATATGTGTATGTAGGAACGAGTGTGTGTTTGTTAAAAATATAAACCACATAATTGCACCAAATGACCCTTGTATGTCAAAACTCAACTGAACTAAACTCACTTAAGTTGCCATTGTGGGGTTCCATTATAACACAAGGCTAATTAATTTTATTAGAACGTGTATGGCTCTTGTTTTTTTTTTCTTACTTTTTTGCAACTCTCAACTTAAAAGCTTCCTAGGACATGGAGATAAAAAGTTATCTTAAAAAATAAAGCAACAAAGCAATGATAATGACACAATGCAGATGAAAGCAAAATTCAGTATAATATGAAAGTTAAATGAAACCTCAATATCGCCATACAAAACGGCAGGCAGTCAGTGTACAGGATTAGCAAGGAAATAAGTAAAGGAAAGATTTAAAGGTATTAACATTTGCCCTAAAGGGACTAAACGCTTCAAGGAAAGACCGTTGTGCAGCCAACAAAAATAATATAACAATGGAAATAATTGAGGGTAAAAGCTTTAAGGTAAAAACTGTTGTTTATTTGCTTTTACAACTGGTATTTAAGTATTAATGGTAAAAATTTTCACAGTTTTCAAATATCTTTCGAAATTGGAAGTTTATATATATAACATCACTAGACAAATTGATTCTTTAATAAACAATCAAACTTTTTACCTTTACGGTACCCATAAACACATCTATTGGCCTTAGACGTATAGAATTAATATTCCTTAATAATATTGATGTGTTCGTTTGTGTGTTATTAACTTAGGCAACATTTTTGTCGACCATTCACAAATTTTTTACAGAACACTCAAAAACAATTTTAATGTATGTATTCTTAAGACATTTAACATAATAGTTTAAACATTTCTTAAATTTAATTTAGCATATTTTCTCAAAATATTGCTTAAGCTTTACAAATTTTTTTAAACCAAAAGGTGGATTTTCTTATCAACCAATTTTACTCGTTTAATTTTTAGTGGCTATTTTTGGACATTGCCTGAGCCCGCGAAGTATTTCTGACCTAATACAGGTTAAATTTAGAAAAATATGTTCGTTGGGTATACGATACACAAGCAAGTAAAAATATTGCAGCATAGTTTTGGGACATTTGGTAGTGAAAGTAGAATATATGCATATACATACACACACATGCACATACATACACGTGCGCATACATATGTACTTTCTGTACGACTAAGAATGCATATATTTCTAGGCACGTTTTTCATACAGCCAATGCAAGTATTTTCTCTATATTTCAAGTTGATTTAATTTTATGAAAAATGTCTATTATATTCTTGCTTGCTAAATTTGCCAGAACAAATACAGGTTACAGCCAAAGGCAACTAAAATTTCAGCAATATTTGTGTTTGTATTCTAATTTATTTTTTCTTTTCTTTTGCAAGAAAGTCAAAAAGTTTTTTGAAATTTATTTGCCAAAGATGAGCCCAAATATCTTTTGATACCAACAAAGAAAAAATAAAAAAAATTATTACTAATGTGAAAGTTTGTAACTTTAGAATTTTAATATACAAATGCACAGAAACGGCTAAATAGAGTTTAATAAAATATGTCATGCATCTCAATTTTAGCCTACTGAACATGCATAAATTCCAAAATTTACTTCAGAGAAGACTACATAAATTTAATATGGTTCCTGAAGTATTTATAATCAATCGCTATTTATGAAACTTTAGAATAATGCCACGTGAACAAAAACAAACAAAATATTGTACTTTAAATACTGTTTTTCTAAAGCTTTCTATAAAACATAAATTTTTACTGGCGGTCTCCACCCGCAATAAACTTGGAAATAATTATGTTTTCAACTGTCAAATTCTATTTCCAACACCATATGTTCACGTGTGGACCGAATAGACATTTATTTGCAAATAAATTTCGAAATAGTTGTTCATACTTATTTCGAAGAAATGTTGTTGAACATAAGCTTTCAAACTTCATAGACATTTGATGTTTGTGACAATTAAATAAAGTAAACTTGTGACTGGGTTAAAAATACAGAATTTTTAATGTATAATAAAACGAATATAAACCAATTAGCTTTAAATCAAATAAAATAAATTAAAATTAACATAAAAAACATCGATCTATACACAGTGAATTTTGTAAATTTATGTCCAATACCACAATGCGTGTTCTATAGCCCAGAACAAAAGCTTGCACAGGGTGGGCCAAAAG
Organism: Tachina grossa; assembly: GCA_949987645.1. Taxonomy (NCBI): domain Eukaryota; kingdom Metazoa; phylum Arthropoda; class Insecta; order Diptera; family Tachinidae; genus Tachina; species Tachina grossa. The sequence goes on from OX465275.1 coordinate 169,239,878, forward strand.
AAACCAAGGGGTGTAAAAGTTTAATAACTTTTTTGTTTATTAACTTTTTTTTATTTTTTCTTTCAGATTATATAATATACAAAACGGAATTTTTTTTACACTAAGTATGAAAAATGATGTCTCTTAAATGACCACCGTTTTCAGCTTCGCACTGATGGGCTCTTTTTAGAGCATTTTCCATAACATCTTTCAAAACTTGTGGCTGTAGCGTTCAAATTTCTGAAACAATGTTTGCCTTGAGTTCAAGGATTGTCTCTGGCTTGTTCACATACACTCGCTCCTTCAAAAAACCCCAAAGAAAATAGTCGGGTGCTGTCAAATCTGGCGATCGCGCTGGCCAAATAATTTCCGAATTTCGAGAAATTATTCGCTCTCCAAAAATTTGACTTAAAAGTGCCATTGTGTCTCGGGCAGTATGGGCAGTGGCTCCGTCCTGCTGAAACTACATACCAGGTCTGTTTTCAAGAGCAGGACGTAAAAAATTTTCTATCATAAACCGATACCGCTCTCCATTTACGGTTACAGCACTTCCATCTTCATTCTCGAAGAAGTAGGGCCCAATGACATTTTCAGATGTGATCCCACACCATACTGTACACCTGATGGGGTGCAATTGGCGTTGATGAATGGCTCTTGGATTTTGAGAACCCCAGAACCTACAGTTCTGCTTATTAACAAAGCCATTCAAATAAAAATAAGCTTCATCACTCATAATCAAATTTTCAATTAAGTTGATTTCATTTCTGGCCAACTCTTGAAATTTAACTGAAAAATTTAGACGTTGCCGATGATCTGCGGGTTTTAGTTCTTGGACCAATTGCACCTTATATGGGTATAACTGTAAGTCTTTTTTTAAAATGCGCCGTAGTGATGTACGAGACATTTCTAGCTGAGCAGAACGCCTTCTGCCAGATGTTTCTGGTGCTTCGTTAACACTTTGCTGTACTCGTTCAATATTTTCCGCAGTGCGACTTAAACGTAGTCTACCGGTTCGAGGCAAATCTCTTACGCTGCCATGTTGGTGATGACGATTAATTAAGCAACGAATCATCGCTTCAGAGGGCGAAATTCTGACGTTAAAATGTCGACGATATGCTCCTTGCGTTAAAATAATTGATCTCTGGTTTAAATAATAAAATTCTATTGTTCTGGTTCTCTGTTCAGTTGTGAACCTCTCCATTATAAATTCTCCAAGTGTTGTCTATATAATCTGAAAGAAAAAATAAAAAAAAATTAATAAACAAAAAAGTTATTAAACTTTTACACCCCTTGGTTTCTTTTGGCCCACCCTGTACATGAACATATTTGTGACGTCATGCTGCCGACGTTATTGCTTATGTTCGGAAATAAATATTGCGCGTGGAGACGTACTGTTACTTCTAGAGGCAACTTTTTTTTAATTGAGAATATCAAAAATATTAAAACAAAGTGCGACACCATTATTATCATAATTTTGTCGAAAAATTAAAAAATAAAAGGTTTACTTTTAATTCGTTTGATGAAACTCACCAGATACTAAGCATGAGTACTCAAAAAAATATGTATATATAAATAGTGTTAATTTTATTAACTCTATATAATCATACCTGTAGATCAAACAATCCGCATGCTCACATGTTTTCTGTCAAGCAACTATGACTATAGGCGATTCCAACATACAAGGGAATCTCTACTTCGTTTACGTGAAAAACTAAACATAAAAAAAGGCACATGCGTATCAAACGCATTGACTCTCTCTCTCATACTTATAGTCTGAGTAAGTTTATACTTTGAGTATATTTATACTCAGACTATGAATATTTAATCGGACAAAAAATATACGCATGATACTCGGGATATGTATTCATAATTCATAAATAAAATAGCCCTATATATGCATATTCAGTCGATAAATACTTAGAGTATTTTCATACTCATGCGTATGATTGTAGCTCACACTGTCTATAAATTTAAAAAATGTATGTGAACATAGTTGTTCAATTTTTATAGTTATACCTGATTTACATTAAGCATTTTTTCATGAAATTTCATGAATTTTATTGTATGCAACTTTTTCTTTTTGCTAATTGCAGCGCTTTAAAAGAGAATGTTATATAAAACAGGGCGTAGAATGAATCTCTGATGCATTTTTGACAACTTTTTTGATATAAGTTGTTCTTCCTAATAAATAAAAAATTTTAATGCAAATAGTTTCATGAAAAAAAAAATGCTTAATGTAAATTAGGTATTAGTTATACTTACTCGTATGTGTGTTTGCATATGAGTGTGTTTTTTTTCTTTTAGCTGTACGCATTTATAGTTGTTAGACGGCCAATACTCAAATAGTACTTAATACGATATTTTTGTGCATTCTCTGATACCCGCTATGCATTTTAAAGCTCTTTTGGAAATATCAGTGCGTGATTTACACATTTAAATATTCGTTCATTAAATTTTTTAGTTTTTAATGAATAATTAGTAAACATGGGCAAAATAAAACTCTAAGTGACGCATATAGAGGTAAAATCCAAGTGTATTTGTGGTTCAAATATTCCTGTCATGCCATCGGGTGTGACAGTGGATATACCCGGCAGCTGACATACAAGCAAGTTATTCAACATTACAGTATCATAATTAAAAAAAAATTCCTCATTCATTCATTGTAGTTTGCAAGGGAGAATGTGAAGTTTATTATACAAAAAATTTAGTCATCCTCATGATTTTAAAGTTGTGGTTTTCTCTGATGGAAAGAAATTTCATCTGGAGAAAACAGACGAAAATAAATAATATTCTAGCAAAAGCAAAATCTTTAGGGTGACTTCTGTTTTCATATAAAAAAAATAGACTGTCACTTCACAGATTGTTTTTCTAATAGAAAATTCAAGTATTTTAGCACATCACATTTTTCTTATAGAAAAATTGGTTGTGCCATCGCAGCACACTTTTCTTAAAGTCGAATGTGATTCGTCAAACTTTTCTTATATAAATTGCCGACTATTTCATCATAGTACACAGCAAACTTTTCTTATAGAAAAAGTTCATTGTTTTATCACAGTACACTTTTCCTATAAAAAAGTGGATTTTGTTATCACAGCACACAGCAAGTTGACTGTATCGTATAGAAATGTCGCCCATGTTAAATCATACTTTTTTTTTATAGAAAAGTCGACTGCATCGTCACAGTTCTTCTTACGCTTTTCTTCGTACGCTTTTCTTTTTCTTTCGACTGTCTTACATCACAGTACACTTCTTTTATAAAAAGTCGACTAAGACACATCACGTTTTTCTTAAAGAAAATTCTACAGTTTTATCGCATGATACTTTTCTTTAAAAAAAAAGGCATCAAAATTATTTCAGCACATCAAATTTTTCTTATAGAAAAGTTCGCCGCAACAAGATTACACTTTTCTTATAGAAAAGTCGACTGAGTTATAACAGCATACTCTTGCTTTGTTCTTTTATATGACTCTTATAACAAAATTTAAATAAAAAAAAAGTATAAAAATCTCCATCCTTTTATATTGTGTGACTTATTGTGGATGGTGGCACGCTTATAAAGAAATTATATTCCTTATGACAAATTATTCCTGGCCCACATGTGAATTTGAATAATATTAACAATCATATTTCACAGTTAAAAATGTAAAATTTCCATCTAATCTGTCGATAAATTTTCAAAAACGTTTAGTAATGTTAGGCTTACAAAATAATAATAATATATTCAAGCAAATTGTATATTTATAATGTTAGGCATTAAAGCAAATAAATCATAAAATTCAGGGACTAATTAAGATTTATAGCACTGAGGCAGTGACATGGGTAAAGTGATTTGAGCATTGGGTATAATTTAAAAAAAAAATGCCAAACTCCCATACCAAAAAAAACAAACTTAAAACCTAATATAAAGCTTTCAACACTAGTGCGTTAAATAAACAAAGCCATCATATACCACCTATTTCTACAACGCAGACGGTCGACTTGAGTATAAAATTTATGTGTAAAACACTCATTCTTTTGCGTGATTTTCATAAAAATTTTGTAGACGAGTCGTTTGCTTGAATTGTAGAAACTGCACATAAAGCAGGAAAAATATTTCAAATAAAATCTGGATCTCTTTAAATAAATGCAGTTGCATGCAGCCTTAAAGCAAGGAAAATTTATTTATTTTTTACTATAAACTTTTCTCCAACAATAAATAAACATTGACGATTTTGTCATTTATCACTGTAGTTTCCTGTTAAGTACTTCAATGTCTTCAACATTTTTAAGATTATCTTAAAGACTTTGACAGATTTTCTGTTAATTTTTCAATGTCTTACGTGCTAAGTTTTATTTGTCACTTCGACAACATTTTCCATTTTCTCTTCATTTGCCCTTATTTTTCTAACAGCCAATCTATTTATTCTTTTTTTTTCAAAAAAAAAAAGGTTCAATAGTTTTATACTTATTGTTGCTGATTATGTTAAATATAAATAACAAAACAAAAGGAAGGAAGAGAAAACAAAAAGTTTTCGATTGGTTTTTTCTCATATAACGAAAAAAAATTTAATTATTCAGCACTTGAGGTGCCCTACAGCCATTATATATTTTTATCTAACAAATTCGCTGCATTAAAAATAAAGCTGCAAAATATTTTTTAATAAAGGAGATAAAGCTTTTTATAGCAAACCTTAATATTCGTTGTGAACTAGATTTTATCTTCAAAATTTTGCCATTTGGTATTGTACTATTACATTGTTTTCTATTTGCAGTAACAACAGCGTGAGTCATGTCTTATGTAAAAAATTAATGACGTGTAGTTTATCTACTCAAACAGCCATAGGACACCAGTGCAAGAATTTAAAAAAACATAGATGTGTATGTATGTATGTTGATAAAAAAAACCATACACAAAAACTAAAAAGAACTGCAATTTTATAAAAATTTAGTGGCGAGAGAATTTAAAACGTACACCCTTAACGTGTTATGAGGTATTCATAGTCCAGCAGTAGTTTGATTATAGTTAAGTTATAGTCTAGTCAGTTTCTGATCACAGTCTAGCCATACTATATTAGTCATAGTCATAGTCACAGTCATAGTCATAGTCATAGCCATAGTCATAGTCATAGTCATAGCCATACTCATAGTCATACTCATAGTCATAGTTATAGTCATAGTCATAGTCATAGTCATAGTCATAGTCATAGTCATAGTCATAGTCATAGTCATAGTCATAGTCATAGCCATACTCATAGTCATACTCATAGTCATAGTTATAGTCATAGTCATAGTCATAGTCATAGTCATAGTCATAGTCATAGTCATAGTCATAGTCATAGTCATAGTCATAGTCATAGTCATAGTCATAGTCATAGTCATAGTTATAGTCATAGTCATAGTCATAGTCATAGTCATAGTCATAGTCATAGTCATAGTCACGGTCATAGTCATAGTCATAGTCATAGTCATAGTCATAGTCATAGTCATAGTCATAGTCATAGTCATAGTCATAGTCATAGTCATAGTCATAGTCATAGTCATAGTCATAGTCATAGTCATAGTCATAGTCATAGTCATAGTCATAGTCATAGTCATAGTCATAGTCATAGTCATAGTCATAGTCATAGTCATAGTCATAGTCATAGTCATAGTCATAGTCATAGTCATAGTCATAGTCATAGTCATAGTCATAGTCATAGTCATAGTCATAGTCATTGTCATAGTCATAGTCATAGTCATAGTCATAGTCATAGTCATAGTCATAGTCATAGTCATAGTCATAGTCATAGTCATAGTCATAGTCATAGTCATAGTCATAGTCATAGTCATAGTTATAGTCATAGTCATAGTCATAGTTATAGTCATAGTCATAGTCATAGTCATAGTCACACTCAGAGGCCAAATTTACATGTGTGTACCATGTGCCCATAAAAGCGTAACCACTAATTTTTGATGAGAAACTATTTAATTCAGACACGTATTTATTAAGTTAAATAGTTTCATACAGAACTAATAGACAATTTTGTAGCATCCAAGATGGTTGGAATCTATTTAGATTTATAAATACATGTCTTAATCATGTTTTTCATAATTAGTGGTTACGCCTTTTTGAGTACACTACACACAGATGTAAACTCCGCTATCACCTTCCAGAATATTTCTAATTCTAATTTTAAGCCAAAACTATTATTAGTCAATATGTTGGCTTAATATTATTACATATTTTTTTAATGGAACTATCATTACATACCTTTTTAAGCATTTTCAATTTTTTAACTTCCCCAACCGTTTATGCTGCACAAGCCACAAAAGACGTTATAGAAAGATACTTTGCAAAATAATAATTTACATTAAATAAAGATCTTTCACAATCATTAAAATTTTCCATCATATTATACTTTTTGAACTTGAATGGTATGAAGCCAAGTTGTTCCGGTGGCAAGTTAGTTGCATGCAGTCTTTTAATAAGTTTTTTATTTTGACTTTTTTTAATTTTCATAAATTCAATCGTGACACTTGGAGGATGGGTTGGGTGTTGCTTTTTACTGGCAGCAAATTTTGGTTATTCTTTTATGTCATTTTAAATGGAACAATGTTCAAGGAGTTTTAAAATAGATAAAAGAAATTTTATGGTAAATAAAATTAGGTAATTTGCTGTTCCAGAATGTGGTTTTTCTTTTTTAATTAAAGTGTTTTTAATTTAAAAATTTTATTATAAAAAAAAATTAAAATTAATTTTATGACCTATGAAAATTTAAAACTACTTTTTAGTGAAAATTCTGCAAGAAAAAAAATTAAAAATAATGTAATATTCATTTGCCTTAAAGTATGCAAGAGTTTAATTATTTGTTTTCCTTTTTGTTCTATTTTGGGCTAAGCAAATAACTCTTAATCAAATTCATGCCAATATTATCTTAAACTTGGAAATAATCTTTGTGGACGTTTTTAAGGTTTTGAAAGAAATCTATTTGCCAAAGGGGCTGCTGGGAAGAGGTGACATTTTAAAAAAATGAAAGTTCTAGTGAAAAACATTCTCGAAAAAGTGTTGATATTATTACAGTTTAAATTAAAATTCCTTGTAAGAATACCCTGTATTTTGTAAGCATTTATTAATAATTTGTATATGTTTTAGCTACTTTAGCATGCATAGTCACGTTTTAGTTGTAAAATTCTGTTGAAAAGAACTCAACAATTTATTTTATTATTTTTGTGTGAGGTTTTTGGGCTTTTTTTCTTCTTGATAAAATTTTAACTGTCACTAAATTCCATTACAGTCAGATGTCTTTAACTATTACCTGCATGGCATGAAATTAATAAGAGTTATATAAGGAAAACGATTAGCAAGTAGGTGGAGTATGTATAAGTAAGTATGACCATACTTGTAAAAACGTTGAGATACACAAGAGTATTTTTGTAAAAAAACCTCTTTTAAGAACAATGTCAACAAGAGTACATTATTTTCCTATGACCTGACATTGTTGGAAATGTACGTAAAAAAATGTTTTGCCTTCTTTTGCTTATATTTTCATTTTCCGTTTTCCTTTTATGTGTATGTTTATTTTGTATTGCATATCATATAGGCTTTTGTTGTGTTATTTTATAATTTGCATACTTTTTGGCATATAACATAAGCGTAAAAGGACAAATAGAATACATTGTTAAAATATGTGCAAAAATTTTGCAAAATATTGTCAATTGGTCATTTGTATCAAAGAGACATATTTGTTGATTAATAGTTTAAAGAAATTTATTTTACATTGAAATCCATCTAATGTAGTGAAAATTCAATTTAAAATTGTTTACGGGTAATAAATAATTAAAGGTCGAATATGTGTAAAGATAAGTCTAATTTTATTTGAAACTTTAGCATTAAGTTGAGTGATAAAATTTACACAGACAATTTTTTTTGCTTCGTATGTGTTTCATGTTAATTCAACATGATTAACAGTAATCTTTAAAGAAAATTTTTCTTTTTGAAATAACTTCATTTCATGTTTATTTAACATTCCAGCAAATTTATACTAAAATGCAGAATCATGTTGAATCAAAAATATTTAAAGTTAAAACAACGCGAACTCAATCCCATGCTAGTCAACGGCCTTACCGCTGTAGCCATAAAAACCTTTAATACTCAATAGACACACACTTAATAAACAAAATCATGAATTCAGTTTTAGTTCAACATGGTGCAATTGATTATTTAACGTAAATTTTATTTGAAATTAAAGTTAATAAAAACTTTATATATAAAAAAAACATAAGTTGGGAAGCTTCTTTTCTCTGCTCCGCAGGATTTGAACCTCCGATCCTCCGATTACAAAACCAGAACATTGACACTAGCCATCAGCAGGAAGTTTTTGGTATTTACACAACACCGACAACAAAACAAACAACAACATTTCATACAACTAAGCACAACAGTGCATTGTAGCTATGATTAAAAGTAAAAACACACCAACACACTTAAACGATATATTATTAACCATAAATTTAATATGATTTGCAATCAATATTTTTGCATGGTGATTTTACATTGGTACTATTTTCATTTTGTATAAGAAGCCAAGAAGCAATTTCGAGAGAATTCTTTAAACTATTTAATGTTAAACGAAGAAGCTGAAATTAAGAGTCTAGACCATGTCTTTTCTCAGCGTATATATATATGTTTATTTAGTAAATTCATAACATATTTTATTTTCAATTGAAATTCAATATTTTAAATAGAAAATAAGTAATACATGAGCAAGTACAGTATACATATGTTTACTTTCTTATAAAGGGTGTTTTTTTAGAGGTATAGAACTTCGAATTGAAATAAAACACAAGAAAATCGTTTTAATGTCCATCAATTTGGCTTTATTGGAAGGATAATTTTATGCCATTAATGTTTAAATATGATTTTGGGCATGTGGCCGCCGCGGCTGGCTCGAATAAAGCCAATTCTACAGGTCCAATTTTCAACCACTTTTTCGAGCATATGGGGCCGTATGTTGGCAATAACGCCACGAATGTTAGCTTCCAAGTCCCCTAACGTTTCTGGTTTGTTGGCGTAGACGAGCGACTTCACATATCCCCAAAGAAAATAATCCAATGGTGTCAAATCACACGATCTTGGTGGCCAATTGACAGGTCCATTCCGCGAAATTATGCGCTCATCGAACGTTTCCTTCAATAAATCGATTGTGACGTGCGCTGTGTGGCATGTAGCGCCGTCTTGTTGGAACCACAACTCATCAACAACATTCATGCCATCCAATTCGGGAACAAAATAGTCGGTTATCATGGCTCTATACCGGTCTCCATTAACGAATCGATTCATTCGGGTCCTCTTCAACACTTTGCTCTACAGCGGCAATTGTTTCTTCGGTGCACACTGTTCGACGTCTCTGCGGATGCGTATTATCACATAGAGTAAACGTAGTGCGAAAACGATCCATGGTTAACCGAATTAATTGCTCTGATGGACGATTATGTCGACCATAAAATGGACGGAGCTTGCGGTAAACTTCGCGAACTGAACCATTATTTTCGAAATAAATTTGAACGATTTGCAAGCGTTGTTCTTTTGTCAACCTGTTCATGATAAAATGGCAAACCAAACTAAATATTAATCACTTGACAGCTGACAAAATGGCCGCCAGTTAAAAAAGTGATGCCAACTTAAAGTTCTATACCTCAATAAAAAACACCCATTATTAAGTGCAAGCAAAATCGACAATATAATAGAGAAATTTCAAAGCACACATAAATACACTTAAATACATATGCATACATATTTGTATGCATAAGAAAAAAAATAAAATTAAAAACTAGCAAAACTGCAATATTGCAACACTGACAGACAAAAAAGCATACACATGTGTATACCCAGCCAACATTTGAAAGATTGCTTTTCCGGCTGTTTGTTTGTAAGGGAGACATTTTTAGAGAAGCAACAACATTTAGCTTCCAAGAAGCCATGCATTTTTTGCTTCACAGAAGTAATAGTATATAGTTTAAGGGTACTCAGATGCAAAAGTTACTGGTTTGCAACTTTTTTTAATCTTTTTCTACTTTGTTAGAGAGAGCCCGCTTCACGTTAGTGCTTTTCAGAAGCATTTTTCGAAGCGTTTGTTATCAACTAAGCAATACATTGCTTCCCTAAGTTGCTAGTGCTTCTAAAACATATTTTTTTTTTGCTGGGCATTAGAGTCCATTTTGGCATTAGTCTTATTCGTGACAGACTGCATTATACTACATCTTGTTCAGAAAACTTTTTGCTATAAGAACAAACAAAATGTTGGCAGAAAATTTAACAAAAAATTTCTTAGGCTCTTTTACACGGAAGCAACAAGTGATATTATTGTTCACTCAGTATTTAATACTACTAAGAAAATATACAGCGAACAAACCCTATACACATATTTTCTATATAAAAAAAGAATAATACAGATGTTGTAAGTTTAAGACCCAAATATACAACCACACAAACACATAAACCAACGCAAAACAATAATTTTAAATTATTGTTCTGCTTCTGTTATTATTCTACAACATTAACGTCAGTTTCATAGCACAATTTTTGCTGGCTAAAATCACACACATTAGGGTGTAGCGGGCGTATTAAATTCTTCATAGTTACAGTGAAAGAAAAAAATGTGGTATGCGAAAAATGTTTATGTTACAAAACTTTTTAGGAAAGAAATGAAATTTATTAAAAAGACATTTTATTTTTTTAACATATTTTTATTTATTTTTCAAATTTCTATCAGACAAGCTATTTAAAAATTTATTTTTGAAGATTCTTAACAGTTTCCTATGAAAAATTCAGACAGAGCCCATAACTAGGAAGATATGGGTCGCCGCCAACTTTTTTATTTAATTTTCTTTTCTTATTTTTTAATTTTCTATCGCATAGGCTCTTTTATTTTTATGCTATATTCCTATACTTTATTTGTTTCAAATACAAATTTTTTATTATATTTACTCGTACTTCAGAGACGAATGAGACAACTTTTCTCACACATACAACTATAAGTTTATTTTTGGCATCACTGTTCAACAACGATGTTCTATTATCAACGCATATTCATGCATACATATGTACATACACACAAAACAACAGTAAAAATTTTAGCAGTACAATAAATAAAATTAAAAATTGTGAGGCTGTTGAATGGATTGAGACTATCTTCATATTGCCAACATTACTCTGCAAGGTTTCTTTTAAGTCTCTTAAAACAGTTGTAAAGAACAGCGATGGTAATATCCTGGTATTCCAGCAGTAGTGAATAATTTAATAGTGTTTATTTAAAAGATCTTAATAACAGACATTGTTGAAATTTTTTCTTTTTTTCTAGAGCTTGTTCCCCAATTTTTGATTTGTCATCCCTGAAAATCCCCATTTAACATTTCAAAAACTTTAGAATCGAAATCTTCTGATTCATCGGCTTCAGAAATTTTGTCGTTCATAGTACTTGAATTAGTGAGCCTTAGCATTATAGCAGAATGATTAAATTTGTCAAAACAAATTGAATTATTTTTAAAGTGTGTGTTTATTCTAAGAAATGCTTCCAACAAGTCGTATTGGATTTTGTTTTGTATTTTTGTTTTGGTAGGGTTCATTATTGGTTAATCTGCCTTGACACTTCTTATTTATTAGAAACCATTCACTGTGAATAATTACGCACATATTTTTAGACTTGCCAGTCACACATTTTTAGCTCAAAAATCATTATTGTTACCATCAGTTATAAAAAAAAATCCCCTAAAATTTGGTTATCATCCCCAACAAATCCCCAGATCCCCAACACGAAATTTTCATTCCAAATCGCAAAAAAAAAATCCACAAAACTGGCAACACTGGAAATATAATTGAGTAATAAAGTGTTCTGATTTTACAAGAATAGTACACTTGGGACCATGGTGTAATTATACAGGTGACTGCGTAAGGATTTCTTATACAAAAATACGGCAACCATAGCTGTGTAAAGAACCGAAGAATGTCAAAAGCACAAAAATAATTGTACTAAAACCAAAACAAAATGAAGTTTTTGACAGCTACAAAGCACACAGAGCAAAAAATTATCAGCTGAAGTAGCTTGCCACCTAGTTAAATACACCTTGCTGGGGACTTTATATTTAATTGAAAATATTTGCACCTAAAAAAATAACAGGGCAATTATGTAAAAAATTCCGCGAGGAATTTCTCCCAAGGAACAATTCCAACTTGTAGCAAGTGATAGGGAAAACAAAAAATTCTAATTGGAAAAGGGAGAAATTCCTCGCGGAATTTTTTACATAATTGTCCTGTAAAGGTAAAGATATAATAATATGTTCAGCTTGTAAAGAGAGAGAGAGAGAGAAAGCTGGGCTGCATCGAAAGGTTGTTGTAAATATAGAGATGGTAAAATTGAGCTTTCATTAAAAAAATTTAAAAAAATACAGCAAATTGAAATAAGATGAATCAAAACAATTCACATATTCCATTTGCAATAATGGCTAAGTATATAAAGTAGAAATCTACATCAACTGACACCACATACAGTGGACCAAACACAAAAGATTGCCGACGATGAAGGTTTAGTGGCCTTCGAAAACGGCTAGTTGTTCCATTCAACTATGTGTTGTCAGAATATTTGCAACTAACTTTGGTGTTATTTGTTCATTAATAATTATCACATGTAATTTGGCTTTAAAAGTGATACGAACTTTAGCCTGTTCAAATCATAAATATAGAAACAAATGAAGTAATTATTAAATTAACTAAAACATTTTTTTTATAATAACGTTCACCAGATAAATTGATGTTATAAGAAAAATTTGTTATGACAATAAATTGTCTTTTAAAGACTTTCCCAAAAAAAAATTTGTATTTCAAAGAACATCATATCTGAAAAGATGGAATTTTTGAGTTAGTGACAAAAAATTAATCCTAATGTTGTTACTTATATTGCGTAAAAATTTCATAAAAACATTTTGTTTCATTAAGTCTTGAGAGAAAAATTAAATTTTATTTTTCCATTAAGTTGTGCGTAAATTGAAAACTTCAAAGTAATTTCTGGCAAATTAGTTTCCTTAGTTATGGCGTTATTTGAACAAACGAGCGATACGTTGTAAATTGTACAATATGTCTGCACTTTCATTACATTCAATGCCATCAATATACGTTCATTAAATCTAAGCGTTAGTATTTTGTGCTTATGTCCATCTAGACGAATATTTCTTATAACTAATTTTACCATAACAGCCACAAATAAATTTTTATTTAAATATAAAATAATAAAAACCATCATCAACTACATGTTTCCTGTTATAAATAATATTGTATGTATTTTTTAAATATTCGTATATTTTACTTATTGACATTTCAAATGCATGAGCTTAGCATGATTGTATTGAACTTAATTTATGCATTAGAACACCTAGACTATTAGGGTAGCTGTTTACAAATATGGCATAAAGTATTTTGGCTGTAAGAAAAAATAACACAAACCTCTTTATTATTATATTAAAGACAGTTAACCGCTGAAGCCGTTTCATGAAATAAAATTTTAAAACTAAACAACATTTTCTAGAGCCCCCTAATATTACCAAAACTTAAAAAAATCTTCTCCAGTTTACAGAGACACAAGGATTTTCATTTCAAAAACATATTTTTTCAACAAAGCCACCTAAATTACAAACCCACTACACGTTTTGTGTTTAATAATATATTCGATATGAATAGTTTAAATGTTTACTGAATAAATTAGAATTATTTTACAGATTTACCTTGTAGGAGCCAAGATTTTTAACGGAGCAGGCTAATTTAATATTCCTACCGGCAGGTACTGTAATGTTGTCTATGACATCAGTAAATTCAGGATCCTCTTCAACTGCAATGGAAGAAAATAAATACAAAAGAAATTTTATAATTTATTTAAAAAATACTTTAACAAAGTGAATGTGTAAAATATGGCTACAAAAAAAGGGAAGAGGTGCTTGAAACCATATACAATGAATTTTTAATTTAATTTCCTTGCAATTATAAAGTATGAGTAGATCGTCCTTCAATTTGCTCATTTTCCATTTCCAGTGACAATTATAAAACATTTTTGTGCAAATCACACAATATGTTGAACTTCCACTACCATTAATTCAACCACTTAACAATAAATATTATTTCGATGGCTTAATTACTTCCTTCAAAAAAAAAACACACACAAACGCAAACAACCACAATACCCCTAACCCATTAACTTATACGTCCTTCGTTCGCGCCTTTCAACATCATGATAATAAAAGTAAAAATTTAATTGCTATACGCCTAAGGTTTGTAGCAGAGTGTAGAGAAAACAATTACCATTTCCTCATTTATCTAAAATACACAAAAGAACGAAAAGGGAATACTGCGCCTCATCTAAAGGACCTTTGAAGCATAAAAAACAAATTATTTACGGTGATTATAATAATGAGCAGCAACAGCATAATCATTAACAGCAGGGCAATCACAGTTTCTATCTTTCTCAGAAAAAAGTAAAGTAAATAGAATAAAGCATACTTTTGAGGGTTTTATTAATATTTTGCTATTTACTGTGATATTTACTATAACAAGAGAACCATGACATCCTTTTATATATTTATAGACACAGTGAAAGTAAATTTTTGCTAGCATAATAAAACCCAAAATAATAATAATATCAAAGAACGTTAATTTTGTGTAAACTTTGGCTTTCATAAAAATTATTTTGTCATTTATATAAATTACTAAATGTGCCAATAAACCTACTAACAAAACCAAAAAATTATAATACAATAAACCGGAAACATCAGCAGTGGTAGCAGTCGAAGCAGCAGAATTATGCTGTTACATATTACAACAGCAAGCTTAAAAGTGACAGAGCCTGATACCATGTCTGCTTTAGTCATATTTAACAATTACTGTAGCAACAAATTGAGCTAAAAATAGAATAAAAATACCCATGAATTTATTTGCCAACAGATATAATTTGAATTTGATCATCAACTTGAAATGAAGCGTAAAATAATTTTTTTAATAGACTTGAACTTAATTTCATTTAGTTTTTTGTTTACATATTAAAAAAGAATACGAAATACAGTTTCTGTGCGGGAAATAAAATCCCAGGAATTACCGTGAATGATTTTTTTACAAATCCCAGGAAATTTTCAACGGGAATTTTTGGGAATTTAATATTTACGTTTTTGGAATTTGCTTTTTTTAATTTGCTGTTAGTTGTTTTATCACTTAAATATACAACTCTGTAACGATGTATGAAGCAGATGTAATAGAGGTTTCCGAGGTGATTCCAACAATTTTAAGCGTTACAAAATATTTTCAACATGAAAAATATTTATAGGATAGAGTATCTAGATTGGCAGATGTAGATGGAATTTCCATCTATGCTATAACTCAAAGCATATGAAAATATTCGTTTTTGTTTTATTTTTTAAATATTGTTGTTCATGAAACGAACGAATAAAGTTGTTTTGTTTTTAATTTAAATTTTCCATGTTTTTTCATAAAGTTATATTTTTTATTGAGGTCATTTAATTAAATTCATATATCGAGCCATAAGCGCTAAAATAGCTTAAGCGACACATTTTTTGGACTTCGTTTTTTTGAAGAAAATCAACTATTTACGATCGCAAATAATCAATTTTGGTCAAAAATTTAAGTTCGAAAATTATGTCGCGTAAGCTATTTTGGCGGTTATGGCGCGATATTTTTGAAATTTCCGGGAACTTCTGAGAATAAAATATTTTACTTCTCGATTCCCGGGAAAAGTCCGGGAAATTAGAAAGAAAGAATGTTTAAATTTTAATATTGATGCCAAAAAAAAATGATAAATTTAGCGGATAAACTAAAAGCTCCTACGAGCACATTGTATTCAAACTGTGAAAACAAATGTAGAGTAAAGGTTACACTAAATAACTAATACAGACTTTTGAAAAACCCACGATCTTGACAGTATAGGTTCTTGAAGGATATGTACCAAACATATGTTGTTAAGATTGTACGCCAAAAAAAATAATTTCTTTGTGCCCTTTTTTTTGCAAAAATTAAAGGAAAAAAAATTATATATATTATATTAATTTGAAATTTATTTGCTGGTGGTTCAGCGTTGTCTATATATTTCATTGTTCCTGTAACAAATCAACAGTAGACTTCAACCACACATTTGGAATAGTCACAAACCTCTTATCTTATGCACAGACTTTCAAGAACTATTTGAGAATTCACAAATAATAATATTTTTGAAAATCACAAAAGAAAAATAAAAATAAGCGTAGTAGGCTTAGAAACTAATACAAAAAACCCAGCAAATAATTTATATTCGATACAAATCTATTTTATTTTTCTGAACCTTTATACAATTAGAAATCCATCGGATAACAATAAAAGTAATTATAAGGCAAAGGGAAAAATAAAATATAAAATTTAACATTTAAGAAATTTATTATTCGACATATTGTCAGAAGTTTATTTTAATTTGAAATTTATTTGCTGGTGGTTCAGCGATGTCTATATATTTCATTGTTGCTATAACATATCATCAGTAGACTTCAACCACACATTTTGAATAGTCACAAACCTCTTATCTTATGACTAGACTTTCAAGAACTATTTGAGAATTCACAAATAATAATATTTTTGAAAATCACAAACTTCTGACAATATGTTGAATAATAAATTTCTTAAATATATATATTATATATACATATATATAAATCCTATAATTTTTGGTTCCAAAAAAGTTACTGAGCTTAGGTAGTTGTCATTTGATATAGAGGCGCAAGAAACTGCACACCGAGATTGTGCAATTCGACCCCGATCAAGTTTTCTCAATTCGCTGGTCTACACGAGGGAGCCAAAAATAACTGCTGTCCTCAAAGCCAACATTGTTCAATTTCAAGCCCGCATATAATGAAAATATGCAACAAAAAATTATATATTGAGTGAAAGCAGCAGCAGACGGAAGGAACCCAATTTAAATCTTTTACCAACATAATTTAGAAAATTGTTGCCATTTTATTTATCAAGTTGAAGCATTTTGCTCTACCACTGGCATAAGATGAATTGTATAGGGTGATTTTTTAAGTGCTTGATTTATAAAAAAAATTTAAGGAAATGTGTGAAACTTTTATTTAAGTCGGTAGAACGATTTATGTAATTCAATGTTTAAAGATGATTTTATGTAAATTTTGACCGCAGATACGTCTAAAATGTTTCATACGCTGAGTTAAATTTTGGCATACTCTCGCGGCCGGTATGTCACGCATAAATTCTTTAATATTTTTTTTCAATGCGTCAACCGTTGCAGACTTGTCCCTATAGGCATGAGCCTTAAAATAGCCCCTTAATAAATAATCTTAAGGCCGCAGCACAAATAATAATACAGAAGTCCGATTGCTGCAAACGGAGCCGCTTAAATAATTCACGATCATCAACAACACTGGCGGATACAGCTGCAATATTTTGCTCTGCCCGCACTCTTCATACGCGTGTTGGCGGTTTAATGTTCAATAATATAATTTTGGTGCAAAATTTATTTACAAGACTCCGAATATTCGCTTCAGAAGGTCGCCTAAACTGATCAAAAAATACAAGAAGTGCATAATGAACTGTTTAACCCAGCATGAGTTTTAATAATAAAATTTAATAATCTGCAAGCATTGTTCAATTGTAAGTCGATTCAAGATTAAATTATAGATCAAACTCGATATGTTTAACAGTAACATGATACACGAAAACAGCTGAGCTGCCAAAAACAGTGTTGCCAAAAAGAAAGTTGTTAAAAAAATCACCCTTCGTAACCAACAGTGTGTGTACTTTTTTGGTATTGTACGTTCACTATGTTTCAAATAAATATCAAGTCAAAGATTTAAAATAAATTTAGACATTTATACTTAATTCAATGCAACAAATATGTGCATTGAGATCTCTTTAGAAATTGTCCTACCGCACATTCATTCTTAAGATTAATTTTCTTACACTAAAACGAAGCAAGCAACAAGCAAATAATACCCTCCACCCTCCCGTTTCATAAAATAACGGTTGCTTAATAATGTTTAACATTAAAATCAACAACATTATAATTTGTCCCTATTTCTATGATGCTCAAACGATGTTGTTGTGTTTGATGCTATTGTTATAGTCGCTGTTACATATTTGTTACCACAGCCACAGTCATGCAGCCATACTTGTTAAAATGTCTAAATGCCGTATGGATGCGTTTGTGTGTGTGCACGTGTGTGAGCGTACATATATTTAAGTCGTGGTTTATTTTAAGTATGTATTTGTATGCTTATTTGTGTCGCTGTTGGTTAGTTTGAAATGTTCTACTTCCTCACCATTTTGTTTGTCGGAGAGAAGAGTGTATATTTGTGTAAGTGTTTATTTAATGCTTGTTTGTGGCAATGTGCATGAGTGATCAGCCAGAAATAGCCACACATATACACAACACATACTAGAAGGAAACCTTAAGGAAGAAGCAAATACAATATTACTATTATAAGTGTTGGAATAAATTCATAAATTTTAAGCATTACAGCTAATGATTCCGGCAACAGTTAATGATTCAGAAAGGATAAAGAAGGACCAAATGACTATACGCATAGATAGATTTTTTTAATAATTTATTTCTTACTAAAAAAAATAATATTATAAGATATATAAATAAATTTTTAATTTCAAATTCGTATAATTTTCAAAGTTTTAACAGCAAAGTTTTATTCAACATGAATTTTCATTTTGATTTAACACTTCTGGGGGTCGATTCTCGTTCTGTGAAACTATGAAATGAAAAGTTTTTGCACGATTTCGTAGCATTTCTGATTCCCGTTTAGTGAAAAATTAAATAAATTTAAATACATCTTCTCGTTTAGTCTAACTGTAAAAAAAAAAACTTAAAAACTTTTCATATTGTTACGTTTTTCTCTCTATAAAAACGCTTTTCCGTGGATCCGAAGATTTGCAAATGAATACAAGATCCGAGTGTAGTAATTAGTGTTAAGAATGATACAAGTTTTATTTACAAAAACACTTAAACTAAATTACTCAAGAGCTTAAATACACTAACACAACTTAAACTAATAAATTACACAAAAATATTCACAACTGGTTACCACTACGCCTTCCTGACTGTAGTTTACGCACGTCTCTTAGCTGGCTGCGCAAGTATTCACGTGACGCAACTCTCTGTCTGCTACTCGTCACTTACGAGACTCTCTCTGCCGTCACTCACAGCTTATACAGCAATACCTCCTTGTCTGCTGCTCGTCACACAGCACTCACTCTGCCGATATCAAACAGTAGCTTCATAAATTTTTAGCCTTCAAAGCTGTCGGCCGGACTAAAGGGGTTACTCTACTAAGTATGTCGAATAACGACTTTGCTGAGTAAATATTTTTGGGCATCCAGCCTTCTGCAGAACTTAATGGCTGACAAAGCTTTTCTTTATTAAAGGCTACAGGCAAGATGAAAAGAAAACCATTACTCATCACAGCAACTGTTCGATATTTAAGCTCGACAGTAGATGTGCACGGCATAACACATTTTCCTATTGAAGTAAATTTTGTCCTAAATTCTGATTATGAAATTGATTCGGAACAAACAACGGACCTTGCAATTAGACGTGTAAATTTTTCCCAATCTATAGTAAAAAAGAGAAATATGTTTCATCGTGAATATGAGCTAATACGGCTTGAGCATCTTTATGTAAATAAAAACAATTAGATGAAAAACATACATACAAGAAAATTAAAATGGACCCAACGAAAAACTCAAAAAAAAAATAATACTATTATAGAGGAACTTTACAAAAAAAAAATACATCGATGATAGGCAGAAGAAACAATTGTTATGCTCAGCTGCAACAGCTCCATGAATATATGGACTTCCAAAAATACATAAGCCAGAAGTACCTTTAAGGCCCATAGTCTATTCGATACATTCTGAGAAATGTTATATCTAAGGAATATAACATATTAAATTCTAAAAAATTAAAAAAGCAACTAAATAAAATTGAATTGGAAGAGGGAGAAATATCAATCTCACTGGATGTTATATGCCTTTTTACCAACATACCTACATTTCTAAAAATACTTAACTTTTGTCTATATGAGAATAATTATTTTATATATGAAAATGAAATATACAACCAGGTTTTCGGTATGCCTATGGGAAACCCTCTATCACAAACGATTGCAGCCTTAGTGCTGGACAATTTATTAGACGAAACTCTAAAAAAACTAAAAGCAGAAAACATAAAGTTAAAGTTCATTACATTACATTAGAGTGGAAGAAAAAGACAGCATTTTAAATATTTTTTAATAACTTTCACCCAAAAATACAATTTACTATGGAAGTTGAAAAATATTCTTCAATCACGTATTTAGATACCAGAATATTTAGGGAAAATAAAAAATTAATACTAAATTGGTACAAAAGAGACACAGCATCTGGCAGAATCATCAACTTTCATTCTACACAACCAAAAAATCAAATAATAAATACCGCGAGAAACTTCATTTTTAGAGTCCTGTATATAAGTGATGCTCAATTTCACAAAAGCAACATAAAACACATTAACCCATTTTTCGCCTACCGGTGATTATAATTACCAGAAGTTCTACTGTCCATAACCGACAAACAAAATAGTTTTGATTCGATAGACTTTTTTTTAATAAGTTATTTGGAGACTAGTTTGTTTATTAAATACTCAGTTCAGTTCCTTTCGCTTCTTAAATTTCTTATTTTTGGTCATTTTAGAAATAAGTAATTAAAGGGAATTGAAAAACATGGAGATAAAGTAGCAAGACTTTATTATATCTATGAAATACACCTATTTTTATAAAAATAACGTTTACTTTTATCTTTTGTGTACTATTTACCAAAAATAATAACCATATATAATCTTAAAGTTCATTATTTATATTGTGGTACTTATAATCACCATTGGCGAAAAACGTATACACCTTATAGTACGTCTTATTCATATGCCTTGTAGTACACGCTCTCTGAAGAAGTGTATAGTACATAAATTGACCTCGGTTCTCTCGTGGCCTTAAACTTAATCGAATATGTGAAGCATCCTGAGCGTTTGTCTACTAACTGAAATAAAATTTAATGCAGTTGGCTCAGTGCGCAAAAACACATTGCCAGCTAATTATTCTTGAAATGAAATATGTCGAAGGTAATACTGCATCGAACTGCCGCACACATGTTAGAAGCAAGAAGTGGTTAGGCAAGGTGAGGTTAGCAGACTGCTGGTAAGGAAGGGTGAAATTTAGAGTCCACTTGGTCACTTGTGTCCAATACAATGATCACTGTGTGCTACCTTTGAGTGAGAGGGGGATAGTGACAGAAAATACAGGTGGTGAAGGAAGAGATAGAGGAAAGCTGCATTCTTTTACAGCTCTGCTTTTTGCACGTTTTTAATGATGCAGTGTTGAAGAGCCTCTGGTGTCAATGAGGCGTATTAAATTTTGTAAGTGTATTAGCTTGCCATTTTTAATTTTTATTTTACTTCGCCGATGATTCTGCTACACAATATCGGCGAAGGAGAGTGTTCTGATGTTGGCGGATTAGTATCCGCTGAACCCGATGTAGTTCAATAACCAGTGTCTTTGCCTTCATCACTCGAACTTTCCTACAACAACTGACACAAAGGGATAAGACCACACATCAGAAAAATGACTGGTGTTATAATTGAGTGACTTCGTCAGTGAGCGGGCTCGAACCCAGTACTTTCGGTTTTGTAGTAAACGTGCTAACTACTTCAGCCAACTCCACTCTCAGCGAGAAGTTGTGATGGTCTCATTTTTCGAAAGTAGTGAACTCGGTTGTTGTGAATGCTTGCAAGTTAAACCTTTTTTTGTGCAACATTAGAAAAAATTGAGGGAAAAGCCAACACTAATATCGGTCGGAAATGACTAGAACTCGTCTGGTTTGCGAGGATTCCGACGAACAGTAAATGGAAACAGAGGTACCAAGACCAAAACGCATGATAGTGACCCAATACGTTATTGCAAGCAAGATGAAGGCGAAATTATCGGTGCAAAAAATGCCATATTCGCACCCCATTTCTATATAAAAAAATGTGAGGGGCACCTGCTTACCATAATAAAAACATTTTATCATTAAATAAAATGTGTTCTAGTTACCTTTGAAAAATCGTACACCTGTATATATATTACGCCGATGGTGATTATAATTACCAGTTATTTTCTAGAAAACGGGAAAAGCCACTCAGTCCAAAGTTGGAAATTTTCTTATTTAGTATCAGAATACGTTCTATATAAAATTTTATTCAAATCGGTCAACAGGAACTTGGTGCGGCAAAAAATGGGTTAAAAAAACATTAATAGAAAATAGTTTCCCTAAAAATCTAGTTGACAAATTAATTCAAGAAACTTACAAAGAATTAAATGAAAATAAACGCATCACCGATAACAATAACAGCCCTGGCGAAAGAAATCGGTATTACAGTGGTAGATACATCCCTGGCTTAACGGACAATAAAACCATCAGGAATACAATAACAAATAGAAAAATTAAATTAAATATGAACCAAATACAACAATAAACAAAATATTTTCAAAAATAGAGCGCCAATTAACCAACAACAACAAACAATGTAGTGTACGAAGTTAATGTAAAGGAGTTGGAAAAAACACCTCTGATAAGCTATATATTGGCACAACAAAGCGAAACTTAAAAACAAGAATAAATGAACATAAAAAGGACATTGAAAAAAACAAAAAATCTACAGCATTATCACAACACATTTTGGAAACGGGCCACACAGCTGATTTTGAAAAAGTTAAGATCTTAGACAAAGAAAAGATACATAATCGAAAGTTCACGGATACAAGAGAAAATAGAAAAGACGATGAATTTGAAGGAAGATACAGATCAAATTAGCGCGAACTACAAGATTACAATAAAATAGGCTGTGATATACCTTGTACATACATACACGTTGTGTTATTTTTATTTTTGTTATTTTTATATGTAAAAAGTAATTGGTTTTAAAATTAATATTAAAAACAAAAGAACAACGTTAGTTATTTATACATATGTATGTATATATATAAATATTGAAATTATACGTAACTACTACTACTATGTACTTGTACAGACACACAGATACACAGATACACAGACACACACTACAAACTCATAACACCCCTTTTTTGGTCGGGGGTTAAAAACAAAAGGTTCATAGGCACAACGGAATAAAACAGTTTTTTCATAATAGCAACGAGAATCGCATTTTATGTAATTGCGAAAAGTATTATGAAAAATGGTTGTGAAAATGAATATGAAAAGTTTTTTCTTTCATTTCTCATTATCACAGAACCGACTCCCTGGAATGTTAAATGAACATGAAAAATAGTTATTTTAAAAACATAAATTTTCTTTTGAGATTACTTTAAACCATGTTGAATTAACATGAAACATATATGAAGCAAAATCATTAAGAAAAAATTTTAAATAAATCTTGTTCGCGTGTATTTTAATGTGAAATTTTTCAGTTTGTATATAAAATATGGCTGACTGTGTGATAGAAGCACACTTTTCATTAAAAAAAAAAAATATATAGATTGATCCAATGAAGGCTTTTCTTTCAGTGTATACCAAGTTATTGCTATTATCTTTCGAATAAATTGTGTTAAACCCTACAAAGGCGCCAGAAAAATGTGTAAGATTTCTAAATTAATTATAACGAAGTTTAACTAATTTTTCCTATGCATTTGTTTTTTTTTTAATACAAAAAATCAATTTTTGGAAAGAGCAAAAAATTACAAACTCAAATGAAATTTATATTATCAAGCATTGTTTCGCACCAGCTTATTCTGGTTGCCTGATGAATTTATAAATTATTTACATATTAGAAATTATAAGTGAATAATAGAAAGAAGAAGCTGTTTATTTGTTTATTTAAAATCTACTGCGGTGCTTTTGTACTCAAACTAGAAAAACTACTACGACTGCAAACATTAAATTGATAACACTTAGTGACCTTAACCCCAACAAAAAATAAAAATAAAAACAAAACAATTTCATATTTGAATTTGAAGCTTAATAATAAAGCTATAGTCAGCGTATAGACAGACATAAAACAAGTTGTATATAAAAATAAACAGCAAGCACTATATTATTTTTTTTTTCTTTAAATTGATAAAATCCATAAAAAATATGAAAATTTTTTATATAATATTTATAACATGGACAAGTCTTATGATGCATCTGAAGGTAACATTTAGACAATACTCTAAGCACTTGAAAATAATTAATTTAAATTTGTTTATTTTTTCTTGTTTAGTGTGCCCAAGTCAAAGAATTACTCTCATCCCGCAACTTTCAAAGAGAGTTTTTGCAAAAAGTCAGCACCACCATGGAATCTACAGCTAATGAGTATTTGGATAATTTTTTAAATGAAGTAAAAAAACCGGAAAATATCACTGAAGACTTTGCTAAAGAACTCAAGTTAGCACTGGATTCTAAAAGACTAGAGCCCAAAATTGTTTTCATTAAACAGTATTTGGACTTGGACGAAAATAAAGATATCAGTCGTGAAAGCATGTATGTGATGAGAAATGTGATTTTCCTTAAGAAACTCAAAGATAAACTCGCTCAAGCGAACGATGAAAGCTTTGACGAAATGTATCAAATGCGTTATTTTTATCTCTGTAAACAATTTAAGGCTGGCAAAAGAGCAGCAGCTGTACACCACAACTACTATTCGAAAAGCACTCAGCTGACCTCCATCAAAAAGTCAAATGTTGGCCATATTTTGGATAATCAAACGGTATACGTCAATGTAAAAGATTTCGGCATTGAGCTGTATAAAAAAGTTAATGAAGCTGGTTCGGATGTCATTAACGACTATTTGACCATATTAAAAAAATTATTGCTAGAGGTCTTGGAACCTCAAGCGGATGAGGAGGCTTCTCCCCACTCTGAAGCTTTACGCAAAATTTTAATAGAAATAGACTCACTGCTCAATATTAGTGACTTCTATAATAAACGCCAACGCCTCTATGACTACTTGCAAAATCATTTGGCCGTAGACTATGAACAAATCCAAAGTAATGAGGGTTCTCAACATGATCTAATCGAAATCTCTTTTAAACTTAAGGAAAAAGGCTTGGACTTAGTTATGGCTTATTTGTTTAGTAATTTTGAATTTATCGATTACTTGCAGGAGCAGTGGCAACTCTTGCTACCCCACGCACCCATCTCACTCTACGCTGAACGTTCGCGGCCACTGAAGCAAATTCAACACCTGTATGATGATTTTAAGCTGGATTTTGAAAACTCAGCAAAATATGAAGCCTACTTGGAGGCGGTAAAACTATTGCATGAACAGACCCAACAGGACAACACAGACAGTTCGCATATTTATGAGCTGCTCTATAGTGCTGCGCAAAATGTGGGCAGCAGCCGGGCAACGCTAATGAATGCTAAATGTAATGAAATTTAAATTAGTGGTTGCTAAGGTTTTTGCGTATGATGTGCGTGTGTCTGGCTGCATTTGTGTATTTGTTTATCAGTGTGGTGGGTTTTTAGAAATGTGTATCTGTGTGTGTTTAAGTGCTTAAGGTATATATGTATATGTTGTTACACAAACTACATTAATAATGCAATTTAAAGTGATTACGAAAGCAAATAGGAAGTGCAGAAATATATTACAAATCAATTTAATTATATTTGCACAATGTAATGGATGAACTTTTACTAAATATTTGTTTTTAAATTAAGTTTTAATTAAATAAAATATAACACAAAATCTAACATCAAATTAATGCTTGATGACTATAAATTGTCTAGGACAATTTTTAAGAAATTACTATTTGAAAATCATTATTTCAGGCTTTTCAAAAACAACCGCAAAAGACGACTTTCTTTCTCTCTTTTTTTTTTTTTTTTTTTTGGTTTACTGTTATAAAATTAAATTTTTAGTGTTTTTTATGGGAATTGTTAATTTTTAAACGCACTGATAGTCCCAAAATAATATTTTACTTATTAAGTAAAATATTTTTTTTATTAAAAATACATTGAAATTGATTATTGAGGGGTTTAGCTGGATCCTATGCGCATTTCACTGTTGCTAATGCAGATCATCAGGGAACCTTGATTGTAGCAATGGTAAAGTAAGAAAATAAAAAACATGTTGATTATTTAAGTTCTTGTTTCAACTTTGTTATTTGTTATTGAGCTTCTCATTTGTTTAAATGAAAGTTTATAATATAATAACTCTAGTTGTTCTAAGAAGCTTTGGGTAAAGGTTCCCTGAAGATCTGCATTAGCAAAAATGAAATGCGCATAGGATCCAGCTAAACTCCTCAATAATCAATTTCAATGTAGTTTTAATAAAAAAAATATTTTACTTAATAAGTAAAATATTAATTTGGGATTATTAGTGCGTTTAAAAATTTTAAACTTAAAAATTAAATTTTGTTTATATCTCTTTTGTGACTTTCCCTCATTAATCGAACCCAGCAAAACCGCAAAACAGCAAAACCGATTTTTATTGTCAGATTGGTATTATTTGAATAACTAGCTGGCAAATGCCTGCAACAATAGAACACTAGAATGCACAAGCAACAAACAATTTAACCATTAAAACCAAATCATTTTCTAACAATCTGTATTTTTGCATACTGATTTGAATCATTCACTCATTCACTCACTCATTGTTAACAGCAACAGCAACAATAATGTCAACAACAATAGAAAAACGATCATTGTGTGTCGTTGTTGAAATTAAATGCTTTTTGGCCTTTAAGTTAAATAAAGAGCACTTTGGTAACGTAAATAACAATGGGGGAAAAAATAAAAAAATAAAAAAACATGGCTAAACACACACACAAACAGCTGAGAAGGATTGTACAGGCTACATACAGGTTAATTATGAGTGTGGATACATATAAATAGCGTTATCGTTTTAAGAAATTTTAAAAAGTTTTGACTCAAGCCTAGATTTTTTCTTTTCCCGGGAAAGCGTGAACGACTTTTCGGTTTCCCGGGAATTCCCGTCCAACGCAAAACAATACAAAATATTTTTTAATTTAATCTTTTTGAACAAAAAATAAATTATAATTCATTAGATCGATTAAATAATAACGTTTTATAAACACATTAGTCAAAAAATAATACCATTTCAGATCTTTATATAATATTAATGCATAAATACCAATATTCTCCTTATTGTGGTTGGCGTACGAGTATTTCGATTTCGACTACCAAGTTTTTGTAATATATTAAAGAGCACTTCAAGAAATTTTCTTTAATCTATTATCAAATTGTCGTAGTCGAATTCGAAATACGCCTATTATATGTAATTAACATACACGCAAAGAAAAAATATGGTTGAGGCAACCATAATCAAACAGCAACATACTATGATTGAATTATATGGTTGCAGTCAAATCATATTATTGTTAATAGAAAGGCAAACTTTAATTATATTATTATCTGAGTTAATAATAATATTATCTACAAGATCAATTGACTTTGTTGTACCTAATCTTATTATTGTTAATATGACAACACTATTGTAAGATGTGACTAAAATATAATTGAGACTCACCATACCATGATCTAATATTATATTAATATTGTTAAAATCGACCACAGTATTATTTAATATAATAATACTATTTTGTTTTTTTATCATATTTTTATTGTAGAAACAGCTGTGCGTTAAATTCGAAATAAAAATAAATTAATATTATTGACATAAAATGTATATATAGAAATGTATACTTACACGTCATTCAGACATGTCTGTATAAAAAGATACACAAATGTTTATATATTTTTATTCGCCAACCCTTTTGTTTATACTTTATTTATCTATTAATTTATTTAACACCACCCGTGCACTACCGATAGCTTACAAACGAAATACCGAACTGTCAGATGTTTCTGAAAAAGATTTTTTTTTAAAACTTCAAATAGTATGGTTTTGGATAACATTATATTGTTATTTACATCATATTATTTTTAAATAATAATACAAATTATATTGTAGTCATAAATTTTTAACAAAACTATATTGTTAAACTCTAACCATATCACACTTTTTTATGGATGTGATAAAGTAATTATTGAATTCAAACATTACTATGTTTATCGTTACGAAATAAATGTTTAAAATAACAATAACTAGTTTTCAACGACCACACATTTGTTTCAGAGAACATAATATTATTTTCTTAACCATTCTACAACCATATCTTTTCTTTGCGTGTACAAATTCGAAAGTATTTTCTTTCGTTTCGAATTACAGAATAGACCCCCTGAAACCAAATGCATTGATATAACGCCAAAAGAAAGAGATAATATTATTAAAAAATATTTATAAGGAAATAGTAAAGAATAAGCATTAATAGAATCGTTCTTTTTACTAAAAATAATCTGTAATTATTTTATTTTTAATTAATTATTTTTATGAATTGTAGAATTAAATTTTGAACGTCGCGTTCCGCTTTTGGCAAATAAAGGCCTCTAGGTATCAGAGCACATGTGTGCCAAATATAAACTTGGCATTAATTGTTGTATAGTTTTAGCTATTGTGCTAGTGCCATCTCCTTTTTATTGCACCATCGCATTTATAAAGTGAATAACGAGACCCATCAAGAATGTGTACACACAAACTAAAGTTGCGATGATAAAATAAAAAATAAATAAAAAAAATCCCTGGAATTCCCGCATAAATTTTCCGGGATTTCTTTTCCGGAAAATGTGTGGGATCCCGGGGTAAATTTTCCAGGAAATCTCGTATGAAAAACACTATTCAAGCCCAAAATTATGAAAAAATCCCAGATGCTCACGAGTGGTGAAAAACTGTTGATATTTCTTATTTCAATATGGAAAAATATTAAAAAATATAAAAAGTTTTAATTTATTGATTTTATTTATTTTTCTATCATATTGAACATTATTGAATTACGCTGCAGCTTTTCCCTGAGTGTATAAATCTTTCTTTTTTATTTACTCTCAATTATTTGCATGTTTGTGTGTGTGTGTGTGTGTGTGTTTTCCTATACCCTTATTTTCCTGTAAACATTTGAGTGCCAACAAAAGTCAAGTGGTTAACAGCAACATCAGCAAAAAAAAATTATCATCATCACAATACCAAAACTAAGTTTGTCCTATTGATTGAAATGTTTTTTATTTTATTTCTCCTTTTCATTCTTTTTATATGGATTTTGTAAAGTTTTTTCCATTGCACTCTTCCCTTCTTTTTTCTATTATTTGTGCTTTTAAACAATTTTGTTAACAAATTCACTTTGTATTTTTATGCCGTAATTGTTGTAAAGCTTTTGGAAATCAAAAGTAGCCTTTTTTGGATTAGCAAAAAAAACAGATTCTACAGATTTAGGATGGGCGTTTTTTAAATGAAGTTTTAAATGATTGTAAGCATGTGTATTTTTTTAATTTGTTAAAACACATTTGTAATTACTTCAATCAGTTATGGGAAGCTAAAATTGTAAACATATTTTATAGTAAAAGTTTTCCAATAAAAACTCATGCTACTCATGACAGTAGCTAGAGGATATATTAAAGCAGCTAAATCTATTAAATAAGCTGTCATTTATTTAATATATTCTGGATAATTGCCATTGAAGCGTACAGCTTAAAAAAATACTTGTGGGTAATCAAAAAAAAATTTTTTTTATCAAAATAGGTGTTCTTTTCGGGCATTATTCCGAGGACTTCCTGGTTTATGCCATATTCTGCACAAACGATTTGAGAGCCTGGTCATCTCATGCAAAGCTGATGTGAATTTGCCACCCAGGTTGTACTATTTGACCCTATCAGAATTCTTCTTGTGGGGTTTTCTTAAACCGCAGTTCTATGCAAATACAGTCACAAACAATAGCGGCCGTACAACACAATACAACTAATTTTGTAAGTTCTGGCATATATTTTTTATGCAATCAATCAAAAACTTTATATGTGACTATTTCTTTTAAGTAACCTCTATTGACCCACTGTGCTGTAATACTGTAATATACAATTCATTACTATTTAACATTGTAAAAATTTCAAGCACGCCTTTTATCCATTCAACATAATAAACTTATATAAATATTTCCTTAATTCTTAAATGCCAACAATTTCCAGCCAATTAAGCAATTTAGCTTTCTAACATGTCTACTTACAGACATACATACATACAAACTTACAAACGTACATATGTATGTATGTATGAATTGTGGCTTCAGTTATAATAACAAGTACAAAAGGAATTGTTAACACCTTAGCAAAGAAAAAGTTTAAGCAACTGCGAAGTTAAAATGAAAATTGTTTGAAACAAATAAACTCACAAAATTTGATAATGGTCTTCTGATGTCTAACTTTTTTTTAAGCTACAGGGTATTTAAAAAGGAAGTGTTAAGCTTGGGAAGTTACTATTTAACATACGAAATATGCTATCTTTGATAAGAAATAAGTATTTTTTATACAACCATGAAAAAAGTCTTAGAAAACAGAGATTTTTTGAAAAAACAAATAGAAAAAATCGCTAATATGAAAAAAGGCTCCAAAACTAAAAAAAGATCGGTATAAAAAAATAACCGCCAAACACTTAAAAAATCGCCAAAAAGGATTTTTTTATTTAATATAAATTATATATTTTTAATTTTATTACCAAAAAGTTACACTTTTCCAACCCTGGAATCGTCTTTTTGATTTTTTTGTCATATTTTTCACACTAATTTAATTCTTACTGAAATATAAAGAAGGGTTATTTAAATAGAAAACAAAAATTAGTTTTTGTATGTTACTTTTATATACAAAATTAAAATTAAAATTTTCCAGTTCTGAAACCGTTTTTTTTTTTGTGATTTTATTGATTTTCAATACCAATCTATTTTCTATTTTCTAGGACCTTTGGAAAACCTATCTCACGTACAGACAGACGGACATTATTCGCAAGGACCCAGAATATACATATATACTTTAGGGGTCGCATATGAATATTGTAGAAATAACACAAGGAATGACAAACCTACATATATAAACCCTTTACCAATGGCCAGGAATGTAACTTAATTTGAGAAGGTAATCTTCTACTTCGGCAGCCCGGCAGCGCTAAAAGCTTTGAAGGGACACAATGTCAAATCGAATTTTGTTAGTGACTGTAGGAGAGCCCTCAACTTGCTTATGGACAAATATGGTGTCAGACTATATTGGGTTCCTGGGCACAACATTGTTGAGGGAAATGAAACTCCCGATGAACTGAAAAGCATGGGGTCAGGGTTACATGAGGGAATGTGTGACAGATCGGTAAAATTAATGACAGGTCATTACTATAGGGAACTCAGTAATGGGGTAGAAAGCAGGACCAACAGTTCATGGCAAAGTTGAGAGGATTGTAAAGTCTCGATAGCTATGTGGCCAAAACTTTACTCACCAAGATTCAAACTGCTACTGGACATGAATAGGAAAGCGATGCGAATCTTTGGCTGGCCACTGCTCGGTCAGAGCAAGAACCAGCATTTTGGAAACTTGCACTCCAGATTTCTGAAGGATGTGCGGGCATGAAGAGGAACGAGAAACCATTAAACATATTATCTGTCACTGCCCGAAGCTGCAACGTCATACGCTTAGATGACCTTTCCATGAGAGCATTACTGATATCAGGAAGTGTAAACTAGAGGACATCAGGGGCTTCATCATGAGAATTCAGAGGCTTAGTGACGGATAATATAATCACTTTTGTGTACAATTAAAGGTGGGGAGGGGGCGGGGTAAATATTACTTTTAATGGGCAATAGAAGGGAATCACAATGGACCCAATTGGATCTACGAGTGGAGGTGCATTTTATCATTTTTGTAGAAGGGTATAAAAAATATCTCCATAAGTTAAGATATTAGAATATATATACTGAGGTTCATATGGTACTACATATGTAGTGTCTTTGTGTGCGATTTACTAAATTTATTTTAAAGTTATATGATCTTAAGCAAATACAAGCTAAAACAAATAATTTTAAATGATAATTAAAACATCATCCCAAATAAACCGGAGGATTTCAGGCTCTATTCCATTCAGACTGGACTCAATAGGCAAAATCGTTTGTTCAACTTCCGCTATATTACGGCGCTAATATTGCAATTGTTTATCCGACAAGAAATACTTTACGCTCACAGACAAGAAGTTTGCGAACATTTAAAATAATTTTTCTTTTTGTTGTATTGTGTTGTGTTCTGAAAAATATTTAAAGAAACTGGTAACTTGAGATTTTTTTGTAAAACTATTTATTTCAAAGTTTTATTACACCCTTTAGTTTTATTAGCTCAAAAGTTATTTTAACAAATTTTCAAGTAATTTCAACCTCGAGCACACAAAATTGCCAACAAATCTTCCCCAGTTTCCTTTGTGTTTATTTTTACAAGTGTTAAAGGGCGAACCTAAACTCCAAACAAATGCATGACATAAAGAAATAATTTTAATTTAATTGGAACATTACATCACATTTACAAAATCATCTCCACGGCTCAGATGGGCTCCCTCGTCTTCGAAATTTTTCAGGACAATTTGACTGAATGATGGATAAGTTTCTTATGTTGAGATTTATAACTCCTAAATTACTTTGAAACTGTCGTTCGCTTCAAATAAATTCATAAAAAAATTCTTAAAAATATATCTCTTTAATGCCTGAAACTAGATGCTGTCATTCTTGATTTAATTTAGAGAGGACTAACTTAATTATCATGTGGAATTTCATGTTTCTTTTTTAAATACTCTGGAGTCTTTGCCTTGCAAAGCTTTTTTTTAGATAAAAATATTTGTAGTATCTTTAGCCCACTCATTTATTATCACCACTAATAGCAAAAAAAAAGTAATTTTCAATAAATTTTGGGAAACTCTTTATTCAGTTCCGCAACTGTTCGGGTTAATCTCTAACAAGTGTTAAACAAAATGTTCCTGTAAAACTTACATACACTCGTAATACACTCTCAAGACAAGTTAATAGCCTAAAATTTTATATAATTTCTAACAAAAACAAGCAAAATGCGCTCGTGTCGAAAACCTTGACTCATAAAATATGGCCAAGAGAAATTGAAAACTGAATCAATGAGTTAATAAAACCGAAAGCCAAACGATCTAGAATATAATTTCGATTTGCGTTAAAAAGTCAATTTAACAATATTTTAAATGTATTCACAGCTTCATGTTTACTTAATAAAAACTACTGATGTCTTTTGGGTTTGTTGAGTGAAAACATTTTTGTACCTTCAAAACTAATAATACGCCTTATGACTAGATAATTTTTTTTTTCGATAAAAAAAATGGGGATTTTGAAAACAATATCATCAACAGAGATTTTCTTGAAAAAAAAGTACTACAAAAAACTACAAGTTCTTTTCATTTACGGCATTCATTTTGAAATTGAGCAATAAAGAAAGAAATAATAAAAAATGTTCCAAAAATTAATAACAATATCTACAATAGAACAAATAACATTACATTGAAATATTGCTTCAATCTGCTCAAGGATATGGATACCTTCCATATATCCTTTATTTCGAAAATTGGGCTTCAGCTGCAATAATTCAAGAAATACATTAAACACTTAATAAGAATTTGTGAAAATTTAAGTCTTCTACAAAAAAATATTTCATTCTGCCTAAAGATATGACCATCTTTTACATGTCCTTTATTTGATAAATTTAATTTTAGCTGCAGTTATGGAAAGAATACCACGAAACCTTCATTAAGACTTGTGAAAATTTACCATTAAGTCTCCCAGGAAGAAATGTTTCAATCAGGTTAAGGATATAGCTACCTTCAATATATCCTTAATTTTGAAAATTTAATGTTAGCTACAATTATGCAAAAATTGCAACAAAAACTTCATTACTACTTGTTAAAATTCACGATTTAGTCTTCCAGGAAAAAATGTTTCAATCAGCCTAAGGATATAGATACCTTCCATATATCCTTTATTTTGAAAATTAAATTTTAGCTGCAATTTTGTATATATTGCAACAAAAACTTCATAATAATTTCTGAAAATATAGTATTAAGGATAGTAGGAAAAAATGTTTCAATCTGCTTAAGGATAAGGCAAGCTTCCAAATATCCTTTATGTTGAAAATCTAATTTTAGCTGCTGTTATGCAAAGAATACAACCAAAACTGCATTAAGACTCATTTAAATACACCATTAACTGTCCTAGGTAATAATTTTTCTATCTGCTTAAGTTACCGGTACCCTTCATATGTCCTTTGTTTTGAAAATTGTATTTTAGCTGTAATTACGCAAATAATGCAACAAAAACTTTATAACAATTTCTGAAAATATATTATTAAAGATAGTAGGAAATAATTTTTCAATCTGCTCAAGGACACGACTACTTTCCGTATATCCTTTATTTTTAAAATGGAATTTTAACCGTAATTATACAAAAAATTCAGCGAAAACTCCATTAAAATCTTTGGAAATATACTACTAAAGCTCTAATGCAATAATTTTTCAATCTACACAATGTGTTTATTTTTGCAATTTTAACGTTGTGAAAATAAAGTAGTTTCTCAAGATACGAACGTATCGAGAAATGATAAAGTCTGGGATGATGACCTTCGATCGTCAATGAGAGCTTAAGGACAATTGTGAAGGGAGTGAGGGTAAATGTATATTAGGGTTAAATATACTTATCTCAGGAAGGAGTGCCTGGATCAGATGGGATAAATAAAACCAGTTGGAGTAAATTCAACTTACATTAGATTTATTTACAAAAAAAAAGGATATAGATTGATGCTTGGAACAGCGGAGTCCGTGTGGTCTTCGTGAGCTTTTAACAGGAAGTTAAGTTACAAAAAATCTTTTAATTAATTTAACTCGACCACAAGGCTCGTTAAGTTCGTTAAGTTATTACAATAATTCACAATATAAGCATCAAAGATGAAAAAAAAGGTAGGATACATTTCTTAACATTTCAAAAAGGGTCAGTATAAATACAAAGCAATTCAATAATACAAACAGGTAGCTATATGTAGATACAAAAGCGGTAAGTATAATTTCTTATGCAATTCAATATTCAAAAAAAAGGTAAGTATAACTTTAATAAAAAGTGAGTATGGTTATGAGTAGCTCAAAAAAGTACATTTTTTTTAAACGATTCAATTCAAAAATCGAAGGATTGACTTTCAACACAATGGTATGACTATTTTTCATATATCCTTTATTTTAAAAATTGCAGTTTAACTGCAAAAATGTAATAAAGGCAACAAAAGCTTTATTAAAAAAATATGAAAATACTCTATAATGCTAATAGGAAATAATTTTTCAATAGGAGAAAGGATATACCTGCCATCTGTATATCCTTTATCTCTAAAACTCATATTCTCTTGCATTTATAGTTGTAATTAAATACTTATTTCGTACTCTATATAAATTGCTGCTGCCAACATCTCTAAAAAGCTTTCTTAACCTTCTGTCAGTGCATAGGGGTCAAATTGACCCCAGTCTTTGTAAAAGTGATTTAATAAGGTTTTACACCAACTTACTATACCAAGCAACTAGATAAGCCTCAACTAATGTTTAACTCACACATTGCAAAAAAAATAATCGAAAAAACATTATAAATGACTAAGCTACGACAGTTTTAAGCAAGTCAAGCATATTTTGGTGCATTGGGGTTAATCTGACCCCAATTATTTTGCTATGCATTTTGTATTTAGTTTTAAATTTCTTTGTGTTTTAGGGGATTTCCCGTGTAACAATATATTGAAGTTCTTTCTTTTTCAAATGCAAAAATTGAAAATAGAAAACATTCAGTGTTTTCTATTCAACACATATGAATAGAGGTGTTTTTATTATAAATTTATTTGTCTGTAATAATTATAAATATATTCACATAAATAACTATTATTATAAGGTGAGTATATATATTTTTTTGGTTACTTTATGTAGTGTAATTTTCTATGCATATAATAATTTGTTTTGTTATTTAGATGGCCCTAAAAAGACAAAATAGCCAGGATATTCGAAATCTTTTCGATAGCATTACCGAATCTGATGAGGAAGAGGTAGCAGATGATAACATTGATAGTGACTTTTCTGATTGTGATTTAGCAGCAGATGAAGCTGCTGTTGAATTGCAAAATATAGAAAACGAAGAAGAAAATATAGAAACTGGTGAAGAAGAAGAAGTACAAAATATTGAAACTGATGAGGAACCTGAAGTGGAAGAAGAAGGAATTTGGTATTACGCGCAAAATAAAAAGTACAAAAGAAAATGGAGAGCAAGTCCACCAAATGTAACCAGAGTTCGCGACTTTCAGATCTTGAGAGAACGACAAGGAATTTCTGCAGAAACAGCTGTAAATATAAATACTCATCTGTCCGCATTCAAAAAATTAGTTCCAGAGACATTAATAAATGTAATAGTGGCCGAAACAAATAGAAAAGCTCGCCATTTCTACACTATAAATAGTAACCCTGCACGTATTTGGTATGATACAAATTCAAATGAAATTTATGCCCTGATTGGTATACTTATATACGCTGGTGTTCATAAAAACTGGGACGAAAGATTGGATGAATTGTACCGCCTAGACAATCGTCCTTTTTATCGGGCTGCAATGTCATTACAAAGAGTGCAGCAGCTTTTACGATTCCTGCGCTTCGACAATTATCAGACTAGAGCAGAACGTTTGAAGGAAGATAAGCTAGCAGCTTTCCATGATGTTTGGAATATGTTTTTGGCAAATATCAAAGGACCTTATAAACCATCATCATTCTTAACTATAGATGAACAATTGGTATTAACTCGTGGCCGATGTTCATTCAGACAGTATATACCATCAAAGCCAGGCAAGTACGGGATTAAGATTTTTTGGATTTGCGATGCGTTGAATTCGTACCCATTGAAAGCAGAAGTTTATGTAGGCAAACAACCGAATGAGATACGTTCGGTTGATTACGCATTAAATTTAGTTCATCGATTATCTACACCATATATCAATAAAGGACGAACTATTACGATGGATAACTTTTTTACAAGCTGTCCATTAGCAGAACAAATGTTGCAGAAAAAAACAACAATAATTGGAACAATTCGCTCAAATAAACCAGATCTACCTAAAGAATTTACGAACAAGGCCGAAATTAAGAAGCGAGACCTGAATTCTTCTAAATTTTGCTTCGACAACCATCTGACTTTGGTAAGTTATGTTCCGAAGCCAAACAAGAATGTATTGTTACTATCCACTCTACACAATGATGATATTGTTGACCTCGATACGAATAAACCCAACATAATATTGGACTATAATAAAACAAAGGGAGGTGTTGACACACTCGACAAATTAGTTCGTACCTATACCTGCAAGAGAAAGACCAAACGATGGCCAATGGTTCTATTTTTTAATATGATTGATATCGCAGGTATAGCCGCTTATAATCTGTACAAATGTGCTAATCCACAACTATATATTCAGCGGAAAAACAATGAACGTAAAATCTTTTTGAAGGAGCTGGCTATGCAATTGGTAAATGATCATATATTGCACCGATTATCAAACCCACGGGCAATGAAAAAAAATGTTAAAATTGCTATTCATCAAATTGGATATGATATAATAAACATAAGACAGAGCACAACAACTGAAGGAACAGCGGCGAATAGATCTGTCAGTAAGCGACCAAGATGTTACATTTGCCCTCGATCCGCTGATAAAAAAACAGGAACAAGATGTTATGTCTGCAATCAGCCTTCTTGCACAACACATATAAAAACCGTTTGCATAAACTGTGTCAACGAAGAAGTAATGGATTCCCTTGAAGAAGAAAACAACGAAATCATGTCAGACGATGCATCTGGCTAATTTTTTATGTAATATAATATAATTTAAATTATCTTAATGTCAATCTTATATATTCTGAATAAAATAAGTTTTTTTTTCATTAATAAATAACAATAGAAACGACTATTTTTTAACAAAAAGCTTAGAAAATGCATTTAAATATATGTGGGGTCAGGTTGACCCCATGCACAGACTATGTAAAATTTACTATGCACTGACAGAAGGTTAATGAAGCTCGTAGTTGCATACATGCCTTTCCTAAGTCCTTAATTTTAAAAATTCAACTTAAGGTACAACTATGATCCAACTTTATTAAAAATTTAATAAGAACTTGTGTAACAATACTATTAAACTTCTATAAAAGTTTAATTGTAATATACACCAGGGTATGGCTACCTGCTATATATCCTTTATTTTAAAAATTAAAGTTCAGCTGCTAATATGAACATAATATTGTTAAGATTAAATAAAAATTTCTAGAATAGCACAATGAAGCTTCCTGGAAAAAAATATTTGCTGAAATCTGCTGAAAATTTTGCCTTCCATTCAAATATCCTTGTTTTCGAAATTGAGTTCAAGCAGCAATTATGCACAGAATGCAATAAAACTTAACAAGCAATTTATAGTAGAGTGCCTTTAAGCTTTCTGGGAAATTTAGCTGAAGTCTGTTCAAGGATTTTCCCATTTCCCCATACATCCTTCATTTTCAAACCTGAATTCAAACTGCTATTTTGCACAGGATACAATAAGTACTTTTAACTTTTTGCTAAATTAAACATTTGAAGGCTGTAGTATGTATGCAAGAAATTGTTCACTTCCCATATATCCTTACATGCACAAACTTAATGTAAACCTGCAATTATGCACAGAATGCAATAAAAATTTAAATTATTAAATAATAAGAATTTAGCAAGTAAATTATTTACTTGCTAACATTAAAAATTAAATGTATTTATCTTCTTAATATCCTTAATATTAAAAGTTTTATTTTACTTACAGTTGTGTACATGAATAGGAGGAAATTTTCAACTGTTTTAGAATATTTTGTTGCAATCTGTACAAAAAGTGTGTTGCCTAGACATCCATAATCTTAAAAATTTATTTTTTTAATAGTAGTAGGAGCATTCACTTCCTGAGTGTGACTTCTGTTAAAAATAAAACATATATGAGAAAAAAGCAACAAAAAATTACTTGAGATGTTTTTGTATAATCTCAGAAAATCCTATGAAAATTCTTCCAATTAATTGTCCTTTTGATTGTAAATTAAATTTTAGGTTCAGTTAGTATTATAATTTAATAAAATTTAACTGATAATTTTTGAAATAATATTGCAATAATCTGCAAGCATATGTCTACGTTCAACATATCCCTGGTTTTTAAAATACACTTTGCTGCTCCCAGCAGCAAAACTTCAGTCACTATTTCTGAAATTTTGTTGGTACTTGCTCCAGGATACATTTGACTTTTGGATATGATTTTCTTATTAAATTTTAGATATAATTATATATAATTTAGCGCTATTTTCATTTAATTAATTTGAATTTTCTAAAAGAAAATATATCCCTAATTTCAAAAAAAATTAAAGGCAGCATTAAAGTTTGACTTGTAAAGCATTACAAGGATCTACAAATATTTAGCAAAGAAAATAATTACATACAATCCTTAGCAAATAAAAAAATTGTCATGCTCTACTGATAATCTTTTACTCAACTGGTCATCAGCTGCTGCATTTCAAGAAAATACTTTATGATGCATAAAATCGAATTACAAACAAAAACATGTTACATTAACTTTAAACAAATCTAGTAAAACGACATGCAGCTGAAGAAGTACATATTTCCATTCGAGAAGCAGTTGTTCATGTCTCCACTCAGATTTTGCAGTTAACGTCTACTTTGCTTGTAATATTGCTTTTGGTTTTTTTATTGCATTTGAAATTTTTTATTGGATATATATATTTCAAATAAGAAAAAGTTCTGTCCGTATAATGTCTGCTGGTACGTAGTTGCATTACCTAATAAACTAACAATGTTTACGAGAACAGCTTGGTAATTCGTTGACTGGTCGTTAATATTGAGGAAGCTGTTAATTTCAAAGAAAATGGAAAAAAATTTAATTTTGTTTGCTTATTAAACATTATTTTTTAACTGAATAAGTCAAATAATAGTTTCGGATTGTTAGTGCGTTAACCAAACGTCAAACTTAGGTCCTGTTTGCAAATGTCGAAAACTTTCGACTTGTCGCACACTTGCGTTCAAATCAAAAACAAATTTTAAAATTTTTTTTTGTTCCAAATCTAAATGTGCGACAAGTCGTACGTTGTTCACATTGACAAACCCGCCCTTAATTGTAAAAATTCAAAAAAAAATACCAATTTTTTTTATATTGAAAAACAATCAGCAAGACTAATAAAATTCTTAATAACTCAAATGGGAAC
Organism: Tachina grossa; assembly: GCA_949987645.1. NCBI lineage: Eukaryota > Metazoa > Arthropoda > Insecta > Diptera > Tachinidae > Tachina > Tachina grossa. Next base: position 169,280,092 of record OX465275.1, read on the forward strand.
TCTATGCTATCAATTTCATTGATTTACTTAATTTCTAACTTTTCGCTCTATAGTCTATAAATAATAAATAAAATGTATAGAATAAAATAAAAATAAATAAAATAAAATTTATAGAAGCATACTAGATATTGCCAAAAATCGAGGAATTATCAAACAACCCTCATAAAATGTTTTTTTTTTCTAATTCTGAAACTCACAACAGCGCAAGATTTAAAAAATTTCTGAAAATATAAAAGCAAATTGTTATAAGTAACACAACTTTTGTTGTGATTAAATATTTAGATGCTAAGAATAAATAGAAATCAAGTAAGACTAATATATTCAGTTGTGGCAAATCTTATATAAATATCTAACTTAACCTACATACGTATGGCGTATATACTTACATACATAAGTACATAAATACATATTTGCTTTTTTGAAGAAAAATGGTTAATTTCTTTTTTATGTCTATTGCAATTTACAATGCACTATGGGCAGTTTTTGGATAAAGTATTTAATTCAAATATTTTATTTTCAATATTAGCAGCAGCATTCGGCATTTTCGAATTTTTTATACACAGAAAAAAAACTGCCTCATAGAATCAATAAGATTTTCTCTATGAAACGTTTTTAGGCTAAAGGGTATCCCAGCAGAAAGAAGCGAAGAATTTTTCATAGAGATTCCTTATTGTTTTTATGTGGTAAATCTTATTAATTTTATCAAGAAGAAAACCACATAAAATCAAGAAGAAATCTTATTATTCACAACTTTTTTTACCCAATTTCCGTTATTTTTGGCACCAAAAAAACAATCCATAGAGAAAAACTTCTTGATTCTATTAGGTTTTCTTATAAATTGTAAACTATAGGGATTTCTTATTGATGTTATTAGGTTGCCTTATTGATTTTTTTAAAAAGGGTTTTCTTCTTGATTTTATTAGGCTATCTTATTGATTTTTTCAATAAGGTTTTCTTCTTGAATTTATTAGGTTCCTATATGATTATGTGTAAAGCATCTTATTGATTTTTTCAATAAGGTTTTCTTCTTGAATTTATTAGGTTCCTATATGATTATGTGTAAAGCATCTTATTGATTTTTTTAATAAGGAAATCTTCTTGATTTTATTAGGTTTCTTGTTATTTCATTTATGTATGTATGTACGTACATTTATGTATGTGTGCATGTATATAAATAAACATAGAGACAATTTTTTAATGATCGTTTTCGCTTTTGTTCCGTAATATCTCTGCTGCAGAGACTTCAATATTCATACCCAGTTAGCCAAATCGTCGAAGACGACATTGGGTAGTATGAATAAAAAAAAGTATTTGCTTTTTACTTAAAAATTTTTTTAAAAATACAAAAAACATACACATATTTGGGGTTTTCAAACAAATTTTTAAGTAGAAGGCAAATACTTTTTTTTATTCATATTACCCATTGTCTTCTACGATTAATTTACGACATGTCACAATTTAAAGGAAATCGTCGACAATGTCACATGTTTTGTCATCAATTAAACTTTTTTGAGGATAATCTGAACGACAATGTCCCCCGTTTTGTCTTCAATAAAGCCGTGTTGACGACAATCTGAGCGACATTGTCGCTCATCTCGTCTTGTGTAACCTCGCCTCCATTTGTATGAAATATTCGTCGACGATTTGTATGGCGCTGTCTTCAATATGTCTTGTACGACTTACCGTTGTCTTGTACCCGTCGTCGAAGATGTTTTAAAGACGTGGCTAACTGGGTAATTATGTATTTTTGTATATGTGTTGCCGCTCATAACTTTATTTCTTTACTTTACATACATACATATGTACATATGTATTAAAATTAAACTTTTAGTTGAAAGTGAACCAGTGCGAAGTGAACAAGTCGAAAGAACAATTGAATATTTTTCCACTAACATAAAATATAAACTAAATTAAAATAAAACTAATTATAAATAGTGCATACCTATATCTATATTATTATTATATTTATGTACATATATAATCGTAGTATGTTTTTTGGTAAGGAATAATCTATGGAAATACAAGAGCCTTGGAGTGGAGATTTTCAATACAGGTTGGGTGACCAGTGTGTTGATTAATTTTTAATTAATTTTAATTATATGAAATTTTTAAATATATGAAAATTATAATATATTAAGGGTCGTTATTACTACTTGTCTGATTTTGTCTGCCCGATAAATAGCTTCGCATTTCTACAATTTCAATTTTTTTATTGATGTCATTATTAATAATAATAATACTTAATGGACAAAAAAATATTAAATGAAGGTTTTATAATGCAAAGCCATTTATATATCTGATAAAATCATGCCTTTAACTAACGACAAGTTGTAATAATGGCCCTAAGTACGTATAAATGGGTAATGTGAATACAAAAAAGGCATTTGCTTTTTACTTTAAAATTTGTTGTAAAGTCTTAAATGTATATGTACTTTTTGTTTGTTTCAAAGAAATTTCTAAGTAAAAAGCAAATGCTTTTTTTATTCACACTACCCAATATTTATAAGCAAATATGTAATTAATAAATTAAAAAAGATACTGCTAACAAAACTTACTTATTATTACTATATTGTGTGTATTCCTAAGTAAATACATATGTAAATGAAAATAAATAAAATTTTCAAATAAAATCAATAAGATAGCCTAATAAAATCAAGAAGAAAACCTTATTGAAAAAATCAATAAGATAACCTCATAAAAACTACAAGATTTCTTCTTGATTTTTTTAAAAAGGGTTTCTCTATGAAATTAATAAGATTTCCTTATTGAAAAAAAACCATAGAGATTTCTTATTAATTTTGTTCTATTTTATGAGGTATTTATTAGGCACTGTTTTCTCTGTGTATTTTTACTAGCGAACCTCTGCACACTTCGTAGTGCAAAAAAGAAAATAAAAAAACAAAAATAGCGACATCATCCATTGTGGGCGCATTAAATCGTCTGACATGTTGCTCAGGAGGCGTTTTATCAGCTCGAATCAAAATTGCATATTCATCAGATTTCATTTGATCGAGAGCAGTTTGAAACAGTCGCACTAATTCATTTTCAGCATGCAACATATTCTGCAAACGCTCGATAATATCCCTCCGCGAATTTGATGAAATATCACAACGACAATCGGCTTCCACATTTGAGTTACCCACAAAGTATATTTGCAAAAATTGATAGCTTTGATCAGGAAAGGTTAACAAAGAAGCACGTCGATAGTAAACTTGGCCTTGAATCTATTGAAGATTGAAATTTTGACAATAGTACGTTTCGCGATCATCTAAATAAACATCAAAACAAACAAAAATACCTTGAACGTTGGCATAAAAATGTCCCGAATAATATTTGTCGCTCCAAATGAAGTCATTTGAAATCCGGAGTTATGCGCTTGTATGTTTGCCAGAAAATGCTTTGAAATTGGTGTACCACCATTGGTGGATCCAGGCCTGGTAATTTAACTTGTCCGTTCGAACAACACAATCCAGATACCTCATGTTTAAACTTAAATGCCTTGCAATGACTGCAAAACAGTAGTCATTGGTCCAATTGAAACCTTGCCATGAGAAACGTAATCAAAGTTTGCATCATAATTGAATGCAGCACGCTCGAAAGTACGTCGCACATACGGACGTGGAGCTGGATTTCGCAGAGCCCTAGCATGTGCCATGGCATTTCGAGCAGCCAAAGTATTATTTACACGCTATTCGTCACTTTGAGATGCTCTGGATGCCACAACATTTCTAGCATTACGTGATTGACGCCCCAAATTACTGCGCGTACGTACCATTTTGTATTAAAAAATGTGGTCACACCAATTAAATATGAAGTAATTGAAATTTTCTATATTTGTGATTTGAATGGGCTAAGATTCGTATTGCTTTTTAAGCCAAATTACATGTGATAATTATTAATGAACAAATAACACCAAAGTCTGTTGTAAATATTCTGACTAACAGCACATAGTTGAACGGAACAGCCAGCCGTTTTCGAAGGCCACTAAACCTTCATCATCAGCGTTCTTTTGTGTTTGGTTCACTGTGTGTGGTCTCAGTAGATGTAGAAATTTTGAAATTTTGTTTATTCGCGAAATTCAAAAATTGAGATACATATGTCAGTTGAATAATGCAATTATTAAGAAGGCATAGGTCGTGTATAGTCAGTCACAAAAACTTTTCAAAATTCTGTTAATAACATCTTGGGCATATGATCTAGTTACTCCGTCCATACTTGTGCAATCATATTCTACTAAATTTACTTTGTAGAATATGTAATAAATAAATAAAAAAATAAATAGATCAGCTGCTCATTAAATGTCAGTCTATGACTGCATTCAAAAGCTAGCAACTTTGGAGAGCATTATATGTATGTATATATAAGCTGTTTGATTGAATGTTTGGAATATCCGTTAAGTTAACATATGAGACAGCTCATTGGTGTGCACAATGTATTTAAATATTTAAGTTTTTAGTGATGTGTTTATATGTAATTTATTTCATAGATCCCAGTAGTTGTGATTTACAATAGCTAAGTATATAAATCAAATTAATGGTTTGACTAAAATTGAATTGTAATGAAATTAAAAACGAATTGTATTTCAGTTTTTCAAAAAATTAACTCAGATATTTCGAAATGAATGCAGTGTTCACTAAAATATAACTCATGAACCAATACACATACTGAGACTGTTTATACATAAAACCGTTGGTATTGACGTCACCTTTCATATAAACTTTGCAAAAACAAAATCGGTTCACGCATCCCAGAGAACAAACAATTACTAACACAATGCAACTTATTTTTATATATATAGATTATTTTCTATTTTTAAAATAAATTACGAGATATTAATTAGACCGGGACTTCGACAGAGATCTGCACTTTCTGAAGGCAATGTATTCGGTCACATCTAAAGCAAATATAATGAGCATTTAAATAGACATATTTTTTTCAATTTTGAAACATAAAATATATTGAACTAACACGGAAAAAAATTAATTTTAGTTATTAAGTTACTTTTTTATACACAAAAAAAAACAAAATTTCTAGCCCTGGAACCTTTCTTTTTGATTTTCAATAACAATACATTTTTTTGTATAAAATATATTTAGTTGAATTAAAGCAATTTGATGTTAGTTAGTTACTTTTATATACCAAAAAAAAAAGTTACTTGTTTCCAACCCTGGAAACATTTTTTTTTTATTTTCCTGACTTGCAATACCAATGTTTTGCTTTCCGGAATACAAAATGTGTTTAATTAATCAAGAAAAATAAATAGTTTAAGTTTTATATAAAAAAAATCAATCTTACAGCCCTAAAACCTTTCTCTTTGAATTTTATTACCAATCTGATTTTTTTAGCAAATTTGTTCTTTATAGAACATAAAATATGTTGAATTAACACGGAAAAAGAAATTAATTTTAGGTAATTACTTTTTTATACAAAAAAATCAAATTTGCAGCCCTGGAACATTTCTTTATGATTTTCAATAACAATAATTTTTTTGTATAAAATATGTTTAGTTGAAATAAAACAATTTAATGTTAGTTAGTTAATTTTATATACCAAAAAAGTTACTATTTTCCAGCCCTGGAAACATTTTTTTAATTTTCTTAATTTATAACACCAATATTTTTCGTTTTGGAATTAAAAATGTGTTTAATTAATAAAGAAAAATAAATAGTTTTTCATACAAAAAAAAACAAATTTCCAACCCTGGAACCTTTCCTTCTGATTTTCAAAAACAAATTTTTTTTTTGTAAAATATGTTTAGTTGAAATAAAAACAATTAAACAAAAATATTACTGTTAGATATTTACTTCTATATACCAAAAAAGTTCAAATTTTCCAGCCCTGGAACCGATTTCTGTTATTGTTTTTCTGGCACACCAGTCCAAGACCGAAATCTCTAGCTTTTTTGGAGATTACGGAGCACCGATTTTTTGTACAGACAGACGGTCAGAAAGACAGAATTACAGACGTACATCGCTTACTCACCTACGCTATTCATAAGGACAACGAATATACACACACACACATATACACATAAAAATATATATAGATACATATATATATATATATATACACATATATTTATATATGCATACCTTGTACCATTTTGATGGTGTAAAACTAGGTAAAAATATAAGAGTTTTTATACAAAGAAACGTGTATGAGAAAAATTTACATTTAAAACAAAAAAAATTGTTTCCATATCGTCCATTTTAAATAAATCTCTAGAAAAAGAGAGATTAGTGTTCCTTTCCGTCGGGTTTTTAAGCTTCAATTTTTTATTGAAAACTTGAAAGAAACAACATTTACATGTAAATCAATAACTTCCTGTATTTTGTTTTTTGCCTCTCATGCACTTCAGTTTTCCTTAAGTTTTTTTTTTGTAGTTTTCAATACCATGACGAGCAAAGAAATAAAATATTACTTAAAAGGTTTTTCCTTTGCTTTCACAAACTGTCGTCTCTTAAACTCACCAATAAATATTTACTTAACAATGTCTTTTTACTCTCCGACCATAAACTGGTAATAACTTATAGTAAAACTATAATGGTTCATTAACTTTAACTTTATTTTCATTCTCTTTTTTTCAACTACGCATATATTGGAATACTTTACATTATGCAAAGCTCTCAGAAATATAAAATCAAACCCAGCTTCTGCTGCCAAAACCAACGTTAAATAACAAGTTGTGAAAACCAACAAGAACATAAAGAGATATACAAACTTCTAACCAACAAGAAATAAATCTTGCCAACAACTATGTGTACTTGGTATAAGGGAGACAAGAGAAAGCAGAAACTTAAGCTACGGTCACACTTGTCAAACATTTGCCCAAAAAAACGTAACCAACAAACACTAATGAAAAAAGTTTTGATCCAGACGCGTGTTTATCAAATTAAATAGTTTCAAACACAACTAATAGATAATGTCATAGAATCCAACACTATTGGCTACTCTTCAACTTGACAAACTTTTATCTGAATTGAAAGATTTTGCATTAGCATTTAGTAGTTACGCTTTTTTGGGCAAATGTTTGACAAGTGTGACCGTGCCTTTAGAGAAGCTGAAGTCTACCTTAAAAGAAAAACAAAAATTAAAGCAACAACAAAATAAAAGCAACAACAAATTTATAAACATTACAAAAGTTCCAAGTGCAAGATGAATGAATATTCCGTCCGGCTAGCAAATAGATGCAAAAGCGTAACGAAGCGCCAAAAGCCAGAAATGAGGTAAACAAGTCTATTAAATTTGCTTAAGTAGAATAAATTCAGTAAAGTGCGACTCTGACTCGCGCACGAAGGGTTCCGTACGAACACTAGATATGTAATTTAATACAAACTTCATCCTATATAATATATAGTTTTGGCATTTTTTTCGTTTTTGGGGTCTTTTCGGTTTTTTTGTTTTGGCGTTTTTTGCGTTTTTTTCGGTTTTGACGATTTTTTTAAGTTTTGGCTATTTTTTTAGTTTTGACACTTTATTTTCTCGTTTTGGCGATTTTTTTCGGTTTTTGGCGTTTTTTCATTTTGGCGATTTTTATATATAAATTTTTTTTTTTAGTTTTGGCGACATTTTCGCGTTTTGGCAATTTTTTTCGATTTTTGGCGTTTTTTGTCATTTTGGCGATTTTTTTAATTTTGGCGATTATTTTAGTGTTAGAATTTTTTTTTTTAATTTTGGCGATTTTTTTCGTTTTGGCGTTTTTTTTTTTAATTCTTTGCGACTTTTTTTTTTTGGCTTGGCGATTTTATAATTTTCGGTTTTTTTTTAGTTTTACCGTTTTTGAAAATTTCAAGTGTTTACCTCTTACGGTTCCCAGGATATAGCAAATTGTCAAATTTACATAGTCAAAATTGCATTAACTGATGGACCACCCTTTAATTTAAATTTTTTTAAGTTTTAGTGTTAATTGTTGTAGTCTGTATAAAAATACACTAATTTTACAAATTTCAAGTTTCAATATACATATCTTAATACAATTGTTCATGCAATTCCTTTTCACCTTTGGTGTACGGAACCCTAAAAAGCAAAGAATAAAAACCAAGTAGAAAATACTTGTATAAAAAAACCCTTAGCATCAGAAAATATTTGAAAAAAAAATAGAATTATATGTGTAGATATTTTTTTAATTTAAAAAAGCAAAACGTACTTAAAGGTGATTGCTAAGAAAAATATATTGAAATTAAGGCGAAATAAAGCCAGAAAAGAATTTATTGATTGGAAAGAAATGTCTTGGAAGGGAAAAAGCTAAGCAGTAATAATGAGGAGAATAATTGTGTCAGAGGATTGGATTTCTCTTTTTGTTACTAATTTTCGACTTAATAAAAATAATTTCCCAATCGTAATTTGTCAATTTGCCTACAGCTGTTTCCGTATTTCGTCTTCTACGTGTACAATCTCTAGGCGATGCAGCAGGCTACATTAAAAAAATTATAGTATAGAATATTAACTCTTCTGAATTTATTGTAATATGTACTATGATTTCGAAAATTCGCATATTGCTTAGTGTTTAATTATCTCAATGTACTTTTTCGCCCCAATTGTTAATAAATTGTCGTAGTATTCATCTTCAATATTCAATGAATAAACGGCCCAAGTATATGGAATAGTTTTTTGCACAAGTTTAAAACAAAAAATTAGCAATTTGCTTCCTGTACGGAAACTTTCAAGTTTTTTTTAATGGGGTTACATAATTTATTAATATTTTAAATAAAAAAAATAAGTTATTTTTTAGAGTTAATTTATTGATTAGAGTTAACATCTGTGGCAATACGGAAAAATGGCTTAAATAATATTTTACTGTTTTGCAGGAGAACACTTTTAAGCGTTCAAATTGATTTTCAGAAAATTCTTTCTTTTACAGCTAAAGCCCGGTACGGAGTTCTTACGGAATTTCACGTTTGTAAATTTACATTTATCTCTACAGGGAAATATAAAAGTGTAGATTTTTGTGTAGAATTATGTTTGCATACACACAAATTTGTTTACTTTCGAGTTAACAAGACACAAAACATTAAAAATTAATTGATAAAAATTAGAAATGTTGAAAATTCCGTGGCCAAACAATTGTATGAACATTAATTTCTGTTTCAGTTGATTAAAAAAATTCTCCACTTTTATTTATAACATCCCCAAGATAGGCAATAAATTTCTAAAATTTGTCGCACTTTTCTTTTGAAAGTCCCTTACTAGCAAATTAAAATTTTATGAAATTTACCAACCTGAATATCAGTAATTTTTTTTACATACAGTTTGTATGAGAACCTGAAATTCCGTATGAACTCCGTACCAGGCTTAAAACATGAATTTTTACTTTTTGTAAAAATTAAAAAAATAAAATTAAATGCCTGCTTTATTTATTTTATTCCAGCCCGTTTTTTTTCTTTTTGATTTATTTTTTTTTCTTTCTCAAATAAAATGACATAAAATCGTGATGGGTGTTTTTTATTGAGGTATAGAACTTTAAGTTGGCATCACTTTTTTAACTGGCGGCCATTTTGTCAGCTGTCAAGCGATTAATATTTAGTTTGGTTTGCCATTTCATCATGAACAGGTTGACAAAAAAAACAACGCTTGCAAATCGTGCAAATTTATTTCGAAAATAATGGTTCAGTTCGCGAAGTTTACCGCAAGCTCCGTCCATTTTATGGTCGACATAATCGTCCATCAGAGCAATTAATTCGGTTAACCATGGATCGTTTTCGCACTACGTTTACTCTATGTGATAATACGCATCCGCAGAGACGTCGAACAGTGCGCACCGAAGAAACAATTGCCGCTGTAGAGCAAAGTGTTGAAGAGGACCCGAATGAATCGATTCGCCACCGTGCACAGCAATTGGAGCTTTGTCCATCAACTTTATGGAAGATTTTGCGCAAAGATCTTGGCTTGCGACCTTACAAGATCCAGCTTGTGCAAGAATTAAAGCCGCGAGACCATGCAATGCGTCGTGATTTTGGTGTATGGGCCGAAAATGAGATTGATCTCGATGCTGATTTTCATCGCAAAATTTTGTTCAGTGATGAGGCTCATTTTTGGTTGAATGGCTACGTCAACAAGCAAAATTGCCCAAAATGAGACCCTTGAGACGCCATTACATCCACAAAAACTGACTGTTTGGTGTGCTCTATGGGCTGGTGGAGTCATTGGGCCATACTTCTTCCGAAATAATGCTGGAGAGTCAGTTACCGTTAATGGAGACCGGTATAGAGCCATGATAACCGACTATTTTGTTCCCGAATTGGATGGCATGAATGTGGATGAGTTGTGGTTCTAACAAGACGGCGCTACATGCCACACAGCGCACGTCACAATCGATTTATTGAAGGAAACATTCGATGAGCGCATAATTTCGCGGAATGGACCTGTCAATTGGCCACCAAGATCGTGTGATTTGACACCATTGGATTATTTCCTTTGGAGATATGTGAAGTGGCTCGTCTACGCCAACAAACCAGAAACGTTAGGGGACTTGGAAGCCAACATTCGTGGCGTTATTGCCAACATACGGCCCCATATGCTCGAAAAAGTGGTTGAAAATTGGACCTGTAGAATTGGCTTTATTCGAGCCAGCCGCGGTGGCCACATGCCCGAAATCATATTTAAACATTAATGGCATAAAATTATCCTTCCAATAAAGCCAAATTGATGGACATTAAAACGATTTTCTTGTGTTTTATTTCAATTCAAAGTTCTATACCTCTAAAAAAAACACCCGTTATTAAGCCAAACTATACTCTTAGTAATAGAGGTCTTTACTCAATTTAAATATAAATTTTTTCACTTTCAAGAAACTACAACTTTTATTACTGAAGCTAATCATTGTAACTTTAATTTTTTGATTTGATTGATTTCGTATTGAATTTTATACAGCCCAAATAATTTTTCGTGTCGATTAGGAAATAACTGAAATACAAACAAACAAGACAAACAATACAGATTATTATTTGCGTATTAACTAAAACACATATGACATTTTTTAATAGAACAATGCGGAAGTTTATGATATCCATGAAACGAATTTCTAAATAAAGTCAGGTGTCCCTCAAAAGCAATAATACTTTTTTTTATTTTAGAGGCGAAGGGTAAATACATAGTTATGTTGTGCAAGTTTATAATAGATATATTATTATTAGTATAGCATAAAAACATGTGCCGTAATTCAGTAATAATGCGTTAACATTTGAGCAAAATCTAATACTTAGAAGATTTCGGGAAAAATCTAGTTGATTTCCCATACAAAACAAAATCAACTTCGTCACTAGATTTTGTCGAAATCAACTGCAAATCTAATATAACTTATTAAATGCAACTATGGATATTTTAAAATTTTTACTAAAAACTATCTGTCTTTACTTCATAAAAAAGGATATATAAAACAAATTTTGTGTAAAAAATTCTTTTATAAACCAATTATAAATCAAAAATAGTGTTACATAAATACAGCCTTGAGCCTGTGCACTAAAAAAAATTGTAGGAACTAGCACGGTTTTAAGCCTCTGTACTTATCAGTTAATGGTTTTTGTTTTTAATAAGAAAATTTGATAAATGTAAACAAAAAAACTTGGTGTAAATGATATAGATTTTGACAAAGACTTCAATAAAAATTTACCATATTTTATGCAGGTGCAATGCACATTTATTCAGTAGAAATATTTAGGACATTTTGGTTTAAAAACATTTTCGAATGTTTGTTTTTGAATCATCTAAACAATTGTTTTTCAAAAATGGTTGTTGTCCTTGATAAAGAAAAAGAAAAATTAAAGTATTAGCGCATATTCATAGTCAAATTAAGGTATTATTTAAGATTTTAAAAACAGTATTGCCCCACAAAAAAATTGTTTTAAGCAGCAAAAGTATACCTTGTTTTTGTTTTGAATATGCGGCAGTATTACCACACAAAATACTATTTTTAAACTCTTAAAGTATACTTTGTTTTGACTTTGAATTATTACCACGTTTATTAAATACAAAACATTAGATTAAAGCATAGCTGTTAAGTAATGATTAGTAATAGTAATGATTACTAATTTGATTACTTTTTTTTTAAAGGTGAAGTAATGATTAAATTACGATTATATTCAGTTTGGCACGATTACTAATTGATTACGATTACTAATAATGGAAAAGTAATCTGAATTACTTGAAATTACAACAAAATAATCAAAAAGAAACAAAAGTTATAAAAGAATAATCCGATTACTTCTAACGATTACTTTTAATTATTTTTGATTATTTATTAAGTTTATTGCATTTCACATATATTAAACTTTAAAATATTTAATAATTTGACAAATGAGATAAGATATCTGTTGATACATTTTTATAGTTATTCAAAAAATTAGCGTGTACATATATGTTTTTTTTTTCTTTTGTGATCTTAAAAAATATTATTTTTGAATTTTCAAATCATTTCTTAAAAGTCTGTAAATAAGATAACAAGTTTGTGGCTTTTCAAATTGTGTGGTTTGAAGCCAACTGACGTTTTGTGGAAGCGACAATGAAATGCATAAAGACAATGCTTAACCACCAGCAAAAAATTTCACTTTTTTTCTTTATATTTTTTTCTCAGATTAATATTATTATTGTTGTTATATAATCGAATATGTTAAGAATTTCTTACACAAAAAAACATCTAATTATATAAATTTCTTTCGAACTTTTTCAAAATAAAGTAATATTAATTCAAAATATTTGAAAATAACTAAAAAGAATCAAAAGTAATCTTTGAAAGTAATCGGATTACTTTTTGCTTACTTTTTATTCTTTTTGATTACTTTGTAGTAATTTAAAGAAATTCAGATTACTTTTCGATTATTAGTAATCGTAATTAATTATTTATCAGGAATTCTTTTAAAGGCAAATATATAATCAGTACAATTCTTTTTAAAATGTAATCTAATTGATTACTAATCGTAATCGTAATTCGACAGGTATGGATTAAAGTATTGGAAACAATTCATGCGAAGAATTAAAAATCTTGCTTTATTTTCAATTCACTTTAAAAATTGTACCATAGTTGTTTTCCATGTTTCTGGGTTTGATTTAAAAAACTGAGTAGATTTAAAAAAATCCATTTTTCCCTACATGTTGAAAACTTTTCTCTACGAAAATCTTTCTTTCGGAGGGCGCTATGCCTTCATTCATCATCAATCAGCTTTCACTTAATTATTTTTACGAACTCACTAACCAACATTGATTGACTCCAATTTAGGTCGATCTCACAACATCAAATTCACCTAATATTTTATGTAAAAAGAACAAGGAGAGAACAAACATTTTGCTGCAAGCCAAAAAAAGAAAATTGAGTAGAGTTCTAATCTAAGAGCGATTTGAAAAAATATACAAATCTTTTTATAAAATCTTTGATTTTTAAATCAAAATACAAACATTTAACAGAAATACCATGAATAATTTCAGTATATACGCACGGTTACCAAAAATGTAGATATATCTGAATTAGTTGCAAAAATTTTGACGCATCACAATTAAGTTAAGCTGTTAGAATCGGCCGCGAAATTAGAACAGCTGTTTGCCGCGCTGTGTCGTATGCCATTTACATTGGACTTCCACTATAAACACCGAAGGCATGTGCATACTAAAGAGAATACCCCCGCTGACACTCTTTCCGTAGAATCAGTAGCCCAATTCACAATCTTGTGCAAATGGTCTTGCATCGTAGCATATGCAAAATGGTATAGTATATTTATACTCACCACTAAGAATTGTTAAGTGGTGAGTATCAATATACTATACCATTTTGCACATGCAACGATGCAAGACCATTTGCACAAGATTGTGAATTGGGCTATACATTTCGTTGGTATAAACAAACTAATAATTGTCAGAAACAGATTTCTTTTGTTTTTAAAAATAACAATTACGGATTAATTAAAGCACAATTGTAGACGCGACATTCATGAAGGATTAAAGTCATTCAGTGTTGCCAATATGTGTGTAATTACACAGAGTGTTCAATTACTCTCATGTGTAGGCCATCTAATTAGATTCTGTGTGTAATTGTACTTTAAGTTCTATTTTTATTTATTTTTGTTTTCATTTTAAACTACAAAAAAGATGTTTAGTATAATTTTCTTTAATATGTAATTGGACACACAGCCATGTGTAATATCATTGGCAACACTATAATCATTTTGTATACAACACATACACTAACACTTTTGTAGCTTGTAAACAAAGTTTGACAACTAATTGTATTATACACATTAACATGCTGGGCATGTACATGTACCTGTTATAATTTTACCATGGTAGGAACATTTAACACTTAGAATGCGCAAGCTATATCTAGTTTCTGTTTCTCATCCGCCTCATCAGCGGAATAGGCACAAATCAGCTGATACAAATTATATTCTTTGCTATTACCCAGTCCTCTTAGTAGACTTGTCATCTTTCTGGTGGTACTTTCTCACCTACAATGGTCGTCTAAATACATACAGCATGTTTTAGTTTGGAGGTTTTTTAAACTTGACAAATTATGCCAAGTACATTTTTGCTCATAACTTTTGGTAGAATAGTCCAATTACAATCAAAATTTTACAGAATCTAAGTTAATAAACGATGAATTCAGAAATGATAGTCGACTGAGCATGTTTTGGAACGGGACCGTCAATATAATTAATAACTTAATAGGTAACATTCTCGTTTGAATATCGTTTTAAATTTAAATTTTAAAACGACCGACAAGAGCGTCAAGTTTACATCAGAAATGTACCGTACCAACCTTATACTGTATTACCATTTCAATATAAAAAGAAACATATTTATATATCGTTTTAAAACGATACTCAAATGAGAAAGAGCCCTAATATAAAAAGTTTAAAAAATATTTTAAATAATAATCGGGCATATTCATGTCTGTGCATCGTTTTAAAATGACACATGAAAACCAAAAACTTAGGCCGGTTTCCATCTGTGTGCCATGTGCCACACAAGCGTAAAAAAAGCGTAACCATTAATTACTAATGAAAAACTTTTAGATTAAGACATGTTGTTATTAAGTTAAATAGTTTCATACATAACTAATAGACAATTTTATAGAATCCAGCATGATTGCAAACTGTTTAAATCAATAAATACATGTCTGGCTCAAACAGTTTTTCATTAGTAATTAGTTGGTTACGCTCTTTTGGGCAAATGACACACAAGAAATGCCCAATGTAAACTCGGCATTACAATGAAAATGTACGATATTAACCTAAGAACCGTACTATAATTTAAATTATTATCGTTTTATTGTGCTGTGCTACCTCAATACCGTGCTATCATTTAATTTGTTATCATAATTATTATTATACCGTACTACCTCAATACCGTACTATCACTTCAATATATAATGATCGTTTTTAACAGCCTGTTTTTCGAAAATGAACAAGTGTATACCTTCTTTAATATAACGAACGAAACCATGTTTACGTTTTTATAACATTTATTTATTTTCATATGAGTGTCAAAAAAAGAGTTTTCAGTTTCCACACTCAAAAAATTGTTTATGTAAAATTAAATGAAAATCGGTCTACATATTGATTGAGAAGATTTCTGTTCAAATATAAAAATGGCATGCTGTACAGATAAGTTATTTGTTTGATTTGCTTTACAATTTTTGTCAAAAATTTTTTTTAATGAAACAATTTGTTGACTGAACAAATTATTAGAAACTTTAACATTTCAGTTTTTTTTATTTATTTGAAGAAAATAAAATAATTTGATACAGATAATTTTGTGTTTGAATTGGAAAATTGGTTTTTTCTGTGAGACATAAATACCACAATATTAAAAGAAAACTTTGATCACTTACAAGATTTGAAGGCAATCGGAAATGATGCTGTGCATTAAACTTTCAATTTGCAACAGTATTTTCACTTCTTACGTGGTTTAATTTTTTTGCTTAAAACATGAATTTAAAAATAACATTATAATAGATTTATTTATTTCATTTGTTATCTTTTTTTCTTTTGCATTAATTTTTTAAAATTTATTACATATTTTCATTCTCAAATAAAATTACATAAAATCGGGATAGGTATTTTCTTTATATTAAGCCAAACTCATGATACAATAATATAAAGGTACAACCACATTTGACGTATAAAATTAATTCTGACTTTTGTCCCAATTATTTGATTACTGTTTTTTTGTAAACAGAGAGGAAAGCGTTGCCATACACATATAATGGCAACTTTTATTTAGGAATGCTTTTTGAAATGTGTAATTTTAGTTTAGAAATTGTAGTTAAACACATAT
This sequence comes from Tachina grossa, assembly GCA_949987645.1. Lineage (NCBI taxonomy): Eukaryota > Metazoa > Arthropoda > Insecta > Diptera > Tachinidae > Tachina > Tachina grossa. Next base: position 169,296,352 of record OX465275.1, read on the forward strand.
TTTTTAATGTTAATTGAACATTGTATGTCTTAATACATCTGAGTGTATTAAGACATACAAAAGCAAATATTTCATTAATTATTTAATTCAATAGCTAACAAAAAAAGCCTCACGGCTTGGGATACAACTGCGTTCTTAAAAACATCGATACAAAGAAACGCCCTAAATAGAAGCGATACTTCGATGTTTTATTAGCAGAATTTACGGTTGTTTCATACATATAATACACATTCGCATATACTTCGTGTGCAAATTTATTGCTGGTTTACATCAAGCACAACAAACATACTGCGACATTTGCATTTGAGGTAAACACCTTTCAAAGCTTTTAAATTTGTTCTTGTTTCTTTGCAAAGTAACAGTAAGCATTTTTGTCGCCGAGATCTGGTTGGCTGTTGTGCTCTCGTCGGTGTGAAAGTACAAAAAGCTCTTTGTAAAAGTTTGCACATTGTGCATATGGCTTGGACGTAGCTGAATAAGAGTTAATGCTTTGTTGATATATACAACAAACACTGTTCTTCGTTTTTGCTTGCTAAGGACATGGCCTATTATTGGACTAGGAACATTTGATTATCACATTTCTCCTTATAATGGACTAATAATGTCCTTAAGAATGCTACAACCCGTTAACAATTTCATCCGAATAATGTAAGGCAGCTACGTCCAAACACACATACTCTAATATATGTATTTCAGATTTTGTTATTGTTTCATTGCAAAGACCAAAGATATCGCCGAGATCTTTAGGAAAATCGCGGCACTCGTTATCGAATTACGAAATATTTCCATATAAATTCTATTGAAATATTTCGTAATTAGATTCGATAACGATTGCCGCGATTTGCCCCCTGCTTGGATGTTGTGCTCTCGTCAGTGTGAAAACACAAAAGGTCTTTTGTAAAACTTTACACATAGTGCGTATAGCTTGGACGCAGTTGATGTAAGGCAATACACCAGAGACTATAGAGACAAAGTTCCGCCTTGATTAAATTGGAAATTTCCTTCCTGTTGCATTTTGCTTGCTGCCGTTGTTGGTGCTGCTGTAACTTATTTGCTGTTTATTTTTTTTATAAATTTATGAAATAATTAAAATATTTTCCATTATTTTTAATTTAATAAACAAAAACGTCAAAAAATTAATAAAAACTCGGATTTCATAAATTAATAAGGAAGCATTAATTTTGAGAGTAAAAAATAATCGGGACAAACGTCAGAAGGTTAATATGGCGACGAAAAGAGAGAACGGTTTTACCTTTATATTATTGTATCATGGCCAAACTATACTTATAGTAATAGAGGTTTTCATTCAATTTAAATACAAATTTTTTCACTATCAAGAAACTACAACTTTTATTTTATTTTTGATTTCGTTTTGAATTTTATATATCCCAAATAATTTTTAGTATCAATTAGGAAATAACTGAAATACAAACAAACAAGACAAACAATATAGATTATTATTTGCATATTAACTAAAGCACATATTACATTTTTTTTTAATAGAACAATGCGGAAGTTTATGGTATCCATGAAACGAATTTCTAAATAGAGTCAGAGATGTCCTTCAAAAAGCAACAATACTTTTATTATTTTAGAGGCGAAGGGTGAGAACATAATTATGTTAAATTAATATAAAAACCAAGTACCCTAATTCAGTAATGATGGGTTTTGATTTTAGCAAAATCTAGTAGTTACAAGATTTCGGGAAAAATCTAGTAGATTTCCCATACAAAAGTTTTTTTTTACTACCCTGTGTAATATATTTATATAAAAGATGATTGAATTAGCTACGGTCTGCTTAAAAAGTTGTGTGAAATGACTACATTGCAGTTGTTTTGTTGTAGTTTTGGAAATTCTTCGTTAATGGGCTTTGTTTTGGATAAAAAAAAAGTATTATTAATGTCAAAAAAAAACTTAATGTAAACGGTTTAGATTTTCATATGGATTTTAATTAAAATCTGCTAAATTTTGTGCAGGTGCAAATGCCATATAATGAAAATATGGATATTTTCAAATTGGCACTAAAAAGAAACTGTCTTCTTCATTAAAAATAACTTTGATTTACAAAGGGTTTGTTCAAAAAATTTTGTGTGAAAAACTCTTTGAATATGACAATTGAATATAAACCAGTTAAAACCATAAATAGTGATATATAAATACGGCCTTAAGCTTTTGCACTTAAAGAAGTGTGCGAAGTAGCTACATTACTGTTGTTTGGAAGATTATCAATTATTGGTTTTTTGTTTTGGATAAGAAATTTTGATAAATGTAAACAAAAAAACTTGGTGTAAATGGTATAGACTTTGATAAAGATTTCAATAAAAATTTACTATATTTTGTGCACATTCATTCAGTAAGAAGATTTAGGATATTTTTCTTGAAAACATTTTTGATTGTTTGTTTTCTTTAAAAATGGTCGTTGTCCTTGATATAGACAAAGAAAAATAAAAGCATTACCACATATTCACAGTCAAATTAAAGTATAATTTAAGATTTTAAAACCAGGGGCGCATATTCACAGTCAAAACAAATATGCTTTAAAACTAGCTTTCCCAACTTTTCTCAATGGCCAGCTCTGCTTTAAAAATTTAAAACCAGTACATCCCAGCAAAAAATTTCAAAAAAGGTAATCGAGTTTGGAATTAAGCATTTTTGGTGGAAGCTGTTCCTTACTGTATTACCAACTTAATGATTTTAACAAGGCGTGAGACTAAAATAATCGATTCTTGAGAAGTACTTATCTTGTTTATTTGGAAACTTGCTCACGTCATCTATTTAATCTAAAAAAATCATTCTCTTCATTTATTAACTTGTACATAATTTTTTTACATTTTGGGTAATGAGATTTGTAAGCGAGTAATGAAATATACATAATACTGGTTTTAAATAATAAAAGTATAGTTTGTTTTTATTATGAATGTGCTATATTTTCTCATCAATCAGAGTTGGAAACAATCAAATAATTAGCGTCAAATAAAAATATCAAATTAAATCAAATCAATGACAACAACGCGTACTTGTAGCCGCCCACAACTATGTGATTGATTGTTTTAGTTTATCGTCTCCAGAGCACTTTAGTTTTATTGGCAACTCGTTATCTATGTATCATGTATAAATATCAAATCACAGTGTGACATTCAGCGCTAACTGTAAAAATTTCAAATTATGTACATATGTATTTATGTAAAGTAATGCGCCATTTTATAGAGTAAAAAACATTTAATTTTATTACATATGAGATACTAGTAGAACGGCACAACATGCTATTTTCACAGGTCGCTATATATTCATTAATCATAAATCACCTTCACTTAAGTGTTTTTACGAACTCACTGGCCAACATTGATTTATGCCAAATTAGGTCGATCGCAAAACATCAATTTACGTAATTTTTTAAATACGAAAACAAATCAAAAGAGAGAACAAACATTTGACCACAAGTTAAAAGAGAAAATTAAGCAGAGTTTTCGATCTAAGAGCAATTTGAAACAAATAAACAAATCTACTCATTTAAAATTTAAAACCAAAATACAAACATTCCCAGAAATGTCATGAATATGTTTAGTATAGGGTGTTTTTTTGAGGGGTATAGAACTTCGAATTGAAATAAAACACAAGAAAATCGTTTTAATGTCCATCAATTTGGCTTTATTGGAAGGATAATTTTATGCCATTAATGTTTAAATATGATTTCGGGCATGTGGCCGCCGCGGCTGGCTCGAATAAAGCCAATTCTACAGGTCCAATTTTCAACCACTTTTTCGAGCATATGGGGCCGTATGTTGGCAATAACGCCACGAATGTTGGCTTCCAAGTCCCCTAACGTTTCTGGTTTGTTGGCGTAGACGAGCGACTTCACATATCCCCAAAGAAAATAATCCAATGGTGTCAAATCACACGATCTTGGTGGCCAATTGACAGGTCCATTCCGCGAAATTATGCGCTCATCGAATGTTTCCTTCAATAAATCGATTGTGACGTGCGCTGTGTGGCATGTAGCGCCGTCTTGTTGGAACCACAACTCATCCACATTCATGCCATCCAATTCGGGAACAAAATAGTCGGTTAGTCGGCTCCAATTGCTGTGCACGGTGGCGAATCGATTCATTCGGGTCCTCTTCAACACTTTGCTCTACAGCGGCAATTGTTTCTTCGGTGCGCACTGTTCGACGTCTCTGCGGATGCGTATTTTCACATAGAGTAAACGTAGTGCGAAAACGATCCATGGTTAACCGAATTAATTGCTCTGATGGACATTTATGTCGACCATAAAATGGACGGAGCTTGCGGTAAACTTCGCGAACTGAACCATTATTTTCGAAATAAATTTGCACGATTTGCAAGCGTTGTTCTTTTGTCAACCTGTTTATGATGAAATGGCAAACCAAACTAAATATTAATCACTTGACAGCTGACAAAATGGCCGCCAGTTAAAAAAGTGATGCCAACTTAAAGTTCTATACCTCAATAAAAAACACCCTTTATATACGGATCAGGGATGGCAAAAGTGTACTATTTTTGGTACTATTCAAACTCGAAAGGTACAATAGCAACGAGAAAATCAATCGCCCTTTTCCAAATTATTTTCCTTATACATAATTCTAAATTTCAATTTAAACAGCTGTAGCATCATATGTTTCAACATCCGAACTCACAAGCAAATTTTTTAAGCCTTTGCTCTGTCTACCGACGATTATTTTAATGAAAATAACTTCAACTAAAAAATATTTTAGCACAATTAAGGTAAAAAAAAAGGGCAACCTTTGAAAGTTTTTGGTACAATTTTAAAATTCTCAATCCCACCTCTGATACGGATTGATGTGCTGCTGCTAAATGCAGAGCTCTACTCATATTTTTTCAATAGTGAGAGCAACAAATCAAGCACACTGAATATAATTACATTGTCTACAGAAGTTTATTTAAAGAACGTTTTACAACTTTCGGTTAGTCAGTTATTGACTGTTTAAGTGTAAAGATCAGTTCTGCTTTTAGCATTTAAATAAAAAATAAATAAAATAAAAATACAATATACATAAAATTTCAGTACGTGTTTAAAATCTCAGTTAGTTCATTTAAGCTGGTTGAAAATTACTTTAAAAAAATAAAATAAATAAATTTGAGACATGCGTCTGACGTTCTGTCTCACTATTTGCTTAGTGCAAATATTTTCATTAGCCAAAGCTGATGGAGGGTAAGTTCGACAGTTATTATTATTTGTATAAAGTGTTTATTTGTAATTATCAAAATCAATAATAGGTAACAAGTTTGGTTTAGTAGTTTTTGTTTCTTTTTTGTGTGTGTGTGTGTGTGTGTGTGTTTTCTACGAAATTTATGGGTTTAGTTTTTAATTATGGAATGGGAATTCCCACTGTTTATAACGAAAACAAACATCAACAACAAACAAACATACATACATACATACATACGAGTACATACCTACATGCGTATTTAACAAGAGCGATGATGAGGTTGAAGCGAATGTTGAATATGCACATGTATGTATACCCATATACATACATCCATTTGTATGTATGTCTATGCACACATAGATACATATTTTATAAATGTACCTATGTAAGTAGGTAAATTTGCTATTTCAACAAATGTTGGTAGGGAATTTCTATATTTTGCAAAAAAAAAAAAAAAATTAGTTGTGGTTGTTACATTCTACAGGCCTTAAGGCTCAGTTAGCCGACGGTAATGTAAAGTAACTGCAACGTAGGAAACAGCTGATCAAGATTTTTATATGAAAAGTAGGTTACGTTACATTACATCTCTATAACCATTTTCATTACTTTTCACATAACAATATCGATCAGCTGTTTCCTGCTGTTGCAGTTACTTTACATTACAGTCGGCTAACTGAGCCTTTATTTATAAACAAAAAATGCCAGTAAAAATATACTTTCCCAAGATGTCATAAAAATTTAGGAGGATTTGCAATCCGGAAGTAGTGCAAATTTGGATCATCTCTAATTATTTTACTATAGGCTGGTTATTGCAAGAATTTTTCTTTTACCATTTCCAAGCAGCGAATTGAGAGCGATACATACATAAATACATGCATATGTATAAATTTTATTTTTGGGATACTATAACGTTATTTTCGTTAAGGAAAATGGGTAAACAACTTCCCATTTTCGCAGTTCGTTTCATTTTATGCGAATTTAAATGCAAAACTTTGTCAATTTCATTTAATAGTTAAAAATTTTTAGATGTAAATAACTTAGTTCAGTAAACTTCGAAGGTTTTCGTATGGACTACTAAACGAACGTTAGCCCATATAAAAGAATATATTACCTGATGTAGACATTTTTTTTTCAATTAACTACCCGTAAGCTTTCTTTCAGGTTTTTCCAATTTTTTTAGTTTCGGCGCCTTTTTCGTTTATGTGATTATTTCGGTTTTAGGCGTTATTTTTAGTTTTGGTGTTTTCTTTTTACTTGATATTTTTTTCGTTTTGGTGATTTTGTTTAGGTTTAGCGATTTTTGTAGTTCTAGCGATTTTTTCGGTTTGTGGCGATTTTGTCGTTTTGACGTCTTTTTTTATTTTGGGATTTTTTAGCGTTTGAGTGTTTTTGAAAATTTCAAGAGTTTGCCTCCTACACGGTTTCCAAGATGCAGAAAAGTTGTCAAAATTATATAGTCAAAATAGCATTTAATGATGGAATACCTTTTAGTTTTAATTTTTTTTATTTCGGTTTTGGTTTTTTTTTATTTGACGTTTTTTCGTTTTGCCGATTTTGTTTAGGTTTAGCGACTTTTGTAGTTCTGGCGGTTTTTTCACTTTGGCGATTTTTTATACATATATTTATTTATTGTATCTTCAAAAATCTTCTTTTGGGGTTTTTGAAAATTTCGCTTTTTTATTAATTTGTATGCACATTTTTAATAATAATATTTTTATACAATGCTAAAAATATTGTTGATTTACTTAAACAACGTCATTACTTATAAAATACGATTTTGGAGCTATTATAGCAGAATTAATACTTTTCTCATATTGTGTAAAATTCTCATACTGATGATTGAAATTACATAATAATAATAATAAAATGTGGGTAAATTAAAAACTTTAAACTCGTTTTCTGTGAAGCTAGTTTTTTCAGTTATGAGGTTGTTGAAGTAAATGAGCGATATTTATCGAAATATATATTGTATAGATTATATACACTCTATAATATTGTAAATATTAGGCCAATTTAAGCAAGTTTTTGCTTCCAATATATTCTATTTTTAGGGCTTTAAAACCTTTGTCCAAACTTTCATATAAAAAAAAAAAACTCCTACAATTTTAATGTGTAGAGTTTCCCAAATGCAAGGGCCTTGTCTATACATATATGATTCCTATACAAATTATCTAGGCAAGTCGCTTGCTGTTTGCTGCTTGCTGCTTGCATTGTGGTAACTGCCATAACTCTTTGGCCTTCTAATACAAAATTTTTTTAATAAATTTTATACACTTTTGATTTAATTTTTGCAACACAAAAAAAAACATACAAGAGCCAGCATAACAAAATTTTTCGACAATTTTATTAAATTTTTGATTTGATTAATCTTTTTTGTGAAATTTTTTTAATACTTGAACAAAAGCCAAATTTAAAACAAGGTTAAGTTTAAAAAAAAAACATTAAATTTATAGAAAAACTATAAATTTATAGACAATTTAATCTCTTTTGGTTTCAAATTGAAAATGAAGTAGATATGATAGGAAACTGGACTGGAAACAAAACAAAAGCAGTTTTTTCTATATTATTACTCTGTATTCAGTACAAATTTTTAATTTAATTTATTAATTACATATATTAAATGAGATAGTAAAGCTAAGTCCAGTTCTATACAAATTATTTATATGAATAAAATCTTTCAACTTCCCACTATCAAAAATAAGGAGTTACTGATTTCACTATAATTTTCAATAATCGAGGTTTCCACGAGACTTCCACCTTTTGAACTCAAGGGATTATATTCTGACTAGTTTAGCTTAAATTAGAAGTGCCAATTCGTTTCTATGATAATGGCTATGGCGTTACGGCGTGTCATTTACATATAATCAAATGCAGAGTTGCCCATGAGTTTGGTTCTAATGGCTGTTTTTTATGGTTATGGTTATGACACGTCTTATTGAACCTTTATGGGCAGTGAGTAAGAGGGAGAGAGAGAGTGCGTGTGTATGTTTGTGTGTTGGCTTAAATTATTGGAAAAAAAATTTATGGCATTCGGTAGATTTTAAGAAATTTTTAAATTTTTGGATTAATATCAATTGATTAGTACGAGTGACATCGTTAAGGAAACTATTTGAAGAAAAAAAAAACTGTATTTTAATAACCCCAAAAGTTCTCATTAAATCGGTTGCCAGGATTAATTTAATTTTTTTGGAATTGAAGACCTTGTAATGAAAAATTTTTCATTGTGTTGATGAAAAGTGTCATTAACATAAAGAAACGGTTTCGTGGTCCGCATGAATGATTTTTTTCTTTTTTCCAAAATTCACATGCCCTTCATAGAAAACTAGGGAGCTAATTCTTCAAATCATACATCAATAAAGTGATATTTATGTACATATGTATGTATGTACATATCGTTAGCTAAAATGCAAAAAGGCATAAATAACAAAAATACCATTTTATAGGAGAAGCAAAACTTGTAGTTAAGTCCCCTTGTTTTTGGATTATTAAAAGCGTAAGTTTTGATCATAGAAGTGTAAAATTTTGTCAAAGCATTCATAATAATCATTCAAAAAGTCGATTTTGAATGTTTTGTTAACTACGCCTTTTTTCATTTTAGCTAACGATATTTGTGTATATATGTAAATAACAACAAAAATAACATTTTGAATATTCTAAACCCTATGAGAGGCCCTAGCAAAGCCGATATTGGTTGGCTTCTTTTCAATGAAGTATGAATTATGAAAAACAAAAACAGAAGAAAAATTTTTTTTTATTTTTCTAAATTTCGTATTTTCATTCGAATCTAACTTTTGGTGACGTGATTTAGGCAATAAGGGTCTCAGTTAGCCACAGTCGAACATTAATGGAAAAGGTATTTCCCAGTATTCTTTTGAAACTTTAATACTTCATTGTAGTTATTACAATAATTAAGCATTCAATGGCCAAAAATAGCGATCACGTTATTTTAAAAGTTAATTACAGCTTGTTTTAATTTATGGTTGCAAATTTAATTTTTGTAATAATTATTATCATTAATTTTTAACATTGATGAAATAGTGATTGATTTGTATTATGTCTCAGTAATTTACTATGATTTTTAAGTCATTGCAAAAAAAGGAGATGTTCACACTGGTGGTAGGTTGCATGTTTTTCTTTTTTTTATTCAAATGTTTGGTATATGACAATTCCGTCATTTGTTTTTTTTTATTTAATTTTTAATTTTTTTTTTAATTTATGTACATATCGAGCTATAACCGCACAAAAAGCTTAATTAACAAAAACAAAATTTTACAGGAGAAGGTTTTTTTTAATTATCTTCGCTCTTATTTAAGTTAGTTCATTGAATTTTAGTATTTAGGTGTTATAGTGCTAAATATAAGTAACGCATCGAATTTTAACGAAATATTAGCATAATAACGGTATTTTTTGTCCCTTAAGCTGTTTTCGCTGTCTCCCTGATAACCTCCTGTGTATATTTTTGTGTTGGTTAAGCTAAAAAATTTTTTTAGGAAAAAGTAAATATCAGTTTTTTTACCTAAACTTGTCTCCAAATTGCTAAATTATTGTCTTCTTGATCGGCGCCATGTAGTGAATCTTCTACAGACTTATTACTTTTCGAATTAAAAAGTTCGCTATTAAATTTGTTGTGTATAGTTTTACCGACGGAAAGTATTTCCAAGTCCGTACACTTTTGTGAAGAAATTTTTAATAAATTGCTACGTACCGAAACTGAACTGGCGACTATCTCAGTTTTTCGCCAGGACCGCGTAATTAAATTTAAATCATAATAAATTGTTGCAGAGCTATCCAAATAACCATATTTAAGACTTATAGGTGATTTTTTTCAAGTTGGGAAACATAACCTTTAAAACAATGGTAACTCACTTCAATACAATCATATTTTTTTGATTAAGTGTAGAATTGAATTGAATGGGCTTTATCGTGATTCGCGTATTTTGATTTCGACTACAAAAAGTTGGTTCTAGATTAAAAATACTGTATTTATTTATTGTTATTTTTTTTTGTTGGAAGAATTTTAATGATATATACAAGTATGTATGTACGCAGATTTTTTTATGCGAAAATATATTTTCCTCTATCGTCTAAATTTGTGTGTAGTTTTGTTGAGATATACTCAATGGGTCACGAGCTGTAGGTTAATTTCCAAACACATAACAAAGCTTTATTATATTCATGGTATTTGATGTTTCATTCTTATATTATTAGATGATACATATTTGGTCCAAATGTAATGAGACTATATAGTATACAGATCTTACCTTATAAAATTATAAAAACGAATTATAATTATCACTACCCATTTTTTAGCGCAAGCCGTTGAAAAAGTATTTCCAAAAAAAAATTAGTTTCATAACATAGTTTCATCTCATTAAAGGGCCATGATAGGTCATTTTTATGGGAAAGTTATGTAGAGGAAAGATGTTGTGGTATTTATTCTAAACAAAAATGGGTACAAAAGTTTTTCCGGAAAACGCCACATTTAAAAGTTATGATGCCAAAAGTGTTTATATCCAAGATAGGTTATTTTTTAGTTGAAAAATGCAATGCGCATGGTCGGTATGCACGCTATTAGTGCAATTTTTACACATATGTTATTTTTATGGCCGGTCTATCAGAAACTGCCGGTGGAGCGAATAAAATAAATACTTTCCACAATTTGTATGGTCTAATAATGTGCATTCAAGTTTTTTATGTGTGGGTGAATAAATTGCCATCAGAAAGGGTTGATCTAGTTAATTATTTTAAAAATAGATCATGTATGTAATATTGTATGTATGCATAGGGTATATTATATACGGCTAATCCGAATATTATATCATACTTGCTTTATTTTCAAAAGGAAATTTTAGCTTAAGTAACAAGTTGCTGTTACAAAAACTGTAAACAAAAAATAGTTTGTACTTAAGCTTAAATTGTTTTTGCTATAAAATTGAAACGGTGTATCCTATGGTTATAAAATTTTGACAGATAATGCCAATTATAACAAGTTAATGATTTTTATAAAAAACGCATTTCGAAAATCATGTTGGTTAAGCTTCTTTGGCGGTAATGGCTCGGTATATACATTTCGTTCCTGCTTAAGGAACTCGTTAGCAGACAGATATAAGAAATATGATTATATAATATTTAAGTTTAACCCTTTCCTAAAGAAATCAGTACTACTAGCAGGCATTAATTTCCTGAGTGATAATTCTATTTAAAGAGAAAAAAAAACAGGAAATGGGTTTTATCAACAGTTTTTAATTCTTGCTGATCTTACGCTCAAAACTCAACGCACAAATGGACATAGGTTATCGTTTTTGACTTTGTGGCATGTATTGTATGCAAAGTATTTTTTTTCTGTGCAAATCTAGCTTATCTGTTAATTGGCATAAAAGTTTTGGCAATTTTAAACAAACAAACAAAAAAACATACAACAAATATTTATGGTCTAAAATTTCCATAGTTTTATAGATGTATAAAACTATTATTTTTCCTTTTAAAAATTCAAAACCATAATCTTGCCGGCTTCGAACTTGTTCATGTCAAACTGACCAGATTGACTTCCAATTTCAACACAAGATGTCTATCTTCGCAATACCGACTTATTAGTGAACTAATTTCAGCGTAATTTTACCCGTAGTATAGAATTTTATCTTAAATGCTTTATATAGGTTTTTGTACAATTTTCACCTTCCATTTATACTATTAAGATTGTAAGTTTGTAAATATTACCATGTAAATGATATATTTAAGCATTGCTCCTAAACTGTTTACCACTTAAATCGAGTTAATTATACTTGATGCTATCCAAATAAAAAAAAAAATAAAAAAAAACAAAAACACTAGAATACATTTTTTCTTCTCTAAGTATAATGATTAATTATATTTATTTAAATTTAAATTACAAAGGCTTATTTGCTTATTTATGTATGTCTGGTGTGTGCTCAATTTTTTTTTCTTGGCGCTTTAAAATTTTTATTTATTTTTATTTTTGCTTTTTAAGTCAATACGTAAATCACGTGCCATAGCCATTTGTTTATTTTAAATTATTTATTACTTTAAACTTTGCAAAAACATAAAGCACTAAGCACTACCTCCCATTAAGCTTAAATTCAAGTGCAACCAGTTATTAACCCATTTGGCGCCACATGTTAAATGAAACATTTTATGAATAGCACAATTTTAACAATTTTTATTGTTAAAAACTTGAACTTTTCTTCCAATTAAAAATACAGGTAATAATGGGTATAACGAATCTACAAAGCCAACTGCCTGCCCTTTGATGATATCTCATGCTCAGTAAAAATTATTTTGAAAAGCAAAATGCGGCATCTATGTTTGTTAATTCACGATCCATAGTAGATAATATAAAATTTCTTAACATATATGTATATGTTTCGTATATAAAGCTTTTTACTTAAAAATTTGTTAAAAAAAAAACAAAAAACACATACTACATAATTGGTGTTTTAAAACAAACTTTTAAGTAAAAAACAAATACTTTTTCTTATTCACACTACACAATGACTCGCTTCCTTAATGGCTTCTGCTTACGTAAAAACTTTGGAAAAAAAATCTTATGAAAACACTTGCTAATAACTCTTCTTTAGAATCCAGTTTTTATGAATTAATAATCTCTAGCTTCAAATAATTAAGGTCTTATTACTTTGTGTTTTTTAAAAATTTTAAAACGCTTATTATCAGAATTAGAAAAATAAACATACATTCACGATTAGGTAAATATATTTGTGAGTTTGCACATACATATGCAAAATAAAAAATGTCATGAAAAAATTAATTACTTATAATTATTATCGGAAAAAAAATAAATTGTTTTGTTTAATATTTTGTAGCAAAAAATTAACACACACATACACAATCACACAAACATTAAAGTTAACACCAATTTATAAATGACTTTAAACCAGATTTAATTTGAGATTTTTTTTAAATCTTTGGGTGACATAATTGACACACAAAATAACGAAAATATATGCACATACATACATAAATAATAAAAAATTATATGTATGTATACTACTGGAACTCCTGCATAAATGAATAAGTTAACAAAAAGATTTACTTAAAGCAACAGCAACAACAAAAAAAAAGATGGAGAAGCAAAACTCAACTAAAACTAAATATTAATGCTTTTTTGCAGAAAATAAAAACAGAAAGAAGATATTTAAAAACATAAAAAGGGAAACCTACATCATCATATCGAGCCATAACCGCTAAAATAGCTTAAGCGACACAATTTTTGGACTTCGTTTTTTTGACGAAAATCGACTTTTTACGATCGCAAATGATCGTTTTTGGTCAAAAATTCAAGTCAGAAAATTATGTCGCTTAAGCTGTTTTTGCGGTTATGGCACGATATATATTTAGATACTTAATCCACACACACGCACCTATATTTACACACTTTCTTTTTACATACAGTACGCTCTCGGTTTTTGCAGCAATTTGGCAACGGCTACTATTGAAAAGTCCTAGTTTATTGGTTGAATTATGAAAGCGAATTCAAGGAAACTATTAACTTGATTTGATAATATTGTGTAGTGTATAAATACTAAAGTCCTGCCCAAGACCACTTATAAGAACTTTTAAGACATGAGGGATTTTTCAACTGCTTTTTTACTACAGCGAAATCTTGTAAAAGAAACTCTAAAGGTGAAGGTACATACCACGCGTTACGCGGCAACGCTTTTAGGGCTTGTTAAACGTTTAGCGCTATACAAATGGAAAGTTACACACCACGCTTTTGAGACTTTTTTAGTTGTTAAATTTCAAGCCTTTCCCGGCTATTTTTTTTTTTTTTGTCTTGCATTTGCGTTTTATATTTTTTTTTTTTTTAATATTTAATGCAATTTTTTATCGATTGTTTAATAAAAAAATTAATTTCTAATAATTTTAGTGTATGTTTGCTTATAAAACTGGCAACACTTGCTGTCATTTTGTAAACAACTTCTCTATGTAACTTGGCTTATGACAACACACTATTTCAACTTTTTTGACAGATGCGTCTATCGCAGTAGCGCATTGAACACGTGTTATGAACTTCCACCTTAAACAACACTGTTGGCAAGACATTTGTTTCAGTTATTGCGGTATAGGAGTAAAGAAGAAAATACTTCGTAACGGAAGAATTTGTAATTCTAGCACAAACACAAACGTCATGCATGCATGTGTGTATGATCTTTTATTTTCCTGTGCACATGCAAACGCACACACATGCATTGTATGCTCTTACACACATCCCTGTCGGAGAATGTGTACTTGACTACAAAAATAGTTAACTTATAGTTAATTTTTCTTAGACTGACTAAAAGCTAGCTGCAAAGTCATCCAGAACAAACCCAAAATTAATTCTTAGGTTGAGTACGTAATCGAATTTGGTGAGAGCCAACAAATTTATTCTCAGCTACTTTAAAACTCATTTCAGTTTTATATTAATATTTTGCTGTTGTTATTTTAGATGACGCGTTGAGTACACAACGTGTGATGTTACATGTTCGAGCCCCAGAAAAAATTTTTTAATTTACTGACTACTAGGTGATTTAAAAAAGTCAACTTTAAGTTAGCTTAAAGTAAAGCAGAGTGAGACAATTGACTACCGTCAGTACTAGTTGCGAAATAGTTAGCTTAAAGTTAGTTTAAAGCTAGCCACATTTCCGATAGCGATAATACCTTACCATCTGCATCTTACACACACACTCAAACGTGCAAATAAGAAGCATACATTCATCAACACTACTTCTTTTGCTTGTTTGTTATGAACAAAAAGTTTTCGCGACATCGCTTATTAACACTCATATACATGGAAACCAATGCATGCATCTTGCTTCGCTTATTATACGACAGCATTAATTATTGATTAAGTATAATACAAGCCATGAGAATACATTTAAAAAACAAGAGGTAGTTATATTTCAAGACTGCTTACTGTGTTTTTTATATTTTTCATATAAAAATGAAAATTTCATTAACCAATTGACAAAATAGTAAAATGATAAAACCAAAATTTTTGTCCTTTGCTGCACAAGCCAGGTCATACTTTACTATGTATTTGGCTAATAAATGGCAGTGAAAAATCCCCAATTTGATTAATTTATCTCGACACTAGCTTAAAAACAATAATAAAAAAAAATAATGAAGTTTATTAGAACATTATCATTATTATCATCATCACTACAAGTTGAGCGTCAACAATTGTTAACTCGCTCCAATAAAATGGCAATAAAATAATTACAATATGTAAATATTTTTAACAATTTGACTGTTTATTTTTCATTGTTGCTGCAACTATGAAATTTATTCTACCTTGAACTTGTGCGTTAAGCATATTTTAATTTTAGTGTTATTTATATTAAAATATTAAATTTTTTCTTGAAGAAATATGCAAAGGCCTTTTAAGGCGGAAAGGTAGATAAACAAATAAATATACATATGTATATGTATTTATATATGTAAACACATATATAGACTTATGGATAAATATATATGTATGTATATTGAATGTATGCTATATAAATATTATGTGACCTATGTCTAGCCAGATGTTTATTCTTGGACAAACACTATACACTTCTTACCGCTAAATCTTGGTGTATTGCAAGAGTGCTATATTCGGAATCCGAATTTTCTATACCCTTTACCAAAGTGCGTATTTGTATTTAGTATAGAGATACATACATAAGCACATACGCACATATATGTTTTGTGAAAAAATTTATCATGTTTTGCTATAGCGCAATTTTTAGTAAATGATCTCTCTGTATTTTTCGATTAAATATTTCTTTTTTTTCGATATTAGCAATAAGTTGAACATTTTATTCTACACTCTGTATTTAAGAAATATTTTACATTCAAGTTGTCAAAAACGACCTCACGTCATACAATAGCAAAAAATCGGTGCTTGTTCACTGGCACTCGAGATGTTTTAAAACCCTATAAAATAGTTTTAGTATTATACCTCCATACCAAGTAGACTAAATTGTTTTATTTAATAATCTTTGATGTTACAAAATTTTTAAGTGTCCCAATTTAAACATCCCATTGCAAAAGGTATATATCGCGGTATTATGTAAAAGTTTATTCCTAAAGATTTTTTTTTCAAATTTGTTCAGCACAAAGGAACGGTTTCAGGGAAATAAAACGGAATATGTCCTTTACTTAATTTTATAGTTGGGACTGTTCTTTAGCGATAAATTTTATTTTTATCTCTATTTACTAAAAATTAATAAGAACTCATTACAAGCTGTCAACGAAAGACCGTCGATTTGAAACACAACTGTGCTGAGAGCATAATAAGCAACATGACACAAATCTTCATTTATTCCTAAATAAAAATTTAACAAATATGATATGATAAGTAAAGATCTTCCTGAAACATGAAATATGTTTAATTGGAAGAAAATTGTTTTTAGTTATATTTTTTCCAAAATAATTTTTTTTTAATTTCCAACCCTGGAACCATAATTTTGATTTTTCTTTTTTTTTTGATTTATTTCTTTCTAAAATATGCAATATATTTATTTAGCAAAGAAATAATTAATTTTATTTGATTAGTTTTATATACCAGAAAAAGTTTAAGTTTTCCAGGTCTGGAGCTATGTTTTTTATTTTTATAATTTTTATGCCAATTTATTTCTTTCTTTCTTTTTCTTTTAAGAATATAAGATATGTTTAATTTATAGAGAAAAAGGAAAAATATTTTTCAGTATATTACTTTTGTATAACAAAACAAGTTAAAGTTTTCCCACCCTGGAAACAGCTTTTTAATTTTTATACCCTTTACCAAAAAATGGTAAAAGGGTATATATAGGTTTGTCATTCCGTTTGTAATTTCTAGAATATTAATAAGCGAGCCATAAAGTATATATATTCTGGATCCTTATGCATTAAACACATTCACCACAGCAGGCTACACGAACACACGACTTCAAATGCCGCTAGCAGCATTTGTCGCTTCGTAGCCAGCTACTTAATTATTTGTATTTATTCCTTACATCAATTTTTGGATAATGTTTCTGTTAAATAATATGAAATCATTGTACAAAATCATCCATTCAACATTTCATAATATACTGGCAATACTGAATTTTCTCATTGTAGCCAACAAAATAGAAATTAGTTTAATTGGACTACAACGACAAAATCAGCATAGACAACAACCTGCCGCCATGTTGCCAGACAGCAAGGAAAAGAATTATTCTCATATAAACATGTGTATTCTATCCTTGACATCTGGTAGTCGGTAGCTTGCTGTGGTAAATGTGTTTAATGCTTTATGCATAGGGAAGACGAATAAGCGATGTCCGTCTGTCCGTCTGTCCATCTGTCTGTACGTGAAATCGGTTTTCCGAAGCTCCTAGAAAAGCTAGAGACTTCGTTCTGGGACTGGTGGGTCAGAAATGGTCGAAATAAGATTGGTATTGAAAATCAGCAAAATCGAGCAGACGGTTTCAGAGCTGGGAAACTTAAGCTTCATTTTTCCATACAAAATAACTACCGAAAACTAGTGATTATTTTTTTTTTTATTAAATAAACTTATTTTATACTTCAGTATGAATTAAATTAACATTTCTTAATAAAAATAAATAAAAAAAAAAATTAAAAAAATTAAATAGACGTTTCCAGAATTGGATAACTTTAACTTTTTTATACAAAATTATACAAAATTAATTTACTAAAAGAAATTTTTCCTTTTTTCTATAAATTAAATATATCTTATATTCTAAGAAGAAAGAGATTGGGTTAGAAAATCAGAAAAATCAAAAAGGATAATTCCAGGATTAGGAAACTTAAAATTTTTGTGATATAAAAAATTAACTACCGGAAACTAATTTTTATGTTTTTATTAAATTAACTTATTTTATACTTCAGTACAAATTAAATTGGTATTTCAAATTAAAAAAGAAAGTTAAAAAAATTAAAAAGACGTTTCCAGGGTTGCAAAACTTTAATTTTTTTCTTCTTATACAAAAGTAAATTACTAAAACAAATTTTTTCTTTTTCCCTGCAAATTAAACATATCTTAGATTCTTAACAGAAAGAGATTGGTAAAACAAATCAGAAAAATCAAAAAGGTTGATTCCAGGGTTGGGAAACTTACACTTTTTGTAATATATAAAAGTAACTAGGTCTTACGATTTTTTTTTTATTTTTTTATTAAATTAACTTATTTTATACTGCAGTACTCATTAAATTGATACTAAAAATTAAAAAAAAAAAGTTTAATACATGAAAAAGACGTTTCCAGGGTTGGAAAACTTTAACTTTTTTCTAATACAAAAGTAACTTACTAAAACAAATTTTTTCTTTTTCTCTATATATTAAACATAGCTTATATTCGTAAAAGGAACATATTGGTGTACGAAATCTGAAAAACCAAAAAGAACGGTTCCAGGGCTTGAAAACTTACACTTTTTGTGATATATAAAATTAACTACCGAAAAATAATTTTTTATAAAATTAACTTATTTTATACTTCAGTACGAATAAATCTGGTACTTCAAATTAAAAAAAAAAACTTTAAAAATTAAAACGACGTTTCCAGGGTTGGAAAACCTTGTTTTTTATACAAAAGTAACTTACTAAAACAAATTTTCCTTTTTTTACTATAAATTAAACATATCTTACATTCTTAAAAAAATATGGTTTTTAAGAATGCAGAAAAATCAAAAAGGAGATTCCAGGGTTGGGAAACTTACACTCTTTGTGATATAAAAAATTAACTACCGAAAATTAAGTTTTATTTTTTTTTTTATTAAATAAACTTATTTTATGCTTGAGTTCGAATAAAATTGGTATTTAAAATAAAAAAAGCCATTAAAAAAATTAAAAAGACGATTCCAGGGTTGGAAAACTTTAACTTTTTTTGTACAAAAGTAGTTTACTAAAAAAAACTTTTCCATTTTTCTATAAATTAAACATATCTTAAATTCTTAAAAGAAAGAGATTGGTGTAAGAAATCAGAAAAATCAAAAAGAATGATCTCAGGGTTGGTAAACTTACACTTTTTGTGATATATATGTAAAACTAACCAAGTCTAATTAATTTTACATATTTACATATTTTACGTTTTGAAAAGGAAAGTTTGGTGTAGAAAATTATAAAAATAAAAACCACAGCTCCAGAGCTGGAAACTTTGAAATTTTTCTCTGGATATAAAAGTAACTAAATAAAACATTTTTTTATATATCATTTTTTTCTTTTTTTACTTAACACACTTTTTATATTTTTTTTAAACTAGTAGATTGCTATAAGGAATTAGAAAAATCTAATATAATGATTATAGGGTTTGTAAATTTATTTTTTTGTTCATAAAAGTAACTAGTTCAAATTATTTTTTTCTTTTTTTTTATACTTTATGTATGTGATTTTGTATGTATCTTTATACTACATAAAAACACTTTGGTAAAGGGTATATAAGATTCGGCACAGCCGAATATAGCACTCTTACTTGTTTTTATTCTTTTTAATTTGAAATACCAATTTTATTTAAAAAATAAAATGTTTTCAAAAACAAGAGAAAAGCAAAAAAAAATTTCTAACTCTTTTTTGTTTTCATCAATAATTTTTCTGCTTTACTCTTTTAATTCCGTTTTTTTTTGGCAACTGCTCATAATAAAAATATAATTATAATGAAAATTTGTTCGGGATTGATGGGTTAACACTATACACGCATTAACACGTTACAGCAAGCATGCCAAAAATCTAAATTTTTTGATTTTACATCAAGCATCGTTGTTGTCACACATACTAACAAATTTTCAGTCATACTATAACCAATCTTAACAAGCACTTTGACCGTGTCTACAGCTCTTAAAAATTAATTCTTGATGAATCATCAAGCATGACAATTTCGCAGCAGCACAAACTTGACAGCAAGCATTTTGATCGTGTCTAAAGCACCCCATACACGTTTTAATTCAATTGGCAACTCAGTCGGGTATGGCTCTCAATTGATTAGTGTGGCAGTTGTTGACTTAGTTGAAGAAAAATCAAAAGATTTTGATTTTTTTTCCAAATTCTCTAATAAGTCTTTCATTTAGATTGTGCTGTGTGTGCTCAAAATTTATGTTTGTAGTTTTATTTTGCAAAAAAATTTAATCATTTTTTAAATGGTAATTGATGTCATTGAACTTTAAATAAAAAATAAATAAATTAACCCTACGTCTATACCTGATATACTTTTATCATGAGGGTGGCGTTGGCTGAAGTAGTTAGCACGTTGACTACAAAACCGAAGATCCTGGGTTCAATTCCTGTATCTGACAGCCATTAAATAACAACACCACGCATTTTTCTGATGTGCATTAGTGTACCTTTGTATCAGTTGTTGTAGAAAAGTTCAAGTGATGAAGGCATATACACTGGTCACTGAACTATACCGACTTCAGCAAATGCTAATACTAATATAACATCAGAGCGCCTTCCTTCGTCGGTATTGTGTAGCAGAATCATCGGCGAAGTAAAATAAACAATAAAATGGCTACTAAACACAGCTTCAAAATTTAATACGCCTCATTTGACACCAGAAGGCGCTGCAACATTGCATTATTACAAAAAAAAAGCGTGCAACAAAGCAGAGTTGTAAAAGAATGAAGTTTTCTTCTATCTCTTCCTTCACCACCTATCTTCTACCACTATCCCTTTCCGAAAGAAGGTAACACCTAGTAATAGTAGTAGGCATTAATTGCCTGAGTGTTACTTCTCTTAAAAAAAAAAAGTCAAACTTTATATTGAAAAATTATATATGGAATTTGACATTTGTTATGATAAAAATATATCAGGAGTAGATATAGGGTAATGAACGAATGCAATAGAAGTTTTTAATTTTGAATTTTATTTCTAAGAAAAAAATATATATAAATTTTACAGTTGAATGAAAGTCAATTCAGTTTTTGAAGTGTGTGGCCAAGAATCAATTCAATTGAAAGACTTAATTAACAATTGGATTGAAAGGTGTGTGGGGTGCTTAAAACCCCTTAACAAAATGTATTTTTTTTTTTCAAATACTTCAAATAAAACCAAAAGTACCCAAAAAAATAAACAATAATAATTAGATAAGGCGGTGATTTTTTCACACTTTTATTTGGCCTAATAAACTTTAAAAAACAAAATAGTGCCTACTATTTGAAGTAATTAAAAAAAATCTCAGCAAAATAGATAAGCTTAAACTTTCCTCAGGCAATTGTACAGACATACATATATACTATATATATGTACATACCCATCTAGCATTTGGAAGATAGTTTTCTGAAAAATCACCTTACTGAGTCTTTTTAGATCACTATTCGTGATCAAAAACTGATTAATCACGTAGACGATCAAAAAAGGACTCGAAAAAGATTTGCGCTAATGGGTAAAATAGTTCGATTTAAAATACAATAACAAATTGTATAGCAATCACAAATTAATCATCCAGATGTGTAAAATGTGACTATTATTTCCTTTTGTTATTATCATATTTCGCTTAGCTGGAAGACTGAAAAAGCTTAATCAAAAGCAAATCATGCAGGTGTTTTAAAAGTGATTATAATTATATATTTTATGATCATATTGTACGCAGATAGATGATTAAACACTAGTTGATATGTTATTTTTAAGTATAACGGAGCAAGCTTTACGTATAATGTCAAAAACTTAATTTTTTTTCATTTATAAAAGTTCAATCGAATATGAAATTAAATGATGAAACAGAATAAATCTGCAGCTTCAGGAAAAATCGATTTCAAATTAACAGAGCCCATAATAAAATCAACGGCAGTAACTTCAACTGCTCTCTAATTTATGTTATATTTTCTTTCTGCTTATTTTTCTTTACAAAATGCATGAAATTTATTGAAAGTGTGGTAGCACAAGAAAAAACGCTGTCAAAATAAAATAGATTCTGTCTCTGGACTGATCTCTGTAACTTCCTTTTTGTGTCAATTTGTATGGAAAATGTGTTTGTGGCGTAATTCTGTTTGACCATTAAACGTAGGACTCAGAAACCTGACTAAAAAATACTCGAAGAAAAGTCAAATACGATTAGACATGCCACTGATAAATGACTCAAATAACAGTCATAAATTACAATAAAAAGACTCATAAACTGACTGATAAATTTCTCAAATATGACTCTTAAGCGATTAGAAACATGGCTGAAAGACAATTCGAAAGAGAGTAAAAAATTAAGCGAAATAAGACTAATAAGTGATCAGAAAACGATTTGAAAAAGACCTTAAGTACTACTAGAAAAGGGGTCCAAAATGACTCTAAACTAATATAGAAAAAGACTCATAAATGACTTATCAAGAAGAGTCGCGGATAGTCACGTTTTTCTACCGACAAAAGTATAATTTATGATTAGAAAATGAGCGCATATTCTAGCTTTTTTAATCGCGCAGAGGAGTCAAAAAAAGACTCGAATTTGATTGAAAATTTCAAAAATTGCTGGCTGGGTACTGGCATATCTCTACATATATTAATAATATTATGGCCATTATTACAACTTAAAGAGAGTTAAAAGTAGGATTTTATCGGACGTATAAAAATCTTTCCATTATTGCTAATTGTATTTAACTTACCAGGTAGGATAAACTTGCCTGTAATTTATCGCTCAGTTTAGGTTAAAGTAAAATTTTGCAAATGATGAAGTTTTTATACGTCCCATAAAATCCTACTTTTAACTATCTTTAAGTTGTAATAATGGCCCTTAATCTGAACGACACAGATATTAAGAAACAAACACAATAAATTTATGAATTTTATGTTTACTTCAGCAAATATACTGTTATCGCTCCCGGTACTATACATTCCAATGAAAAGTATACGGCAGCTGTAGCAGTTCATCGTACCGGTGAGCCCTGCCATATAAAAATCGGCATTACCGGCCCGTCTTACAACGACAGCAAGCTAGTAAAGGTCACACAAGAAGAGGTCGAACATGTGGAATTTAACTTGCCCGTTTTGGAAAAGGGTGTTTACAACTTAACCGCCGAGGGTGTTGATTGTTTGGGAAATTTTAAAAATACCACAAAACTGAATTACAACAAATTTGATAATCATGTGAGAATACAAACCGACAGGGGTGTCTACAGGCCCGGCGATGATATTAACTATAGGGTATTGTTCATGGACAAAGACCTGAGACCAGCGAAGCCGGAAAAGGATGCCGTGATTTGGTTCGAAGATGGCAAACGCAACAGAATCAAGGAAATACGAGACTTTAACACTACAAAAGGTGTGCACACTGGCAAATTTAAAATTTCGGAGTTCCCGGCTTTAGGCGACTGGCTTATGGGTGTTAAAAATGCTGCCCGATTCGATCGTTCAGTGTATTTCAAAGTCGATAAATATATTTTGCCCAAATATGTGGTCCAGGTAGAAGCGACTCATGCGGTATCTTCTTTGGATGGTGATATGCAGGTGATAGTGAGAGCCGAGTAAGTATTTTATTTAAAGATTGTCTTCTCGAATTTTGTTTAACTCGATAAACTGTAACTTTAGCTATACTTATGGCAAGCCATTGGATGGCAAGGCCACTGTTGTCTTAAATCTTGGCCTTGGCCATTACGTTATCGACAGTGATGGGAAAACTTATTATGGAAAAGATGACTCAACTCCAACTCTTATTAAAACGGCCGATATGGTTAAAGGCAAAGCCAAAATTGACTTCAATGTAAAAGTTTATGATAAATATTTACGGAATAGAAACTCACCTTCCTACATTAGCATTGTGGGCACGGCAGAAGAACAATTTACCGGAGTTAAGATTAATGGCACTGCCTCCACCACCATTTATCCCTATCGCTATTCTATGAATTGTATCAGTTATGAAAACTGTTCAAGCTTTGAATTGGGTAAGGAAAAAGATGTGCTTTTCCAAATCACTCACGTAGATGGGTCCAATATAAAAGATACGAAATCAACCATTACCTTGATCTACAAAGAAGAATTGCACAAACAAAATTTGTATCGTTCGCCAGATTATGATTCATCGGAGACTACAACCACAACTGCAACACCTCCCGTATCGGAAAATCATGTTTTATCATTTAAGGGACATATGAATGAAACTGGTTTTGTCAGCTTTAAAGTATCATTGCCGGATTTGCCAAAATATGAAGGCTACTCGCATTACTATTCGCTAGAATTCAATTATAAGGATGAGCAACGTGAAATTTATACCACTTATCAATACAGGAAGCCCAAGGACATTGACATACCACAAGAAGAGAAAGAAAAATCAAAGGAATACTTTATTTTATTGAATAAATACTCTCCAGATGATAAGTATGTTGAATTTTTCTTATTTTTATTTAAATTGATTCTTTTCCTACCAAACTATTATTTCTTATCCTTATAGATTGTATTTAAACAAACCTGCTTTTTTCACCATCAACTCCAGCAAACCTTTATGTTACTTTGACTACAACGTTATCGGCCGTGGTAATATTGTGAAGAGTGGTCGTGTTGATTTGCCAGACAAGCCCAAAGTGTACAATTTGACTCTAATGCCAGAAACTTCATGGACACCCTCTTTCGGTATTTATGTGTACTATGTCGATGGAAAGGGTGAATACCATTACGCCGAGCAAGCATATTCTGTATTGTTTGAATTTCCAAATCAAGTAAGGATAAGATTTTAACATGTGTTAACGCACTAATAATCCCAAATTATTAATTGACTTATTCAGTAAAATATTTTTAATTAAAAACAAACATTGATGTTGATTATTGAGGGGTTAGCTGGGACCTATGCGCATTTCACTGTTGCTAATACAGGTCATCAGGGAACATTTACCCAAAAATTTCATAGAACAACTTAAAGATGAAACAGAACTCAATAATCAACACGTTTTTCATTTTCTTACTTGATCATGGTTACTTTTGTCAGCTCGACTTGTAGTTGTAAGAAGTGTTAAATGAAAATAAATTTAAAAACAGTAACAACTTTTCATTGCTTTCGCGAGAATAGAGTGTTGCCACACAATGTTTTTTTAACCGGGTGCTATTTTTTGGGAATTCTTAAAATTCAGTTAAATCTTTGTTAATACACTTATAATCCCAAAAAGGATATTTATTTTAGTATTTTTTTATTTATTATTTTTTTTTACAGATTCATATCACCGCTCCGAAGCAAGTTAAGCCTGGAGAGAAAGTGTCCTTGAAAATCGAAACCACACCCAATTCATTTGTAGGCATTACGGCGGTGGACCAAAGTGTTTTGCTGTTGGGAGACAACAATGACTTGAGACCTTATGAATTTGCTTGGGCTTTGGGCTCTTACGGTACCAATACGCCCAGTCAAGGTGGCTATTCGGAATATCCCGGCACCATATCAGGTTGCGTAACTTTAACCAATGCTGACTACTTTTATAATTGGACCAAGCCCGATTTTATAATACGTGAGTTCCATCAAGAGGAATTAGCAGATGATTATGTTATGTATGTTATTTCTTTTTAAATTTTCAATGCCCTATTATCCAGCTCAACACCATAGCTTTGTTACTGGTGATGATTTTTCCTTTAAGAGCCCAATTGTACTAGCTTTTCCTACACTTCCTACTGCAAGATCTTCAAGTAGTCCTGCACGTATAAAATTGCGCAAGGACTTTTCGGAAACCTGGCTATTCGATAACATAGAAAAGTAAGTTAGAACTGTTTTTCAACTTTAGTTTAATGATTTTTTTTCACAATTACATTTTTTTGTATATAAAGCACTGAAGTCGATGTGTTCAATTGGACTAAGAAAATTCCCGAAACTATTACCTCCTGGATATTGACAGGCTTTTCGTTGAACCCCTCTTTGGGTTTGGGTGTCACCGTGGATCAAACTAAAATCACTACATTCCTACCCTTCTTTATTTCCGTGCGTTTGCCCTATTCAGTTAAAAGAGGTATTAAAAGCAATGAAACATATATGTTTTATAATTTTAGATGTTTGATTAACTTTAATTGAAATTTATTTGCTGGTGTTTTGTCAAATAATCAGTAGACTTCAACTTCTTAATGAAATGCATTTAGACAATGCTTAACCGCCAGCAAATAAATTTCAATTAAAATAATTTCTTAATTTGTTAAATTTATTATACATTTTTTTTTTGTTCTAATCTTTAAGCCAGGCGAAGTATTTAATGTGCCTGCTTTGGTTTTCAACTATTTGGAAAAGGCTTGGGATGTTGAAGTCACTCTGGATAATAGTGATGACGAATACGAATTTACTGAATTCGATAATGAAGTTATTAATGAGCAGAAACGCTCCAAAGGTGTACGTGTACCCGCTAATGGGGCTGCTGTGGTTTCTTTCCTCATCAAACCCAAAGTAATTGGCAATATTATGTTGAAATTTCAAGCCAGTTCAGCGGTGGCCGGTGATGGCATACA
Source organism: Tachina grossa (assembly GCA_949987645.1). NCBI lineage: Eukaryota > Metazoa > Arthropoda > Insecta > Diptera > Tachinidae > Tachina > Tachina grossa. The sequence continues at coordinate 169,322,907 of OX465275.1, forward strand.
CACCACACTGAAAGTAGTACCCGAAGGCATTACTCAATATGCCAATAGGGCATATTTCGTGAATTTAAACAAGGAACCTGAAGTTAAGTCTTCATTCAATTTAGAACTGCCGGAGGAATTGGTACCAGATTCTGAACATGTGGAGGTGGGAGTTATGGGTGATATTTTGGGCCCCGTTTTGAATAATTTAGATAATTTGGTACGTTTGCCTTTGGGTTGTGGGGAGCAAACCATGTCCACTTTGCTGCTCAACTATTTGATTTTGAAATACCTGACGAGCTCGAAACGCTTAACCTCTAATCTCAAGAGTCAATTGCATTACAATTTGGACACGGGCTATCAAAATATATTGAACTACCGTCATTCAGATGGCTCCTTTAGTAGCTTCGGTCCTGCTCAAGGCAAGGAAAAACCGCGCAATGGTTCTACTTGGTTAACAGCTTACGTGATGCGTTCCTTGATACAAATGAAAGAATTCGTTGATATCAATGATAAAATCATTGAAGATGGTCTAGCCTATTTAAGCAAGCAACAGGCTAAGAATGGTACATTCACAGAAAAGGGTGATTACTTCTATGCTTCACAAAGAAATCATGTGACTCTTACCAGCGCAGCTGTATTAGCCATTATGCAAAATAGCACATTGGCTGACAAATACTCCCAGGAGTTGGAAAAAGGATTAGAGTATATTGCACAAAATCTTGATAAATCCGACTCGCTGCATGCCCAGGCCGTCGGAACTTATACCCTAACCAAGGCCAAATATGCAACAGCTAAGGACGAGCTTTCCAAACTGAAGTCGCTGGCCAAAACAGAATCGGATCGCATGTGGTGGTCTTCGCAAAAGCGTAACGTTGGTCCCAGATGGTGGTATTATGTTTTCAGCAATGACGTTGAAATAACCTCGTATGCTTTGTTGTCTTTACTGGACCAGAAACATACAACAGTTGATGATGTTTTGCCCACAATCAAATGGTTGATAGGTCAACGTAATAGTTATGGCGGTTTTGCTTCCACTCAGGATACGGTGGTTGGATTGGCGGCTCTTATTAAATTTGTGCGATTCGCCGACTACGAACCGGCTAAAATGAATGTTGACATTGTGTCAAAGCATAAAAAGGAAACGATTGAGTTGACCGAAGATAATGGAATTCTGTATCAGACTGTGGAAGTAAGTGCAGAGATATTTTCTTAAAAAAATTAAATCCCTCTCAAGCAGCATAATCTTTAGGAGCTTAAGCTATCATTCGTCCCAACTAATATTTTTTTAAAATTCTTTTATCTATCAACAACTTAAGAATTTATTCATACGCAATTATTTAAGTTATTTGTTGGCTTAAAGTTCAAATCTTATATGAGAAAACCACTTTAAGGAATGCTTTAACTTTAAACTTAAATTAGACATGCCATAACATATTGATGTAGCCATAACCAAAACCAAAATTCAATTGGTTTAAATGGTTATAGATATGGCGTTATGGCAAATCACCTACAATCAAATACCGTGTTGCCCATTATTTTACTTCGAACATCTGTTTTGTATGGTTAAAGTTGTGGCACGTCTAATTTTAGCTTTAGCAATCGTTTATGAATACCGTTATCAGATTTTTTCTCTAAATATCTTTTTTTTTGCTTTGCCTTCTCTTTCAGATGCCTCAAGAAACTAAATCCATTAAATTTACAGCCAAAGGCACTGGTTCAGCTCTAGTACAAATAGCTTATCAGTACAATATATTCGAAAAGGATCCCAAACCAAGCTTTACCATTAGGACTAAAAAAATTGGCTACGAAAAACAGGACACAGCACATCTGCACCTGCTGATGTGTGTAAACTATGTGGGCGAGGGAGAAGCCTCCAATATGGCCCTGCTGGAAATTAACACACCTTCGGGTTACGTCATCGACGATGAAAGCGTAAAGGACATCAAACAATTGAGGAGAGTTAGTGTAAGTGATACTCCAGCGGAGACTTAAGTTAGATATATATATGTATAAATATTTAATTGTATTTAATTTATTCCTTAGAATACTGAATTGAAGAACTCTGACTCTTTGTTGGTGGTATACTTTGATCATTTGTATAAGAATGATGAAACCTGCTTGATTTTTGATGCTTTGAGAGATCATAATGTGGCATTGCATAAACCAGCTCCCATTAAGCTATACGATTATTATGAAAATGACAAGAAAGCCACTGCCTTCTATGAGGTCGAGTCCAAATTGTGCGATATTTGCGAAAACAAAGAAGAGTGCAGGAAATGCTAATTTAGAAGCTGTTATTTACTTTACTTACTTATTTCCTAACGAAACTTAAGAGTAAATTACAAGACTTTTTTCTATAAGCTAAAGTTATAATTAAAATTACGAATGTAATAAACATTCTGAAAACCAAAAAAGTGGGCCTACATACGAGTGCCGTATTTCGACTTTGACTCCGACTTATATTCCATTTACCTGTTTATCGAAGTGCCTAAATCTAAAAATCCTCATTGGAGATGTTCAATGTGTGACAAAATATTTCAAAATCATCGTGCTTAAGCTCTTTAGCACGAATGAGACTTTAAACACTTAAATGTGAACATAGTATTACGATTTTGTATTATATTGAGGAACAAAATTTGCAATATCTAGTAAAAAATCGTGTTAGACGAACTCGACATACGATGCAAGTAATCAAGCCCAGTAATTTGTGTTTTATTTCTTTCAGCGAAGCACTTAACAGAAGTTTAAATTTAATTTTATTATGCCCAGTCTTCCATTAAAGAAAGTCTGTTATATTTTTTATTATTCAGTGTCATTTTAACTTGTTGAAAACACAAGAAAACCGGATAAGTTATTTTAAAAAGAAATCTCAAAAGCAAGAAATCTAAAAGATGTAATTATTGTTGGTTAAGCCCTTCTAGATGCATTTCGTTGCTGGTGCTCAAGAGACGTTAGACGTTGTAAACCAACAACAAACTAATTTTTAACATTCACTAAACAAAAAATATAATAATCTCTAAATTTTATTTAGCTAAAGGTCTTTTGTTGTTATACAAAAAATTCTCCTTCAGAAAAATATGTTTTAAAAAGCCACCGAAAGTAGTGATGAAATATTGAAATATAGAGAATTTTGTTTTGAAAGAAGAGACCTTAAGCCTTAACACTAATTAAAATTAGAGATTATTAACCCTGTTCTATAAATAGAATAGAATTAGGATCGTATTAAATTAATAATGGACCTGCCTACCAGTGATGCCAACTTTTTTGGCTTTAAAAGCACATCAAAATTTGACAAAAGCACTAAAAAGCATAATTTTGAGATCTAAAAAGCGTAAAACAGCACTAACGTGAAAAAGAGTGAATATCCAAACGAGTGAAGTTTATAAATTTTTAATATTTTCTAAGCTATTCTCTAGTTAATAAAATATATCAGACTAAAATATTATGCTTTTCACTCAAAAAATAAATACAACAAGTTTTTATTAAAATAATTTTAAGAAACACACAAATTTCTTAAAAGCACTACTTTCGCATTTTGCATCCTCAAAAAGCACTAAAAATAGTGGATAAGCACCAAGTTGGCATCGCTGCTGCCTACGTGTTTTATATCGTAAACGATCAATTTCATTCAGATACGATATTTGAGGATCTATATAATAAAGGGTGTGCATTTTCGCTGTCAAACGATGAAATGTCTGGTATTCAACTCTCATCCTTTGACATTTATTTAGCAAAAAAGTTGACTATGGAACGCTACACTCTTGATTAACCGGGTTTGAGTGCACACACCAGAAACAACTGATGCTCTGAGAGATGAAATTCGGCGCTGCATTGACGAGATAAGCGAAGTTTTGTTGCAAAATGTGGTTCGAAATTACGTGAAAAGAGCGGATATCTGAAGACTGTTTTTACTTTACATTAATATCAATGAAACTGAATTTGTTAAAAAAAAAATTGTGTTTTTAAGCCTATTTACCTATACTTCCTAACCTCAAATTTACCCACCCTTTAGAAGAATAAAAAATAAGTCCGAATGAATTATTGTATTATGGGAGTAAGTGTTCTAAAATCGTGCGACTTCAAATCGACTCAATTTACAAAACAAAAAATAGAGATAATCCCCCTTATTGTAAATGGCGTCGTCGACGTCACATCAAGACAACAGTAGAATTTGAGACTTGTCTACTCTTTGTCGACAACAATTGTCCACTATTATTAATTTACAAAGCCTTAGAGATGAGTAAGAGAGTGTCAATTAGAGCCAGTTGTTGCCGATAAAGAGTGGACAAGTGACAGCATTTACTGTCGTCTTGATGTGACGTCGACGAGTAATAATTAAAAATAAAAAGTGAAGTTAAGTAAATTCAGTAAAGTTGCTGTAGCGGTCAAAGTTTTGCATATTGTGTGAGAATTTCAGAGCCGTAGCTCTTACAATTCTCGAGAAAAAGGCATGAGACACACAGACGGACGCACGTACATCGTAGCAAAAAGAATAGGGTTCCGTTTAAAAAAAATAATAATAATGAGTTAGGGCCTTTCTTTAATAAGATAACGATATGTACCATTCAGATTCTTATGACAGATTTGTCGATTAGTTGCAACGTTTTTCTTCATCCTCAATGTTGAAATGCCTGCTGTCAGAAAATACGTTTATTGTGCAAATAAAGTTCCCTAATGGCGATATGTATACATTCATAAATATATTTCATATTGTATTCAGTACAAAAATTTTTGTGACAACTGTTGACACTTGTATTATTAGCTAGAGAATTTCTTGACGTATTTTTCCTTTACTTTTCCTTTTCCTGTTGCTTTTCTTTTAGTTTGACACTATTTTAACACATATTATATTTCATTTCTTTACATACGCGTTGGCTTTGTAATATATTCGATTTTAACAATAATGGAAATGTAAGCAAATGGGTCAAAAAATAAATGACAAGGAACTGTTGAATGGCAACCATTTGTCGAACAATATACTTTCATGATTTAATTTTGTGAGCGAAAAGTTAATAGGGTATATTCATAGTCAAAGCAAAGCATACGTTAAGAGTTTAAAATCTATTGGAACATCGCGGTGTCCGGACCTGAAATTTTCCATGAATATGTAAAATTTGGCCGCTACAACAACAAGTATATGGAATCTAAAAATTATATGGTGTTCTAAAGCGAGCAGCGAAAAATATTAAAAATCTTATTGTAATATAAGTCAATTATACATATATAGACACTTGAAATTTTCAAAGTTAGTGTACTTTTATGTCGACTAAACCAATTAAAACTGAAATTTCAAAAATCTAAATTAAAGGGTATTCCATCAGTTAATGTAATTTTGACAATTTCCTCTATCTTGGAAAGCGTAAGAGATAAGCTCTTGTAATTTTCAAAATCTTAAAATTAACAAATGTCGAAACGAAAAATCGCCAAATGAAAAAAACGCTTTATTGAAAAATGTCACCATAAATTAAATAAATCGCTAAAATGAAAAAACACCAAATATAAAAAAATCACCAAAAAAAAAAATAAGAAATCGCCTACGAACCGTAAAAAATCGCCAAAACGAAAAAAGGCTAAAAACTAAAAAAACTCGCTGAAACTTGAAAACAACCGAAAAAATCATAAAAACCCGAAAAAAAATCACCAAAAGGAAAAAAATCGCTAAAATATAAAAAAGCAACCGAAAAAATCACAAAAAACCAAAAAAAGCACTAAAGCTAAAAACTCACTAAAACTAAAAAAAAAAATCGACAAAACGAAATAAACACTGACACTAAAAAATGCCAAAATAAAACAATAATTTTAAAAACTGTAGATATAAGGTAAGATACACGATTACATACACAGAAAAAACTAAATTTCGTTTTCAGTAACCAAATTCATTGAATCAGTAAACATTTTGTATGAATGCGGACCTACAAAGAAATTTGTAGATTCTGATAAAAATTTTGTAAAAATTTAACTGGAAAAAAAATTTTATTTTTAGTTAACTTATAATGGAATTAGTTAGTTAACTTATTTGTATTATTTAGCAAATTTTTTTTTATAGTTTACAAACACATTCACTAAAATTTTTCGTATTATCAGAAAATAAATTAACTGAATCAATAACAATACTTACCAATTTAAAAAAAAATTAGTAAAAGTTTTAGTTGAATAAAATAACTGAATCAAATAAAAGGTTCAACTATTTTTTTTTTTTACTTTCAAAAATTGGCTTGTTATTATGGTTAAGCATTTCGTTCCCTCTTTTGGAACTCGTCAGTAGACTTCAACCCAAAACTTTTTTGAATTTAGCTAACAAACTCGTATGTTTATAATAAGACTCTTAACACTATATTGAGAATCATAATATACAAACATAATAAGTTTGAAAACCACCAACAAAAATCTTAAAAAAAAATAAAATGTTTCTTATATCTATATAATAACAAAAATTAAAAACTTTAAAAACCCCCGGCTTTTTTCAAAAAAGATATTATATCTTCTAAACGGCTGGACCGATTTTCTTCAAACATAGCTAAGAACCCTCTCGACAAGTTATCTTTCAAACAGAAAAAACTAAATGAAAATCGGTTCAGCCGTTTGGCCTGTACGTGGACAAGGACAGACACACAGATACACAGATACACAGACACACAATTGGAACAAATAATTTACTGGAACAGTAAAAAATATTTACTAAAACTAAATTATATTTCAAAACACACGTTTGTTTGATAATTTTTTGGGAATAATTTTTTCTGTGTAGGCTAAAGTTGTTATAATATTACATATGTAGTATTCGTACTAGAGATGGGCGCGTGTCGAATTTTTATCAACATGACATGATACGAACACGAATACCAAGACGATCATTACGCACGAAATACGCACGCGAAAAATTTCATCAACACAATACTGCACAAGAGTCGCTTTTCAAAATATGGCACCGAGTTCGCACTGGCAACTGATGCTATCTGCCACCACAGCTGATACTATAGGTTAACGTACAGAACTTTAAGCTTCCGAGGCCCATAAAATATCAACAAAATATGTTGGAGTTGTGTGTTTGACGATACAAAATATTACATTTTTTTTCTCCACTGGAAATTCATTCATACATATTTTACATCTAAAATCGTTTCGTGTTTTTTGTGTTAATTTTGCTCAACACAAAACGAACCGAACACGCACGAAATCAGTATTTTTTTTTTTTTTTTTTGTCTGAAACACTTCGTGTTGAGTCGTGCGTGTTGGTGTCACTGAACAAAGCACGACACGCGCCCATCTCAGTCCGTAAGGAAGCCTTCGTGTGTGAGTGAATCTTGCAAAATAAAATAAAAATATTATTACCATGTTTTAAAAAATAAAAACAACAAAATTAATAAGCAAATTCACGAACCTTCTAGCATAGACAATAAATAATAATTGTTGTACAGAATCACAACAGCGGCTTTTTTTCGTCCATAGACAAGACGATACAATCGTCGAACAGAATTAGGGCATTAATATGTTTGTTAATATTGTTGTTAAATTGTCTCACATGGGAATTTGTAGGAATTAAAACAGACAATCTTGAGTTTGCCCGGTTCTATCTGAACACGCCCTATACTTCAAATGTAAGGCACACATACTTTCATATGTGCAATAACCGCCAAAAAAAAAGCTTAAGCGACATAATTTTCGAATTGAATTTTTATATATTAATTTTTGGTATTATTATTTTTTATTTTTTTCTAAATTTTTTTATCTTGTCAAAGAACGAGCAACTAAATATATTCGCGGTTAAGCTTTTTTGGAAGTTATAACCCTATATATCAATATGCTGCACGGTTATGTCGAAATCAACGAACTGTTCGTTTTAAAATTAATATTGAAAACAGCAATAAAATGAGAATTTGTTTCAGTGTAAATTATAGAGTGAACGCTTACTTACGATATTGTTGAACCATATCAATAATGTTTCATTTATTTCGAATTTTTAGTGTCTGTTTTTTATCCCGATGAAGTCTATTTTAACACAGAAATTTAACTGCATATGAAAAATCCGAGTTTACTACTCGTATTTTCATAATAAAATCAAATCTCTCATTAAATCCAATAAAATTCTTAAAACTTTTAGTAGCATACGTCCTAAAATTATGTTTGGTATTTTAAATCTACTCTAGTCAGACGGGTTTTACTTACGCAAAGTTTAGTTTGCAAGGTCTTGAGTTTGTAGGAGAGAAGCTAAAAGAGCTCACATTCTCTTCTGACTGCTCTCCCAGAAAGTCAAGATTTTGCAAAATAAACTTGGCGTGTATAAAAGCCTTCTCAAATAATATAAATTGTAGAACAATTCAATTTCATCACTTGTACATACAAACATGCAGCAATTATGAATTAGATTACCAGTATTTTGCCAACTTTGAAATTACATTTTAAAAAATTTTTTTTTTCCAATGTATAGAGATTTCACACAAAAAATAAAACCAGAAATCTGTCAAAACCACTTGTTAGAAAACAAATATTACAAAAAGGACATATCAAATCAAACAAACTGCTCTAAAAGAACAATAAAATACAAGAACAAAATATTTACAAACTTTAACACCAAAAGTGTCAAAACAATTTGAGCACAAAAACTCAAACCGACACGTACGTATGCCACAACAACTCAACAGCAAATCTTAACAAAAATCAATACAACCCACAGACAAAAAAAAAAAATGAAAGTACATACATAAATATAAATTCAACTTTTTCTTCCATATTTCCACAAAGAAAAGAAGAAGGAAAAAAATTAGTTGGCTATAAAATCAAAAATATATATATAAAGACAAAAAGCTAAATTATTCAATAAGAAACGTTTGGAAAAGGCGTTTTATTTTTAGCATTACAATAGAAGCGAATGAATAACGAACCCCACCCACACTCTTAATAATAATTCTCTAAGGGAGGGGAAGAACAATATATTAAATCCTGAAGAAAACAGCAACAAGTTAAAATGTTCTTGTTAAAAAATATTTCCAGAGAAAGATTTATAAAATTTACATAGAAATTGGTTTTTGTCTATTTTTTTTTTCTTCTTCCTTTATCTATTCTAAGTTCTCATGCTAAAAGCAGAATTTTTCAAAGAGTTTAAATAAAAAGCCTTGCATATCATATTTTTTATTTTGCTACAGTGACACGAGTATCAGGGGAATTTGATTTGTGCTTTTGTTAGTTATTTTTATTCTTAAATATAAATATTATTTATCATTTATTTTAGTCTAGACATGAACCTTGATTCATAAACTTTTATTACGATAATCGTATTGAATGAAACACAGTCTTTTTTTTGCAAAAGAAAAATTTATTTTTCAAAACAATCTCCTTTAAACTCAATACACTTAGTCCAACGTTTATCCAGTTTTTGTATCCCTTCCAAAAAATTTAATTTTTCGAGGTCCTTAAAATAGGCAATAATTTCATCGTTGAAGCTAAACCTCTTTCCACCGAGCCATTTTCTTAGGTTTGGAAATAGGAAGTAGTCACTAGGGGCTAAGTCCTGAGAATATGGCGGATGGGATACCAATTCGTAGACCAATTCATAGAGTTTTGCCATTGAGACGGCTCACGTCTTCACTCGTGCATTATCTTGATGAAACAGAACTTTCTTCTTGGCCATATGGGGTCGTTTTCTTTTTAAGTCCTCATTAAATCAAAGGAAGTTCAAAAACTCACGGACTTATTGATCCGCCCTCGTATAATATATATATATAACTAAAAAAATATTTCAACGACACTGGCTGTGGATTGAAGTTAAAAAAAAAGTAAAATCACAAACTCAAATTCATTAAGTTTTTTTTTTTTGTTTTTCTTTGTGCTTTTCGCTTATTTATTTTATGGTGGTGTACATTAAAACAACGTGAATTTGATACTGAAATAACACGAAGAACCATTTTGAATCAAAGTTATTTTAAGTTTAAATTACATGAATTAAATTTACTGTGCGATGAAAAGAAGGATATATATCTAATGTATCTATTGGGTATTGTGTTTATCAGCCTATATCTGGACATATCGTCACCTTAAATGCAAACGGACTTAACTAAACTTTTATATTTTTTTGCAGGAGAAACAGAAAACGTTTCAAAATCAATAATAATAAAGTGTTCTTGAAAATTTTCTTCGAAATTTACTTAGAGTATGGATACTTATAACCATTTTTTTTAAACATTTATTTCCTTTTTATATAGATTTAAGCCTTTATTATTAGTTACATTCCTTGCAATAAAAAACTAGATACATTCGTAATTATGTCCGTTTGAATTTCTTTAATAAAGTCATCATTTTTGATCGCAGATGTCTAAATGTTTGCTTGAACATGTAGTTTGATAAAATGAATCATAATCAATCAAAAAGTCGATTTCGAATTTTTGTGTAGCTACGTCCGTTTGCATTTAAGGTGACGATATGTATGTTTGTATGCATGTATGTATGTGTGTTCCTTTGCGGCATTATATAAACCGAACGCGTGGACTGATTTTTTATGATTCTTACGTCAATGAATTTGTCTTAATCCCGGGAGTCATGTCAGTGGTGCAATGTGGCGACCAACAGGCGACATTTTGTAAACACGAAAAAAAGTCAGCGAACTACATCAAATTGGGTATCATGCGTCAGGTATTTTAAAATCATCTTCAGGTTTCTCTTATGATTTTTCATTTCGAATGAACATTTAGGATATTTAACGGTTTGAAGTTGGTCGCAGTCGGGTTTTTTAATTTTTTTAATTATTAATTATTTTATTAATTATTTAACTGATTGTCTATATTGGCATAGGCATCAGTTAAATGAGTGTGTATTGAATGTATAGTTCGCTTCTCCGTGCAAGATTTGAAAGCGCTTACCGCTGCAGTCAAAACAACCTTAAATATTCTTTAGAATGCACACCATCATGATATAAAGTTTAATTCAGCATGATTTAATTGCTTATTTAATATTAAATTTATTTGAAATTAAGGTTGTAGTTTAAAAAAAAACACACACACAAAATGAAAGTCTACTCAAGATTGTCTGCAATATTCGAACCAGCGACCCCTGCCACTACAAGACTAGTACACTGCCTACTAGCCAGCAGAAGAAAGTTTTCTTTGACGATTACTGAAAGTCATGTTGAATTAACATTAAACACATATAAAGCCAAATCATTGCCTAATAATGATATGAATGTTTTCCGTATGAATAAATAATAAGTAAATATTACTAGGTATTCATATAAAACATATAAAAATAAGAATTATTTTTATTCATATGTATATTTTTTTCATTCATATAACTGCAAACATATTTGATACTCTGTATTTTGTATCTGTAGTTCATTTTTATAAAATCTCATTATTATGAAGTGCCATAAAAGTTGCCCACAACTTTAATGAAACCATAAGTCAAGGTTTTTCATTGCATTATCACTTTATATAAAACCAATAAAAACAAAGCAAAAACTCATCAAAATATTTACATAATGCAAATAAAATATATATATGCATATCAAACACTAACCGTGAGTTGCGAGGTTGCAATGAAAAGTTCTTAAATAAAATACTTTCAAACTTTAGCAAAAATATTTCTGGCATTAGAGTTTCAAACGACCTGCCATTTGTGCCTGACCTGTTTTAGCACTCACACGGCAGTCTTAACTAACTACACAGACTTCCTTTTTCCTGCTGTAGCTTTTTATTCATGTTTGCACTATAATTTCAATGCCAAAGTATGAAGGATTGTGCAAGAACATACATTACATTTACAGTACATTATGTGGGTTACCTGGCCACAAACTACAACAAGGCTAAAAATAATCCTAAACACGTAGTGCTCCGCTACTCACACTCATATATGAATATGAATATAAATCAGAGCTGGCCACCGGGTGAAACACGAGAAAAATGTATTCACGTATGTTTATTCATTTGTATAAGAAGCCGATTGATGTTCGGCATTCCTGTGGCAGTTTGGACAGTCTTGATATAAACATATATACATGTGTATGCATGCAAATGCATATAAATTCATGCTTGAACATGCAGTTATCATTAGTCCCAAATCACACTGTGCAAGTCTTATTGCTAAGCTGATTAGTTTCATGTAGAGAGAGACGAGGGGAACAGCAACGTTTCTTTTCCCCTCGCCTCTCTCTCCTAATAAACTAATCAGCTTAGCAATAAGACTTGCACAGTGTGATTTGGGACATACAGCTCGTGTTAACCATGACAGGGGCAGGGATAGAGACATACACAATTTACGAACATAATTATGGCATATCACAGCAGTGATGGGAATTAGAAATCTTGATTTTGTGCCAAATCTGCTTTTAAATAGTGCCAAAATCACTTGAATAGTGCCAAACTACTTTTTGTATAATTTTAATGTTGGCACTTGATGTTCATTTAAACTATAGTTATTGAATGATAATTTATTCTGTTTATAACTAGAAAAATTTACGCATATCAAAAAAACACGGTCTAAAATTAGTTGTATATACACATTAATACATTTCGATTCCTATTTTTGATTTAATCGTGAGCGACATGTAGTAAAAAAATTAACCTTTTTATTATAAAAATTGTTGATAACTTTTAAAATACAGGCTGTTAACTTTATGGTGAGCGACAATTTACGTATGTACTCGAAAAACATATTTGAATATTATAAGAAAACCTTCTCCTGAATCGAAAATAACCACCCGTTTTCCAGTTGTCGACATCAAAAAAATTGGAACTTATTTACTCGCTCTCGAGAACAATTTTGTGCTACTGACAATCTATTCTATACATAAGGTCTAGAAAATAGCATAAGCCTGGAGTCAGTTGGTTTCGACAGCGGAGTATTGTGTTAAAGTGACATCGATGTCGCCAACTGGAATAAGGGTGAATGCTCGATATATATGCATCATATATTAATAATTTGTAGTTATTTAGAAAAAATACAAATATAAAAACATTTTTACGTTATAGTAATGATTCTAAGGGACATACTTATAGAGTATAATAATAACCCTAAACTAATTTAAATGGTAAAATAAGTTTTTCTTATTAGATGTATATACTTAGTGAGTCGAGTTGTAAAAATTGTTATAATAATTGTTAGCTATTTATTTTAATCAAACAAAGGTTCCCTCCTAATAGTAGAATTTGTATTGCTTTTTTGGTTCATAATTTTATATGTATTACGATTATAACAAGATTTATTGTTAGACTTCAAAAATCTTTACCATGTATTTATTAAAGATGTTAAAATTTATAATTGCATTCCACTTAAAATTTTACTTTTGATCAAATTTCGAACTAAAAATATACTCTCCACGCTTGATGAAGAGTAGAAAATAAAAACAATACCTTGAACGATTCGATAAATATAACTTCAAAATTTTTCATTGAAACTTGTTTACGTCTTCATGTCTTTCAAAAACTCACTCACAATTAAGCTCTTGAATTTTTTAAATCTTTAAAGTCTAATATGTATCTATATGTATTCATTTTTAATTTTTTCGCATATTTTATTTCGTTTAGAAACATTTTTTTTATCAAAAGGAACAGTAAAAGTATTATTTGAGTCTCCACTTAGAACATATTACGGCGCACAAATTAAATTCAAATAATAGTCATTGAAGTTATATTTACTTTTCAAACATGACACAAAATAAATATAAGAAGACTTTAATTCTATTTTTGAATTCTACAGCTTTATGCTGGGAAAATTAGTTTTTGATTATTAATAGTTCAATTTCAGTGCCGCAATAATTTTCTTCCGTTGGAAGATGGTGAGAATTTCGATCTATATTGTCAACATGAAGATCATAAATATATTTTTTGTTCAAAAACTTTCGACATAAATGTAGTCTCACATTTTTAGATTGCATTTCGATAATTTACTTTTTCAAGGTCATAAGATAAAAATATAAATACATTTTGCTTATATTATCCGTTAAACTATTTAATATGAATAAAGTTTTATCATTGCATTATGACTGCAAATTTTATAATGTGAAGAAATATTTCATGGGCTCCCACTATTCAAAGAGTCTATCTGCAACAACTTGACGAGGAAGCCAACGGTTTGGAGAATACCGAAGAATTTCACAAATTTCAGAGTTGAAATATTTCTAAATATTTATAAAATCATCTCTACGACATGAGCTGTTACAAACAAATTTATGTATTCATTTTAATAGATCGTCAATGTCTCTGTGCAAACCGTTATTTTTAATTATCATATCTGAAAAGTTGTCAACCTCAGATCCTACTATGTTTTCGTTACTTAAAAACGTAAAAAGTACAAGAAGTGTACTTGTTATTGCAATAAGAAAAGCTTCCATATTTTATGAACAAAAAGTGCCAAAAACGGAGCGAGAGTGCCACAGTGCCAGGCAATATCCAATAGTGCCAAATGTGGCACAATTGTGCCACATTTCCCATCACTGTATCACAGCAGTATCATTATGGTCACTCTCTCTTAAACCCTACGATTATATTGCAAATTTCCATTGGAAGAATCTTACAAAGGCAACTTAAGAGCTATTTAAAATTGCTTTAATGCAATGAAGGTTTTTGTTTGCATTTAGAAAAATGAACACAGCTCTAAATTGTGATTAAATATTTTTGAGAATATTTAAAGAAATTCAAATTAACAACTCGCACACAAAAGGTTCCGTACGGATCCTACATATGTAATAATATATAATGGAAAATTTATCGATATATTTATTCTTTTGGGGTAGAGATAATGTGACTCTGCAATTCCTTTTTTACGATAGTGTACATCTGTATTTCATTCTCCATATCATGTGGCATCCCTGCATATAAAATGTCAAAATAAGCAAAAAGCACAGAAAAGATTTTAAAACAAGCTTAATGAAATTGAGCTGGTTATTTCCCTTTTTTTACTTCAACCGACATCAAAATTCGTTAAGATATGTTACCGAATAGCAAATAAATTTTCGTTATATGTGACGCGCAAAATAGAAAGGGACCTAAGGGTAAAAACCGGTTTTGTTCAGGAGAGCCATTTTAAAGATTTAAATACGTGTATCTTTGGTGTACCATCACATCATAAAACGCTCATATCTCTGGGAGGGAACACTTTTGGAGCATGGGATCGGTCTCATTCGATGCTCAGATGTTGTCCACATCAAAAAAAAAAAAGTGAAAATTGATTTTTTTTACCATTAGGCCCTTTCTCTATGCGCTGTCACATATGTGTTTATTGTAGCAATACGGTTATCATTTTCTTAAACAAAAAATTTTTCCTTTGACATTTTTTTTTTGTTTCAACGTTTTTATTTGATTTTTTTTTTAGATTTTTTTAGAATTTTTTGGTTGTTTTTTAGTTTCAGCGACTTTTTTTTGTTTTAACGCTTTATTCATTTTTGCGAGTTTTTCGGTTTTTGGCGATTTTTAAGCTTTTTGGCGACTTTCTTACTTCTGCTGATTTTTAGGGTTCCGTACACCAAAGGTGAAAAGAAACCCTATTGTTTTCGCTACGCTGTCAGTCTGTCCGTCTGGCCGTCACAGGCTATTTTCTCAGAAACCATAAGAGCTACGGACCTGAAACTTGGACAGAGTATCTAGAGCCTTAGCCGGTACAACAACAATTACATGAGCCTTAAAAATTAAAGGGTGATCCAAGAGGAGCAACGAAAAATGTTAAAATCCCATGTAATATACATTTAATTGTATGTACATACGTATATTGACAAAAAGGCTGGTCCATCAGTTAATGCAATTTTGACTATGTAATTTTGACAACTTGCTATATCTTGGAAACCGTAAGAGGCAAACTCTTGAAATTTTCAAAAACGGTAAAACTAAAAAAATCCGAATATTATAAAATCGCCAAACCAAAAAAAAAAAAAACGCCAAAAACCTAAATAAAGTCGCTTAAACGAAAAAAAAGCACCAAATTAAAAAAAATTTCTAACACTAAAATAAATCGGCGAACCCGATAAAATCGACAAAATGAAAAAATTGCTAAATTAAACAAAAAAAAAAAACAACGCCAAAAACCGAAAAACTCGCAAAAATTAATAAAGCGTTAAAACAAACAAAAAATCGCTGAAACTAAAAAATAACCAAAAAATTCTAAAAAAAATCTCAAAAAATCGCCGAAACGCGAAAAAGGCGCCAAAACTAAAAAATCACCCGAATGAAAAAAAATCACCAGAATGAAAAAAATTGCGAAAATGAAAAAGAAAATCGCCAAATTGAAAAAATCGCCAAAATTAAAAAAACGTCAGAAAGCGAAAAAAAATCGCCAAGACGCAAAAAAGGCGCCTGAATGAAAAAAATCGCCAAAATGAAAAAAATCGCCAAAATGAAAAAAAATGAACAAATTGAAAAAACGTCAAAAGCAAAAAAAAATCGCCAAAACGCGAAAAAAACGTCAAAACTAAAAAATCACCTATATGAAAAAAATCGCCAAAAATTAAAAAAAATCGCCAAAATTGAAAAATCTCCAAAATGAAAAAAAAAATAGCCAAAGTGAAAAAACGCCAAAAACAGAAAAAATTTACAAAACGGGAGAAAAAAGTGTCATAACTAAAAAAAACCCCCCAAAAACCAAAAAAACGCAAAAAACGACAAAAATAAAAAAAATGCTCAAAACCGACAAAACACAAAAACGAAAAAAAAGCTAAAACTATTTATTATATACATAGGGGAAACTTCGTATTGAATTACATTTCTAGTGTCCGTACGGAACCCTTCGTGTGCGTGTTAAAGTCGCACTTCACTGAATTTATTTTTATTTTGACGATTTTTCATTTCGGCATTACTTTTTTTTAATTTTGCGATTTCTTAACATTAGCATTTGTGTCTTAAGGTTTCCAAGCACAACTTGCACGAACCTTGCTTTTTACATATATCTAAAAAAATTTAATTAAACCTTGTGAATTTCTTTTATTGACTGTCATTATTGAATTCAAAGTAAAATTGTTAAAATGTGTTAGTGAAAAAATTTTGTTTGTGTTAGTGTCAATCACCTATCACACACGAGAACAATTATGCTGGCATAACATACCAGTTTGTAGGTGAGAGAGGCAAAGAGAGTGGTATTGTGTTTGGGATAACTTTTCAACCAGCTACAACCCCGCATCATCGGCACAAAACCAATACACACACAACTTAAAAAATAGCAAATTTAAAAAGAATACAAAAAAACCTTAAACCCACAAAGCAGTGTGCACGTATACATTTTTATGCCAGATGAATTAGTCTCGTGTGTTCTACAAAGAACAAAAATTGTGCGGCATAAAAATTACTCCAGTGTGTGATATCTTATTCATTCATTTCTTGTAGTTAGAAGCTTTGCTCATGTTTCTTGTAAGCTTATTTCAAGATTTATATGAATCAACCTGTGGAAAACAGGACAACCTATATAATTGTTTGATTTTTCTCGTCGCAAAATCTTCTCGCAAGTTACAGAACACAGATACAGGATTAAGAGGTGATAACATGTCCTAAAAATAAAAACGTCATATTTAAGAGTTGTAAAAAGGATACAGCTTTTCTCTCTTCATCTCTTTCTTCATCAGCTGTCATCACTATCAATATCCCTTTCCTACAGAAGGTAACACCTAGCAATAACAGGTCTAACACTCATTGCCTTAGTGTTACTTCTCTTTAAAAAAGGAACAAAAGAAAAACATTTTTTATAAATATCCTTTTAACACTTTTTACATTTGTAGTCTTACATGCATTAAGCGGCTTAAATATGTAAACTTAAAATGTTGTTAAAACTTAAATTGTATAATTTTCTTGGCTATTATCCCTGAACTAATGTTTAACTTCGTTGTTATTACTCCCCCCGCCCCCCCCCCCTTATAAAACACTTATAATAACAAGACCACTTTTGCAGCTCATTTAATATTTACACTACTTACAATTAATTAAGCCTTTCACTAATTCCCAGCAACTAATGCGCCTTCAAAAGTCATTACAAATGAACAGAAATCGTTTCAGTCTGCCAGCTTTACTTTAACTAAAAATCCATCTGCCTCTCCAACACAGTTTCAAATTCACTTGTTCTTAACTTTTTGCTTTGCCACAAATTGTGTCCAGCCATTTTTTAGTTAAGTATTGTACACTCTGTAAGAAAACTATTGAAAGAGCAAAAACACTTTACATATGTACGATTATGTACAAATTTTTACAACCACATTATCAGGCTAATTTTCTCAATTTTTAAACCCTGTTAATCCCAGGCAATTGAAGGTCGTCAAATACCAACGAAGTAGCTGTAAAAAGGATCTTAAAAAAATAAATCGCTTTAACTAACCATATTCCTCTGTAAAATGTACTAAGGCAAGGCAGACATAGAGAAAAAAATACGACAACTATTAGTGTGAGCTTTAAACTCACACAATCACTACCTAAGAAAATTGTAAAGAATATACAAGCATGCTGGTATATATTTTAAAATATATATTAATGTAACATGAACTTGTTTTTGTATGCAGTAGTTGCTGGAGTTTCCGTTTCTACTATGGCTAAACTGTTATACGAAGATAATTATACTTTTACAGGTCGACAAATCAATTCACAAGTGTTCAAATAGCAAATGACTTTCTTGCTTCCTTTCAATGGTGTTCAATAAATAAAATATAATCGTACAATGTTGCTGTTCTAAGGTGCCACTGCAAATACTCGGTGGTACGAGTATCGTGGTTAATGAAGCGGAAAAAGGAAGTCTTACAAATATATGTGAAAATTTAGCAAATATGTATATTCTTTTCTTTCTTTCTTCATTTTAAAATGGAAGCCAATTAAAAAAAATTTTGAAAAAAAAGATTTTGCCAAAAATTTAAGTATTAAAGACTATCAGTAAGTATTTTATTACGATAATCGTATTTTATCGACTTTTCCAACCAGTAACATAATTTAACGATGTTCGTGTTGGTTTAAGTAAAAAAAATTAAATCACAAGTTTAAATTCATTTAGTTTTTTTTTTTATTCTTTCTGTTTCTTTAAACTTATTTTGACATTTTGTAAGGAGGCATTTCCACATGCTAAAGAATTATGTAGTGAGTAATACCTCGTTTATACGCAAATCTTATTTGCAAATAAAACTATTTGCAAATACTGAACTCACCGTTTATACGTAGATGGAAACCATTGCTATCTGTGAATGATATTGCCACATATTGTTAAATTTGTATTACATTTTTTACAAAACAAAAATAATTGGCAATATTTTACACCTTATTTGCAAATAGTGCGTTATTTCCAAATAGTTTTCGTGAGTTATTGGGTCTCATGCATAAAACGTGAGCTTGAGCTCGGACTCGATTGTTTGAGTAAGAGGTGCTTGTCGTATGCATAATAAAATTTGATGTATTTGCTTTTACTCACTGCTCACGTTTGATATCGTGTTGCTCAGTTTGAACTAAGTTAGATGAGCTTGTGCTCATTTTCATATGCATAAAAACAAGCTTTTGCTTTCTTTTCTGAGCTCTTGCTCAAATTTTGTTGAGCCTGCCTTATAGTTGACTCACGTACACTAAAAAGGAATCATGGCTGAAAATTTTGTGCCACAAAGAAATACAAAATGTTATCAACAGCGTAAAAAAATTTAACAAGTGAGGATAAAAAATTATACAGGTTTGTATTCTTAATTATTAAATTTTTTTTTATATAATTAATAATAAAATAAACTACATATAGCATAATCTAAAATAAGATTGCTTAAGTTCTGTTACACATGTTTCTATTATTTGTTTTTTATTATTTTTACGGCCTGTCCCACGATGTCACCAGAAATTGTTCGATCGAATACTTATATTGAAAAATTTTCTAATGTTATTGTTTTTTGCAATACAAGTTGTCGATCGAACCATTTCTGGTGACATCGTGGGACGGGCCGTAAATGCTTGGTAATTGACTTTTTTCTAGTAAATATTTATTTTATTTTTTCTATTAAAAATTTAGAAATATCGTCAGTTCGTATTTTATTATTATTATTATTATTTGATTCTACTTCTACTTTACTTTCACTTGACGACATGTTTGCACTTCAATAACCATTGGACGTTTGATCTCCCTTTGCTCAAGTAATTGCAATTGGTTTGAATTCATTTTGATGCATACGAAATTGAGCAAAAGCTGTTGCTGTTTGATCGAACTCAACTTACGAGCAATTGCTCACCTGATTCAACTCAGCGCTTTTACCCGTTTTTATGCATGAGACCCATTAACTTACAATAAAAAAGTTATACGGCAACGCTTTCCAGTTTTATTTGCAAATAAGAAGTGCGTATAAATGGGATATAAGACACAAATGTAAGAAACAAATTATATAATGATACTATCGTTACAACAAACGAATAAATATATTGAAAAAAATTACGATTTTTGATTCACGAAAAAGATAAAATGAATAGTTTTACTGGGATACCCATTTGATAACCGGAAAACCGTGGGTCTGGTAATGCTGCCAGCTGTTAAATATCTGTCAGCCGAAAAATAGTTACAGCCGTATTCATAAAAAAAAGTTGATTGAGGTTTAAAATTCATATTAGTTAAAAAACGTTTTAAGGCTAAATAACGTTTTTTAAATATTGGTATTCATAATCAGTTTTTTAACTAAAAATCAATTAACTAAATTTTTTTAAATATCGTGGCAACACTGTATTCTTTATTTGTCACTTGCATATTAGTTCTGCAAAACAACGATTGTTAACTCACAAAGTACTCGTGGCTATTTTGTTTATTTGTCGGTTTTCAGAGAAATATTATTTCTATAAAATAAAAGATATGTTGCAACTTGTATTTAATAAAATAATAAAAAAAGTTCACAACAAATCTTTGTTAAAAGTGCTTTTTATATTATTTATTTTATTGCAGATAAAGAAGCACTAGAATAACGAGCTTTATTTTGTTTGTTTTGAGTGTTTATACATCACTAGTTAATTTTCTACAATTATACTATTTTTGTTAACACATAAAATGAGAAAACAATGACTGGGAATGGAAACTGGATCGCTCCTTTTCTTTTAAATATTCTTTGGAGTATATTTGTTATTTCGGCAATATTTTCTATAAAAAAAAATTACATTGTTTTCTTCTAAATAACACTGGCATATGCATACATACATGCATACATAAGTACATACATACATACACACATATGTACATACAGGTAAAGTTCAAAATGTAAACAAAAACGAAGCAAAATTACAACAACGTCACCTTAAAATTGGTTTAAACATGGGGGCAGTCAATTTTAAAATTTGCTGATTTACGCAAGTTTTAAAAACCGTTTTTTAAGCTAAAATTCTATTATGAATACAATTTTAGCGAATTTTGCTTAAACAATATTTGAAACGCGGTTTAAAATTTTTATGAATACGGCTGTTAAAATTTACTGCAAAAGTAGTGAGCAATTTTCGAGCATTAAAAATGAGTCATAATAATATAAAAGGATCGACTACTGCAATCAATCTAGAGGCAGTCATTTAAATGACATTGTATTTTGTACGTAATGGAAAAGAAATAAATATTTTCTTTAACTTTATATTTGAAACCGAAAAATGGACAATCCTAAACTTACAAATGCATTTACCGATGATAAATCAACTGCCCAATTCACAATCTTATGCAAATGGTCTTGCATCGTTGCATGTGATAAATAGTATTGTACAGTGTTGTCAGATATGGCGATATCTCGCCAAACGTGGCGACGAAAATTTGTTTTTGGCGATGAAAATTTTGAAATGGCGATCCGCGATTTACTTGCTGATATTTGAGCTCCTTGGCGATATTTTTAGCTTTATTTTTACGATTTCAATAAAATAGAATAATGTTAAGAATATGAAATATTTTTTAAGGAATTTTTTCTACAACATAAAATATTTCGTGGAAAAAATTTTAAATGTTGTGACTCTTTATCTCAAACCAAATTTTCTGAAATTCAAGAAGTTTAAACCAAGAATACGGACCACAAAATCTCATTTGGTGTTTATGAAACATAGTGATAAAAACTTTCTTTTATAAGTTAGAGCCAACATTTTGATAATGAAGCACCAAAAATCCTATACGACTTCTCGCCTGGAGTGTATGAATACGACGATGCTGCTGGTACTTACCACTTCAAGGATATGATAAGTGTACTTAAATATACATTCCAGTAAATGTTAATTCAGTTGATATCACAAGAATTAAATAATAATTTTTATCTTGGTGCTCAAGTTAAATTTATCCTATTTATATTGATCCTTGGAATAAGTTATTTTTAAGTACTTTTTGCACGCCAGTATTTATATGTGAATGTAAACACTTTTCTTAAGTTTTCTTAAATACTACAATTTTTATGTTTTACAATAGACGTTACCTACTTAATAATATTTGTAATGTAATTACAAAATTTAATATATTTTTGTAGCTACATATACATAATTTAATGTTTTATTATATTGGCGATATTTGGCGATATTCGACAAGTCATTTGGCGAGGAGGCTGAAAATAAATCTGACAACACTGGTATAGTATATTGATACTCACCACTAGGAATTGTTAACTGGTGAGTATCAATATACTATACCATTTTGCACATTCTACGATGCAACACCACATTTGCCCACGATTGTGGGCAAAAATTAATCCAATTTTTTTTTGCACGGCATCACGCCTGAATGGCTCAACCAATATCCCCCTTTCCTTTTTTGTTTAGTTTGTAATTATCTGGTGAAGAAAAAAATGCAGTTTGAAAATTATGGCTCTTAAGCTTTTTTGCAGTCATGGAACGATATGTAGATTAATTTTAGAAACAATTCATACATTGAGTCAAGTTGCCTTTTTTAATGCATTTATTCTGTGACATGGGATAATAATTACTTTATTTAAAAGACGAAAAATTCAAATATTTTAGTCTTTCCTTTGCACTTTATTATGGCGAATAATAATGAGAAAATATAGAAAATTGAACTTTCAAACTTTATTTTTATCTGGTCTACATGCCGGTGCAGGGACTTATAAAAGGATTTACAGAGCCCGGGATTATTAAGTTTAATTCAAGGTCGGTGTGATAATTGGTAAAATTATACTGCTGCAGATGCTTGCAAGTTTTCAACAGCCCCTCAAGATATGCTTTAAATTTCTTAAAACTATCTTTTGTTAAGTTTATTTATAACTAACCCTCCACATTTTCAAAGATAATTCTTAGTTTTAAATAAATTATCTGTAACATTTAATACAGTTAAGCTAATTGAGCATGAAATAATATACATACATATGTACATATATGTAAGTGTGCAGATATAACATTATGAATAATCAGAAAGTTTTCAAACTATTTGGTGCGTAACTATATATGATATGAAAGAGAAGATGTGTTAACAAATATTTTTGTGTTTACAATATTTAATGTCTGTTTGTGTTGTTATAACTTTAAACTTTACACAATTTCTAGTTTGAAAATTTTATTTCTTTAATAAAGACGTAGACAGAGAGGTAGACAAGCAGATATACAAACAGAGGGACAAATAAATATGCCTATTTATTTACACAAAACATACATATTTTTGAATTACAAAGTGAAACCTAGTCCTTAATATGTAATACATAAATTGTTTTTGGTGTAAATTCTTTAAAGAGAAATTAAATATTTACCATTAAGGGGAAGCTAAGCCTACAGACCAATTAAGAAATCATTGAAATTATTTTTTAAGCTATTGCATAGCTTTTATTGCAGGCTTTGAGGGTGTCGATCGAATCAAGAAATTCCGTAACGAAAAAAACCTAAGACTATTTTTATTTGAATCGCCTAGTGTATGCTAACCCCTAAAGTATGCTATTGATTTCATTAACATACAGTATTGCTAGAACAGATTTTTACATGTAGGAAAACACAATCGTGGTTGACAAAAAATGATAAACACAAATAAACAGACAATTCGTAGGTTTTTTATTTTAAAAAATAAATTTGCATAAAATGGTAAAAAAAAAAATGCTAAGCAATAGCTTTACCACGGCATTCCCCGAGTGCCACACGTATTTTTTTAATTTTTATGATATTTTCTGATAAAGTTAAGCTCAGCTTTACAAATTTTTTTGTATAAAGCCAATCGCAATATTAATTAGACTTACAAGCATTAAATTTGACATTAAAAAACTCATACAGCCTTTTTTTATAAAAATTATTAAGGGTTAATAAAAGGTTTATAAAACAGATTTTCATAAAGAAAAATTTTCTTATTAAGCCTTTATACAGCCTTAATGAGTTTTATACATATGTACATATATCTGTGGTAAAAAGGAAAAAGTGCTTAAGTCGAGATAAGCTGATTTTGAGTTAAGGGTACCTCCGTTATCTGCATATTTTAAAGTACCCCTGATCAAAATCTCAATTAATTTGTGTGATTTTCCAGGAAGTTATAGCACTATGACTTTCAACTTGTCTTTTTTAGACTTCTAATCTCATTTGGAATAATAGCTTAATTTAGGTTATACTTTGGTATATTTCAACTTAAATTTATTAATTATAGTTTGTAAAACGTTTTTTGATAAGAAAACTAAAGGTTACCAGAGAATTTTCCAATTTAGCTGTAAAAGAAATAAATTTCTGAAAATCGACTTGAACGCTTAAAAGTACTCTCCTGCAAAACAGTAAAATATGACTAAAGCACTTTTTTCTTATTGCCACAGATATCTTTATATACATATGTATGTTAAATTTTAAAATTTTAGGTTCCCTAATTATTCAATTGCTTGACATATTTATCGCCTTATGTAACCCTTTTCTATATCCATGGTGACCTTCCCTTTCAAATGTTTACTAACCCGTAATAAAACAGTTTGATATTTGTCCTTATATCTTGTATATCTTCACAGACGTGCATATTTGTGTGTGTGTGCATAAGTCTTGCCTCTTCGTTCACTAGTTCATCTAAAGTTTATGCGTTTGGTTGTTTGCCTGCTGCTCTGTTTGTTTAGTCTCTATTTAGCATAAGTTTATTGTTGTTTTTAAGTTTTATTTTCTTTTTTTTTCTTTTGTTTTTGGTGCTGAGTTATTTTTGTGGTTGTAAAGCATAACAGAGATTTCCCTTTGTTGCTCATACACCGTTCTAGCCCAGTTGTTTTTGGTTTTCCTTTGTTTCTTTTTTGTTTTAACTTAAAAGAATATTTGTGCAAAAAAACTGTTATTGCCTGAATGAACTTACAAAATTATATGCTTTTATTTTGTTTATTTTATAATTATTATGGTTTGATTTATAATTATTGTTCATGTTATATTTTGTTGATGTTTTAAACGTTTGTGTAAACTAATGAAATCAAAAGCCTTTGCTTTTTAAGTGTATTAATCTATTTGCCTTATGTTCGATCTCTGGACTTCCAAAATGTTCATTTAAAGTGTATTTTGTTTATATATTCTCTTTACGTAAAATTAAACATTTTTGAGTTAAATGAACCCTGAAATTATGCTTCTATGATGTTGAATAATAATTTCATTATATAGCCTAAATGTAGGCTACAATTATTAATATAAAGTTTTGAGCAATGAGTTTGTTAAAAAATGATGTTAAAGGAAGTATTTCTATATAAATTTCATTGATGATTGTAATGCTTGCTTTTTAAAACTGCACTGCGCTGAGGGCCAAAGGGTTACAAGTGCCAAATTTTTAAATAAAATAGTTAGGTAAAGCAATCAAAAAAAGCAAATTTTGAGCCCTTTTTAGAGATCTAAATAATAATAAACTAATGACTTCACGTGGGCCCACAGGAAATAATCGAGATTTATTTAATCATTTATTAAAAATTTAAAATTATGCTTTAAAAATCGTATTTATTTATTTAACGAAAGTCACAATGCATTTTAGAAGTATTTTCTTATTATCGCATATGGCAATGACATCAATCCTTCAATAAATGTAGAACCCAAAGTAAAATTACAAATAGATTACACATGGCCTGCACATTCAAGTAGAAATTACCACACACTATGTATGCATGTGTAATTACACACAGATTGGCAACACTGATTCGCTCACATGTTTCCTACGTATGAGTAATATGAAAATAAATAAATATACACCATAAAAGTTTGTTAATACACCATACGTGTGTGATAATGCAAAAATCATAGCATACTTATTTGGATATTTGGTAAGTATTTTGCATGTGAGGTCAAAAATATGTATTTCTTTTGTTCTTTTAAAAGAAGTAGAACTCAATGCAATTACCCAGTGAAAGCAAGTCTAAAAAAAATTATTTTAGAAAATCTTCTGGGATTCTTCAGACAAATTTGAAATAATATATTATATTAGTATTCAAATTGGGCTGAGGTAATTATTTTATATTCTATAAACTTAAGTCTATTTTCTGATCCTTTTTATTATATTTTATGAAGTGTTGTCGCAAGTCTGAGACACACTTTCCATAACATATACATATAATCCTAAAAAATTCGACGTTATTGACGGCAATTTAACAATTTTTCGCCGCCGCTGGTTACAATTTTAAAACCCCTTTTACCAAACCTGACTTGCAGTACCTGCATATTTGTGAGTTTGTTATTATATCAAGAACTTGACTACTAACACACACTTCTGGCATAACAATTTATTCATTATATTGTCTTGAGTAGCAAAACGAACACAATGGCAATTACTTTTGAATTCTCTTGTTTCAACTTTCTTTTTTTCCCCCTTTTTCTTTTTGTTGTTTCTAACATAATGACACTTGTGGCTGTAAGTTTCCAATTGTTATCTCGAATGGTTGTAAGACAAAAGCTACCACAAATTAGATACTTTCTTGATTAATTTTCCATGCACTTGGTTAATAAACAATTTTGTTTATTACAGCTGAGAAGAGGGTGGGAGTAGAAGTTTGTTGGACATTTTATGCAAAGAAAACCTTTAAAAATTTTTGTTTAAGTATTTTACGAACTTTGTAAATAATAATAAAGTTTTATAAATAAACTAAATATTAAAAGAGCTAAATGGTGCAACTCCCATTAAAGTGGTTACCAATTTAATTTTATAAATTTTGCTAAAAAGGTATTAAATCATAATCAAAATAAGCTCTTCTGAGAGATTTTGGAATGAAATAACTTTCAAGCGAAAAAATAAGAAAAGTCCAAAAGACATAACAAACCAAAAATGTGATATAAGTCCCAAAGTGCCGGAAGTCATTTTTTTATCAAATAGATCCAAAAATTTATAAAAACCTTTTTGGCACACATTTTATTTTTGCTTTGGAAATCGTTTCTCAGAAAAAATATTTCTCAAATCGTGTTGATTTTAAGGAAAAATAAAAATAAAAAATCAAAATGCAATTAAAAATTTGATTGTGTCTGTTGAAATTCTTAATAAATTAAATATTTAAACAAAAATTAATTAGATTTTTATAAATTTTCCAATCAATAAAACTTTTCAAACAAAATAATTTTATTTGGCTGAATTAAATTTTTAATTGATTGTTTGTAGTTTTTACAATAAAAGGTTTTAATTAAATTATCAATTAAAAATGTAATTAAGTTCAATAAGCTTTTTAAAAAAATAATTTTTTTTTTAAATTTGTATTGACTTAATTAAATTTTGAATGAAGCTTTTAATTATTACAACAGTTTAATTACCTTAGTTCAACTTTCAAGGAAATCAGTTTATCTTAAAAAATTCTATTAAATTTTGAAACAAATTTTTAAATAATTTTTAAACGAGACTTTAATTGACTCAATTATATTTTTAGTTGATTACACTATGTCACAAAAAAATAACCTCTAAAATTAGATATTTTTTAACTAAATTGAGAAGTTGCGGATTGGTTGAGAGTGAATGTCACTTCAACGACTTTGATTAACATATACACCGATAGTCAAGCAGCTATTATGGTCCTCGAATCCTCGCTTCTAAGAACAACAACAGCCCTCGACTACCGATCATCTCTAAACGAGATGGCAGAGCAGTTTGATATTAGGATCATGTGGATCCCGGGGCATAGAGGCTTTCAGGGGAACTCTAGCGCTGGTGAGCTTGCTAGTATCGGGAGAACCTTACAGGTTCCACCGGACTTGGAATGTGTGGGTTTACACCTACTCTCTTGCAAACTCAGACTTAGGCGCAAGACAGAAGATGAAACAAATAGAAGGTGGGTCACAAGAAATGATTGCGTGATCACAAGGCAGTTATGGACTCACCTAAATAAGGAAGCCACTGATTACTTAATTTTGAAAAATAGGAAACAAATATCGAAAAAATATCTGCATAAGCAGAGTCTCCGTGGTATCACAATGGACCGAAATGGTCTAAGCGAGTCCGGGTTTCTGACTGCCACCCCTACCTAACTTAACCTAACCTGCTGCTGCTGAGGACGAATATTCCCTTCCTTTATTTTCCTTAAGAAGCGTTTTCGAGGTATTTGCTAAAAACGTGTTTTTTGCAGTTTAGAAAGATATTTCAAAAATTCTTGAGAACTGTTAAAATAAATTAAGCAAATTTTACAAGGTTGAAAAGACATTTTTTTATTTTATCAGCTTATATTTATAACAAGTTGATCGGACAAAAATTCACTGAGTTATGGGCATTTAGATTTGAAAAAAATTTAAGCTTTTTTTAAATTCAAAAAAATTTTTAGACCTGTTTTTTAAGTAAAATTATTTACCAAACGTGTTAAGCACTTAATTGTTATCATACGTTATACTTAGTGACATTGATATTCAAATAATAATAAATTCCTAAGTTTACCTCAAAGCCTTGAACCGGACTCCAAGACAAAAATTTAATCCTGAAACACACCAGATTAAAATAATTTCCCTATAAAACATAAATTTCTTATTTCTTGCTAACTAGATTTTACGTTTTTTCTGAGAATATCTCAATTCTCAATTCCATACAAATGAGCCACTTCGATATAATACTATTTTTCTTAAAAATTAACATGACTTTATAAATGCTTCTCATGTTTGAAGTTTTTACAGAAAACTCATAAAGTCGTTTAAGATACTTGTATGTGTATGCCATCAAAGATTATTAAAGTTAACAAGTATTGGATTAAACATAAAGTATAAACCTCATACATTTTCCAGTTTTCTTGCTGGCTTCTTTGGCTTCTGCTTTTTCACCAAACAAAAATGGGTTAAATTAAGTGGAAAAGTTTTCTCTTTACAAGACAATAAGCAAACAAAGCAACAGCAACTACAAGCTCGTAAAGCAAATTGCATTTGTTTTATAAAAAAAAAAAAATTGTGTAAATAGTAAATAAAACATGAATGAACACTTATACCATAAAAACATAAACATTTTAAATTTAAATAAAATTAAAGCACACCTTAAGGGGTTATTTAAAGAAAAGAAGACCTGCAAAAAGTTACATTATCAAAATGAATGCATTTATGTTAATTATAGCAAAAAATGCATTCAGTTTTTTTTTCTGGAACTTCTGTATGCATAATTGTTAAGCTTACATTTAGAGGTTTGTGTATGATAAAACATACGTATTTATATATGTATAAACTTAACTTTTGGAAAGCAAAGCACTACTTAGTTTATTTTTAGAGATAAAAGAAAGGAAAGGCCAAAAATGTTTCAGTATGTTAATTAAAAATGACCTTGGAAATTGTATAATGATTTTACATTTTCCTTTATAAAAAAATAAACCTGCTTAAGTTGTTTTTCTTTTTTAGCATAATTTTTAAAATTGTGGGCTTGACCTACTAAGTCCCAAATCACACTGTGCAAGTCTTATTGTTAAGCTGATTAGTTTCAGGGAGAGAGAGACGAGGGGAACAGGAACGTTTCTTTCCCCCCCGTCTCTCTCTCCTAATAAACTAATCAGCTTAGCAATAAGACTTGCATAGTGTAAATAGGGACTAAGGAAAAAAAGCTTATTTAATTCAGAGATGTTGCATAACACACAAAACTTGTCTACTAACGTGTTAATTTTTAAATTATTTGCAGTTGTTGCACTTTTACAAAATTGTACAAGATAAATTTAAAATTGTTTTAATGTATCGCTCATTTACTTTGAAATCTCATTTTTTGAGTTATGACGTTCTTCAAATAAATAAGCGGTATGTTTAATCAAATACTGGCCTCATTTTTATGCAGACAATAATTTTATTATAATTAAATTTCTTCAAATCTAATACATATACTGTGTATTTTACTCCAATCTGCTTTTAAAATTAAACTAAATTTTAACTTTTATTTAAATTAAGCTGTCAACAAATTTGAAAATTTTAATTTACACCTTTTCGTTTATTGTTTAGATTTCCATCACACGAATAAGTGACATTTGTTTAATATTATAAAGAATTTATCGCTAATTTGACAAAATATGCAAATTAGAAATGAATTATGAAAAAATCACTTGAAACATGTATGCATGTAAAATATTGCATAAATTAAAATTTTAATTCTCATTAAAAAATATTTTAATACCTAAATATTGTACAAATTTATAAATTTTTTTTAAAAACTACATCTTTCATCAAATTCAACAAGCTAATAAATTAGTCATTAAATTTCATTAAATTTTGCAATAAATAAAACAGATAATTTAAAACACATAATAGGATCGAAAAAAATATTAAACTTCTTATTGCAATAATTTACCTTTAATTTTCTCTAGATTTTTAAAAGATGCCAGATAACTACCACATGCATGAACAATATTTTAAATTTATAAAAAGAATTTTCATAATAAATCTATTTTCCTAAGCTACTTTCACATAAAACAATCGGGGGCCTATCCTTGTTTGCTCATCGTTTTAAAACGAGCCATAAAAACGATAATTTGATATTTAAATGATAATACTGTGTTAGGATAGCACGGTGCATTTGCAATATATAATACGGTAGTAGGATAATACAGTAAATTTGCAATTTTAAATCTGCGTTCTATCTGCCGTTTTAAAACCACAATAATAATAATAATAAAATTAAATATATTTTAGTTAATTTTAATTATTATTCGAACTCCATTTATTTCTATATTTGTGATTTGAACGGGCTAAGGTTCGTATTGCTTTTTAAGCCAAATTACATGTGATAATTATTAATGAACAAATAACAACAAAGTCTGTTGTAAATATTCTGACTAACAACACATAGTTGAACGGAACAGCCAGCCGTTTTCGAAGGCCACTAAGCCTTCATCATCAGCGTTCTTTTGTGTTTGGTCCACTGTGTGTGGTGTCAGTAGATGTAGATTTCTGCTTTATATACTTAGCATTATTGCAAATGGAATGTGTGAATTGTTTTGATTCATCTTATTTCAATTTGCTGAAAGCTTTTTTGTAATGAAAGCTCAATTTTACCATCTCTATATTTACAACAGTCTTACCATTGATTGTCGTTTGTTCTTTACTAATTATGCACATGTTAGTTAATTTGCTTATTTTTGTTCTACTTAAGACAAACTTTTTTGGTTTGTTACTATTAAGTATATTTTTTATTTTTAATTTTTGCCACAGGCCCATGGCTATTAATTTTAGTTAATTTTAATTATTATTCGAACTCCATTTGTTTCTATATTTGTGATTTGAACGGGCTAAGGTTCGTATTGCTTTTTAAGCCAAATTATATATTTAAAAAAAAATGTTTAATTTTGTGCCTTTTACCAAAATAATGATGCCAATGATCATAAATGCAAGAATTCAAGAAAAAAAAGATATTTTTCCAACTAATTTAATATTTATTTTTTATAAAATAAAATAATAAAACATTTTATATATTTATTTAACGCGAGTTAAAGTTTATATGGCTCATTTACTGAAACAACCTCATAACTCAAAAAACTAGTTTGCCAGAGAATGAGTCTAAAATTTTGAATTTACAGGCAAATTAATGAAAAAAAATTTGACTTTCAAGAGTTTAGTATACAAGATATTTGTGTGAAATATTTGCACGATACGGAAAACGATATGCGAATTAATTTTTTATCAGTAGCTCAAAAATTCCATTTTTGACTTATGTGGTTCTTTGAGTAAATGAGCCATATGTATAGTAAAGATGTAACGAATTTCAGTTTAGCGAATGGAAGTGCGAAAGCGAATGCAAATATTACAATACGTTAAAAAATCACATGATGTACTTACTACATATAGCACTATATTTAAATTAATTAAAATACAAATTTTTTGAGCAGAAAGATATGTATATGAAATTATTTTTAAATTAGTATAGATAATAATTAAAAATAAATTAACAAAATGTTAGGCAATCAACCCATTCGTACTTTGGAAGTAAATCCCTGGTATTTTGTGCAACATTTCATGTGAAATTTTGTCAAAATATATTATTAAGAAAACTTGTAATGAATTGTTGATGAAAAAATGATCCAGAAGTATTACTCTGATCATCTTGGGAAAAAACATATAAAATATATACTGTCAACATTTTAAGTTTTCATGCAAAATAATTGTTTCGCGTGGAATTTACAAACAAGGCCTAATTAATAGTGTTTGCATTTAAAATTTTTTGTACAAATTAATGAATGATGCTGAACATTTTTCAAAAGCTTGAACGGACTAGTCTTAAGTAGGAAATATTTTCCCGCAAATCAAACACTGCCTTTTATTTTGCAAATACTGAAAAATATTTCCAAACACCGCTGAACTGAGAACTTATTGATAGAAAAATTTTCTGCTAAAATTCTAAAGTTTTAATTAGAATTCTTTACTTGTGAGTACATATATATATCTTTTTCATGCTGGCTTAAAATTATTTTCGTATTTTTGAAGTTTGTTAATTGTAAACTATTTTCGTAAAAAGAAGTAAAATTTTTTTGTCGTATAAGCGTATACTAACTTGAAATATTCGCATACATTTTAGCGAATGCAAATAGCAAAAGTAAGCAAATAATTTGCGAATGCGAAAGCGAATGCGAAAGCGAATGCGATTATTGGTTACTTCCCTAATGTATAGTCGAATTCCGATAAAGGAACCTCGTTTAAATGCTAAGACGACAGATAATGACAATTTTACACTGGAAATCTACCGTTTTACCCTAGCACCGCACTATCATTTCAATATAAATTCTTTGGCCCATAATATAGAGCTGCAAAACTATCGATAGTACTATCGATAGTATCGATAGTTTTGTTGTAAATGAAATATCGATAGTTTTTTCCACTATCGATGCTATCGGCAAAAAAAACAAGTAATTAAAAGAGTAAAAATAATCGAAGTCAGTAAACAGTAGCCGGCAGCTTTGAAGCAAATTATCCGTAGTTGATTTAAGCTTTTGTACAGCGATTTAAAAGTTGGTACAATTGCATAATTTTAGCGCTATTTGAATGCCAAAAGTACCTTAGCACCGCAATGACCCATTTAGCACTACGGGAATCTCTTTATATTATATTACATGCCAAAAATAGCATTAAAATATATTAACCCCCTTATGCAAAAAATAATGCGTGCATTAAAAAAAATTCTATAGAAAAACCAGTTTTAACGTTCACTTATTTTTTTGCACAAAGGGGTTAATCTTTAGCTCGAAGGTATTAGAAAATTAAGTAAATCAAACGATGTTTTCCGGTACTTAAAGAATTGCTGGAGGAATGTTATTTATTCCAAATTCATCTGCAAATGTGGAAATTTTATTTTCGTACCAAGGGGAGAAGCCGACTATTTGCATCGACTGTGAACAATCGAATAAAAAAAAAATGTTATAAATGTAGTATATCGTAAATGTTACTTTTATATTCAGATCCCAGCAACTAATATTCTTTGTGCACCTTCTGGCGTTTTGTTAATTGATTTTTAGTTAATTAGAAAGTACAAGTATAAAAAAAAATACAAATAAAGAATTAGGTACAATCGTACTTAAAAAGCTCAAATTTTTTTTGAAAGTTAGTACAATTTGTAAATATGATATCGCATCCCTGCTTCTGTATACATAATTACTTAAATACATGCATATGTATGTATATGAATTTATTTATAAATCCAAGTGTTATTCGACAAATAGTAGTCACAAGTATCTTAATAAATTCAACATCGTCGACACAAAGATAAATTTTGGTGGTACTGATATCGCGACGGCCGCCAATCGTCTCGGATTTATTTTGACATACCCTAGCGTGTTTCCCTACAAAAATTTTTTTAATTGTACCTACATACCTACATATCCAGCCTAATCTTCGATGTAATCGTATGCGATAAAAATTAAATTTTTAGAAGAAGGTTAAAATTGTCGCTTACGATAAAACTTTACAGTTAGTGTCTTAAAAGTTATCAATAACAATTTTCGCATTTTGATAATTCTAAACCATGGGTAGGCCCATAAAATTATAAGTTCAATAAAAAAGTATATTTTCGATAATGTGCCGCTTACGATAAAATCGAAAAAAAGGCTTGATATATTTTTATATACTAATGAAAATGTTGAGGACTCTGGATTTTTTTTTCGAGTCAAATGTAGTTTATGTGGCAACTTTTATAAAACTATTCGATACTATCGATAGTATCGATAGTTTTACATAAAACTATCGAAACTATCGAGTGGAGCGACTATCGATAGTTTTGCAGCTCTATTCAGTTGTGGCAAATCTTATATAAATATCTAACTTAACCTACATACGTATGGCGTATATAGTTACTTACATACATAAGTACATAAATACATATTTGCTTTTTTGAAGAAAAATGGTTAATTTCTTTTTTATGTCTATTGCAATTTACAATGCACTATGGGCAGTTTTTGGATAAAGTATTTAATTCAAATATTTTATTTTCAATATTAGCAGCAGCATTCGGCATTTTCGAATTTTTTTATACACAGAAAAAAAACTGCCTCATAGAATCAATAAGATTTTCTTTATGAAACGTTTTTAGGCTAAAGGGTATCCCAGCAGAAAGAAGCGAAGAATTTTTCATAGAGATTCCTTATTGTTTTTATGTGGTAAATCTTATTAATTTTATCAAGAAGAAAACCACATAAAATCAAGAAGAAATCTTATTATTCACAACTTTTTTTAACCAATTTCCGTTATTTTTGGCACCAAAAAAACAATCCATAGAGAAAAACTTCTTGATTCTATTAGGTTTTCTTATAAATTGTAAACTATAGGGATTTCTTATTGATATTATTAGGTTGCCTTATTGATTTTTTTAAAAAGGTTTTCTTCTTGATTTTATTAGGCTATCTTATTGATTTTTTCAATAAGGTTTTCTTCTTGAATTTATTAGGTTCCTATATGATTATGTGTAAAGCATCTTATTGATTTTTTCAATAAGGTTTTCTTCTTGAATTTATTAGGTTCCTATATGATTATGTGTAAAGCATCTTATTGATTTTTTTAATAAGGAAATCTTCTTGATTTTATTAGGTTTCTTGTTATTTCATTTATGTATGTATGTACGTACATTTATGTATGTGTGCATGTATATAAATAAACATAGAGACAATTTTTTAATGATCGTTTTCGCTTTTGTTCCGTAATATCTCTGCTGCAGAGACTTCAATATTCATACCCAGTTAGCCAAATCGTCGAAGACGACATTGGGTAGTATGAATAAAAAAAAGTATTTGCTTTTTACTTAAAAATTTTTTTAAAAATACAAAAAACATACACATATTTGGGGTTTTCAAACAAATTTTTAAGTAGAAGGCAAATACTTTTTTTTATTCATATTACCCATTGTCTTCTACGATTAATTTACGACATGTCACAATTTAAAGGAAATCGTCGACAATGTCACATGTTTTGTCATCAATTAAACTTTTTTGAGGATAATCTGAACGACAATGTCCCCCGTTTTGTCTTCAATAAAGCCGTGTTGACGACAATCTGAGCGACATTGTCGCTCATCTCGTCTTGTGTAACCTCGCCTCCATTTGTATGAAATATTCGTCGACGATTTGTATGGCGCTGTCTTCAATATGTCTTGTACGACTTACCGTTGTCTTGTACCCGTCGTCGAAGATGTTTTAAAGACGTGGCTAACTGGGTAATTATGTATTTTTGTATATGTGTTGCCGCTCATAACTTTATTTCTTTACTTTACATACATACATATGTACATATGCATTAAAATTAAACTTTTAGTTGAAAGTGAACCAGTGCGAAGTGAACAAGTCGAAAGAACAATTGAATATTTTTCCACTAACATAAAATATAAACTAAATTAAAATAAAACTAATTATAAATAGTGCGTACCTATATCTATATTATTATTATATTTATGTACATATATAATCGTAGTATGTTTTTTGGTAAGGAATAATCTATGGAAATACAAGAGCCTTGGAGTGGAGATTTTCAATACAGGTTGGGTGACCAGTGTGTTGATTAATTTTTAATTAATTTTAATTATATGAAATTTTTAAATATATGAAAATTATAATATATTAAGGGTCGTTATTACTACTTGTCTGATTTTGTCTGCCCGATAAATAGCTTCGCATTTCTACAATTTCAATTTTTTTATTGATGTCATTATTAATAATAATAATACTTAATGGACAAAAAAATATTAAATGAAGGTTTTATAATGCAAAGCCATTTATATATCTGATAAAATCATGCCTTTAACTAACGACAAGTTGTAATAATGGCCCTAAGTACGTATAAATGGGTAATGTGAATACAAAAAAGGCATTTGCTTTTTACTTTAAAATTTGTTGTAAAGTCTTAAATGTATATGTACTTTTTGTTTGTTTCAAAGAAATTTCTAAGTAAAAAGCAAATGCTTTTTTTATTCACACTACCCAATATTTATAAGCAAATATGTAATTAATAAATTAAAAAAGATACTGCTAACAAAACTTACTTATTATTACTATATTGTGTGTATTCCTAAGTAAATACATATGTAAATGAAAATAAATAAAATTTTCAAATAAAATCAATAAGATAGCCTAATAAAATCAAGAAGAAAACCTTATTGAAAAAATCAATAAGATAACCTCATAAAAACTACAAGATTTCTTCTTGATTTTTTTAAAAAGGGTTTCTCTATGAAATTAATAAGATTTCCTTATTGAAAAAAAACCATAGAGATTTCTTATTAATTTTGTTCTATTTTATGAGGTATTTAGTAGGCACTGTTTTCTCTGTGTATTTTTACTAGCGAACCTCTGCACACTTCGTAGTGCAAAAAAGAAAATAAAAAAACAAAAATAGCGACATCATCGATTGTGGGCGCATTAAATCATCTGACATGTTGCTCAGGAGGCGTTTTATCAGCTCGAATCAAAATTGCATATTCATCAGATTTCATTTGATCGAGAGCAGTTTGAAATAGTCGCACTAATTCATTTTCAGCATGCAACATATTCTGCAAACGCTCGATAATATCCCTCCGCAAATTTGATGAAATATCATATCGACAATCGGCTTCCACATTTGAGTTACCCACAAAGTATATTTGCAAAAATTGATAGCTTTGATCAGGAAAGTTTAACAAAGAACCACGTCGATAGTAAACTTGGCCTTGAATCTATTGAAGATTGAAATTTTCACAATAGTACGTTTCGCGATCATCTAAATAAACATCAAAACAAACAAAAATACCTTGAACGTTGGCATAAAAATGTCCCGAATAATATTTGTCACTCCAAATGAAGTCATTTGAAATCCGGAGTTATGCGCTTGTATGTTTGCCAGAAAATGCTTTGAAATTGGTGTACCACCATTGGTGGATCCAGGCCTGGTAATTTAACTTGTCCGTTCGAACAACACAATCCAGATACCTCATGTTTAAACTTAAGTGCCTTGCAATGACTGCAAAACAGTAGTCATTGGTCCAATTGAAACCTTGCCATGAGAAACGTAATCAAAGTTTGCATCATAATTGAATGCAGCACGCTCGAAAGTACGTCGCACATACGGACGTGGAGCTGGATTTCGCAGAGCCCTAGCATGTGTCATGGCATTTCGAGCAGCCAAAGTATTATTTACACGCTATTCGTCACTTTGAGATGCTCTGGATGCCACAACATTTCTAGCATTACGTGATTGACGCCCCAAATTACTGCGCGTACGTACCATTTTGTATTAAAAAATGTGGTCACACCAATTAAATATGAAGTAATTGAAATTTTCTATATTTGTGATTTGAATGGGCTAAGATTCGTATTGCTTTTTAAGCCAAATTACATGTGATAATTATTAATGAACAAATAACACCAAAGTCTGTTGTAAATATTCTGACTAACAGCACATAGTTGAACGGAACAGCCAGCCGTTTTCGAAGGCCACTAAACCTTCATCATCAGCGTTCTTTTGTGTTTGGTTCACTGTGTGTGGTCTCAGTAGATGTAGAAATTTTGAAATTTTGTTTATTCGCGAAATTCAAAAATTGAGATACATATGTCAGTTGAATAATGCAATTATTAAGAAGGCATAGGTCGTGTATAGTCAGTCACAAAAACTTTTTAAAATTCTGTTAATAACATCTTGGGCATATGATCTAGTTACTCCGTCCATACTTGTGCAATCATATTCTACTAAATTTACTTTGTAGAATATGTAATAAATAAATAAAAAAATAAATAGATCAGCTGATCATTAAATGTCAGTCTATGACTGCATTCAAAAGCTAGCGACTTTGGAGAGCATTATATGTATGTATATATAAGCTGTTTGATTGAATGTTTGGAATATCCGTTAAGTTAACATATGAGACAGCTCATTGGTGTGCACAATGTATTTAAATATTTAAGTTTTTAGTGATGTGTTTATATGTAATTTATTTCATAGATCCCAGTAGTTGTGATTTACAATAGCTAAGTATATAAATCAAATTAATGATTTGACTAAAATTGAATTGTAATGAAATTAAAAACGAATTGTATTTCAGTTTTTAAAAAAATTAACTCAGATATTTCGAACTGAATGCAGTCAGTGTTCACTAAAATATAACTCATGAACCAATACACATACTGAGACTGTTTATACATAAAACCGTTGGTATTGACGTCACCTTTCATATAAACTTTGCAAAAACAAAATCGGTTCACGCATCCCAGAGAACAAACAATTACTAACACAATGCAACTTATTTTTATATATATAGATTATTTTCTATTTTTAAAATAAATTACGAGATATTAATTAGACCGGGACTTCGACAGAGATCTGCACTTTCTGAAGGCAATGTATTCGGTCACATCTAAAGCAAATATAATGAGCATTTAAATAGACATATTTTTTTCAATTTTGAAACATAAAATATATTGAACTAACACGGAAAAAAATTAATTTTAGTTATTAAGTTACTTTTTTATACACAAAAAAAAAACAAAATTTCTAGCCCTGGAACCTTTCTTTTTGATTTTCAATAACAATACATTTTTTTGTATAAAATATATTTAGTTGAATTAAAGCAATTTGATGTTAGTTAGTTACTTTTATATACCAAAAAAAAAAGTTACTTGTTTCCAACCCTGGAAACATTTTTTTTTTATTTTCCTGACTTGCAATACCAATGTTTTGCTTTCCGGAATACAAAATGTGTTTAATTAATCAAGAAAAATAAATAGTTTAAGTTTTATATAAAAAAAATCAATCTTACAGCCCTAAAACCTTTCTCTTTGAATTTTATTACCAATCTGATTTTTTTAGCAAATTTGTTCTTTATAGAACATAAAATATGTTGAATTAACACGGAAAAAGAAATTAATTTTAGGTAATTACTTTTTTATACAAAAAAATCAAATTTGCAGCCCTGGAACATTTCTTTATGATTTTCAATAACAATAATTTTTTTGTATAAAATATGTTTAGTTGAAATAAAACAATTTAATGTTAGTTAGTTAATTTTATATACCAAAAAAGTTACTATTTTCCAGCCCTGGAAACATTTTTTTAATTTTCTTAATTTATAACACCAATATTTTTCGTTTTGGAATTAAAAATGTGTTTAATTAATAAAGAAAAATAAATAGTTTTTCATACAAAAAAAAACAAATTTCCAACCCTGGAACCTTTCCTTCTGATTTTCAAAAACAAATTTTTTTTTTTGTAAAATATGTTTAGTTGAAATAAAAACAATTAAACAAAAATATTACTGTTAGATATTTACTTCTATATACCAAAAAAGTTCAAATTTTCCAGCCCTGGAACCGATTTCTGTTATTGTTTTTCTGGCACACCAGTCCAAGACCGAAATCTCTAGCTTTTTTGGAGATTACGGAGCACCGATTTTTTGTACAGACAGACGGTCAGAAAGACAGAATTACAGACGTACATCGCTTACTCACCTACGCTATTCATAAGGACAACGAATATGCACACACACACATATACACATAAAAATATATATAGATACATATATATATATATATATATATATATATACACATATATTTATATATGCATACCTTGTACCATTTTGATGGTGTAAAACTAGGTAAAAATATAAGAGTTTTTATACAAAGAAACGTGTATGAGAAAAATTTACATTTAAAACAAAAAAAATTGTTTCCATATCGTCCATTTTAAATAAATCTCTAGAAAAAGAGAGATTAGTGTTCCTTTCCGTCGGGTTTTTAAGCTTCAATTTTTTATTGAAAACTTGAAAGAAACAACATTTACATGTAAATCAATAACTTCCTGTATTTTGTTTTTTGCCTCTCATGCACTTCAGTTTTCCTTAAGTTTTTTTTTTGTAGTTTTCAATACCATGACGAGCAAAGAAATAAAATATTACTTAAAAGGTTTTTCCTTTGCTTTCACAAACTGTCGTCTCTTAAACTCACCAATAAATATTTACTTAACAATGTCTTTTTACTCTCCGACCATAAACTGGTAATAACTTATAGTAAAACTATAATGGTTCATTAACTTTAACTTTATTTTCATTCTCTTTTTTTCAACTACGCATATATTGGAATACTTTACATTATGCAAAGCTCTCAGAAATATAAAATCAAACCCAGCTTCTGCTGCCAAAACCAACGTTAAATAACAAGTTGTGAAAACCAACAAGAACATAAAGAGATATACAAACTTCTAACCAACAAGAAATAAATCTTGCCAACAACTATGTGTACTTGGTATAAGGGAGACAAGAGAAAGCAGAAACTTAAGCTACGGTCACACTTGTCAAACATTTGCCCAAAAAAACGTAACCAACAAACACTAATGAAAAAAGTTTTGATCCAGACGCGTGTTTATCAAATTAAATAGTTTCAAACACAACTAATAGATAATGTCATAGAATCCAACACTATTGGCTACTCTTCAACTTGACAAACTTTTATCTGAATTGAAAGATTTTGCATTAGCATTTAGTAGTTACGCTTTTTTGGGCAAATGTTTGACAAGTGTGACCGTGCCTTTAGAGAAGCTGAAGTCTACCTTAAAAGAAAAACAAAAATTAAAGCAACAACAAAATAAAAGCAACAACAAATTTATAAACATTACAAAAGTTCCAAGTGCAAGATGAATGAATATTCCGTCCGGCTAGCAAATAGATGCAAAAGCGTAACGAAGCGCCAAAAGCCAGAAATGAGGTAAACAAGTCTATTAAATTTGCTTAAGTAGAATAAATTCAGTAAAGTGCGACTCTGACTCGCGCACGAAGGGTTCCGTACGAACACTAGATATGTAATTTAATACAAACTTCATCCTATATAATATATAGTTTTGGCATTTTTTTCGTTTTTGGTGTCTTTTCGGTTTTTTTGTTTTGGCGTTTTTTGCGTTTTTTTCGGTTTTGACGATTTTTTTAAGTTTTGGCTATTTTTTTTAGTTTTGACACTTTATTTTCTCGTTTTGGCGATTTTTTTCGGTTTTTGGCGTTTTTTCATTTTGGCGATTTTTATATATAAATTTTTTTTTTTAGTTTTGGCGACATTTTCGCGTTTTGGCAATTTTTTTCGATTTTTGGCGTTTTTTGTCATTTTGGCGATTTTTTTAATTTTGGCGATTATTTTAGTGTTAGAATTTTTTTTTTTAATTTTGGCGATTTTTTTCGTTTTGGCGATTTTTTTTTTAATTCTTTGCGACTTTTTTTTTTGGCTTGGCGATTTTATAATTTTCGGTTTTTTTTTAGTTTTACCGTTTTTGAAAATTTCAAGTGTTTACCTCTTACGGTTCCCAGGATATAGCAAATTGTCAAATTTACATAGTCAAAATTGCATTAACTGATGGACCACCCTTTAATTTAAATTTTTTTAAATTTTAGTGTTAATTGTTGTAGTCTGTATAAAAATACACTAATTTTACAAATTTCAAGTTTCAATATACATATCTTAATACAATTGTTCATGCAATTCCTTTTCACCTTTGGTGTACGGAACCCTAAAAAGCAAAGAATAAAAACCAAGTAGAAAATACTTGTATAAAAAAACCCTTAGCATCAGAAAATATTTGAAAAAAAAATAGAATTATATGTGTAGATATTTTTTTAATTTAAAAAAGCAAAACGTACTTAAAGGTGATTGCTAAGAAAAATATATTGAAATTAAGGCGAAATAAAGCCAGAAAAGAATTTATTGATTGGAAAGAAATGTCTTGGAAGGGAAAAAGCTAAGCAGTAATAATGAGGAGAATAATTGTGTCAGAGGATTGGATTTCTGTTTTTGTTACTAATTTTCGACTTAATAAAAATAATTTCCCAATCGTAATTTGTCAATTTGCCTACAGCTGTTTCCGTATTTCGTCTTCTACGTGTACAATCTCTAGGCGATGCAGCAGGCTACATTAAAAAAATTATAGTATAGAATATTAACTCTTCTGAATTTATTGTAATATGTACTATGATTTCGAAAATTCGCATATTGCTTAGTGTTTAATCATCTCAATGTACTTTTTCGCCCCAATTGTTAATAAATTGTCGTAGTATTCATCTTCAATATTCAATGAATAAACGGCCCAAGTATATGGAATAGTTTTTTGCACAAGTTTAAAACAAAAAATTAGCAATTTGCTTCCTGTACGGAAACTTTCAAGTTTTTTTTAATGGGGCTACTTAATTTATTAATATTTTAAATAAAAAAAATAAGTTATTTTTTAGAGTTAATTTATTGATTAGAGTTAACATCTGTGGCAATACGGAAAAATGGCTTAAATAATATTTTACTGTTTTGCAGGAGAACACTTTTAAGCGTTCAAATTGATTTTCAGAAAATTCTTTCTTTTACAGCTAAAGCCCGGTACGGAGTTCTTACGGAATTTCACGTTTGTAAATTTACATTTATCTCTACAGGGAAATATAAAAGTGTAGATTTTTGTGTAGAATTATGTTTGCATACACACAAATTTGTTTACTTTCGAGTTAACAAGACACAAAACATTAAAAATTAATTGATAAAAATTAGAAATGTTGAAAATTCCGTGGCCAAACAATTGTATGAACATTAATTTGTGTTTCAGTTGATTCAAAAAATTCTCCACTTTTATTTATAACATCCCCAAGATAGGCAATAAATTTCTAAAATTTGTCGCACTTTTCTTTTGAAAGTCCCTTACTAGCAAATTAAAATTTTATGAAATTTACCAACCTGAATATCAGTAATTTTTTTTACATACAGTTTGTATGAGAACCTGAAATTCCGTATGAACTCCGTACCAGGCTTAAAACATGAATTTTTACTTTTTGTAAAAATTAAAAAAATAAAATTAAATGCCTGCTTTATTTATTTTATTCCAGCCCGTTTTTTTTCTTTTTGATTTATTTTTTTTTCTTTCTCAAATAAAATGACATAAAATCGTGATGGGTGTTTTTTATTGAGGTATAGAACTTTAAGTTGGCATCACTTTTTTAACTGGCGGCCATTTTGTCAGCTGTCAAGTGATTAATATTTAGTTTGGTTTGCCATTTCATCATGAACAGGTTGACAAAAAAAAACAACGCTTGCAAATCGTGCAAATTTATTTCGAAAATAATGGTTCAGTTCGCGAAGTTTACCGCAAGCTCCGTCCATTTTATGGTCAACTTAATCGTCCATCAGAGCAATTAATTCGGTTAACCATGGATCGTTTTCGCACTACGTTTACTCTATGTGATAATACGCATCCGCAGAGACGTCGAACAGTGCGCACCGAAGAAACAATTGCCGCTGTAGAGCAAAGTGT
This sequence comes from Tachina grossa, assembly GCA_949987645.1. Classification (NCBI taxonomy): domain Eukaryota; kingdom Metazoa; phylum Arthropoda; class Insecta; order Diptera; family Tachinidae; genus Tachina; species Tachina grossa. The sequence goes on from OX465275.1 coordinate 169,366,847, forward strand.
TGAAGAGGACCCGAATGAATCGATTCGCCACCGTGCACAGCAATTGGAGCTTTGTCCATCAACTTTATGGAAGATTTTGCGCAAAGATCTTGGCTTGCGACCTTACAAGATCCAGCTTGTGCAAGAATTAAAGCCGCGAGACCATGCAATGCGTCGTGATTTTGGTGTATGGGCCGAAAATGAGATTGATCTCGATGCTGATTTTCATCGCAAAATTTTGTTCAGTGATGAGGCTCATTTTTGGTTGAATGGCTACGTCAACAAGCAAAATTGCCCAAAATGAGACCCTTGAGACGCCATTACATCCACAAAAACTGACTGTTTGGTGTGCTCTATGGGCTGGTGGAGTCATTGGGCCATACTTCTTCCGAAATAATGCTGGAGAGTCAGTTACCGTTAATGGAGACCGGTATAGAGCCATGATAACCGACTATTTTGTTCCCGAATTGGATGGCATGAATGTGGATGAGTTGTGGTTCTAACAAGACGGCGCTACATGCCACACAGCGCACGTCACAATCGATTTATTGAAGGAAACATTCGATGAGCGCATAATTTCGCGGAATGGACCTGTCAATTGGCCACCAAGATCGTGTGATTTGACACCATTGGATTATTTCCTTTGGAGATATGTGAAGTGGCTCGTCTACGCCAACAAACCAGAAACGTTAGGGGACTTGGAAGCCAACATTCGTGGCGTTATTGCCAACATACGGCCCCATATGCTCGAAAAAGTGGTTGAAAATTGGACCTGTAGAATTGGCTTTATTCGAGCCAGCCGCGGTGGCCACATGCCCGAAATCATATTTAAACATTAATGGCATAAAATTATCCTTCCAATAAAGCCAAATTGATGGACATTAAAACGATTTTCTTGTGTTTTATTTCAATTCAAAGTTCTATACCTCTAAAAAAAACACCCGTTATTAAGCCAAACTATACTCTTAGTAATAGAGGTCTTTACTCAATTTAAATATAAATTTTTTCACTTTCAAGAAACTACAACTTTTATTACTGAAGCTAATCATTGTAACTTTAATTTTTTGATTTGATTGATTTCGTATTGAATTTTATACAGCCCAAATAATTTTTCGTGTCGATTAGGAAATAACTGAAATACAAACAAACAAGACAAACAATACAGATTATTATTTGCGTATTAACTAAAACACATATGACATTTTTTAATAGAACAATGCGGAAGTTTATGATATCCATGAAACGAATTTCTAAATAAAGTCAGGTGTCCCTCAAAAGCAATAATACTTTTTTTTATTTTAGAGGCGAAGGGTAAATACATAGTTATGTTGTGCAAGTTTATAATAGATATATTATTATTAGTATAGCATAAAAACATGTGCCGTAATTCAGTAATAATGCGTTAACATTTGAGCAAAATCTAATACTTAGAAGATTTCGGGAAAAATCTAGTTGATTTCCCATACAAAACAAAATCAACTTCGTCACTAGATTTTGTCGAAATCAACTGCAAATCTAATATAACTTATTAAATGCAACTATGGATATTTTAAAATTTTTACTAAAAACTATCTGTCTTTACTTCATAAAAAAGGATATATAAAACAAATTTTGTGTAAAAAATTCTTTTATAAACCAATTATAAATCAAAAATAGTGTTACATAAATACAGCCTTGAGCCTGTGCACTAAAAAAAATTGTAGGAACTAGCACGGTTTTAAGCCTCTGTACTTATCAGTTAATGGTTTTTGTTTTTAATAAGAAAATTTGATAAATGTAAACAAAAAAACTTGGTGTAAATGATATAGATTTTGACAAAGACTTCAATAAAAATTTACCATATTTTATGCAGGTGCAATGCACATTTATTCAGTAGAAATATTTAGGACATTTTGGTTTAAAAACATTTTCGAATGTTTGTTTTTGAATCATCTAAACAATTGTTTTTCAAAAATGGTTGTTGTCCTTGATAAAGAAAAAGAAAAATTAAAGTATTAGCGCATATTCATAGTCAAATTAAGGTATTATTTAAGATTTTAAAAACAGTATTGCCCCACAAAAAAATTGTTTTAAGCAGCAAAAGTATACCTTGTTTTTGTTTTGAATATGCGGCAGTATTACCACACAAAATACTATTTTTAAACTCTTAAAGTATACTTTGTTTTGACTTTGAATTATTACCACGTTTATTAAATACAAAACATTAGATTAAAGCATAGCTGTTAAGTAATGATTAGTAATAGTAATGATTACTAATTTGATTACTTTTTTTTTAAAGGTGAAGTAATGATTAAATTACGATTATATTCAGTTTGGCACGATTACTAATTGATTACGATTACTAATAATGGAAAAGTAATCTGAATTACTTGAAATTACAACAAAATAATCAAAAAGAAACAAAAGTTATAAAAGAATAATCTGATTACTTCTAACGATTACTTTTAATTATTTTTGATTATTTATTAAGTTTATTGCATTTCACATATATTAAACTTTAAAATATTTAATAATTTGACAAATGAGATAAGATATCTGTTGATACATTTTTATAGTTATTCAAAAAATTAGCGTGTACATATATGTTTTTTTTTTTTCTTTTGTGATCTTAAAAAATATTATTTTTGAATTTTCAAATCATTTCTTAAAAGTCTGTAAATAAGATAACAAGTTTGTGGCTTTTCAAATTGTGTGGTTTGAAGCCAACTGACGTTTTGTGGAAGCGACAATGAAATGCATAAAGACAATGCTTAACCACCAGCAAAAAATTTCACTTTTTTTCTTTATATTTTTTTCTCAGATTAATATTATTATTGTTGTTATATAATCGAATATGTTAAGAATTTCTTACACAAAAAAACATCTAATTATATAAATTTCTTTCGAACTTTTTCAAAATAAAGTAATATTAATTCAAAATATTTGAAAATAACTAAAAAGAATCAAAAGTAATCTTTGAAAGTAATCGGATTACTTTTTGCTTACTTTTTATTCTTTTTGATTACTTTGTAGTAATTTAAAGAAATTCAGATTACTTTTCGATTATTAGTAATCGTAATTAATTATTTATCAGGAATTCTTTTAAAGGCAAATATATAATCAGTACAATTCTTTTTAAAATGTAATCTAATTGATTACTAATCGTAATCGTAATTCGACAGGTATGGATTAAAGTATTGGAAACAATTCATGCGAAGAATTAAAAATCTTGCTTTATTTTCAATTCACTTTAAAAATTGTACCATAGTTGTTTTCCATGTTTCTGGGTTTGATTTAAAAAACTGAGTAGATTTAAAAAAATCCATTTTTCCCTACATGTTGAAAACTTTTCTCTACGAAAATCTTTCTTTCTGAGGGCGCTATGCCTTCATTCATCATCAATCAGCTTTCACTTAATTATTTTTACGAACTCACTAACCAACATTGATTGACTCCAATTTAGGTCGATCTCACAACATCAAATTCACCTAATATTTTATGTAAAAAGAACAAGGAGAGAACAAACATTTTGCTGCAAGCCAAAAAAAGAAAATTGAGTAGAGTTCTAATCTAAGAGCGATTTGAAAAAATATACAAATCTTTTTATAAAATCTTTGATTTTTAAATCAAAATACAAACATTTAACAGAAATACCATGAATAATTTCAGTATATACGCACGGTTACCAAAAATGTAGATATATCTGAATTAGTTGCAAAAAATTTTGACGCATCACAATTAAGTTAAGCTGTTAGAATCGGCCGCGAAATTAGAACAGCTGTTTGCCGCGCTGTGTCGTATGCCATTTACATTGGACTTCCACTATAAACACCGAAGGCATGTGCATACTAAAGAGAATACCCCCGCTGACACTCTTTCCGTAGAATCAGTAGCCCAATTCACAATCTTGTGCAAATGGTCTTGCATCGTAGCATATGCAAAATGGTATAGTATATTTATACTCACCACTAAGAATTGTTAAGTGGTGAGTATCAATATACTATACCATTTTGCACATGCAACGATGCAAGACCATTTGCACAAGATTGTGAATTGGGCTATACATTTCGTTGGTATAAACAAACTAATAATTGTCAGAAACAGATTTCTTTTGTTTTTAAAAATAACAATTACGGATTAATTAAAGCACAATTGTAGACGCGACATTCATGAAGGATTAAAGTCATTCAGTGTTGCCAATATGTGTGTAATTACACAGAGTGTTCAATTACTCTCATGTGTAGGCCATCTAATTAGATTCTGTGTGTAATTGTACTTTAAGTTCTATTTTTATTTATTTTTGTTTTCATTTTAAACTACAAAAAAGATGTTTAGTATAATTTTCTTTAATATGTAATTGGACACACAGCCATGTGTAATATCATTGGCAACACTATAATCATTTTGTATACAACACATACACTAACACTTTTGTAGCTTGTAAACAAAGTTTGACAACTAATTGTATTATACACATTAACATGCTGGGCATGTACATGTACCTGTTATAATTTTACCATGGTAGGAACATTTAACACTTAGAATGCGCAAGCTATATCTAGTTTCTGTTTCTCATCCGCCTCATCAGCGGAATAGGCACAAATCAGCTGATACAAATTATATTCTTTGCTATTACCCAGTCCTCTTAGTAGACTTGTCATCTTTCTGGTGGTACTTTCTCACCTACAATGGTCGTCTAAATACATACAGCATGTTTTAGTTTGGAGGTTTTTTAAACTTGACAAATTATGCCAAGTACATTTTTGCTCATAACTTTTGGTAGAATAGTCCAATTACAATCAAAATTTTACAGAATCTAAGTTAATAAACGATGAATTCAGAAATGATAGTCGACTGAGCATGTTTTGGAACGGGACCGTCAATATAATTAATAACTTAATAGGTAACATTCTCGTTTGAATATCGTTTTAAATTTAAATTTTAAAACGACCGACAAGAGCGTCAAGTTTACATCAGAAATGTACCGTACCAACCTTATACTGTATTACCATTTCAATATAAAAAGAAACATATTTATATATCGTTTTAAAACGATACTCAAATGAGAAAGAGCCCTAATATAAAAAGTTTAAAAAATATTTTAAATAATAATCGGGCATATTCATGTCTGTGCATCGTTTTAAAATGACACATGAAAACCAAAAACTTAGGCCGGTTTCCATCTGTGTGCCATGTGCCACACAAGGGTAAAAAAGCGTAACCACTAATTACTAATGAAAAACTTTTAGATTAAGACATGTTGTTATTAAGTTAAATAGTTTCATACATAACTAATAGACAATTTTATAGAATCCAGCATGATTGCAAACTGTTTAAATCAATAAATACATGTCTGGCTCAAACAGTTTTTCATTAGTAATTAGTTGGTTACGCTCTTTTGGGCAAATGACACACAAGAAATGCCCAATGTAAACTCGGCATTACAATGAAAATGTACGATATTAACCTAAGAACCTTACTATAATTTAAATTATTATCGTTTTATTGTGCTGTGCTACCCCAATACCGTGCTATCATTTAATTTGTTATCATAATTATTATTATACCGTACTACCTCAATACCGTACTATCACTTCAATATATAATGATCGTTTTTAACAGCCTGTTTTTCGAAAATGAACAAGTGTATACCTTCTTTAATATAACGAACGAAACCATGTTTACGTTTTTATAACATTTATTTATTTTCATATGAGTGTCAAAAAAAGAGTTTTCAGTTTCCACACTCAAAAAATTGTTTATGTAAAATTAAATGAAAATCGGTCTACATATTGATTGAGAAGATTTCTGTTCAAATATAAAAATGGCATGCTGTATAGATAAGTTATTTGTTTGATTTGCTTTACAATTTTTGTCAAAAATTTTTTTTAATGAAACAATTTGTTGACTGAACAAATTATTAGAAACTTTAACATTTCAGTTTTTTTTATTTATTTGAAGAAAATAAAATAATTTGATACAGATAATTTTGTGTTTGAATTGGAAAATTGGTTTTTTCTGTGAGACATAAATACCACAATATTAAAAGAAAACTTTGATCACTTAAAAGATTTGAAGGCAATCGGAAATGATGCTGTGCATTAAACTTTCAATTTGCAACAGTATTTTCACTTCTTACGTGGTTTAATTTTTTTGCTTAAAACATGAATTTAAAAATAACATTATAATAGATTTATTTATTTCATTTGTTATCTTTTTTTCTTTTGCATTAATTTTTTAAAATTTATTACATATTTTCATTCTCAAATAAAATGACATAAAATCGGGATAGGTATTTTCTTTATATTAAGCCAAACTCATGATACAATAATATAAAGGTACAACCACATTTGACGTATAAAATTAATTCTGACTTTTGTCCCAATTATTTGATTACTTTTTTTTTTTTGTAAACAGAGAGGAAAGCGTTGCCATACACATATAATGGCAACTTTTATTTAGGAATGCTTTTTGAAATGTGTAATTTTAGTTTAGAAATTGTAGTTAAACACATATTTTTTAATGTTAATTGAACATTGTATGTCTTAATACATCTGAGTGTATTAAGACATACAAAAGCAAATATTTCATTAATTATTTAATTCAATAGCTAACAAAAAAAGCCTCACGGCTTGGGATACAACTGCGTTCTTAAAAACATCGATACAAAGAAACGCCCTAAATAGAAGCGATACTTCGATGTTTTATTAGCAGAATTTACGGTTGTTTCATACATATAATACACATTCGCATATACTTCGTGTGCAAATTTATTGCTGGTTTACATCAAGCACAACAAACATACTGCGACATTTGCATTTGAGGTAAACACCTTTCAAAGCTTTTAAATTTGTTCTTGTTTCTTTGCAAAGTAATAGTAATCATTGTTGTCGCCGAGATCTGGTTGGCTGTTGTGCTCTCGTCGGTGTGAAAGTACAAAAAGCTCTTTGTAAAAGTTTGCACATTGTGCATATGGCTTGGACGTAGCTGAATAAGAGTTAATGCTTTGTTGATATATACAACAAACACTGTTCTTCGTTTTTGCTTGCTAAGGACATGGCCTATTATTGGACTAGGAACATTTGATTATCACATTTCTCCTTATAATGGACTAATAATGTCCTTAAGAATGCTACAACCCGTTAGCAATTTCATCCGAATAATGTAAGGCAGCTACGTCCAAACACACATACTCTAATATATGTATTTCAGATTTTGTTATTGTTTCATTGCAAAGACCAAAGATATCGCCGAGATCTTTAGGAAAATCGCGGCACTCGTTATCGAATTACGAAATATTTCCATATAAATTCTATTGAAATATTTCGTAATTAGATTCGATAACGATTGCCGCGATTTGCCCCCTGCTTGGATGTTGTGCTCTCGTCAGTGTGAAAACACAAAAGGTCTTTTGTAAAACTTTACACATAGTGCGTATAGCTTGGACGCAGTTGATGTAAGGCAATACACCAGAGACTATAGAGACAAAGTTCCGCCTTGATTAAATTGGAAATTTCCTTCCTGTTGCATTTTGCTTGCTGCCGTTGTTGGTGCTGCTGTAACTTATTTGCTGTTTATTTTTTTTATAAATTTATGAAATAATTAAAATATTTTCCATTATTTTTAATTTAATAAACAAAAACGTCAAAAAATTAATAAAAACTCGGATTTCATAAATTAATAAGGAAGCATTAATTTTGAGAGTAAAAAATAATCGGGACAAACGTCAGAAGGTTAATATGGCGACGAAAAGAGAGAACGGTTTTACCTTTATATTATTGTATCATGGCCAAACAATACTTATAGTAATAGAGGTTTTCATTCAATTTAAATACAAATTTTTTCACTATCAAGAAACTACAACTTTTATTTTATTTTTGATTTCGTTTTGAATTTTATATATCCCAAATAATTTTTAGTATCAATTAGGAAATAACTGAAATACAAACAAACAAGACAAACAATATAGATTATTATTTGCATATTAACTAAAGCACATATTACATTTTTTTTTAATAGAACAATGCGGAAGTTTATGGTATCCATGAAACGAATTTCTAAATAGAGTCAGAGATGTCCTTCAAAAAGCAACAATACTTTTATTATTTTAGAGGCGAAGGGTGAGAACATAATTATGTTAAATTAATATAAAAACCAAGTACCCTAATTCAGTAATGATGGGTTTTGATTTTAGCAAAATCTAGTAGTTACAAGATTTCGGGAAAAATCTAGTAGATTTCCCATACAAAAGTTTTTTTTTACTACCCTGTGTAATATATTTATATAAAAGATGATTGAATTAGCTACGGTCTGCTTAAAAAGTTGTGTGAAATGACTACATTGCAGTTGTTTTGTTGTAGTTTTGGAAATTCTTCGTTAATGGGCTTTGTTTTGGATAAAAAAAAAGTATTATTAATGTCAAAAAAAAACTTAATGTAAACGGTTTAGATTTTCATATGGATTTTAATTAAAATCTGCTAAATTTTGTGCAGGTGCAAATGCCATATAATGAAAATATGGATATTTTCAAATTGGCACTAAAAAGAAACTGTCTTCTTCATTAAAAATAACTTTGATTTACAAAGGGTTTGTTCAAAAAATTTTGTGTGAAAAACTCTTTGAATATGACAATTGAATATAAACCAGTTAAAACCATAAATAGTGATATATAAATACGGCCTTAAGCTTTTGCACTTAAAGAAGTGTGCGAAGTAGCTACATTACTGTTGTTTGGAAGATTATCAATTATTGGTTTTTTGTTTTGGATAAGAAATTTTGATAAATGTAAACAAAAAAACTTGGTGTAAATGGTATAGACTTTGATAAAGATTTCAATAAAAATTTACTATATTTTGTGCACATTCATTCAGTAAGAAGATTTAGGATATTTTTCTTGAAAACATTTTTGATTGTTTGTTTTCTTTAAAAATGGTCGTTGTCCTTGATATAGACAAAGAAAAATAAAAGCATTACCACATATTCACAGTCAAATTAAAGTATAATTTAAGATTTTAAAACCAGGGGCGCATATTCACAGTCAAAACAAATATGCTTTAAAACTAGCTTTCCCAACTTTTCTCAATGGCCAGCTCTGCTTTAAAAATTTAAAACCAGTACATCCCAGCAAAAAATTTCAAAAAAGGTAATCGAGTTTGGAATTAAGCATTTTTGGTGGAAGCTGTTCCTTACTGTATTACCAACTTAATGATTTTAACAAGGCGTGAGACTAAAATAATCGATTCTTGAGAAGTACTTATCTTGTTTATTTGGAAACTTGCTCACGTCATCTATTTAATCTAAAAAAATCATTCTCTTCATTTATTAACTTGTACATAATTTTTTTACATTTTGGGTAATGAGATTTGTAAGCGAGTAATGAAATATACATAATACTGGTTTTAAATAATAAAAGTATAGTTTGTTTTTATTATGAATGTGCTATATTTTCTCATCAATCAGAGTTGGAAACAATCAAATAATTAGCGTCAAATAAAAATATCAAATTAAATCAAATCAATGACAACAACGCGTACTTGTAGCCGCCCACAACTATGTGATTGATTGTTTTAGTTTATCGTCTCCAGAGCACTTTAGTTTTATTGGCAACTCGTTATCTATGTATCATGTATAAATATCAAATCACAGTGTGACATTCAGCGCTAACTGTAAAAATTTCAAATTATGTACATATGTATTTATGTAAAGTAATGCGCCATTTTATAGAGTAAAAAACATTTAATTTTATTACATATGAGATACTAGTAGAACGGCACAACATGCTATTTTCACAGGTCGCTATATATTCATTAATCATAAATCACCTTCACTTAAGTGTTTTTACGAACTCACTGGCCAACATTGATTTATGCCAAATTAGGTCGATCGCAAAACATCAATTTACGTAATTTTTTAAATACGAAAACAAATCAAAAGAGAGAACAAACATTTGACCACAAGTTAAAAGAGAAAATTAAGCAGAGTTTTCGATCTAAGAGCAATTTGAAACAAATAAACAAATCTACTCATAAAATCTTTGATTTTAAAATTTAAAACCAAAATACAAACATTCCCAGAAATGTCATGAATATGTTTAGTATATACGGATCAGGGATGGCAAAAGTGTACTGTTTTTGGTACTATTCAAACTCGAAAGGTACAATAGCAACGAGAAAATCAATCGCCCTTTTCCAAATTATTTTCCTTATACATAATTCTAAATTTCAATTTAAACAGCTGTAGCATCATATGTTTCAACATCCGAACTCACAAGCAAATTTTTTAAGCCTTTGCTCTGTCTACCGACGATTATATTAATGAAAATAACTTCAACTAAAAAATATTTTAGCACAATTAAGGTAAAAAAAAGGGCAACCTTTGAAAGTTTTTGGTACAATTTTAAAATTCTCAATCCCACCTCTGATACGGATTGATGTGCTGCTGCTAAATGCAGAGCTCTACTCATATTTTTTCAATAGTGAGAGCAACAAATCAAGCACACTGAATATAATTACATTGTCTACAGAAGTTTATTTAAAGAACGTTTTACAACTTTCGGTTAGTCAGTTATTGACTGTTTAAGTGTAAAGATCAGTTCTGCTTTTAGCATTTAAATAAAAAATAAATAAAATAAAAATACAATATACATAAAATTTCAGTACGTGTTTAAAATCTCAGTTAGTTCATTTAAGCTGGTTGAAAATTACTTTAAAAAAATAAAATAAATAAATTTGAGACATGCGTCTGACGTTCTGTCTCACTATTTGCTTAGTGCAAATATTTTCATTAGCCAAAGCTGATGGAGGGTAAGTTCGACAGTTATTATTATTTGTATAAAGTGTTTATTTGTAATTATCAAAATCAATAATAGGTAACAAGTTTGGTTTAGTAGTTTTTGTTTCTTTTTTGTGTGTGTGTGTGTGTGTGTGTGTGTTTTCTACGAAATTTATGGGTTTAGTTTTTAATTATGGAATGGGAATTCCCACTGTTTATAACGAAAACAAACATCAACAACAAACAAACATACATACATACATACATACGAGTACATACCTACATGCGTATTTAACAAGAGCGATGATGAGGTTGAAGCGAATGTTGAATATGCACATGTATGTATACCCATATACATACATCCATTTGTATGTATGTCTATGCACACATAGATACATATTTTATAAATGTGCCTATGTAAGTAGGTAAATTTGCTATTTCAACAAATGTTGGTAGGGAATTTCTATATTTTGCAAAAAAAAAAAAAATTAGTTGTGGTTGTTACATTCTACAGGCCTTAAGGCTCAGTTAGCCGACGGTAATGTAAAGTAACTGCAACGTAGGAAACAGCTGATCAAGATTTTTATATGAAAAGTAGGTTACGTTACATTACATCTCTATAACCATTTTCATTACTTTTCACATAACAATATCGATCAGCTGTTTCCTGCTGTTGCAGTTACTTTACATTACAGTCGGCTAACTGAGCCTTTATTTATAAACAAAAAATGCCAGTAAAAATATACTTTCCCAAGATGTCATAAGAATTTAGGAGGATTTGCAATCCGGAAGTAGTGCAAATTTGGATCATCTCTAATTATTTTACTATAGGCTGGTTATTGCAAGAATTTTTCTTTTACCATTTCCAAGCAGCGAATTGAGAGCGATACATACATACATACATGCATATGTATAAATTTTATTTTTGGGATACTATAACGTTATTTTCGTTAAGGAAAATGGGTAAACAACTTCCCATTTTCGCAGTTCGTTTCATTTTATGCGAATTTAAATGCAAAACTTTGTCAATTTCATTTAATAGTTAAAAATTTTTAGATGTAAATAACTTAGTTCAGTAAACTTCGAAGGTTTTCGTATGGACTACTAAACGAACGTTAGCCCATATAAAAGAATATATTACCTGATGTAGACATTTTTTTTTTCAATTAACTACCCGTAAACTTTCTTTCAGGTTTTTCCAATTTTTTTAGTTTCGGCGCCTTTTTCGTTTATGTGATTATTTCGGTTTTAGGCGTTATTTTTAGTTTTGGTGTTTTCTTTTTACTTGATATTTTTTTCGTTTTGGTGATTTTGTTTAGGTTTAGCGATTTTTGTAGTTCTAGCGATTTTTGCGGTTTGTGGCGATTTTGTCGTTTTGACGTCTTTTTTTATTTTGGGATTTTTTAGCGTTTGAGTGTTTTTGAAAATTTCAAGAGTTTGCCTCCTACACGGTTTCCAAGATGCAGAAAAGTTGTCAAAATTATATAGTCAAAATAGCATTTAATGATGGAATACCTTTTAGTTTTAATTTTTTTTATTTCGGTTTTGGTTTTTTTTTTATTTGACGTTTTTTCGTTTTGCCGATTTTGTTTAGGTTTAGCGACTTTTGTAGTTCTGGCGGTTTTTTCACTTTGGCGATTTTTTATACATATATTTATTTATTGTATCTTCAAAAATCTTCTTTTGGGGTTTTTGAAAATTTCGCTTTTTTATTAATTTGTATGCACATTTTTAATAATAATATTTTTATACAATGCTAAAAATATTGTTGATTTACTTAAACAACGTCATTACTTATAAAATACGATTTTGGAGCTATTATAGCAGAATTAATACTTTTCTCATATTGTGTAAAATTCTCATACTGATGATTGAAATTACATAATAATAATAATAAAATGTGGGTAAATTAAAAACTTTAAACTCGTTTTCTGTGAAGCTAGTTTTTTCAGTTATGAGGTTGTTGAAGTAAATGAGCGATATTTATCGAAATATATATTGTATAGATTATATACACTCTATAATATTGTAAATATTAGGCCAATTTAAGCAAGTTTTTGCTTCCAATATATTCTATTTTTAGGGCTTTAAAACCTTTGTCCAAACTTTCATAAAAAAAAACTCCTACAATTTTAATGTGTAGTGTTTCCCAAATGCAAGGGCCTTGTCTATACATATATGATTCCTATACAAATTATCTAGGCAAGTCGCTTGCTGTTTGCTGCTTGCTGCTTGCATTGTGGTAACTGCCATAACTCTTTGGCCTTCTAATACAAAATTTTTTTAATAAATTTTATACACTTTTGATTTAATTTTTGCAACACAAAAAAAAACATACAAGAGCCAGCATAACAAAATTTTTCGACAATTTTATTAAATTTTTGATTTGATTAATCTTTTTTGTGAAATTTTTTTAATACTTGAACAAAAGCCAAATTTAAAACAAGGTTAAGTTTAAAAAAAAAAAACATTAAATTTATAGAAAAACTATAAATTTATAGACAATTTAATCTCTTTTGGTTTCAAATTTAAAATGAAGTAGATATGATAGGAAACTGGACTGGAAACAAAACAAAAGCAGTTTTTTCTATATTATTACTCTGTATTCAGTACAAATTTTTAATTTAATTTATTAATTACATATATTAAATGAGATAGTAAAGCTAAGTCCAGTTCTATACAAATTATTTATATGAATAAAATCTTTCAACTTCCCACTATCAAAAATAAGGAGTTACTGATTTCACTATAATTTTCAATAATCGAGGTTTCCACGAGACTTCCACCTTTTGAACTCAAGGGATTATATTCTGACTAGTTTAGCTTAAATTAGAAGTGCCAATTCGTTTCTATGATAATGGCTATGGCGTTACGGCGTGTCATTTACATATAATCAAATGCAGTGTTGCCCATGAGTTTGGTTCTAATGGCTGTTTTTTATGGTTATGGTTATGACACGTCTTATTGAACCTTTATGGGCAGTGAGTAAGAGGGAGAGAGAGAGTGCGTGTGTATGTTTGTGTGTTGGCTTAAATTATTGGAAAAAAAATTTATGGCATTCGGTAGATTTTAAGAAATTTTTAAATTTTTGGATTAATATCAATTGATTAGTACGAGTGACATCGTTAAGGAAACTATTTGAAGAAAAAAAAACTGTATTTTAATAACCCCAAAAGTTCTCATTAAATCGGTTGCCAGGATTAATTTAATTTTTTTGGAATTGAAGACCTTGTAATGAAAAATTTTTCATTGTGTTGATGAAAAGTGTCATTAACATAAAGAAACGGTTTCGTGGTCCGCATGAATGATTTTTTTTTCTTCCAAAATTCACATGCCCTTCATAGAAAACTAGGGAGCTAATTCTTCAAATCATACATCAATAAAGTGATATTTATGTACATATGTATGTATGTACATATCGTTAGCTAAAATGCAAAAAGGCATAAATAACAAAAATACCATTTTATAGGAGAAGCAAAACTTGTAGTTAAGTCCCCTTGTTTTTGGATTATTAAAAGCGTAAGTTTTGATCATAGAAGTGTAAAATTTTGTCAAAGCATTCATAATAATCATTCAAAAAGTCGATTTTGAATGTTTTGTTAACTACGCCTTTTTTCATTTTAGCTAACGATATTTGTGTATATATGTAAATAACAACAAAAATAACATTTTGAATATTCTAAACCCTATGAGAGGCCCTAGCAAAGCCGATATTGGTTGGCTTCTTTTCAATGAAGTATGAATTATGAAAAACAAAAACAGAAGAAAAAATTTTTTTTATTTTTCTAAATTTCGTATTTTCATTCGAATCTAACTTTTGGTGACGTGATTTAGGCAATAAGGGTCTCAGTTAGCCACAGTCGAACATTAATGGAAAAGGTATTTCCCAGTATTCTTTTGAAACTTTAATACTTCATTGTAGTTATTACAATAATTAAGCATTCAATGGCCAAAAATAGCGATCACGTTATTTTAAAAGTTAATTACAGCTTGTTTTAATTTATGGTTGCAAATTTAATTTTTGTAATAATTATTATCATTAATTTTTAACATTGATGAAATAGTGATTGATTTGTATTATGTCTCAGTAATTTACTATGATTTTTAAGTCATTGCAAAAGAAGGAGATGTTCACACTGGTGGTAGGTTGCATGTTTTTCTTTTTTTTATTCAAATGTTTGGTACATAACAATTCCGTCATTTGTTTTTTTTTTATTTAATTTTTAATTTTTTTTTTAATTTATGTACATATCGAGCTATAACCGCACAAAAAGCTTAATTAACAAAAACAAAATTTTACAGGAGAAGGTTTTTTTTAATTATCTTCGCTCTTATTTAAGTTAGTTCATTGAATTTTAGTATTTAGGTGTTATAGTGCTAAATATAAGTAACGCATCGAATTTTAACGAAATATTAGCATAATAACGGTATTTTTTGTCCCTTAAGCTGTTTTTGCTGTCTCCCTGATAACCTCCTGTGTATATTTTTGTGTTGGTTAAGCTAAAAAATTTTTTTAGGAAAAAGTAAATATCAGTTTTTTTACCTAAACTTGTCTCCAAATTGCTAAATTATTGTCTTCTTGATCGGCGCCATGTAGTGAATCTTCTACAGACTTATTACTTTTCGAATTAAAAAGTTCGCTATTAAATTTGTTGTGTATAGTTTTACCGACGGAAAGTATTTCCAAGTCCGTACACTTTTGTGAAGAAATTTTTAATAAATTGCTACGTACCGAAACTGAACTGGCAACTATCTCAGTTTTTCGCCAGGACCGCGTAATTAAATTTAAATCATAATAAATTGTTGCAGAGCTATCCAAATAACCATATTTAAGACTTATAGGTGATTTTTTTCAAGTTGGGAAACATAACCTTTAAAACAATGGTAACTCACTTCAATACAATCATATTTTTTTGATTAGGTGTAGAATTGAATTGAATGGGCTTTATCGTGATTCGCGTATTTTGATTTCGACTACAAAAAGTTGGTTCTAGATTAAAAATACTGTATTTATTTATTGTTATTTTTTTTTTTTGTTGGAAGAATTCTAATGATATATACAAGTATGTATGTATGTACGCAGATTTTTTTATGCGAAAATATATTTTCCTCTATCGTCTAAATTTGTGTGTAGTTTTGTTGAGATATACTCAATGGGTCACGAGCTGTAGGTTAATTTCCAAATACATAACAAAGCTTTATTATATTCATGGTATTTGATGTTTCATTCTTATTTATATTTATATATTTTATTTCATTCTTTATTATTAGATGATACATATTTGGTCCAAATGTAATGAGGCTATATAGTATACAGATCTTACCTTATAAAATTATAAAAACGAATTATAGTTATCACTACCCATTTTTTAGCGCAAGCCGTTGAAAAAGTATTTCCAAAAAAAAATTAGTTTCATAACATAGTTTCATCTCATTAAAGGGCCATGATAGGTCATTTTTATGGGAAAGTTATGTAGAGGAAAGATGTTGTGGTATTTATTCTAAACAAAAATGGGTACAAAAGTTTTTCCGGAAAACGCCACATTTAAAAGTTATGATGCCAAAAGTGTTTATATCCAAGATAGGTTATTTTTCAGTTGAAAAATGCAATGCGCATGGTCGGTATGCACGCTATTAGTGCAATTTTTACACATATGTGATTTTTATGGCCGGTCTATCAGAAACTGCCGGTGGAGCGAATAAAATAAATACTTTCCACAATTTGTATGGTCTAATAATGTGCATTCAAGTTTTTTATGTGTGGGTGAATAAATTGCCATCAGAAAGGGTTGATCTAGTTAATTATTTTAAAAATAGATCATGTATGTAATATTGTATGTATGCATAGGGTATATTATATACGGCTAACCCGATTATTATATCATACTTGCTTTATTTTCGAAAGGAAATTTTAGCTTAAGTAACAAGTTGCTGTTACAAAAACTGTAAACAAAAAATATTTTGTACTTAATTGTTTTTGCTATAAAATTGAAACGGTGTATCCTATGGTCATTAAATTTTGACAGATAATGCCAATTATAACAAGTTAATGATTTTTATAAAAAAAATGCATTTCGAAAATCATGTTGGTTAAGCTTCTTTGGCGGTAATGGCTCCATGTATACATTTCGTTCCTGCTTAAGGAACTCGTTAGCAGACAGATATAAGAAATATGATTATATAATATTTAAGTTTAACCCTTTCCTAAAGAAATTAGTACTACTAGCAGGCATTAATTTCCTGAGTGATAATTCTATTTAAAGAGAAAAAAAAACAGGAAATGGGTTTTATCAACAGTTTTTAATTCTTGCTGATCTTACGCTCAAAACTCAACGCACAAATGGACATAGGTTATCGTTTTTGACTTTGTGGCATGTATTGTATGCAAAGTATTTTTTTTCTGTGCAAATCTAGCTTATCTGTTAATTGGCATAAAAGTTTTGGCAATTTTAAACAAACAAACAAAAAAACATACAACAAATATTTATGGTCTAAAATTTCCATAGTTTTATAGATGTATAAAACTATTATTTTTCCTTTTAAAAATTCAAAACCATAATCTTGCCGGCTTCGAACTTGTTCATGTCAAACTGACCAGATTGACTTCCAATTTCAACACAAGATGTCTATCTTCGCAATACCGACTTATTAGTGAACTAATTTCAGCGTAATTTTACCCGTAGTATAGAATTTTATCTTAAATGCTTTATATAGGTTTTTGTAAAATTTTCACCTTCCATTTATACTATTAAGATTGTAAGTTTGTAAATATTACCATGTAAATGATATATTTAAGCATTGCTCCTAAACTGTTTACCACTTAAATCGAGTTAATTATACTTGATGCTATCCAAATAAAAAAATAAAAAATAAAAAAAAAACAAAAACACTAGAATACATTTTTTCTTCTCTAAGTATAATGATTAATTATATTTATTTAAATTTAAATTACAAAGGCTTATTTGCTTATTTATGTATGTCTGGTGTGTGCTCAATTTTTTTTTCTTGGCGCTTTAAAATTTTTATTTATTTTTATTTTTTCTTTTTAAGTCAATACGTAAATCACGTGCCATAGCCATTTGTTTATTTTAAATTATTTATTACTTTAAACTTTGCAAAAACATAAAGCACTAAGCACTACCTCCCATTAAGCTTAAATTCAAGTGCAACCAGTTATTAACCCATTTGGCGCCACATGTTAAATGAAACATTTTATGAATAGCACAATTTTAACAATTTTTATTGTTAAAAACTTGAACTTTTCTTCCAATTAAAAATACAGGTAATAATGGGTATAACGAATCTACAAAGCCAACTGCCTGCCCTTTGATGACATCTCATGCTCAGTAAAAATTATTTTGAAAAGCAAAATGCGGCATCTATGTTTGTTAATTCACGATCCATAGTAGATAATATAAAATTTCTTAACATATATGTATATGTTTCGTATATAAAGCTTTTTACTTAAAAATTTGTTAAAAAAAAAAAACAAAAACACATACTACATAATTGGTGTTTAAAAACAAACTTTTAAGTAAAAAACAAATACTTTTTCTTATTCACACTACACAATGACTCGCTTCCTTAATGGCTTCTGCTTACGTAAAAACTTTGGAAAAAAAATCTTATGAAAACACTTGCTAATAACTCTTCTTTAGAATCCAGTTTTTATGAATTAATAATCTCTAGCTTCAAATAATTAAGGTCTTATTACTTTGTGTTTTTTAAAAATTTTAAAACGCTTATTATCAGAATTAGAAAAATAAACATACATTCACGATTAGGTAAATATATTTGTGAGTTTGCACATACATATGCAAAATAAAAAATGTCATGAAAAAATTAATTACTTATAATTATTATCGGAAAAAAAATAAATTGTTTTGTTTAATATTTTGTAGCAAAAAATTAACACACACATACACAATCACACAAACATTAAAGTTAACACCAATTTATAAATGACTTTAAACCAGATTTAATTTGAGATTTTTTTTAAATCTTTGGGTGACATAATTGACACACAAAATAACGAAAATATATGCACATACATACATAAATAATAAAAAATTATATGTATGTATACTACTGGAACTCCTGCATAAATGAATAAGTTAACAAAAAGATTTACTTAAAGCAACAGCAACAACAAAAAAAAGATGGAGAAGCAAAACTCAACTAAAACTAAATATTAATGCTTTTTTGCAGAAAATAAAAACAGAAAGAAGATATTTAAAAACATAAAAAGGGAAACCTACATCATCATATCGAGCCATAACCGCTAAAATAGCTTAAGCGACACATTTTTTGGACTTCGTTTTTTTGACGAAAATCGACTTTTTACGATCGCAAATGATCGTTTTTGGTCAAAAATTCAAGTCAGAAAATTATGTCGCTTAAGCTGTTTTTGCGGTTATGGCACGATATATATTTAGATACTTAATCCACACACACGCACCTATATTTACACACTTTCTTTTTACATACAGTACGCTCTCGGTTTTTGCAGCAATTTGGCAACGGCTACTATTGAAAAGTCCTAGTTTATTGGTTGAATTATGAAAGCGAATTCAAGGAAACTATTAACTTGATTTGATAATATTGTGTAGTGTATAAATACTAAAGTCCTGCCCAAGACCACTTATAAGAACTTTTAAGACATGAGGGATTTTCAACTGCTTTTTTACTACAGCGAAATCTTGTAAAAGAAACTCTAAAGGTGAAGGTACATACCACGCGTTACGCGGCAACGCTTTTAGGGCTTGTTAAACGTTTAGCGCTATACAAATGGAAAGTTACACACCACGCTTTTGAGACTTTTTTAGTTGTTAAATTTCAAGCCTTTCCCGGCTATTTTTTTTTTTTTTTTTTGTCTTGCATTTGCGTTTTATATTTTTTTTTAATATTTAATGCAATTTTTTATCGATTGTTTAATAAAAAAATTAATTTCTAATAATTTTAGTGTATGTTTGCTTATAAAACTGGCAACACTTGCTGTCATTTTGTAAACAACTTCTCTATGTAACTTGGCTTATGACAACACACGTGTTATGAACTTCCACCTTAAACAACACTGTTGGCAAGACATTTGTTTCAGTTATTGCGGTATAGGAGTAAAGAAGAAAATACTTCGTAACGGAAGAATTTGTAATTCTAGCACAAACACAAACGTCATGCATGCATGTGTGTATGATCTTTTATTTTCCTGTGCACATGCAAACGCACACACATGCATTGTATGCTCTTACACACATCCCTGTCGGAGAATGTGTACTTGACTACAAAAATAGTTAACTTATAGTTAATTTTTCTTAGACTGACTAAAAGCTAGCTGCAAAGTCATCCAGAACAAACCCAAAATTAATTCTTAGGTTGAGTACGTAATCGAATTTGGTGAGAGCCAACAAATTTATTCTCAGCTACTTTAAAACTCATTTCAGTTTTATATTAATATTTTGCTGTTGTTATTTTAGATGACGCGTTGAGTACACAACGTGTGATGTTACATGTTCGAGCCCCAGAAAAAATTTTTTAATTTACTGATTACTAGGTGATTTAAAAAAGTCAACTTTAAGTTAGCTTAAAGTAAAGCAGAGTGAGACAATTGACTACCGTCAGTACTAGTTGCGAAATAGTTAGCTTAAAGTTAGTTTAAAGCTAGCCACATTTCCGATAGCGATAATACCTTACCATCTGCATCTTACACACACACTCAAACGTGCAAATAAGAAGCATACATTCATCAACACTACTTCTTTTGCTTGTTTGTTATGAACAAAAAGTTTTCGCGACATCGCTTATTAACACTCATATACATGGAAACCAATGCATGCATCTTGCTTCGCTTATTATACGACAGCATTAATTATTGATTAAGTATAATACAAGCCATGAGAATACATTTAAAAAACAAGGGGTATTTATATTTCAAGACTGCTTGCTGTGTTTTTTATATTTTTCATATAAAAATGAAAATTTCATTAACCAATTGACAAAATAGTAAAATGATAAAACCAAAATTTTTGTCCTTTGCTGCACAAGCCAGGTCATACTTTACTATGTATTTGGCTAATAAATGGCAGTGAAAAATCCCCAATTTGATTAATTTATCTCGACACTAGCTTAAAAACAATAATAAAAAAAAATAATGAAGTTTATTAGAACATTATCATTATTATCATCATCACTACAAGTTGAGCGTCAACAATTGTTAACTCGCTCCAATAAAATGGCAATAAAATAATTACAATATGTATATATTTTTAACAATTTGACTGTTTATTTTTCATTGTTGCTGCAACTATGAAATTTATTCTACCTTGAACTTGTGCGTTAAGCATATTTTAATTTTAGTTTTATTTATATTAAAATTTTAAATTTTTTCTTGAAGAAATATGCAAAGGCCTTTTAAGGCGGAAAGGTAGATAAACAAATAAATATACATATGTATATGTATAGGGTGTTTTTTTCAGAGGTATAGAACTTCGAATTGAAATAAAACACAAGAAAATCGTTTTAATGTCCATCAATTTGGCTTTATTGGAAGGATAATTTTATGCCATTAATGTTTAAATATGATTTCGGGCATGTGGCCGCCGCGGCTGGCTCGAATAAAGCCAATTCTACAGGTCCAATTTTCAACCACTTTTTCGAGCATATGGGGCCGTATGTTGGCAATAACGCCACGAATGTTGGCTTCCAAGTCCCTTAACGTTTCTGGTTTGTTGGCGTAGACGAGCGACTTCACATATCCCCAAAGAAAATAATCCAATGGTGTCAAATCACACGATCTTGGTGGCCAATTGACAGGTCCATTCCGCGAAATTATGCGCTCATCGAACGTTTCCTTCAATAAATCGATTGTGACGTGCGCTGTGTGGCATGTAGCGCCGTCTTGTTGGAACCACAACTCATCAACAACATTCATGCCATCCAATTCGGGAACAAAATAGTCGGTTATCATGGCTCTATACCGGTCTCCATTAACGAATCGATTCATTCGGGTCTTCTTCAACACTTTGCTCTACAGCGGCAATTGTTTCTTCGGTGCGCACTGTTCGACGTCTCTGCGGATGCGTATTATCACATAGAGTAAACGTAGTGCGAAAACGATCCATGGTTAACCGAATTAATTGCTCTGATGGACGATTATGTCGACCATAAAATGGACGGAGCTTGCGGTAAACTTCGCGAACTGAACCATTATTTTCGAAATAAATTTGCACGATTTGCAAGCGTTGTTCTTTTGTCAACCTGTTCATTATAAAATGGCAAACCAAACTTAATATTAATCACTTGACAGCTGACAAAATGGCCGCCAGTTAAAAAAGTGATGCCAACTTAAAGTTCTATACCTCAATAAAAAACACCCTTTATATATGTAAACACATATATAGACTTATGGATAAATATATATGTATGTATATTGAATGTATGCTATATAAATATTATGTGACCTATGTCTAGCCAGGTGTTTATTCTTGGACAAACACTATACACTTCTTACCGCTAAATCTTGGTGTATTGCAAGAGTGCTATATTCGGAATCCGAATTTTCTATACCCTTTACCAAAGTGCGTATTTGTATTTAGTATAGAGATACATACATAAGCCCATACGCACATATATGTTTTGTGAAAAAATTTATCATGTTTTGCTATAGCGCAATTTTTAGTAAATGATCTCTCTGTATTTTTCGATTAAATATTTCTTTTTTTTCGATATTAGCAATAAGTTGAACATTTTATTCTACACTCTGTATTTAAGAAATATTTTACATTCAAGTTGTCAAAAACGACCTCACGTCATACAATAGCAAAAAATCGGTGCTTGTTCACTGGCACTCGAGATGTTTTAAAACCCTATAAAATAGTTTTAGTATTATACCTCCATACCAAGTAGACTAAATTGTTTTATTTAATAATCTTTGATGTTACAAAATTTTTAAGTGTCCCAATTTAAACATCCCATTGCAAAAGGTATATATCGCGGTATTATGTAAAAGTTTATTCCTAAAGATTTTTTTTTTCAAATTTGTTCAGCACAAAGGAACGGTTTCAGGGAAATAAAACGGAATATGTCCTTTACTTAATTTTATAGTTGGGACTGTTCTTTAGCGATAAATTTTATTTTTATCTCTATTTACTAAAAATTAATAAGAACTCATTACAAGCTGTCAACGAAAGACCGTCGATTTGAAACACAACTGTGCTGAGAGCATAATAAGCAACATGACACAAATCTTCATTTATTCCTAAATAAAAATTTAACAAATATGATATGATAAGTAAAGATCTTCCTGAAACATGAAATATGTTTAATTGGAAGAAAATTGTTTTTAGTTATATTTTTTCCAAAATAATTTTTTTTTAATTTCCAACCCTGGAACCATAATTTTGATTTTTCTTTTTTTTTGATTTATTTCTTTCTAAAATATGCAATATATTTATTTAGCAAAGAAATAATTAATTTTATTTGATTAGTTTTATATACCAGAAAAAGTTTAAGTTTTCCAGGTCTGGAGCTATGTTTTTTATTTTTATAATTTTTATGCCAATTTATTTCTTTCTTTCTTTTTCTTTTAAGAATATAAGATATGTTTAATTTATAGAGAAAAAGGAAAAATATTTTTCAGTATATTACTTTTGTATAACAAAACAAGTTAAAGTTTTCCCACCCTGGAAACAGCTTTTTAATTTTTATACCCTTTACCAAAAAATGGTAAAAGGGTATATATAGGTTTGTCATTCCGTTTGTAATTTCTAGAATATTAATAAGCGAGCCATAAAGTATATATATTCTGGATCCTTATGCATTAAACACATTCACCACAGCAGGCTACACGAACACACGACTTCAAATGCCGCTAGCAGCATTTGTCGCTTCGTAGCCAGCTACTTAATTATTTGTATTTATTCCTTACATCAATTTTTGGATAATGTTTCTGTTAAATAATATGAAATCATTGTACAAAATCATCCATTCAACATTTCATAATATACTGGCAATACTGAATTTTCTCATTGTAGCCAACAAAATAGAAATTAGTTTAATTGGACTACAACGACAAAATCAGCATATACAACAACCTGCCGCCATGTTGCCAGACAGCAAGGAAAAGAATTATTCTCATATAAACATGTGTATTCTATCCTTGACATCTGGTAGTCGGTAGCTTGCTGTGGTAAATGTGTTTAATGCTTTATGCATAGGGAAGACGAATAAGCGATGTCCGTCTGTCCGTCTGTCCATCTGTCTGTACGTGAAATCGGTTTTCCGAAGCTCCTAGAAAAGCTAGAGACTTCGTTCTGGGACTGGTGGGTCAGAAATGGTCGAAATAAGATTGGTATTGAAAATCAGCAAAATCGAGCAGACGGTTTCAGAGCTGGGAAACTTAAGCTTCATTTTTCCATACAAAATAACTACCGAAAACTAGTGATTATTTTTTTTTTATTAAATAAACTTATTTTATACTTCAGTATGAATTAAATTAACATTTCTTAATAAAAATAAATAAAAAAAAATTAAAAAAATTAAATAGACGTTTCCAGAATTGGATAACTTTAACTTTTTTATACAAAATTATACAAAATTAATTTACTAAAAGAAATTTTTCCTTTTTTCTATAAATTAAATATATCTTATATTCTAAGAAGAAAGAGATTGGGTTAGAAAATCAGAAAAATCAAAAAGGATAATTCCAGGATTAGGAAACTTAAAATTTTTGTGATATAAAAAATTAACTACCGGAAACTAATTTTTATGTTTTTATTAAATTAACTTATTTTATACTTCAGTACAAATTAAATTGGTATTTCAAATTAAAAAAGAAAGTTAAAAAAATTAAAAAGACGTTTCCAGGGTTGCAAAACTTTAATTTTTTTCTTCTTATACAAAAGTAAATTACTAAAACAAATTTTTTCTTTTTCCCTGCAAATTAAACATATCTTAGATTCTTAACAGAAAGAGATTGGTAAAACAAATCAGAAAAATCAAAAAGGTTGATTCCAGGGTTGGGAAACTTACACTTTTTGTAATATACAGGGTGGGCCAAAAGAAACCAAGGGGTGTAAAAGTTTAATAACTTTTTTGTGTATTAATTTTTTTTTATTTTTTCTTTCAGATTATATAGACAACACTTGGAGAATTTATAATGGAGAGGTTCACAACTGAACAGAGAACCAGAACAATAGAATTTTATTATTTAAACCAGAGATCAATTATTTTAACGCAAAGAGCATATCGTCGACATTTTAACGTCAGAATTTCGCCCTCTGAAGCGATGATTCGTTGCTTAGTTAATCGTCATCACCAACATGGCAGCGTAAGAGATTTGCCTCGAACCGGTAGACTACGTTTAAGTCGCACTGCGGAAAATATTTAACGAGTACAGCAAAGTGTTAACGAAGCACCAGAAACATCTGGCAGAAGGCGTTCTGCTCAGCTAGAAATGTCTCGTACGTCACTACGGCGCATTTTAAAAAAAGATTTACATTTATACCCATATAAGGTGCAATTGGTCCAAGAATTAAAACCCGCAGATCATCGGCAACGTCTAAATTTTTGAAGAGCGAATAATTTCTCGAAATTCGGAAATTATTTGGCCAGTGCGATCGCCAGATTTGACAGCACCCGACTATTTTCTTTGGGGTTTTTTGAAGGAGCGAGTGTATGTGAACAAGCCAGAGACAATCCTTGAACTGAAGGCAAATATTGTTGCAGAAATTCGAACGCTACAGCCACAAGTTTTGAAAGATGTTATGGAAAATGCTCTAAAAAGAGACCATCAGTGCGAAGCTCAAAACGGTGGTCATTTAAGAGACATCATTTTTCATACTTAGTGTAAAAAAATTTCCATTTTGTATATTATATAATCTGAAAGAAAAAATAAAAAAAAGTTAATAAACAAAAAAGTTATTAAACTTTTACACCCCTTGGTTTCTTTTGGCCCACCCTGTATAAAAGTAACTAGGTCTTACTATTTTTTTTTTATTTTTTTATTAAATTAACTTATTTTATACTGCAGTACACATTAAATTGATACTAAAAATTAAAAAAAAAAAGTTTAATACATGAAAAAGACGTTTCCAGGGTTGGAAAACTTTAACTTTTTTCTAATACAAAAGTAACTTACTAAAACAAATTTTTTCTTTTTCTCTATATATTAAACATAGCTTATATTCGTAAAAGGAACATATTGGTGTACGAAATCTGAAAAACCAAAAAGAACGGTTCCAGGGCTTGAAAACTTACACTTTTTGTGATATATAAAATTAACTACCGAAAAATAATTTTTTATAAAATTAACTTATTTTATACTTCAGTACGAATAAATCTGGTACTTCAAATTAAAAAAAAAAACTTTAAAAATTAAAACGACGTTTCCAGGGTTGGAAAACCTTGTTTTTTATACAAAAGTAACTTACTAAAACAAATTTTCCTTTTTTTACTATAAATTAAACATATCTTACATTCTTAAAAAAATATGGTTTTTAAGAATGCAGAAAAATCAAAAAGGAGATTCCAGGGTTGGGAAACTTACACTCTTTGTGATATAAAAAATTAACTACCGAAAATTTATTTTTATTTTTTTTTTTTATTAAATAAACTTATTTTATGCTTGAGTTCGAATAAAATTGGTATTTAAAATAAAAAAAGCCATTAAAAAAATTAAAAAGACGATTCCAGGGTTGGAAAACTTTAACTTTTTTTGTACAAAAGTAGTTTACTAAAAAAAACTTTTCCATTTTTCTATAAATTAAACATATCTTAAATTCTTAAAAGAAAGAGATTGGTGTAAGAAATCAGAAAAATCAAAAAGAATGATCTCAGGGTTGGTAAACTTACACTTTTTGTGATATATATGTAAAACTAACCAAGTCTAATTAATTTTACATATTTACATATTTTACGTTTTGAAAAGGAAAGTTTGGTGTAGAAAATTATAAAAATAAAAACCACAGCTCCAGAGCTGGAAACTTTGAACTTTTTCTCTGGATATAAAAGTAACTAAATAAAACATTTTTTTATATATCATTTTTTTCTTTTTTTACTTAACACACTTTTTATATTTTTTTTAAACTAGTAGATTGCTATAAGGAATTAGAAAAATCTAATATAATGATTATAGGGTTTGTAAATTTATTTTTTTGTTCATAAAAGTAACTAGTTCAAATTATTTTTTTCTTTTTTTTATACTTTATGTATGTGATTTTGTATGTATCTTTATACTACATAAAAACACTTTGGTAAAGGGTATATAAGATTCGGCACAGCCGAATATAGCACTCTTACTTGTTTTTATTCTTTTTAATTTGAAATACCAATTTTATTTAAAAAATAAAATGTTTTCAAAAACAAGAGAAAAGCAAAAAAAAATTTCTAACTCTTTTTTGTTTTCATCAATAATTTTTCTGCTTTACTCTTTTAATTCCGTTTTTTTTTTGGCAACTGCTCATAATAAAAATATAATTATAATGAAAATTTGTTCGGGATTGATGGGTTAACACTATACATGCATTAACACGTTACAGCAAGCATGCCAAAAATCTAAATTTTTTGATTTTACATCAAGCATCGTTGTTGTCACACATACTAACAAATTTTCAGTCATACTATAACCAATCTTAACAAGCACTTTGACCGTGTCTACAGCTCTTAAAAATTAATTCTTGATGAATCATCAAGCATGACAATTTCGCAGCAGCACAAACTTGACAGCAAGCATTTTGATCGTGTCTAAAGCACCCCATACACGTTTTAATTCAATTGGCAACTCAGTCGGGTATGGCTTTCAATTGATTAGTGTGGCAGTTGTTGACTTAGTTGAAGAAAAATCAAAAGATTTTGATTTTTTTTTCCAAATTCTCTAATAAGTCTTTCATTTAGATTGTGCTGTGTGTGCTCAAAATTTATGTTTGTAGTTTTATTTTGCAAAAAAATTTAATCATTTTTTAAATGGTAATTGATGTCATTGAACTTTAAATAAAAAATAAATAAATTAACCCTACGTCTATACCTGATATACTTTTATCATGAGGGTGGCGTTGGCTGAAGTAGTTAGCACGTTGACTACAAAACCGAAGATCCTGGGTTCAATTCCTGTATCTGACAGCCATTAAATAACAACACCACGCATTTTTCTGATGTGCGTTAGTGTACCTTTGTATCAGTTGTTGTAGGAAAGTTCAAGTGATGAAGGCATATACACTGGTCACTGAACTATACCGACTTCAGCAAATGCTAATACTAATATAACATCAGAGCGCCTTCCTTCGTCGGTATTGTGTAGCAGAATCATCGGCGAAGTAAAATAAACAATAAAATGGCTACTAAACACAGCTTCAAAATTTAATACGCCTCATTTGACACCAGAAGGCGCTGCAACATTGCATTATTACAAAAAAAAAAGCGTGCAACAAAGCAGAGTTGTAAAAGAATGAAGTTTTCTTCTATCTCTTCCTTCACCACCTATCTTCTACCACTATCCCTTTCCGAAAGAAGGTAACACCTAGTAATAGTAGTAGGCATTAATTGCCTGAGTGTTACTTCTCTTAAAAAAAAAAAGTCAAACTTTATATTGAAAAATTATATATGGAATTTGACATTTGTTATGATAAAAATATATCAGGAGTAGATATAGGGTAATGAACGAATGCAATAGAAGTTTTTAATTTTGAATTTTTTTTCTAAGAAAAAAATATATATAAATTTTACAGTTGAATGAAAGTCAATTCAGTTTTTGAAGTGTGTGGCCAAGAATCAATTCAATTGAAAGACTTAATTGACAATTGGATTGAAAGGTGTGTGGGGTGCTTAAAACCCCTTAACAAAATGTATTTTTTTTTTCAAATACTTCAAATAAAACCAAAAGTACCCAAAAAAATAAACAATAATAATTAGATAAGGCGGTGATTTTTTCACACTTTTATTTGGCCTAATAAACTTTAAAAAACAAAATAGTGCCTACTATTTGAAGTAATTAAAAAAAATCTCAGCAAAATAGATAAGCTTAAACTTTCCTCAGGCAATTGTACAGACATACATATATACTATATATATGTACATACCCATCTAGCATTTGGAAGATAGTTTTCTGAAAAATCACCTTACTGAGTCTTTTTAGATCACTATTCGTGATCAAAAACTGATTAATCACGTAGACGATCAAAAAAGGACTCGAAAAAGATTTGCGCTAATGGGTAAAATAGTTCGATTTAAAATACAATAACAAATTGTATAACAATCACAAATTAATCATCCAGATGTGTAAAATGTGACTATTATTTCCTTTTGTTATTATCATATTTCGCTTAGCTGGAAGACTGAAAAAGCTTAATCAAAAGCAAATCATGCAGGTGTTTTAAAAGTGATTATAATTATATATTTTATGATCATATTGTACGCAGATAGATGATTAAACACTAGTTGATATGTTATTTTTAAGTATAACGGAGCAATCTTTACGTATAATGTCAAAAACTTAATTTTTTTTCATTTATAAAAGTTCAATCGAATATGAAATTAAATGATGAAACAGAATAAGTCTGCAGCTTCAGGAAAAATCGATTTCAAATTAACAGAGCCCATAATAAAATCAACGGCAGTAACTTCAACTGCTCTCTAATTTATGTTATATTTTCTTTCTGCTTATTTTTCTTTACAAAATGTATGAAATTTATTGAAAGTGTGGTAGCACAAGAAAAAACGCTGTCAAAATAAAATAGATTCTGTCTCTGGACTGATCTCTGTAACTTCCTTTTTGTGTCAATTTGTATGGAAAATGTGTTTGTGGCGTAATTATGTTTGACCATTAAACGTAGGACTCAGAAACCTGACTAAAAAATACTCGAAGAAAAGTCAAATACGATTAGAAATGCGACTGATAAATGACTCAAATAACAGTCATAAATTACAATAAAAAGACTCATAAACTGACTGATAAATTTCTCAAATATGACTCTTAAGCGATTAGAAACATGGCTGAAAGACAATTCGAAAAAGAGTAAAAAATTAAGCGAAATAAGACTAATAAGTGATCAGAAAACGATTTGAAAAAGACCTTAAGTACTACTAGAAAAGAGGTCCAAAATTACTCTAAACTAATATAGAAAAAGACTCATAAATGACTTATCAAGAAGAGTCGCGGATAGTCACGTTTTTCTACCGACAAAAGTATAATTTATGATTAGAAAATGAGCGCATATTCTAGCTTTTTTAATCGCGCAGAGGAGTCAAAAAAGACTCGAATTTGATTGAAAATTTCAAAAATTGCTGGCTGGGTACTGGCATATCTCTACATATATTAATAATATTATGGCCATTATTACAACTTAAAGAGAGTTAAAAGTAGGATTTTATCGGACGTATAAAAATCTTTCCATTATTGCTAATTGTATTTAACTTACCAGGTAGGATAAACTTGCCTGTAATTTATCGCTCAGTTTAGGTTAAAGTAAAATTTTGCAAATGATGAAGTTTTTATACGTCCCATAAAATCCTACTTTTAACTATCTTTAAGTTGTAATAATGGCCCTTAATCTGAACGACACAGATATTAAGAAACAAGCACAATAAATTTATGAATTTTATGTTTACTTCAGCAAATATACTGTTATCGCTCCCGGTACTATACATTCCAATGAAAAGTATACGGCAGCTGTAGCAGTTCATCGTACCGGTGAGCCCTGCCATATAAAAATCGGCATTACCGGCCCGTCTTACAACGACAGCAAGCTAGTAAAGGTCACACAAGAAGAGGTCGAACATGTGGAATTTAACTTGCCCGTTTTGGAAAAGGGTGTTTACAACTTAACCGCCGAGGGTGTTGATTGTTTGGGAAATTTTAAAAATACCACAAAACTGAATTACAACAAATTTGATAATCATGTGAGAATACAAACCGACAGGGGTGTCTACAGGCCCGGCGATGATATTAACTATAGGGTATTGTTCATGGACAAAGACCTGAGACCAGCGAAGCCGGAAAAGGATGCCGTGATTTGGTTCGAAGATGGCAAACGCAACAGAATCAAGGAAATACGAGACTTTAACACTACAAAAGGTGTGCACACTGGCAAATTTAAAATTTCGGAGTTCCCGGCTTTAGGCGACTGGCTTATGGGTGTTAAAAATGCTGCCCGATTCGATCGTTCAGTGTATTTCAAAGTCGATAAATATATTTTGCCCAAATATGTGGTCCAGGTAGAAGCGACTCATGCGGTATCTTCTTTGGATGGTGATATGCAGGTGATAGTGAGAGCCGAGTAAGTATTTTATTTAAAGATTGTCTTCTCGAATTTTGTTTAACTCGATAAACTGTAACTTTAGCTATACTTATGGCAAGCCATTGGATGGCAAGGCCACTGTTGTCTTAAATCTTGGCCTTGGCCATTACGTTATCGACAGTGATGGGAAAACTTATTATGGAAAAGATGACTCAACTCCAACTCTTATTAAAACGGCCGATATGGTTAAAGGCAAAGCCAAAATTGACTTCAATGTAAAAGTTTATGATAAATATTTACGGAATAGAAACTCACCTTCCTACATTAGCATTGTGGGCACGGCAGAAGAACAATTTACCGGAGTTAAGATTAATGGCACTGCCTCCACCACCATTTATCCCTATCGCTATTCTATGAATTGTATCAGTTATGAAAACTGTTCAAGCTTTGAATTGGGTAAGGAAAAAGATGTGCTTTTCCAAATCACTCACGTAGATGGGTCCAATATAAAAGATACGAAATCAACCATTACCTTGATCTACAAAGAAGAATTGCACAAACAAAATTTGTATCGTTCGCCAGATTATGATTCATCGGAGACTACAACCACAACTGCAACACCTCCCGTATCGGAAAATCATGTTTTATCATTTAAGGGACATATGAATGAAACTGGTTTTGTCAGCTTTAAAGTATCATTGCCGGATTTGCCAAAATATGAAGGCTACTCGCATTACTATTCGCTAGAATTCAATTATAAGGATGAGCAACGTGAAATTTATACCACTTATCAATACAGGAAGCCCAAGGACATTGACATACCACAAGAAGAGAAAGAAAAATCAAAATCAAAGGAATACTTTATTTTATTGAATAAATACTCTCCAGATGATAAGTATGTTGAATTTTTCTTATTTTTATTTAAATTGATTCTTTTCCTACCAAACTATTATTTCTTATCCTTATAGATTGTATTTAAACAAACCTGCTTTTTTCACCATCAACTCCAGCAAGCCTTTATGTTACTTTGACTACAACGTTATCGGCCGTGGTAATATTGTGAAGAGTGGTCGTGTTGATTTGCCAGACAAGCCCAAAGTGTACAATTTGACTCTAATGCCAGAAACTTCATGGACACCCTCTTTCGGTATTTATGTGTACTATGTCGATGGAAAGGGTGAATACCATTACGCCGAGCAAGCATATTCTGTATTGTTTGAATTTCCAAATCAAGTAAGGATAAGATTTTAACATGTGTTAACGCACTAATAATCCCAAATTATTAATTGACTTATTCAGTAAAATATTTTTAATTAAAAACAAACATTGATGTTGATTATTGAGGGGTTAGCTGGGACCTATGCGCATTTCACTGTTGCTAATACAGGTCATCAGGGAACATTTACCCAAAAATTTCATAGAACAACTTAAAGATGAAACAGAACTCAATAATCAACACGTTTTTAATTTTCTTACTTGATCATGGTTACTTTTGTCAGCTCGACTTGTAGTTGTAAGAAGTGTTAAATGAAAATGAATTTAAAAACAGTAACAACTTTTCATTGCTTTCGCGAGAATAGAGTGTTGCCACACAATGTTTTTTTAACCGGGTGCTATTTTTTGGGAATTCTTAAAATTCAGTTAAATCTTTGTTAATACACTTATAATCCCAAAAAGGATATTTATTTTAATATTTTTTTATTTATTATTTTTTTTTACAGATTCATATCACCGCTCCGAAGCAAGTTAAGCCTGGAGAGAAAGTGTCCTTGAAAATCGAAACCACACCCAATTCATTTGTAGGCATTACGGCGGTGGACCAAAGTGTTTTGCTGTTGGGAGACAACAATGACTTGAGACCTTATGAATTTGCTTGGGCTTTGGGCTCTTACGGTACCAATACGCCCAGTCAAGGTGGCTATTCGGAATATCCCGGCACCATATCAGGTTGCGTAACTTTAACCAATGCTGACTACTTTTATAATTGGACCAAGCCCGATTTTATAATACGTGAGTTCCATCAAGAGGAATTAGCAGATGATTATGTTATGTATGTTATTTCTTTTTAAATTTTCAATGCCCTATTATCCAGCTCAACACCATAGCTTTGTTACTGGTGATGATTTTTCCTTTAAGAGCCCAATTGTACTAGCTTTTCCTACACTTCCTACTGCAAGATCTTCAAGTAGTCCTGCACGTATAAAATTGCGCAAGGACTTTTCGGAAACCTGGCTATTCGATAACATAGAAAAGTAAGTTAGAACTGTTTTTCAACTTTAGTTTAATGATTTTTTTCACAATTACATTTTTTTGTATATAAAGCACTGAAGTCGATGTGTTCAATTGGACTAAGAAAATTCCCGAAACTATTACCTCCTGGATATTGACAGGCTTTTCGTTGAACCCCTCTTTGGGTTTGGGTGTCACCGTGGATCAAACTAAAATCACTACATTCCTACCCTTCTTTATTTCCGTGCGTTTGCCCTATTCAGTTAAAAGAGGTATTAAAAGCAATGAAACATATATGTTTTATAATTTTAGATGTTTGATTAACTTTAATTGAAATTTATTTGCTGGTGTTTTGTCAAATAATCAGTAGACTTCAACTTCTTAATGAAATGCATTTAGACAATGCTTAACCGCCAGCAAATAAATTTCAATTAAAATAATTTCTTAATTTGTTAAATTTATTATACATTTTTTTTTTGTTCTAATCTTTAAGCCAGGCGAAGTATTTAATGTGCCTGCTTTGGTTTTCAACTATTTGGAAAAGGCTTGGGATGTTGAAGTCACTCTGGATAATAGTGATGACGAATACGAATTTACTGAATTCGATAATGAAGTTATTAATGAGCAGAAACGCTCCAAAGGTGTACGTGTACCCGCTAATGGGGCTGCTGTGGTTTCTTTCCTCATCAAACCCAAAGTAATTGGCAATATTATGTTGAAATTTCAAGCCAGTTCAGCGGTGGCCGGTGATGGCATACACACCACACTGAAAGTAGTACTCGAAGGCATTACTCAATATGCCAATAGGGCATATTTCGTGAATTTAAACAAGGAACCTGAAGTTAAGTCTTCATTCAATTTAGAACTGCCGGAGGAATTGGTACCAGATTCTGAACATGTGGAGGTGGGAGTTATGGGTGATATTTTGGGCCCCGTTTTGAATAATTTAGATAATTTGGTACGTTTGCCTTTGGGTTGTGGGGAGCAAACCATGTCCACTTTGCTGCTCAACTATTTGATTTTGAAATACCTGACGAGCTCGAAACGCTTAACCTCTAATCTCAAGAGTCAATTGCATTACAATTTGGACACGGGCTATCAAAATATATTGAACTACCGTCATTCAGATGGCTCCTTTAGTAGCTTCGGTCCTGCTCAAGGCAAGGAAAAACCGCGCAATGGTTCTACTTGGTTAACAGCTTACGTGATGCGTTCCTTGATACAAATGAAAGAATTCGTTGATATCAATGATAAAATCATTGAAGATGGTCTAGCCTATTTAAGCAAGCAACAGGCTAAGAATGGTACATTCACAGAAAAGGGTGATTACTTCTATGCTTCACAAAGAAATCATGTGACTCTTACCAGCGCAGCTGTATTAGCCATTATGCAAAATAGCACATTGGCTGACAAATACTCCCAGGAGTTGGAAAAAGGATTAGAGTATATTGCACAAAATCTTGATAAATCCGACTCGCTGCATGCCCAGGCCGTCGGAACTTATACCCTAACCAAGGCCAAATATGCAACAGCTAAGGACGAGCTTTCCAAACTGAAGTCGCTGGCCAAAACAGAATCGGATCGCATGTGGTGGTCTTCGCAAAAGCGTAACGTTGGTCCCAGATGGTGGTATTATGTTTTCAGCAATGACGTTGAAATAACCTCGTATGCTTTGTTGTCTTTACTGGACCAGAAACATACAACAGTTGATGATGTTTTGCCCATAATCAAATGGTTGATAGGTCAACGTAATAGTTATGGCGGTTTTGCTTCCACTCAGGATACGGTGGTTGGATTGGCGGCTCTTATTAAATTTGTGCAATTCGCCGACTACGAACCGGCTAAAATGAATGTTGACATTGTGTCAAAGCATAAAAAGGAAACGATTGAGTTGACCGAAGATAATGGAATTCTGTATCAGACTGTGGAAGTAAGTGCAGAAATATTTTCTTAAAAAAATTAAATCCCTCTCAAGCAGCATAATCTTTAGGAGCTTAAGCTATCATTCGTCCCAACTAATATTTTTTTAAAATTCTTTTATCTATCAACAACTTAAGAATTTATTCATACGCAATTATTTAAGTTATTTGTTGGCTTAAAGTTCAAATCTTATATGAGAAAACCACTTTAAGGAATGCTTTAACTTTAAACTTAAATTAGACATGCCATAACATATTGATATAGCCATAACCAAAACCAAAATTCAATTGGTTTAAATGGTTATAGATATGGCGTTATGGCAAATCACCTACAATCAAATACCGTGTTGCCCATTATTTTACTTCGAACATCTGTTTTGTATGGTTAAAGTTGTGGCACGTCTAATTTTAGCTTTAGCAATCGTTTATGAATACCGTTATTAGATTTTTTCTCTAAATATCTTTTTTTTTGCTTTGCCTTCTCTTTCAGATGCCTCAAGAAACTAAATCCATTAAATTTACAGCCAAAGGCACTGGTTCAGCTCTAGTACAAATAGCTTATCAGTACAATATATTCGAAAAGGATCCCAAACCAAGCTTTACCATTAGGACTAAAAAAATTGGCTACGAAAAACAGGACACAGCACATCTGCACCTGCTGATGTGTGTAAACTATGTGGGCGAGGGAGAAGCCTCCAATATGGCCCTGCTGGAAATTAACACACCTTCGGGTTACGTCATCGACGATGAAAGCGTAAAGGACATCAAACAATTGAGGAGAGTTAGTGTAAGTGATACTCCAGCGGAGACTTAAGTTAGATATATATATGTATAAATATTTAATTGTATTTAATTTATTCCTTAGAATACTGAATTGAAGAACTCTGACTCTTTGTTGGTGGTATACTTTGATCATTTGTATAAGAATGATGAAACCTGCTTGATTTTTGATGCTTTGAGAGATCATAATGTGGCATTGCATAAACCAGCTCCCATTAAGCTATACGATTATTATGATACTGACAAGAAGGCCACTGCCTTCTATGAGGTCGAGTCCAAATTGTGCGATATTTGCGAAAACGAAGAAGAGTGCAGTAAATGCTAATTTAGAAGCTGTTATTTACTTTACTTACTTATTTCCTAACGAAACTTAAGAGTAAATTACAAGACTTTTTTCTATAAGCTAAAGTTATAATTAAAATTACGAATGTAATAAATATTCTGAAAACCAAAAAAGTGGGCCTACATACGAGTGCCGTATTTCGACTTTGACTCCGACTTATATTCCATTTACCTGTTTATCGAAGTGCCTAAATCTAAAAATCCTCATTGGAGATGTTCAATGTGTGACAAAATATTTCAAAATCATCGTGCTTAAGCTCTTTAGCACGAATGAGACTTTAAACACTTAAATGTGAACATAGTATTACGATTTTGTATTATATTGAGGAACAAAATTTGCAATATCTAGTAAAAAATCGTGTTAGACGAACTCGACATACGATGCAAGTAATCAAGCCCAGTAATTTGTGTTTTATTTCTTTCAGCGAAGCACTTAACAGAAGTTTAAATTTAATTTTATTATGCCCAGTCTTCCATTAAAGAAAGTCTGTTATCTTTTTTATTATTCAGTGTCATTTTAACTTGTTGAAAACACAAGAAAACCGGATAAGTTATTTTAAAAAGAAATTTCAAAAGCAAGAAATCTAAAAGACGTAATTATTGTTGGTTAAGCCCTTCTAGATGCATTTCGTTGCTGGTGCTCAAGAGACGTTAGACGTTGTAAACCAACAACAAACTAATTTTTAACATTCACTAAACAAAAAATATAATAATCTCTAAATTTTATTTAGCTAAAGGTCTTTTGTTGTTATACAAAAAATTCTCCTTCAGAAAAATATGTTTTAAAAAGCCACCGAAAGTAGTGATGAAATATTGAAATATAGAGAATTTTGTTTTGAAAGAAGAGACCTTAAGCCTTAACATTATTTAAAATTAGAGATTATTAACCCTGTTCTATAAATAGAATAGAATTAGGATCGTATTAAATTAATAATGGACCTGCCTACCAGTGATGCCAACTTTTTTGGCTTTAAAAGCACATCAAAATTTGACAAAAGCACTAAAAAGCATAATTTTGAGATCTAAAAAGCGTAAAACAGCACTAATGTGAAAAAGAGTGAATATCCAAACGAGTGAAGTTTATAAATTTTTAATATTTTCTAAGCTATTCTCTAGTTAATGAAATATATCAGACTAAAATATTATGCTTTTCACTCAAAAAATAAATACAACAAGTTTTTATTAAAATAATTTTAAGAAACACACAAATTTCTTAAAAGCACTACTTTCGCATTTTGCATCCTCAAAAAGCACTAAAAATAGTGGATAAGCACCAAGTTGGCATCGCTGCTGCCTACATGTTTTATATCGTAAACGATCAATTTCATTCAGATACGATATTTGAGGATCTATATAATAAAGGGTGTGCATTTTCGCTGTCAAACGATGAAATGTCTGGTATTCAACTCTCATCCTTTGACATTTATTTAGCAAAAAAGTTGACAAAATTTAACTATGGAACGCTACACTCTTGATTAAGCGGGTTCGAGTGCACACACCAGAAACAACTGATGCTCTGAGAGATGAAATTCGGCGCTGCATTGACGAGATAAGCGAAGTTTTGTTGCAAAATGTGGTTCGAAATTACGTGAAAAGAGCGGATATCTGCCGACTGTTTTTACTTTACATTAATATCAATGAAACTGAATTTGTTAAAACCAAAATTGTGTTTTTAAGCCTATTTACCTATACTTCCTAACCTCAAATTTACCCACCCTTTAGAAGAATAAAAAATAAGTCCGAATGAATTATTCTATTATGGGAGTAAGTGTTCTAAAATCGTGCGACTTCAAATCGACTCAATTTACAAAACAAAAAAATAGAGATAATCCCCCTTATTGTAAATGGCGTCGTCGACGTCACATCAAGACAACAGTAGAATTTGAGACTTGTCTACTCTTTGTCGACAACAATTTTCTACTATTATTAATTTACAAGGCCTTAGAGATGAGTAAGAGAGTGTCAATTAGAGCCAGTTGTTGCCGATAAAGAGTGGACAAGTGACAGCATTTACTGTCGTCTTGATGTGACGTCGACGAGTAATAATTAAAAATAAAAAGTGAAGTTAAGTAAATTCAGTAAAGTTGCTGTAGCGGTCAAAGTTTTGCATATTGTGTGAGAATTTCAGAGCCGTAGCTCTTACAATTCTCGAGAAAAAGGCATGAGACACACAGACGGACGCACGTACATCGTAGCAAAAAGAATAGGGTTCCGTTTAAAAAAAATAATAATAATGAGTTAGGGCCTTTCTTTAATAAGATAACGATATGTACCATTCAGATTCTTATGACAGGTTTGTCGATTAGTTGCAACGTTTTTCTTCATCCTCAATGTTGAAATGCCTGCTGTCAGAAAATACGTTTATTGTGCAAATAAAGTTCCCTAATGGCGATATGTATACATTCATAAATATATTTCATATTGTATTCAGTACAAAAATTTTTGTGACAACTGTTGACACTTGTATTATTAGCTAGAGAATTTCTTGACGTATTTTTCCTTTACTTTTCCTTTTCCTGTTGCTTTTCTTTTAGTTTGACACTATTTTAACACATATTATATTTCATTTCTTTACATACGCGTTGGCTTTGTAATATATTCGATTTTAACAATAATGGAAATGTAAGCAAATAGGTCAAAAAATAAATGACAAGGAACTGTTGAATGGCAACCATTTGTCGAATAATATACTTTCATGATTTAATTTTGTGAGCGAAAAGTTAATAGGGTATATTCATAGTCAAAGCAAAGCATACGTTAAGAGTTTAAAATCTATTGGAACATCGCGGTGTCCGGATCTGAAATTTTCCATGAATATGTAAAACTTTGGCCGCTACAACAACAAATATATGGAATCTAAAAATTATATGGTGTTCTAAAGCGAGCAGCGAAAAATATTAAAAATCTTATTGTAATATAAGTCAATTATACATATATAGACACTTGAAATTTTCAAAGTTAGTGTACTTTTATGTCGACTAAACCAATTAAAACTGAAATTTCAAAAATCTAAATTAAAGGGTATTCGATCAGTTAATGTAATTTTAACAATTTCCTCTATCTTGGAAAGCGTAAGAGATAAACTCTTGTAATTTTCAAAATCTTAAAATTAAAAAATGTCGAAACGAAAAATCGCCAAATGAAAAAAACGCTTTATTGAAAAATGTCACCATAAATTAAATAAATCGCTAAAATGAAAAAACCCCAAATATAAAAAAATCACCAAAAAAAAAATAAGAAATCGCCTACGAACCGTAAAAAATCGCCAAAACGAAAAAAGGCTAAAAACTAAAAAAAATCGCTGAAACTTGAAAACAACCGAAAAAACCATAAAAACCCGAAAAAAAATCACCAAAAGGAAAAAAATCGCTAAAATATAAAAAAGCAACCGAAAAAATCACAAAAAACCAAAAAAAGCACTAAAGCTAAAAACTCACTAAAACTAAAGAAAAAATCACTAGAAACCGAAAAAAATCGGCAAAATGAAAAAAATCGCTCAAAATAAAAAGAAACCGAAAAAATCACCAAAAACGGAAAAAGGCGCGAAAGCTAAAAACTCGCTAAAACTAGAAAAAACACCAGAAACCGAAAAAAATCGACAAAACGAAATAAACACTGACACTAAAAAATTCCAAAATAAAACAATAATTTTAAAAACTGTAGATACAAGGTAAGATACACGATTACATACACAGAAAAAACTAAATTTCGTTTTCAGTAACCAAATTCATTGAATCAGTAAACATTTTGTATGAATGCGGACCTACAAAGAAATTTGTAGATTCTGATAAAAATTTTGTAAAAATTTAACTGGAAAAAAAATTTTATTTTTAGTTAACTTATAATGGAATTAGTTAGTTAACTTATTTGTATTATTTAGCAAATTTTTTTTTATAGTTTACAAACACATTCACTAAAATTTTTCGTATTATCAGAAAATAAATTAACTGAATCAATAACAATACTTACCAATTTAAAAAAAAATTAGTAAAAGTTTTAGTTGAATAAAATAACTGAATCAAATAAAAGGTTCAACTATTTTTTTTTTTACTTTCAAAAATTGGCTTGTTATTATGGTTAAGCATTTCGTTCCCTCTTTTGGAACTCGTCAGTAGACTTCAACCCAAAACTTTTTTGAATTTAGCTAACAAACTCGTATGTTTATAATAAGACTCTTAACACTATATTGAGAATCATAATATACAAACATAATAAGTTTGAAAACCACCAACAAAAATCTTAAAAAAAAATAAAATGTTTCTTATATCTATATAATAACAAAAATTAAAAACTTTAAAAACCCCCGGCTTTTTTCAAAAAAGATATTATATCTTCTAAACGGCTGGACCGATTTTCTTCAAACATAGCTAAGAACCCTCTCGACAAGTTATCTTTCAAACAGAAAAAACTAAATGAAAATCGGTTCAGCCGTTTGGCCTGTACGTGGACAAGGACAGACACACAGATACACAGATACACAGACACACAATTGGAACAAATAATTTACTGGAACAGTAAAAAATATTTACTAAAACTAAATTATATTTCAAAACACACGTTTGTTTGATAATTTTTTGGGAATAATTTTTTCTGTGTAGGCTAAAGTTGTTATAATATTACATATGTAGTATTCGTACTAGAGATGGGCGCGTGTCGAATTTTTATCAACATGACATGATACGAACACGAATACCAAGACGATCATTACGCACGAAATACGCACGCGAAAAATTTCATCAACACAATACTGCACAAGAGTCGCTTTTCAAAATATGGCACCGAGTTCGCACTGGCAACTGATGCTATCTGCCACCACAGCTGATACTATAGGTTAACGTACAGAACTTTAAGCTTCCGAGGCCCATAAAATATCAACAAAATATGTTGGAGTTGTGTGTTTGACGATACAAAATATTACATTTTTTTTCTCCACTGGAAATTCATTCATACATATTTTACATCTAAAATCGTTTCGTGTTTTTTGTGTTAATTTTGCTCAACACAAAACGAACCGAACACGCACGAAATCAGTTTTTTTTTTTTTTTTTTTTTGTCTGAAACACTTCGTGTTGAGTCGTGCGTGTTGGTGTCACTGAACAAAGCACGACACGCGCCCATCTCAGTCCGTAAGGAAGCCTTCGTGTGTGAGTGAATCTTGCAAAATAAAATAAAAATATTATTACCATGTTTTAAAAAATAAAAACAACAAAATTAATAAGCAAATTCACGAACCTTCTAGCATAGACAATAAATAATAATTGTTGTACAGAATCACAACAGCGGCTTTTTTTCGTCCATAGACAAGACGATACAATCGTCGAACAGAATAAGGGCATTAATATGTTTGTTAATATTGTTGTTAAATTGTCTCACATGGGAATTTGTAGGAATTAAAACAGACAATCTTGAGTTTGCCCGGTTCTATCTGAACACGCCCTATACTTCAAATGTAAGGCACACATACTTTCATATGTGCAATAACCGCCAAAAAAAAAGCTTAAGCGACATAATTTTCGAATTGAATTTTTATATATTAATTTTTGGTATTATTATTTTTTATTTTTTTCTAAATTTTTTTATCTTGTCAAAGAACGAGCAACAAAATATATTCGCGGTTAAGCTTTTTTGGAAGTTATAACCCTATATATCAATATGCTGCACGGTTATGTCGAAATCAACGAACTGTTCGTTTTAAAATTAATATTGAAAACAGCAATAAAATGAGAATTTGTTTCAGTGTAAATTATAGAGTGAACGCTTACTTACGATATTGTTGAACCATATCAATAATGTTTCATTTATTTCGAATTTTTAGTGTCTGTTTTTTATCCCGATGAAGTCTATTTTAACACAGAAATTTAACTGCATATGAAAAATCCGAGTTTACTACTCGTATTTTCATAATAAAATCAAATCTCTCATTAAATCCAATAAAATTCTTAAAACTTTTAGTAGCATACGTCCTAAAATTATGTTTGGTATTTTAAATCTACTCTAGTCAGACGGGTTTTACTTACGCAAAGTTTAGTTTGCAAGGTCTTGAGTTTGTAGGAGAGAAGCTAAAAGAGCTCACATTCTCTTCTGACTGCTCTCCCAGAAAGTCAAGATTTTGCAAAATAAACTTGGCGTGTATAAAAGCCTTCTCAAATAATATAAATTGTAGAACAATTCAATTTCATCACTTGTACATACAAACATGCAGCAATTATGAATTAGATTACCAGTATTTTGCCAACTTTGAAATTACATTTAAAAAAATTTTTTTTTTCCAATGTATAGAGATTTCACACAAAAAATAAAACCAGAAATCTGTCAAAACCACTTGTTAGAAAACAAATATTACAAAAAGGACATATCAAATCAAACAAACTGCTCTAAAAGAACAATAAAATAAAAG
Source organism: Tachina grossa (assembly GCA_949987645.1). Classification (NCBI taxonomy): domain Eukaryota; kingdom Metazoa; phylum Arthropoda; class Insecta; order Diptera; family Tachinidae; genus Tachina; species Tachina grossa. The sequence continues at coordinate 169,409,467 of OX465275.1, forward strand.
AACAAAATATTTACAAACTTTAACACCAAAAGTGTCAAAACAATTTGAGCACAAAAACTCAAACCGACACGTACGTATGCCACAACAACTCAACAGCAAATCTTAACAAAAATCAATACAACCCACAGACAAAAAAAAAAAAGAAAGCACATACATAAATATAAATTCAACTTTTTCTTCCATATTTCCACAAAGAAAAGAAGAAGGAAAAAAATTAGTTGGCTATAAAATCAAAAATATATATATAAAGACAAAAAGCTAAATTATTCAATAAGAAACGTTTGGAAAAGGCGTTTTATTTTTAGCATTACAATAGAAGCGAATGAATAACGAACCCCACCCACACTCTTAATAATAATTCTCTAAGGGAGGGGAAGAACAATATATTAAATCCTGAAGAAAACAGCAACAAGTTAAAATGTTCTTGTTAAAAAATATTTCCAGAGAAAGATTTATAAAATTTACATAGAAATTGGTTTTTGTCTATTTTTTTTTCTTCTTCCTTTATCTATTCTAAGTTCTCATGCTAAAAGCAGAATTTTTCAAAGAGTTTAAATAAAAAGCCTTGCATATCATATTTTTTATTTTGCTACAGTGACACGAGTATCAGGGGAATTTGATTTGTGCTTTTGTTAGTTATTTTTATTCTTAAATATAAATATTATTTATCATTTATTTTAGTCTAGACATGAACCTTGATTCATAAACTTTTATTACGATAATCGTATTGAATGAAACACAGTCTTTTTTTTGCAAAAGAAAAATTTATTTTTCAAAACAATCTCCTTTAAACTCAACACACTTAGTGCAACGTTTATCCAGTTTTTGTATCCCTTCCAAAAAATTTAATTTTTCGAGGTCCTTAAAATAGGCAATAATTTCATCGTTGAAGCTAAACCTCTTTCCACCGAGCCATTTTCTTAGGTTTGGAAATAGGAAGTAGTCACTAGGGGCTAAATCCTGAGAATATGGCAGATGGGATACCAATTCGTAGACCAATTCATAGAGTTTTGCCATTGAGACGGCTCACGTCTTCACTCGTGCATTATCTTGATGAAACAGAACTTTCTTCTTGGCCATATGGGGTCGTTTTCTTTTTAAGTCCTCATTAAATCAAAGGAAGTTCAAAAACTCACGGACTTATTGATCCGCCCTCGTCATGATAACTAAAAAAAATATTTCAACGACATTGGCTGTGAATTGAAGTTAAAAACAAAGTAAAATCACAAACTCAAATTCATTAAGTTTTTTTTTTTGTTTTTCTTTGTGCTTTTCGCTTATTTATTTTATGGTGGTGTACATTAAAACAACGTGAATTTGATACTGAAATAACACGAAGAACCATTTTGAATCAAAGTTATTTTAAGTTTAAATTACATGAATTAAATTTACTGTGCGATGAAAAGAAGGATATGTATCTAATGTATCTATTGGGTATTGTGTTTATCAGCCTATATCTGGACATATCGTCACCTTAAATGCAAACGGACTTAACTAAACTTTTATATTTTTTTGCAGGAGAAACAGAAAACGTTTCAAAATCAATAATAATAAAGTGTTCTTGAAAATTTTCTTCGAAATTTACTTAGAGTATGGATACTTATAACCATTTTTTTTAAACATTTATTTAGATTTATTATTTATTAGATTTAAGCCTTTATTATTAGTTACATTCCTTGCAATAAAAAACTAGATACATTCGTAATTATGTCCGTTTGAATTTCTTTAATAAAGTCATCATTTTTGATCGCAGATGTCTAAATGTTTGCTTGAACATGTAGTTTGATAAAATGAATCATAATCAATCAAAAAGTCGATTTCGAATTTTTGTGTAGCTACGTCCGTTTGCATTTAAGGTGACGATATGTATGTTTGTATGCATGTATGTATGTGTGTTCCTTTGCGGCATTATATAAACCGAACGCGTGGACTTATTTTTTATGATTCTTACGTCAATGAATTTGTCTTAATCCCGGGAGTCATGTCAGTGGTGCAATGTGGCGACCAACAGGCGACATTTTGTAAACACGAAAAAAAGTCAGCGAACTACATCAAATTGGGTATCATGCGTCAGGTATTTTAAAATCATCTTCAGGTTTCTCTTATGATTTTTCATTTCGAATGAACATTTAGGATATTTAACGGTTTGAAGTTGGTCGCAGTCGGGTTTTTTAATTTTTTTAATTATTAATTATTCTATTAATTATTTAACTGATTGTCTATATTGGCATAGGCATCAGTTAAATGAGTGTGTATTGAATGTATAGTTCGCTTCTCCGTGCAAGATTTGAAAGCGCTTACCGCTGCAGTCACAACAACCTTAAATATTCTTTAGAATGCACACCATCATGATATAAAGTTTAATTCAGCATGATTTAATTGCTTATTTAATTTTAAATTTATTTGAAATTAAGGTTGTAGTTTAAAAAAAAACACACACACAAAATGAAAGTCTACTCAAGATTGTCTGCAATATTCGAACCAGCGACCCCTGCCACTACAAGACTAGTACACTGCCTACTAGCCAGCAGAAGAAAGTTTTCTTTGACGATTACTGAAAGTCATGTTGAATTAACATTAAACACATATAAAGCCAAATCATTGCCTAATAATGATATGAATGTTTTCCGTATGAATAAATAATAAGTAAATATTACTAGGTATTCATATAAAACATATAAAAAAATAAGAATTATTTTTATTCATATGTATATTTTTTTCATTCATATAACTGCAAACATATTTGATACTCTGTATTTTGTATCTGTAGTTCATTTTTATAAAATCTCATTATTATGAAGTGCCATAAAAGTTGCCCACAACTTTAATGAAACCATAAGTCAAGGTTTTTCATTGCATTATCACTTTATATAAAACCAATAAAAACAAAGCAAAAACTCATCAAAATATTTACATAATGCAAATAAAATATATATATGCATATCAAACACTAACCGTGAGTTGCGAGGTTGCAATGAAAAGTTCTTAAATAAAATACTTTCAAACTTTAGCAAAAATATTTCTGGCATTAGAGTTTCAAACGACCTGCCATTTGTGCCTGACCTGTTTTAGCACTCACACGGCAGTCTTAACTAACTACACAGACTTCCTTTTTCCTGCTGTAGCTTTTTATTCATGTTTGCACTATAATTTCAATGCCAAAGTATGAAGGATTGTGCAAGAACATACATTACATTTACAGTACATTATGTGGGTTACCTGGCCACAAACTACAACAAGGCTAAAAATAATCCTAAACACGTAGTGCTCCGCTACTCACACTCATATATGAATAGGAATATAAATCAGAGCTGGCCACCGGGTGAAACACGAGAAAAATGTATTCACGTATGTTTATTCATTTGTATAAGAAGCCGATTGATGTTCGGCATTCCTGTGGCAGTTTGGACAGTCTTGATATAAACATATATACATGTGTATGCATGCAAATGCATATAAATTCATGCTTGAACATGCAGTTATCATTAGTCCCAAATCACACTGTGCAAGTCTTATTGCTAAGCTGATTAGTTTCATGGAGAGAGAGACGAGGGGAACAGCAACGTTTCTTTTCCCCTCGCCTCTCTCTCCTAATAAACTAATCAGCTTAGCAATAAGACTTGCACAGTGTGATTTGGGACATACAGCTCGTGTTAACCATGACAGGGGCAGGGATAGAGACATACACAATTTACGAACATAATTATGGCATATCACAGCAGTGATGGGAATTAGAAATCTTGATTTTGTGCCAAATCTGCTTTTAAATAGTGCCAAAATCACTTGAATAGTGCCAAACTACTTTTTGTATAATTTTAATGTTGGCACTTGATGTTCATTTAAACTATAGTTATTGAATGATAATTTATTCTGTTTATAACTAGAAAAATTTACGCATATCAAAAAAACACGGTCTAAAATTAGTTGTATATACACATTAATACATTTCGATTCCTATTTTTGATTTAATCGTGAGCGACATGTAGTAAAAAAATTAACCTTTTTATTATAAAAATTGTTGATAACTTTTAAAATACAGGCTGTTAACTTTATGGTGAGCGACAATTTACGTATGTACTCGAAAAACATATTTGAATATTATAAGAAAACCTTCTCCTGAATCGAAAATAACCACCCGTTTTCCAGTTGTCGACATCAAAAAAATTGGAACTTATTTACTCGCTCTCGAGAACAATTTTGTGCTACTGACAATCTATTCTATACATAAGGTCTAGAAAATAGCATAAACCTGGAGTCAGTTGGTTTCGACAGCGGAGTATTGTGTTAAAGTGACATCGATGTCGCCAACTGGAATAAGGGTGAATGCTCGATATATATGCATCATATATTAATAATTTGTAGTTATTTAGAAAAAATACAAATATAAAAACATTTTTACGTTATAGTAATGATTCTAAGGGACATACTTATAGAGTATAATAATAACCCTAAACTAATTTAAATGGTAAAATAAGTTTTTCTTATTAGATGTATATACTTAGTGAGTCGAGTTGTAAAAATTGTTATAATAATTGTTAGCTATTTATTTTAATCAAACAAAGGTTCCCTCCTAATAGTAGAATTTGTATTGCTTTTTTGGTTCATAATTTTATATGTATTACGATTATAACAAGATTTATTGTTAGACTTCAAAAATCTTTACCATGTATTTATTAAAGATGTTAAAATTTATAATTGCATTCCACTTAAAATTTTACTTTTGATCAAATTTCGAACTAAAAATATACTTTCCACGCTTGATGAAGAGTAGAAAATAAAAACAATACCTTGAACGATTCGATAAATATAACTTCAAAATTTTTCATTGAAACTTGTTTACGTCTTCATGTCTTTCAAAAACTCACTCACAATTAAGCTCTTGAATTTTTTAAATCTTTAAAGTCTAATATGTATCTATATGTATTCATTTTTAATTTTTTCGCATATTTTATTTCGTTTAGAAACATTTTTTTTATCAAAAGGAACAGTAAAAGTATTATTTGAGTCTCCACTTAGAACATATTACGGCGCACAAATTAAATTCAAATAATAGTCCTTGAAGTTATATTTACTTTTCAAACATGACACAAAATAAATATAAGAAGACTTTAATTCTATTTTTGAATTCTACAGCTTTATGCTGGGAAAATTAGTTTTTGATTATTAATAGTTCAATTTCAGTGCCGCAATAATTTTCTTCCGTTGGAAGATGGTGAGAATTTCGATCTATATTGTCAACATGAAGATCATAAATATATTTTTTGTTCAAAAACTTTCGACATAAATGTAGTCTCACATTTTTAGATTGCATTTCGATAATTTACTTTTTCAAGGTCATAAGATAAAAATATAAATACATTTTGCTTATATTATCCGTTAAACTATTTAATATGAATAAAGTTTTATCATTGCATTATGACTGCAAATTTTATAATGTGAAGAAATATTTCATGGGCTCCCACTATTCAAAGAGTCTATCTGCAACAACTTGACGAGGAAGCCAACGGTTTGGAGAATACCGAAGAATTTCACAAATTTCAGAGTTCAAATATTTCTAAATATTTATAAAATCATCTCTACGACATGAGCTGTTACAAACAAATTTATGTATTCATTTTAATAGATCGTCAATGTCTCTGTGCAAACCGTTATTTTTAATTATCATATCTGAAAAGTTGTCAACCTCAGATCCTACTATGTTTTCGTTACTTAAAAACGTAAAAAGTACAAGAAGTGTACTTGTTATTGCAATAAGAAAAGCTTCCATATTTTATGAACAAAAAGTGCCAAAAACGGAGCGAGAGTGCCACAGTGCCAGGCAATATCCAATAGTGCCAAATGTGGCACAATTGTGCCACATTTCCCATCACTGTATCACAGCAGTATCATTATGGTCACTCTCTCTTAAACCCTATACACACATTTTTTTCTACTTCTGCTAGAAACATTTATGGGGAAATGTACATTCAAAAAGTATTAAATGCGTAACAAAGATTGTTGGGAATACATCACTTTGGTGATATTAGTTACTAAGGAAATATGAATTAATCGTGTACGATTATATTGCAAATTTCCATTGGAAGAATCTTACAAAGGCAACTTAAGAGCTATTTAAAATTGGTTTATTGCAATGAAGGTTTTTGTTTGCATTTAGAAAAATGAACACAGCTCTAAATTGTTATTAAATATTTTTGAGAATATTTAAAGAAATTCAAATTAACAACTCGCACACAAAAGGTTCCGTACGGATCCTACATATGTAATAATATATAATGGAAAATTTATCGATATATTTATTCTTTTGGGGTAGAGATAATGTGACTCTGCAATTCCTTTTTTACGATAGTGTACATCTGTATTTCATTCTCCATATCATGTGGCATCCCTGCATATAAAATGTCAAAATAAGCAAAAAGCACAGAAAAGATTTTAAAAAAAGCTTAATGAAATTGAGCTGGTTATTTCCCTTTTTTTACTTCAACCGACATCAAAATTCGTTAAGATATGTTACCGAATAGCAAATAAATTTTCGTTATATGTGACGCGCAAAATAGAAAGGGACCTAAGGGTAAAAACCGGTTTTGTTCAGGAGAGCCATTTTAAAGATATAAATACGTGTATCTTTGGTGTACCATCACATCATAAAACGCTCATATCTCTGGGAGGGAACACTTTTGGAGCATGGGATCGGTCTCATTCGATGCTCAGATGTTGTCCACATCAAAAAAAAAAGTGAAAATTGATTTTTTTACCATTAGGCCCTTTCTCTATGCGCTGTCACATATGTGTTTATTGTAGCAATACGGTTATCATTTTCTTAAACAAAAAATTTTTCCTTTGACATTTTTTTTTTGTTTCAACGTTTTTATTTGATTTTTTTTTTAGATTTTTTTAGAATTTTTTGGTTGTTTTCTAGTTTCAGCGACTTTTTTTTGTTTTAACGCTTTATTCATTTTTGCGAGTTTTTCGGTTTTTGGCGATTTTTAAGCTTTTTGGCGACTTTCTTACTTCTGCTGATTTTTAGGGTTCCGTACACCAAAGGTGAAAAGAAACCCTATTGTTTTCGCTACGCTGTCAGTCTGTCCGTCTGGCCGTCACAGGCTATTTTCTCAGAAACCATAAGAGCTACGGACCTGAAACTTGGACAGAGTATCTAGAGCCTTAGCCGGTACAACAACAATTACATGAGCCTTAAAAATTAAAGGGTGATCCAAGAGGAGCAACGAAAAATGTTAAAATCCCATGTAATATACATTTAATTGTATGTACATACGTATATTGACAAAAAGGCTGGTCCATCAGTTAATGCAATTTTGACTATGTAATTTTGACAACTTGCTATATCTTGGAAACCGTAAGAGGCAAACTCTTGAAATTTTCAAAAACGGTAAAACTAAAAAAATCCGAATATTATAAAATCGCCAAACCAAAAAAAAAAAAACGCCAAAAACCTAAATAAAGTCGCTTAAACGAAAAAAAAGCACCAAATTAAAAAAAATTTCTAACACTAAAATAAATCGGCGAACCCGATAAAATCGACAAAATGAAAAAATTGCTAAATTAAACAAAAAAAAAAACAACGCCAAAAACCGAAAAACTCGCAAAAATTAATAAAGCGTTAAAACAAACAAAAAATCGCTGAAACTAAAAAATAACCAAAAAATTCTAAAAAAAATCTCAAAAAATCGCCGAAACGCGAAAAAGGCGCCAAAACTAAAAAATCACCCGAATGAAAAAAAATCACCAGAATGAAAAAAATTGCGAAAATGAAAAAGAAAATCGCCAAATTGAAAAAATCGCCAGAATGAAAAAAACGTCAGAAAGCGAAAAAAAAGTCGCCAAAACGCAAAAAAGGCCCTTGAATGAAAAAAATCGCCAAAATGAAAAAAAATCGCCAAAATTGAAAAATCTCCAAAATGAAAAAAAAATAGCCAAAGTGAAAAAACGCCAAAAACAGAAAAAAATTTACAAAACGGGAGAAAAAAGTGTCATAACTAAAAAAAACCCCCCAAAAACCAAAAAAACGCAAAAAACGACAAAACTAAAAAATGCTCAAAACCGACAAAACACAAAAACGAAAAAAAAGCTAAAACTATTTATTATATACATAGGGGAAACTTCGTATTGAATTACATTTCTAGTGTCCGTACGGAACCCTTCGTGTGCGTGTTAAAGTCGCACTTCACTGAATTTATTTTTATTTTGACGATTTTTCATTTCGGCATTACTTTTTTTTAATTTTGCGATTTCTTAACATTAGCATTTGTGTCTTAAGGTTTCCAAGCACAACTTGCACGAACCTTGCTTTTTACATATATCTAAAAAAATTTAATTAAACTTTGTGAATTTCTTTTATTGACTGTCATTATTGAATTCAAAGTAAAATTGTTAAAATGTGTTAGTGAAAAAATTTTGTTTGTGTTAGTGTCAATCACCTATCACACACGAGAACAATTATGCTGGCATAACATACCAGTTTGTAGGTGAGAGAGGCAAAGAGAGTGGTATTGTGTTTGGGATAACTTTTCAACCAGCTACAACCCCGCATCATCGGCACAAAACCAATACACACACAACTTAAAAAATAGCAAATTTAAAAAGAATACAAAAAACCTTAAACCCACAAAGCAGTGTGCACGTATACATTTTTATGCCAGATGAATTAGTCTCGTGTGTTCTACAAAGAACAAAAATTGTGCGGCATAAAAATTACTCCAGTGTGTGATATCTTATTCATTCATTTCTTGTAGTTAGAAGCTTTGCTCATGTTTCTTGTAAGCTTATTTCAAGATTTATATGAATCAACCTGTGGAAAACAGGACAACCGATATAATTGTTTGATTTTTCTCGTCGCAAAATCTTCTCGCAAGTTACAGAACACAGATACAGGATTAAGAGGTGATAACATGTCCTAAAAATAAAAACGTCATATTTAAGAGTTGTAAAAAGGATACAGCTTTTCTCTCTCCATCTCTTTCTTCATCAGCTGTCATCACTATCAATATCCCTTTCCTACAGAAGGTAACACCTAGCAATAACAGGTCTAACACTCATTGCCTTAGTGTTACTTCTCTTTAAAAAAGGAACAAAAGAAAAACATTTTTTATAAATATCCTTTTAACACTTTTTACATTTGTAGTCTTACATGCATTAAGCGGCTTAAATATGTAAACTTAAAATGTTGTTAAAACTTAAATTGTATAATTTTCTTGGCCATTATCCCTGAACTAATGTTTAACTTCGTTGTTATTACTCCCCCCGCCCCCCCCCCCCTTATAAAACACTTATAATAACAAGACCACTTTTGCAGCTCATTTAATATTTACACTACTTACAATTAATTAAGCCTTTCACTAATTCCCAGCAACTAATGCGCCTTCAAAAGTCATTACAAATGAACAGAAATCGTTTCAGTCTGCCAGCTTTACTTTAACTAAAAATCCATCTGCCTCTCCAACACAGTTTCAAATTCACTTGTTCTTAACTTTTTGCTTTGCCACAAATTGTGTCCAGCCATTTTTTAGTTAAGTATTGTACACTCTGTAAGAAAACTATTGAAAGAGCAAAAACACTTTACATATGTACGATTATGTACAAATTTTTACAACCACATTATCAGGCTAATTTTCTCAATTTTTAAACCCTGTTAATCCCAGGCAATTGAAGGTCGTCAAATACCAACGAAGTAGCTGTAAAAAGGATCTTAAAAAAATAAATCGCTTTAACTAACCATATTCCTCTGTAAAATGTACTAAGGCAAGGCAGACATAGAGAAAAAAATACGACAACTATTAGTGTGAGCTTTAAGCTCACACAATCACTACCTAAGAAAATTGTAAAGAATATACAAGCATGCTGGTATATATTTTAAAATATATATTAATGTAACATGAACTTGTTTTTGTATGCAGTAGTTGTTGGAATTTCCGTTTCTACTATGGCTAAACTGTTATACGAAGATAATTATACTTTTACAGGTCGACAAATCAATTCACAAGTGTTCAAATAGCAAATGACTTTCTTGCTTCCTTTCAATGGTGTTCAATAAATAAAATATAATCGTACAATGTTGCTGTTCTAAGGTGCCACTGCAAATACTCGGTGGTACGAGTATCGTGGTTAATGAAGCGGAAAAAGGAAGTCTTACAAATATATGTGAAAATTTAGCAAATATGTATATTCTTTTCTTTCTTTCTTCATTTTAAAATGGAAGCCAATTAAAAAAAATCTTGAAAAAAAAGATTTTGCCAAAAATTTAAGTATTAAAGACTATCAGTAAGTATTTTATTACGATAATCGTATTTTATCGACTTTTCCAACCAGTAACATAATTTAACGATGTTCGTGTTGGTTTAAGTAAAAAAAATTAAATCACAAGTTTAAATTCATTTAGTTTTTTTTTTATTCTTTCTGTTTCTTTAAACTTATTTTGACATTTTGTAAGGAGGCATTTCCACATGCTAAAGAATTATGTAGTGAGTAACACCTCGTTTATACGCAAATCTTATTTGCAAATAAAACTATTTGCAAATACTGAACTCACCGTTTATACGTAGATGGAAACCATTGCTATCTGTGAATGATATTGCCACATATTGTTAAATTTGTATTACATTTTTTACAAAACAAAAATAATTGGCAATATTTTACACCTTATTTGCAAATAATGCGTTATTTCCAAATAGTTTTCGTGAGTTATTGGGTCTCATGCATAAAACGTGAGCTTGAGCTCGGACTCGATTGTTTGAGTAAGAGGTGCTTGTCTTATGCATAATAAAATTTGATGTATTTGCTTTTACTCACTGCTCACGTTTGATATCGTGTTGCTCAGTTTGAACTAAGTTAGATGAGCTTGTGCTCATTTTCATATGCATAAAAACAAGCTTTTGCTTTCTTTTCTGAGCTCTTGCTCAAATTTTGTTGAGCCTGCCTTATAGTTGACTCACGTACACTAAAAAGGAATCATGGCCGAAAATTTTGTGCCACAAAGAAATATAAAATGTTATCAACAGCGTAAAAAATTTAACAAGTGAGGATAAAAAATTATACAGGTTTGTATTCTTAATTATTAAATTTTTTTTTATATAATTAATAATAAAATAATAAATACATAGGTTTGATGATAGTAGCATCTGCTGGTTGGCTAATTACTTTTTTGAGGAGTCAGAAGAAACACGTGGTGGTGCCCTCAGCAACATTGATAAAATTCGACTGTATTTAAGATTTTGTGCAGATCCTGGATTCCAAAACTTTATAGCTACAGATATTGGAGTCCATTAATCCACTGTGTCTCGAACTATTGCAGAAGTTGCGAAACTATATCTGCCAAAACAAGCAAGTGGATAAAATTCCCGAAATGAAATAAAAGATGCTCAAATGACGCAAGTTTCTTTCCACAAGTTTTTCTTGCAAAATCTGCATTTTTGTAGGAATCACCTTTTTTTCTTTAACAAAACAAGCCTCTGCCTACTTTGAAAATTCAACTCCTTTGTCTCATCATTTTCATAACGACTCAAAACTGCTGTTGACTTTTTGTTAACCTTTAAAAATAAACTACATATAGCATAATCTAAAATAAGATTGCTTAAGTTCTGTTACACATGTTTCTATTATTTGTTTTTTATTATTTTTACGGCCTGTCCCACGATGTCACCAGAAATTGTTCGATCGAATACTTATATTGAAAAATTTTCTAATGTTATTGTTTTTTGCAATACAAGTTGTCGATCGAACGATTTCTGGTGACATCGTGGGACGGGCCGTAAATGCTTGGTAATTGACTTTTTTCTAGTAAATATTTATTTTATTTTTTTTATTAAAAATTTAGAAACATCGTCAGTTCGTATTGTATTGTTATTATTATTATTTGATTCTACTTCTACTTTACTTTCACTTGACGACATGTTTGCACTTCAATAACCATTGGACGTTTGATCTCCCTTTGCTCAAGTAATTGCAATTGGTTTGAATTCATTTTTATGCATACGAAATTGAGCAAAAGCTGTTGCTGTTTGATCGAACTCAACTTACGAGCAATTGCTCACCTGATTCAACTCAGCGCTTTTACTCGTTTTTATGCATGAGACCCATTAACTTACAATAAAAAAGTTATACGGCAACGCTTTCCAGTTTTATTTGCAAATAAGAAGTGCGTATAAATGGGATATAAGACATAGATGTAAGAAACAAATTATATAATGATACTATCGTTACAACAAACGAATAAATATATTGAAAAAAATTACGATTTTTGATTCACGAAAAAGATAAAATGAATAGTTTTACTGGGATACCCATTTGATAACCGGAAAACCGTGGGTCTGGTAATGCTGCCAGCTGTTAAATATCTGTCAGCCGAAAAATAGTTACAGCCGTATTCATAAAAAAAAGTTGATTGAGGTTTAAAATTCATATTAGTTAAAAAACGTTTTAAGGCTAAATAACGTTTTTTAAATATTGGTATTCATAATCAGTTTTTTAACTAAAAATCAATTAACTAAATTTTTTTAAAATATCGTGGCAACACTGTATTCTTTATTTGTCACTTGCATATTAGTTCTGCAAAACAACGATTGTTAACTCACAAAGTACTCGTGGCTATTTTGTTTATTTGTCGGTTTTCAGAGAAATATTATTTCTATAAAATAAAAGATATGTTGCAACTTGTATTTAATAAAATAATAAAAAAAGTTCACAACAAATCTTTGTTAAAAGTGCTTTTTATATTATTTATTTTATTGCAGATAAAGAAGCACTAGAATAACGAGCTTTATTTTGTTTGTTTTGAGTGTTTATACATCACTAGTTAATTTTCTACAATTATACTATTTTTGTTAACACATAAAATGAGAAAACAATGACTGGGAATGGAAACTGGATCGCTCCTTTTCTTTTAAATATTCTTTGGAGTATATTTGTTATTTCGGCAATATTTTCTATAAAAAAAAATTACATTGTTTTCTTCTAAATAACACTGGCATATGCATACATACATGCATACATAAGTACATACATACATACACACATATGTACATACAGGTAAAGTTCAAAATGTAAACAAAAACGAAGCAAAATTACAACAACGTCACCTTAAAATTGGTTTAAACATGGGGGCAGTCAATTTTAAAATTTGCTGATTTACGCAAGGTTTAAAAACCGTTTTTTAAGCTAAAATTCTATTATGAATACAATTTTAGCGAATTTTGCTTAAACAATATTTGAAACGCGGTTTAAAATTTTTATGAATACGGCTGTTAAAATTTACTGCAAAAGTAGTGAGCAATTTTCGAGCATTAAAAATGAGTCATATTATTAAAAGGATCGACTACTGCAATCAATCTAGAGGCAGTCATTTAAATGACATTGTATTTTGTACGTAATGGAAAAGAAATAAATATTTTCTTTAACTTTATATTTGAAACCGAAAAATGGACAATCCTAAACTTACAAATGCATTTACCGATGATAAATCAACTGCCCAATTCACAATCTTATGCAAATGGTCTTGCATCGTTGCATGTGATAAATAGTATTGTACAGTGTTGTCAGATATGGCGATATCTCGCCAAACGTGGCGACGAAAATTTGTATTTGGCGATGAAAATTTTGAAATGGCGATCCGCGATTTACTTGCCGATATTTGAACTCCTTGGCGATATTTTTAGCTTTATTTTTACGATTTCAATAAAATAGAATAATGTTAAGAATATGAAATATTTTTTAAGGAATTTTTTCTACAACATAAAATATTTCGTGGAAAAAATTTTAAATGTTGTGACTCTTTATCTCAAACCAAATTTTCTGAAATTCAAGAAGTTTAAACCAAGAATACGGACCACAAAATCTCATTTGGTGTTTATGAAACATAGTGAGAAAAACTTTCTTTTATAAGTTAGAGCCAACATTTTGATAATGAAGCACCAAAAATCCTATACGACTTCTCGCCTGGAGTGTATGAATACGACGATGCTGCTGGTACTTACCACTTCAAGGATATGATAAGTGTACTTAAATATACATTCCAGTAAATGTTAATTCAGTTGATATCACAAGAATTAAATAATAATTTTTATCTTGGTGCTCAAGTTAAATTTATCCTATTTATATTGATCCTTGGAATAAGTTATTTTTAAGTACTTTTTGCACGCCAGTATTTATATGTGAATGTAAACACTTTTCTTAAGTTTTCTTAAATACTACAATTTTTATGTTTTACAATAGACGTTACCTACTTAATAATATTTGTAATGTAATTACAAAATTTAATATATTTTTGTAGCTACATATACATAATTTAATGTTTTATTATATTGGCGATATTTGGCGATATTCGACAAGTCATTTGGCGAGGAGGCTGAAAATAAATCTGACAACACTGGTATAGTATATTGATACTCACCACTAGGAATTGTTAACTGGTGAGTATCAATATACTATACCATTTTGCACATTCTACGATGCAACACCACATTTGCCCACGATTGTGGGCAAAAATTAATCCAATTTTTTTTTTGCACGGCATCACGCCTGAATGGCTCAACCAATATCCCCCTTTCCTTTTTTGTTTAGTTTGTAATTATCTGGTGAAGAAAAAAATGCAGTTTGAAAATTATGGCTCTTAAGCTTTTTTGCAGTCATGGAACGATATGTAGATTAATTTTAGAAACAATTCATACATTGAGTCAAGTTGCCTTTTTTAATGCATTTATTCTGTGACATGGGATAATAATTACTTTATTTAAAAGACGAAAAATTCAAATATTTTAGTCTTTCCTTTGCACTTTATTATGGCGAATAATAATGAGAAAATATAGAAAATTGAACTTTCAAACTTTATTTTTATCTGGTCTACATGCCGGTGCAGGGACTTATAAAAGGATTTACAGAGCCCGGGATTATTAAGTTTAATTCAAGGTCGGTGTGATAATTGGTAAAATTATACTGCTGCAGATGCTTGCAAGTTGCAATAGCTCCTTACTTTTCAACAGCCCCTCAAGATATGCTTTAAATTTATTAAAACTATCTTTTGTTAAGTTTATTTATAACTAACCCTCCACATTTTCAAAGATAATTCTTAGTTTTAAATAAATTATCTGTAACATTTAATACAGTTAAGCTAATTGAGCATGAAATAATATACATACATATGTACATATATGTAAGTGTGTAGATATAACATTATGAATAATCAGAAAGTTTTCAAACTATTTGGTGCGTAACTATATATGATATGAAAGAGAAGATGTGTTAACAAATATTTTTGTGTTTACAATATTTAATGTCTGTTTGTGTTGTTATAACTTTAAACTTTACACAATTTCTAGTTTGAAAATTTTATTTCTTTAATAAAGACGTAGACAGAGAGGTAGACAAGCAGATAGACAAACAGAGGGACAAATAAATATGCCTATTTATTTACACAAAACATACATATTTTTGAATTACAAAGTGAAACCTAGTCCTTAATATATAATACATAAATTGTTTTTGGTGTAAATTCTTTAAAGAGAAATTAAATATTTACCATTAAGGGGAAGCTAAGCCTACAGACCAATTAAGAAATCATTGAAATTATTTTTTAAGCTATTGCATAGCTTTTATTGCAGGCTTTGAGGGTGTCGATCGAATCAAGAAATTCCGTAACGAAAAAAACCTAAGACTATTTTTATTTGAATCGCCTAGTGTATGCTAACCCCTAAAGTATGCTATTGATTTCATTAACATACAGTATTGCTAGAACAGATTTTTACATGTAGGAAAACACAATCGTGGTTGACAAAAAATGATAAACACAAATAAACAGACAATTCGTAGGTTTTTTATTTTAAAAAATAAATTTGCATAAAATGGTAAAAAAAATGCTAAGCAATAGCTTTACCACGGCAGTCCCCGAGTGCCACACGTATTTTTTTAATTTTTATGATATTTTCTGATAAAGTTAAGCTCAGCTTTACAAATTTTTTTGTATAAAGCCAATCGCAATATTAATTAGACTTACAAGCATTAAATTTGACATTAAAAAACTCATACAGCCTTTTTTTATAAAAATTATTAAGGGTTAATAAAAGGTTTATAAAACAGATTTTCATAAAGAAAAATTTTCTTATTAAGCCTTTATACAGCCTTAATGAGTTTTATACATATGTACATATATCTGTGGTAAAAAGGAAAAAGTGCTTAAGTCGAGATAAGCTGATTTTGAGTTAAGGGTACCTCCGTTATCTGCATATTTTAAAGTACCCCTGATCAAAATCTCAATTAATTTGTGTGATTTTCCAGGAAGTTATAGCACTATGACTTTCAACTTGTCTTTTTTAGACTTCTAATCTCATTTGGAATAATAGCTTAATTTAGGTTATACTTTGGTATATTTCAACTTAAATTTATTAATTATAGTTTGTAAAACGTTTTTTGATAAGAAAACTAAAGGTTACCAGAGAATTTTCCAATTTAGCTGTAAAAGAAATAAATTTCTGAAAATCGACTTGAACGCTTAAAAGTACTCTCCTGCATAACAGTAAAATATGACTTAAGCACTTTTTTCTTATTGCCACAGATATGTTTATATACATATGTATGTTAAATTTTAAAATTTTAGGTTCCCTAATTATTCAATTGCTTGACATATTTATCGCTTTATGTAACCCTTTTCTATATCCATGGTGACCTTCCCTTTCAAATGTTTACTAACCCGTAATAAAACAGTTTGATATTTGTCCTTATATCTTGTATATCTTCACAGACGTGCATATTTGTGTGTGTGTGCATAAGTCTTGCCTCTTCGTTCACTAGTTCATCTAAAGTTTATGCGTTTGGTTGTTTGCCTGCTGCTCTGTTTGTTTAGTCTCTATTTAGCATAAGTTTATTGTTGTTTTTAAGTTTTATTTTCTTTTTTTTTCTTTTGTTTTTGGTGCTGAGTTATTTTTGTGGTTGTAAAGCATAACAGAGATTTCCCTTTGTTGCTCATACACCGTTCTAGCCCAGTTGTTTTTGGTTTTCCTTTGTTTCTTTTTTGTTTTAACTTAAAAGAATATTTGTGCAAAAAAACTGTTATTGCCTGAATGAACTTACAAAATTATATGCTTTTATTTTGTTTATTTTATAATTATTATGGTTTGATTTATAATTATTGTTCATGTTATATTTTGTTGATGTTTTAAACGTTTGTGTAAACTAATGAAATCAAAAGCCTTTGCTTTTTAAGTGTATTAATCTATTTGCCTTATGTTCGATCTCTGGACTTCCAAAATGTTCATTTAAAGTGTATTTTGTTTATATATTCTCTTTACGTAAAATTAAACATTTTTGAGTTAAATGAACCCTGAAATTATGCTTCTATGATGTTGAATAATAATTTCATTATATAGCCTAAATGTAGGCTACAATTATTAATATAAAGTTTTGAGCAATGAGTTTGTTAAAAAAGGATGTTAAAGGAAGTATTTCTATATAAATTTCATTGATGATTGTAATGCTTGCTTTTTAAAACTGCACTGCGCTGAGGGCCAAAGGGTTACAAGTGCCAAATTTTTAAATAAAATAGTTAGGTAAAGCAATCAAAAAAAGCAAATTTTGAGCCCTTTTTAGAGATCTAAATAATAATAAACTAATGACTTCACGTGGGCCCACAGGAAATAATCGAGATTTATTTAATCATTTATTAAAAATTTAAAATTATGCTTTAAAAATCGTATTTATTTATTTAACGAAAGTCACAATGCATTTTAGAAGTATTTTCTTATTATCGCATATGGCAATGACATCAATCCTTCAATAAATGTAGAACCCAAAGTAAAATTACAAATAGATTACACATGGCCTGCACATTCAAGTAGAAATTACCACACACTATGTATGCATGTGTAATTACACACAGATTGGCAACACTGATTCGCTCACATGTTTCCTACGTATGAGTAATATGAAAATAAATAAATATACACCATAAAAGTTTGTTAATACACCATACGTGTGTGATAATGCGAAAATCATAGCATACTTATTTGGATATTTGGTAAGTATTTTGCATGTGAGGTCAAAAATATGTATTTCTTTTGTTCTTTTAAAAGAAGTAGAACTCAATGCAATTACCCAGTGAAAGCAAGTCTAAAAAAAATTATTTTAGAAAATCTTCTGGGATTCTTCAGACAAATTTGAAATAATATATTATATTAGTATTCAAATTGGGCTGAGGTAATTATTTTATATTCTATAAACTTAAGTCTATTTTCTGATCCTTTTTATTATATTTTATGAAGTGTTGTCGCAAGTCTGAGACACACTTTCCATAACATATACATATAATCCTAAAAAATTCGACGTTATTGACGGCAATTTAACAATTTTTCGCCGCCGCTGGTTACAATTTTAAAACCCCTTTTACCAAACCTGACTTGCAGTACCTGCATATTTGTGAGTTTGTTATTATATCAAGAACTTGACTACTAACACACACTTCTGGCATAACAATTTATTCATTATATTGTCTTGAGTAGCAAAACGAACACAATGGCAATTACTTTTGAATTCTCTTGTTTCAACTTTCTTTTTTTCCCCCTTTTTCTTTTTGTTGTTTCTAACATAATGACACTTGTGGCTGTAAGTTTCCAATTGTTATCTCGAATGGTTGTAAGACAAAAGCTACCACAAATTAGATACTTTCTTGATTAATTTTCCATGCACTTGGTTAATAAACAATTTTGTTTATTACAGCTGAGAAGAGGGTGGGAGTAGAAGTTTGTTGGACATTTTATGCAAAGAAAACCTTTAAAAATTTTTGTTTAAGTATTTTACGAATTTTGTAAATAATAATAAAGTTTTATAAATAAACTAAATATTAAAAGAGCTAAATGATGCAACTCCCATTAAAGTGGTTACCAATTTAATTTTATAAATTTTGCTAAAAAGGTATTAAATCATAATCAAAATAAGCTCTTCTGAGAGATTTTGGAATGAAATAACTTTCAAGCGAAAAAATAAGAAAAGTCCAAAAGACATAACAAACCAAAAATGTGATATAAGTCCCAAAGTGCCGGAAGTCATTTTTTTATCAAATAGATCCAAAAATTTATAAAAACCTTTTTGGCACACATTTTATTTTTGCTTTGGAAATCGTTTCTCAGAAAAAATATTTCTCAAATCGTGTTGATTTTAAGGAAAAATAAAAATAAAAAATCAAAATGCAATTAAAAATTTTATTGTGTCTGTTGAAATTCTTAATAAATTAAATATTTAAACAAAAATTAATTAGATTTTTATAAATTTTCCAATCAATAAAACTTTTCAAACAAAATAATTTTATTTGGCTGAATTAAATTTTTAATTGATTGTTTGTAGTTTTTACAATAAAAGGTTTTAATTAAATTATCAATTAAAAATGTAATTAAGTTCAATAAGCTTTTCAAAAAAATAATTTTTTTTTTTAAATTTGTATTGACTTAATTAAATTTTGAATGAAGCTTTTAATTATTACAACAGTTTAATTACCTTAGTTCAACTTTCAAGGAAATCAGTTTATCTTAAAAAATTCTATTAAATTTTGAAACAAATTTTTAAATAATTTTTAAACGAGACTTTAATTGACTCAATTATATTTTTAGTTGATTACACTATGTCACAAAAAAATATCCTCTAAAATTAGATATTTTTTAACTAAATTGAGAAGTTGCGGATTGGTTGAGAGTGAATGTCACTTCTACGACTTTGATTAACATATACACCGATAGTCAAGCAGCTAATATGGTCCTCGAATCCTCGCTTCTAAGAACAACAACAGCCCTCGACTACCGATCATCTCTAAACGAGATGGCAGAGCAGTTTGATATTAGGATCATGTGGATCCCGGGGCATAGAGGCTTTCAGGGGAACTCTAGCGCTGGTGAGCTTGCTAGTATCGGGAGAACCTTACAGGTTCCACCGGATTTGGAATGTGTGGGTTTACACCTACTCTCTTGCAAACTCAGACTTAGGCGCAAGACAGAAGATGAAACAAATAGAAGGTGGGTCACAAGAAATGATTGCGTGATCACAAGGCAGTTATGGACTCACCTAAATAAGGAAGCCACTGATTACTTAATTTTGAAAAATAGGAAACAAATATCGAAAAAATATCTGCATAAGCAGAGTCTCCGTGGTATCACAATGGACCGAAATGGTCTAAGTGAGTCCGGGTTTCTGACTGCCACCCCTACCTAACTTAACCTAACCTAACTATATTGAGGCTGCTGAACACGAGTATTTCCTTTATTTATTTTTCTTAAGAAGCGTTTTCGAGGTATTTGCTAAAAACGTGTTTTTTGCAGTTTAGAAAGATATTTCAAAAATTCTTGAGAACTGTTAAAATAAATTAAGCAAATTTTACAAGGTTGAAAAGACATTTTTTTATTTTATCAGCTTATATTTATAACAAGTTGATCGGACAAAAATTCACTGAGTTATGGGCATTTAGATTTGAAAAAAATTTAAGCTTTTAGGTTTTTTTTTTTAAATTCAAAAAATTTTTTAAGACCTGTTTTTTAAGTAAAATTATTTACCAAACGTATTAAGCACTAAATTGTTATCATACATTATACTTAGTGACATTGATATTCAAATAATAATAAATTCCTAAGTTTATCTCAAAGCCTTGAACCGGACTCCAAGACAAAAATTTAATCCTGAAACACACCAGATTAAAATAGTTTGCCTATAAAACATAAATTTCTTATTTCTTGCTTACTAGATTTTACGTTTTTTCTGAGAATATCTCAATTCTCAATTCCATACAAATGAGCCACTTCGATATAATACTATTTTTCTTAAAAATTAACATGACATGAGATTATTAAAGTTAACAAGTATTGGATTAAACATAAAGTATAAACCTCATACATTTTCCAGTTTTCTTGCTGGCTTCTTTGGCTTCTGCTTTTTCACCAAACAAAAATGGGTTAAATTAAGTGGAAAAGTTTTCTCTTTACAAGACAACAAGCAAACAAAGCAACAGCAACTACAAGCTCGTAAAGCAAATTGCATTTGTTTTATAAAAAAAAAAAAAAAAATTGTGTAAATAGTAAATAAAACATGAATGAACACTTATACCATAAAAACATAAACATTTTAAATTTAAATAAAATTAAAGCACACCTTAAGGGGTTATTTAAAGAAAAGAAGACCTGCAAAAAGTTACATTATCAAAATGAATGCATTTATGTTAATTATAGCAAAAAATGCATTCAGTTTTTTTTTCTGGAACTTCTGTATGCATAATTGTTAAGCTTACATTTAGAGGTTTGTGTATGATAAAACATACGTATTTATATATGTATAAACTTAACTTTTGGAAAGCAAAGCACTACTTAGTTTATTTTTAGAGATAAAAGAAAGGAAAGGCCAAAAATGTTTCAGTATGTTAATTAAAAATGACCTTGGAAATTGTATAATGATTTTACATTTTCCTTTATAAAAAAATAAACCTGCTTAAGTTGTTTTTATTTTTTAGCATAATTTTTAAAATTGTGGGCTTGACCTACTAAGTCCCAAATCACACTGTGCAAGTCTTATTGCTAAGCTGATTAGTTTCAGGGAGAGAGAGACGAGGGGAACAGGAACGTTTCTTTCCCCCCGTCTCTCTCTCCTAATAAACTAATCAGCTTAGCAATAAGACTTGCATAGTGTAAATAGGGACTAAGGAAAAAAAGCTTATTTAATTCAGAGATGTTGCATAACACACAAAACTTGTCTACTAACGTGTTAATTTTTAAATTATTTGCAGTTGTTGCACTTTTACAAAATTGTACAAGATAAATTTAAAATTGTTTTAATGTATCGCTCATTTACTTTGAAATCTCATTTTTTGAGTTATGACATTCTTCAAATAAATAAGCGGTATGTTTAATCAAATACTGGCCTCATTTTTATGCAGACAATAATTTTATTATAATTAAATTTCTTCAAATCTAATACATATACTGTGTATTTTACTCCAATCTGCTTTTAAAATTAAACTAAATTTTAACTTTTATTTAAATTAAGCTGTCAACAAATTTGAAAATTTTAATTTACACCTTTTCGTTTATTGTTTAGATTTCCATCACACGAATAAGTGACATTTGTTTAATATTATAAAGAATTTATCGCTAATTTGACAAAATATGCAAATTAGAAATGAATTATGAAAAAATCACTTGAAACATGTATGCATGTAAAATATTGCATAAATTAAAATTTTAATTCTCATTAAAAAAAATTTTAATACCTAAATATTGTACAAATTTATAAATTTTTTTTAAAAACTACATCTTTCATCAAATTCAACAAGCTAATAAATTAGTCATTAAATTTCATTAAATTTTGCAATAAATAAAACAGATAATTTAAAACACATAATAGGATCGAAAAAAATATTAAACTTCTTATTGCAATAATTTACCTTTAATTTTCTCTAGATTTTTAAAAGATGCCAGATAACTGCCACATGCATGAACAATATTTTAAATTTATAAAAAGAATTTTCATAATAAATCTATTTTCCTAAGCTACTTTCACATAAAACAATCGGGGGCCTATCCTTGTTTGCTCATCGTTTTAAAACGAGCCATAAAAACGATAATTTGATATTTAAATGATAATACTGTGTTAGGATAGCACGGTGCATTTGCAATATATAATACGGTAGTAGGATAATACAGTAAATTTGCAATTTTAAATCTGCGTTCTATCTGCCGTTTTAAAACCACAATAATAATAATAATAAAATTAAATATATTTTAGTTAATTTTAATTATTATTCGAACTCCATTTATTTCTATATTTGTGATTTGAACGGGCTAAGGTTCGTATTGCTTTTTAAGCCAAATTACATGTGATAATTGTTAATGAACAAATAACAACAAAGTCTGTTGTAAATATTCTGACTAACAACACATAGTTGAACGGAACAGCCAGCCGTTTTCGAAGGCCACTAAGCCTTCATCATCAGCGTTCTTTTGTGTTTGGTCCACTGTGTGTGGTGTCAGTAGATGTAGATTTCTGCTTTATATACTTAGCATTATTGCAAATGGAATGTGTGAATTGTTTTGATTCATCTTATTTCAATTTGCTGAAAGCTTTTTTGTAATGAAAGCTCAATTTTACCATCTCTATATTTACAACAGTCTTACCATTGATTGTCGTTTGTTCTTTACTAATTATGCACATGTTAGTTAATTTGCTTATTTTTGTTCTACTTAAGACAAACTTTTTTGCTTTGTTACTATTAAGTATATTTTTTATTTTTAATTTTTGCCACAGGCCCATGGCTATTAATTTTAGTTAATTTTAATTATTATTCGAACTCCATTTGTTTCTATATTTGTGATTTGAACGGGCTAAGGTTCGTATTGCTTTTTAAGCCAAATTATATATTTAAAAAAAAATGTTTAATTTTGTGCCTTTTACCAAAATAATGATGCCAATGATCATAAATGCAAGAATTCAAGAAAAAAAAGATATTTTTCCAACTAATTTAATATTTATTTTTTATAAAATAAAATAATAAAACATTTTATATATTTATTTAACGCGAGTTAAAATTTATATGGCTCATTGACTGAAACAACCTCATAACTCAAAAAACTAGTTTGCCAGAGAATGAGTTTAAAATTTTGAATTTACAGGCAAATTAATGAAAAAAAATTTGACTTTCAAGAGTTTAGTATACAAGATATTTGTGTGAAATATTTGCACGATACGGAAAACGATATGCGAATTAATTTTTTATCAGTAGCTCAAAAATTCCATTTTTGACTTATGTGGTTCTTTGAGTAAATGAGCCATATGTATAGTAAAGATGTAACGAATTTCAGTTTAGCGAATGGAAGTGCGAAAGCGAATGCAAATATTACAATACGTTAAAAAATCACATGATGTACTTACTACATATAGCACTATATTTAAATTAATTAAAATACAAATTTTTTGAGCAGAAAGATATGTATATGAAATTATTTTTAAATTAGTATAGATAATAATTAAAAATAAATTAACAAAATGTTAGGCAATCAACCCATTCGTACTTTGGAAGTAAATCCCTGGTATTTTGTGCAACATTTCATGTGAAATTTTGTCAAAATATATTATTAAGAAAACTTGTAATGAATTGTTGATGAAAAAATGATCCAGAAGTATTGCTCTGATCATCTTGGGAAAAAACATATAAAATATATACTGTCAACATTTTAAGTTTTCATGCAAAATAATTGTTTCGCGTGGAATTTACAAACAAGGCCTAATTAATAGTGTTTGCATTTAAAATTTTTTGTACAAATTAATGAATGATGCTGAACATTTTTCAAAAGCTTGAACGGACTAGTCTTAAGTAGGAAATATTTTCCCGCAAATCAAACACTGCCTTTTATTTTGCAAATACTGAAAAATATTTCCAAACACCGCTGAACTGAGAACTTATTGATAGAAAAATTTTCTGCTAAAATTCTAAAGTTTTAATTAGAATTCTTTACTTGTGAGTACATATATATATCTTTTTCATGCTGGCTTAAAATTATTTTCGTATTTTTGAAGTTTGTTAATTGTAAACTATTTTCGTAAAAAGAAGTAAAATTTTTTTGTCGTATAAGCGTATACTAACTTGAAATATTCGCATACATTTTAGCGAATGCAAATAGCAAAAGTAAGCAAATAATTTGCGAATGCGAAAGCGAATGCGAAAGCGAATGCGATTATTGGTTACTTCCCTAATGTATAGTCGAATTCCGATAAAGGAACCTCGTTTAAATGCTAAGACGACAGATAATGACAATTTTACACTGGAAATCTACCGTTTTACCCTAGCACCGCACTATCGATAGTTTTGTTGTGAATGAAATATAGATAGTTTTTTCCACTATCGATACTATCGGCAAAAAAACAAGTAATTAAAAGAGTAAAAATAATCGAAGTCAGTAAACAGTAGCCGTCAGCTTTGAAGCAAATTATCCGTAGTTGATTTAAGCTTTTGTACAGCGATTTAAAAGTTGGTACAATTGCATAATTTTAGCGCTATTTGAATGCCAAAAGTACCTTAGCACCGCAATGACCCATTTAGCACTACGGGAATCTCTTTATATTATATTACATGCCAAAAATAGCATTAAAATATATTAACCCCCTTATGCAAAAAATAATGCGTGCATTAAAAAAAATTCTATAGAAAAACCAGTTTTAACGTTCACTTATTTTTTTGCACAAAGGGGTTAATCTTTAGCTCGAAGGTATTAGAAAATTAAGTAAATCAAACGATGTTTTCCGGTACTTAAAGAATTGCTGGAGGAATGTTATTTATTCCAAATTCATCTGCAAATGTGGAAATTTTATTTTCGTACCAAGGGGAGAAGCCGACTATTTGCATCGACTGTGAACAATCGAATAAAAAAAAATGTTATAAATGTAGTATATCGTAAATGTTACTTTTATATTCAGATCCCAGCAACTAATATTCTTTGTGCACCTTCTGGCGTTTTGTTAATTGATTTTTAGTTAATTAGAAAGTACAAGTATAAAAAAAATACAAATAAAGAATTAGGTACAATCGTACTTAAAAAGTTCAAATTTTTTTTGAAAGTTAGTACAATTTGTAAATATGATATCGCATCCCTGCTTCTGTATACATAATTACTTAAATACATGCATATGTATGTATATGAATTTATTTATAAATCCAAGTGTTATTCGACAAATAGTAGTCACAAGTATCTTAATAAATTCAACATCGTCGACACAAAGATAAATTTTGGTGGTACTGATATCGCGACGGCCGCCAATCGTCTCGGATTTATTTTGACATACCCTAGCGTGTTTCCCTACAAAAATTTTTTTAATTGTACCTACATACCTACATATCCAGCCTAATCTTCGATGTAATCGTATGCGATAAAAATTAAATTTTTAGAAGAAGGTTAAAATTGTCGCTTACGATAAAACTTTACAGTTAGTGTCTTAAAAGTTATCAATAACAATTTTCGCATTTTGATAATTCTAAACCATGGGTAGGCCCATAAAATTATAAGTTCAATAAAAAAGTATATTTTCGATAATGTGCCGCTTACGATAAAATCGAAAAAAATGCTTGATATATTTTTATATACTAATGAAAATGTTGAGGACTCTGGATTGTTTTTTCGAGTCAAATGTAGTTTATGTGGCAACTTTTATAAAACTATTCGATACTATCGATAGTATCGATAGTTTTACATAAAACTATCGAAACTATCGAGTGGAGCGACTATCGATAGTTTTGCAGCTCTATTCAGTTGTGGCAAATCTTATATAAATATCTAACTTAACCTACATACGTATGGCGTATATAGTTACTTACATACATAAGTACATAAATACATATTTGCTTTTTTGAAGAAAAATGGTTAATTTCTTTTTTATGTCTATTGCAATTTACAATGCACTATGGGCAGTTTTTGGATAAAGTATTTAATTCAAATATTTTATTTTCAATATTAGCAGCAGCATTCGGCATTTTCGAATTTTTGATACACAGAAAAAAAAACTGCCTCATAGAATCAATAAGATTTTCTCTATGAAACGTTTTTAGGCTAAAGGGTATCCCAGCAGAAAGAAGCGAAGAATTTTTCATAGAGATTCCTTATTGTTTTTATGTGGTAAATCTTATTAATTTTATCAAGAAGAAAACCACATAAAATCAAGAAGAAATCTTATTATTCACAACTATTTTTACCCAATTTCCGTTATTTTTGGCACCAAAAAAACAATCCATAGAGAAAAACTTCTTGATTCTATTAGGTTTTCTTATAAATTGTAAACTATAGGGATTTCTTATTGATGTTATTAGGTTGCCTTATTGATTTTTTTAAAAAGGTTTTCTTCTTGATTTTATTAAGTTCCTATATGATTATGTGTAAAGCATCTTATTGATTTTTTTAATAAGGAAATCTTCTTGATTTTATTAGGTTTCTTGTTATTTCATTTATGTATGTATGTACGTACATTTATGTATATATGTATGCATGTATATAAATAAACATAGAGACAATTTTTTAATGATCTTTTTCGTTTTTGTTCCGTAATATCTCTGCTGCAGAGACTTCAATATTCATACCCAGTTAGCCAAATCGTCGCAGACGACATTGGGTAGTATGAATAAAAAAAAGTATTTGCTTTTTACTTAAAAATTTGTTTAAAAATACAAAAAAACATACCAAATATGTGTGGGTTTTCAAACAAATTTTTAAGTAGAAGGCAAATACTTTTTTTTATTCATATTTCCCATTGTCTTCTACGATTAATTTACGACATGTCACAATTTAAAGGAAATCGTCGACAATGTCACATGTTTTGTCATCAATTAAACTTTTTTGAGGACAATCTGAACGACAATGTTCCCCGTTTTGTCTTCAATAAAGCCGTGTTGACGATAATCTGAGCGACATTGTCGCTCATCTCGTCTTGTGTAACCTCGCCTCCATTTGTATGAAATATTCGTCGACGATTTGTATGGCGCTGTCTTCAATATGTCTTGTACGACTTACCATTGTCTTGTACCCGTCGTCGAAGATGTTTTAAAGACGTGGCTAACTGGGTATTTATGTATTTTTGTATATATGTTGCCGCTCATAACTTTATTTCTTTACTTTACATACATACATATGTACATATGCATTAAAATTAAACTTTTAGTTGAAAGTGAACCAGTGCGAAGTGAACAAGTCGAAAGAACAATTGAATATTTTTCCACTAACATAAAATATAAAATAAATTAAAATAAAACTAATTATAAATAGTGCGTACCTATATCTATATTATTATTATATTTATGTACATATATAATCGTAGTATGTTTTTTGGTAAGGAATAATCTATGGAAATACAAGAGCCTTGGAGTGGAGATTTTCAATACAGGTTGGGTGACCAGTGTGTTGATTAATTTTTAATTAATTTTAATTATATAAAATTTTTAAATATATGAAAATTATAACATATTAAGAGTCGTTATTACTACTTGTCTGATTTTGTCTGCCCGATAAATAGCTTTGCATTGCTACAATTTCAATTTTTTTATTGATGTCATTATTAATAATAATAATACTTAATGGACAAAAAAAATATTAAATGAAGGTTTTATAATGCAAAGCCATTTATATATCTGATAAAATCATGCCTTTAACTAACGACAAGTTGTAATAATGGCCCTAAGTACGTATAAATGGGTAATGTGAATACAAAAAAGGCATTTGCTTTTTACTTTAAAATTTGTTGTAAAGTCTTAAATGTATATGTACTTTTTGTTTGTTTCAAAGAAATTTCTAAGTAAAAAGCAAATGCTTTTTTTATTCACACTACCCAATATTTATAAGCAAATATGTAATTAATAAATTAAAAAAGATACTGCTAACAAAACTTACTTATTATTACTATATTGTGTGTATTCCTAAGTAAATACATATGTAAGTGAAAATAAATAAAATTTTCAAATAAAATCAATAAGTATTGTGTTTTATTTTTGAAAAAATCAATAAGATAGCCTAATAAAATCAAGAAGAAAACCTTATTGAAAAAATCAATAAGATAACCTCATAAAAACTACAAGATTTCTTCTTGATTTTTTTAAAAAGGGTTTCTCTATGAAATTAATAAGATTTCCTTATTGAAAAAAAACCATAGAGATTTCTTATTAATTTTGTTCTATTTTATGAGGTATTTAGTAGGCACTGTTTTCTCTGTGTATTTTTACTAGCGAACCTCTGCACACTTCGTAGTGCAAAAAAGAAAATAAAAAAACAAAAATAGCGACATCATCGATTGTGGGCGCATTAAATCATCTGACATGTTGCTCAGGAGGCGTTTTATCAGCTCGAATCAAAATTGCATATTCATCAGATTTCATTTGATCGAGAGCAGTTTGAAATAGTCGCACTAATTCATTTTCAGCATGCAACATATTCTGCAAACGCTCGATAATATCCCTCCGCAAATTTGATGAAATATCATATCGACAATCGGCTTCCACATTTGAGTTACCCACAAAGTATATTTGCAAAAATTGATAGCTTTGATCAGGAAAGTTTAACAAAGAACCACGTCGATAGTAAACTTGGCCTTGAATCTATTGAAGATTGAAATTTTCACAATAGTACGTTTCGCGATCATCTAAATAAACATCAAAACAAACAAAAATACCTTGAACGTTGGCATAAAAATGTCCCGAATAATATTTGTCACTCCAAATGAAGTCATTTGAAATCCGGAGTTATGCGCTTGTATGTTTGCCAGAAAATGCTTTGAAATTGGTGTACCACCATTGGTGGATCCAGGCCTGGTAATTTAACTTGTCCGTTCGAACAACACAATCCAGATACCTCATGTTTAAACTTAAGTGCCTTGCAATGACTGCAAAACAGTAGTCATTGGTCCAATTGAAACCTTGCCATGAGAAACGTAATCAAAGTTTGCATCATAATTGAATGCAGCACGCTCGAAAGTACGTCGCACATACGGACGTGGAGCTGGATTTCGCAGAGCCCTAGCATGTGTCATGGCATTTCGAGCAGCCAAAGTATTATTTACACGCTATTCGTCACTTTGAGATGCTCTGGATGCCACAACATTTCTAGCATTACGTGATTGACGCCCCAAATTACTGCGCGTACATACCATTTTGTATTAAAAAATGTGGTCACACCAATTAAATATGAAGTAATTGAAATTTTCTATATTTGTGATTTGAATGGGCTAAGATTCGTATTGCTTTTTAAGCCAAATTACATGTGATAATTATTAATGAACAAATAACACCAAAGTCTGTTGTAAATATTCTGACTAACAGCACATAGTTGAACGGAACAGCCAGCCGTTTTCGAAGGCCACTAAACCTTCATCATCAGCGTTCTTTTGTGTTTGGTTAACTGTGTGTGGTGTCAGTAGATGTAGAAATTTTGAAATTTTGTTTATTCGCGAAATTCAAAAATTGAGATACATATGTCAGTTGAATAATGCAATTATTAAGAAGGCATAGGTCGTGTATAGTCAGTCACAAAAACTTTTTAAAATTCTGTTAATAACATCTTGGGCATATGATCTAGTTACTCCGTCCATACTTGTGCAATCATATTCTACTAAATTTACTTTGTAGAATATGTAATAAATAAATAAAAAAATAAATAGATCAGCTGATCATTAAATGTCAGTCTATGACTGCATTCAAAAGCTAGCGACTTTGGAGAGCATTATATGTATGTATATATAAGCTGTTTGATTGAATGTTTGGAATATCCGTTAAGTTAACATATGAGACAGCTCATTGGTGTGCACAATGTATTTAAATATTTAAGTTTTTAGTGATGTGTTTATATGTAATTTATTTCATAGATCCCAGTAGTTGTGATTTACAATAGCTAAGTATATAAATCAAATTAATGATTTGACTAAAATTGAATTGTAATGAAATTAAAAACGAATTGTATTTCAGTTTTTAAAAAAATTAACTCAGATATTTCGAACTGAATGCAGTCAGTGTTCACTAAAATATAACTCATGAACCAATACAGATACTGAGACTGTTTATACATAAAACCCTTGGTATTGACGTCACCTTTCATATAAACTTTGCGAAAACAAAATCGGTTCACGCATTCCAGAGAACAATCAATTACTAACACAATGCAACTTATTTTTATATATATAGATTATTTTCTATTTTTAAAATAAATTAAGAGATATTAATTAGACCGGGACTTCGACAGAGATCTGCACTTTCTGAAGGCAATGTATTTGGTCACATCTAAAGCAAATATAATGAGCATTTAAATAGACATATTTTTTTCAATTTTGAAACATAAAATATATTGAACTAACACGGAAAAAAATTAATTTTAGCTATTAAGTTACTTTTTTATACACAAAAAAAATCAAATTTCTAGCCCTGGAACCTTTCTTTTTGATTTTCAATAACAATACATTTTTTTTGTATAAAATATATTTAGTTGAATTAAAGCAATTTGATGTTAGTTAGTTACTTTTATATACCAAAAAAAAAAGTTACTTGTTTCCAACCCTGGAAACATTTTTTTTTATTTTCCTGACTTGCAATACCAATGTTTTGCTTTCCGGAATACAAAATGTATTTAATTAATCAAGAAAAATAAATAGTTTAAGTTTTATATAAAAAAAATCAATCTTACAGCCCTAAAACCTTTCTCTTTGAATTTTATTACCAATCTGATTTTTTTAGCAAATTTGTTCTTTATAGAACATAAAATATGTTGAATTAACACGGAAAAAGAAATTAATTTTAGGTAATTACTTTTTTATACAAAAAAATCAAATTTGCAGCCCTGGAACATTTCTTTATGATTTTCAATAACAATAATTTTTTTGTATAAAATATGTTTAGTTGAAATAAAACAATTTAATGTTAGTTAGTTAATTTTATATACCAAAAAAGTTACTATTTTCCAGCCCTGGAAACATTTTTTTAATTTTCTTAATTTATAACACCAATATTTTTCGTTTTGGAATTAAAAATGTGTTTAATTAATAAAGAAAAATAAATAGTTTTTCATACAAAAAAAACAAATTTCCAACCCTGGAACCTTTCCTTCTGATTTTCAAAAACAAATTTTTTTTTTTGTAAAATATGTTTAGTTGAAATAAAAACAATTAAACAAAAATATTACTGTTAGATATTTACTTCTATATACCAAAAAAGTTCAAATTTTCCAGCCCTGGAACCGATTTCTGTTATTGTTTTTCTGGCACACCAGTCCAAGACCGAAATCTCTAGCTTTTTTGGAGATTACGGAGCACCGATTTTTTGTACAGACAGACGGTCAGAAAGACAGAATTACAGACGTACATCGCTTACTCACCTACGCTATTCATAAGGACAACGAATATACACACACACACATATACACATAAAAATATATATAGATACATATATATATATATATATATATATATATATATATACATATATTTATATATGCATACCTTGTACCATTTTGATGGTGTAAAACTAGGTAAAAATATAAGAGTTTTTATACAAAGAAACGTGTATGAGAAAAATTTACATTTAAAACAAAAAAAATTGTTTCCATATCGTCCATTTTAAATAAATCTCTAGAAAAAGAGAGATTAGTGTTCCTTTCCGTCGGGTTTTTAAGCTTCAATTTTTTATTGAAAACTTGAAAGAAACAACATTTACATGTAAATCAATAACTTCCTGTATTTTGTTTTTTGCCTCTCATGCACTTCAGTTTTCCTTAAGTTTTTTTTTTTTGTAGTTTTCAATACCATGACGAGCAAAGAAATAAAATATTACTTAAAAGGTTTTTCCTTTGCTTTCACAAACTGTCGTCTCTTAAACTCACCAATAAATATTTACTTAACAATGTCTTTTTACTCTCCGACCATAAACTGGTAATAACTTATAGTCAAACTATAATGGTTCATTAACTTTAACTTTATTTTCATTCTCTTTTTTTCAACTACGCATATATTGGAATACCTTACATTATGCAAAGCTCTCAGAAATATAAAATCAAACCCAGCTTCTGCTGCCAAAACCAACGTTAAATAACAAGTTGTGAAAACCAACAAGAACATAAACAGATATACAAACTTCTAACCAACAAGAAATAAATCTTGCCAACAACTATGTGTACTTGGTATAAGGGAGACAAGAGAAAGCAGAAACTTAAGCTACGGTCACACTTGTCAAACATTTGCCCAAAAAAACGTAACCAACAAACACTAATGAAAAAAGTTTTGATCCAGACGCGTGTTTATCAAATTAAATAGTTTCAAACACAACTAATAGATAATGTCATAGAATCCAACACTATTGGCTACTCTTCAACTTGACAAACTTTTATCTGAATTGAAAGATTTTGCATTAGCATTTAGTAGTTACGCTTTTTTGGGCAAATGTTTGACAAGTGTGACCGTGCCTTTAGAGAAGCTGAAGTCTACCTTAAAAGAAAAACAAAAATTAAAGCAACAACAAAATAAAAGCAACAACAAATTTATAAACATTACAAAAGTTCCAAGTGCAAGATGAATGAATATTCCGTCCGGCTAGCAAATAGATGCAAAAGCGTAACGAAGCGCCAAAAGCCAGAAATGAGGTAAACAAGTCTATTAAATTTGCTTAAGTAGAATAAATTCAGTAAAGTGCGACTCTGACTCGCGCACGAAGGGTTCCGTACGAACACTAGATATGTAATTTAATACAAACTTCATCCTATATAATATATAGTTTTGGCATTTTTTTCGTTTTTGGTGTCTTTTCGGTTTTTTTGTTTTGGCGTTTTTTGCGTTTTTTTCGGTTTTGACGATTTTTTTAAGTTTTGGCTATTTTTTTTAGTTTTGACACTTTATTTTCTCGTTTTGGCGATTTTTTCGGTTTTTGGCGTTTTTTCATTTTGGCGATTTTTATATATAAATTTTTTTTTTAGTTTTGGCGACATTTTCGCGTTTTGGCAATTTTTTTCGATTTTTGGCGTTTTTTGTCATTTTGGCGATTTTTTTAATTTTGGCGATTATTTTAGTGTTAGAATTTTTTTTTTTAATTTTGGCGATTTTTTTCGTTTTGGCGATTTTTTTTTAATTCTTTGCGACTTTTTTTCTTTTTTTGGCTTGGCGATTTTATAATTTTCGGTTTTTTTTTAGTTTTACCGTTTTTGAAAATTTCAAGTGTTTACCTCTTACGGTTCCCAGGATATAGCAAATTGTCAAATTTACATAGTCAAAATTGCATTAACTGATGGACCACCCTTTAATTTAAATTTTTTTAAATTTTAGTGTTAATTGTTGTAGTCTGTATAAAAATACACTAATTTTACAAATTTCAAGTTTCAATATACATATCTTAATACAATTGTTCATGCAATTCCTTTTCACCTTTGGTGTACGGAACCCTAAAAAGCAAAGAATAAAAACCAAGTAGAAAATACTTGTATAAAAAAAACCCTTAGCATCAGAAAATATTTGGAAAAAAAATAGAATTATATGTGTAGATATTTTTTTAATTTAAAAAAGCAAAACGTACTTAAAGGTGATTGCTAAGAAAAATATATTGAAATTAAGGCGAAATAAAGCCAGAAAAGAATTTATTGATTGGAAAGAAATGTCTTGGAAGGGAAAAAGCTAAGCAGTAATAATGAGGAGAATAATTGTGTCAGAGGATTGGATTTCTGTTTTTGTTACTAATTTTCGACTTAATAAAAATAATTTCCCAATCGTAATTTGTCAATTTGCCTACAGCTGTTTCCATATTTCGTCTTCTTCGTGTACAATCTCTAGGCGATGCAGCAGGCTACATTGAAAAAATTATAGTATAGAATATTAACTCTTCTGAATTTATTGTAATATGTATTAAGATTTCAAAAATTCGCATATTGTTTAATGTTTAATTATCTCAATGTACTTTTTCGCCCCAATTGTTAATAAATTGTCGTAGTATTCATCTTCTATATTCAATGAATAAACGGCCCAAGTATATGGAATAGTTTTTTCCACAAACAAAAAATTAGCAATTTTCTTCCTGTTACGGAAACTTTCAAGTTTTTTTTAATGGGGCTACATAATTTATTAATATTTTAAATAAAAAAATAACTTATTTTTTAGAGTTAATTTATAGATTAGAGTTAACATCTGTGGCAATACGGAAAAATGGCTTAAATAATATTTTACTGTTTTGCAGGAGAACACTTTTAAGCGTTCAAATTGATTTTCAGAAAATTCTTTCTTTTACAGCTAAAGCCCGGTACGGAGGTCTTACGGAATTTCACGTTTGTAAATTTACATTTATCTCCACAGGGAAATATAAAAGTGTAGATTTTTGTGTAGAATTATGTTTGCATACACACAAATTTGTTTACTTTCGAGTTAACAAGACACAAAACATTAAAAATTAATTGATAAAAATTAGAAATGTTGAAAATTCCGTGGCCAAACAATTGTATGAACATTAATTTCTGTTTCAGTTGATTCAAAAAATTCTCCACTTTTATTTATAACATCCCCAAGATAGGCAATAAATTTCTAAAATTTGTCGCACTTTTCTTTTGAAAGTCCCTTACTAGCAAATTAAAATTTTATGAAATTTACCAACCTGAATATCAGTAATTTTTTTTACATACAGTTTGTATGAGAACCTGAAATTCCGTATGAACTCCGTACCAGGCTTAAAACATGAATTTTTACTTTTTGTAAAAATTAAAAAAATAACACTAAATGCCTGCTTTATTTATTTTATTCCAGCCCATTTTTTTTCTTTTTGATTTATTTTTTTTTCTTTCTCAAATAAAATGACATAAAATCGTGATAGGTCTTTTCTTTATATTAAGCCAAACTATACTCTTAGTAATAGAGGTCTTCACTCAATTTAAATATAAATTTTTTCACTTTCAAGAAACTACAACTTTTATTACTGGAGCTAATCATTGTAACTTTAATTTTTTGATTTAATTGATTTCGTATTGAATTTTATACAGCCCAAATAATTTTTCGTGTCGATTAGGAAATAACTGAAATACAAACAAACAAGACAAACAATACAGATTATTATTTGCGTATTAACTAAAACACATATGACATTTTTTAATAGAACAATGCGGAAGTTTATGATATCCATGAAACGAATTTCTAAATAAAGTCAGGTGTCCCTCAAAAGCAATAATACTTTTTTTATTTTAGAGGCGAAGGGTAAATACATAGTTATGTTGTGCAAGTTTATAATAGATATATTATTATTAGTATAGTATAAAAACATGTGCCGTAATTCAGTAATAATGCGTTAACATTTGAGCAAACTCTAATACTTACAAGATTTCGGGAAAAATCTAGTTGATTTCCCATACAAAACAAAATCAACTTCGTCACTAGATTTTGTCGAAATCAACTGCAAATCTAATATAACTTATTAAATGCAACTATGGATATTTTAAAATTTTTACTAAAAAGTATCTGTCTTTACTTCATAAAAAAGGGTATATAAAAGAAATTTTGTGTAAAAAATTCTTTTATAAACCAATTATAAATCAAAAATAGTATTACATAAATACAGCCTTGAGCCTGTGTACTAAAAAAAAAGTGTAAGAACTAGCACGGTTTTAAGCCTCTGTACTTATCAGTTAATGGTTTTTGTTTTTGATAAGAAAATTTGATAAATGTAAACAAAAAAACTTGGTGTAAATGATATAGATTTTGACAAAGACTTCAATAAAAATTTACCATATTTTGTGCAGGTGCAATGCACATTTATTCAGTAGAAATATTTAGGACATTTTGGTTTGAAAACATTTTCGAATGTTTGTTTTTGAATCACCTAAACAATTGTTTTTCAAAAATGGTTGTTGTCCTTGATAAAGAAAAAGAAAAATTAAAGTATTAGCGCATAATTTGACTATGAAAGTCAAATTAGGGTATTATTTAAGATTTTAAAAACAGTATTGCCCCACAAAAAAAATTGTTTTAAGCAGCAAATGTATATGTACCTGGTTTTTGTTTTGAGTATGGGGCAGTATTACCACACAAAATACTATTTTTAAACTCTTAGGGCCAATTTCACCAACTCTATTTAAATATCAATTCATATTTAAATGTCGATTTTCATAACTTTTTGTATGGAAAAATTACTTTTAAATATGAATTGACATTTAAATAAGTTGGTGAAATTGGCTCTTAAAGTATACTTTGTTTTGACTTTGAATTATTACCACGTTTATTAAATACAAAACATTAGATTAAAGCATAGCTGTTAAGTAATGATTAGTAATAGTAATGATTACTAATTTGATTACTTTTTTTTAAAGGTGAAGTAATGATTAAATTACGATTATATTCAGTTTGGCACGATTACTAATTCATTACGATTACTAATAATGGAAAAGTAATCTGAATTACTTGAAATTACAACAAAATAATCAAAAAGAAACAAAAGTTATAAAAGAATAATCCGATTACTTCTAACGATTACTTTTAATTATTTTTGATTATTTATTAAGTTTATTGCATTTCACATATATTAAACTTTAAAATATTTAATAATTTAACAAATGAGATAAGATATCTGTTGATACATTTTTATAGTTATTCAAAAAATTAGCGTGTACATATATGTTTTTTTTTCTTTTGTGATCTTAAAAAATATTATTTTTGAATTTTCAAATAATTTTTTAAAAGTCTGTAAATAAGATAACGAGTTTGTGGCCTTTCAAATTGTGTGGTTTGAAGCCAACTGACGTTTTGTGGAAGCGACAATGAAATGCATAAAGACAATGCTTAACCACCAGCAAAAAATTTCACTTTATGTTTTTCTTTATATTTTTTCCCCAGATTAATATTATTATTGTTGTTATATAATCGAATATGTTAAGAATTTCTTACACAAAAAAAACATCTAATTATATAAATTTCTTTCGAACTTTTTCAAAATAAAGTAATATTAATTCAAAATATTTGAAAATAACTAAAAAGAATCAAAAGTAATCTTTGAAAGTAATCGGATTACTTTTTGCTTACTTTTTATTCTTTTTGATTACTTTGTAGTAATTTAAAGAAATTCAGATTACTTTTCGATTATTAGTAATCGTAATCAATTATTTATCAGGAATTCTTTTAAAGGCAAATATATAATCAGTACAATTCTTTTTAAAATGTAATCTAATTGATTACTAATCGTAATCGTAATTCGACAGGTATGGATTAAAGTATTGGAAACAATTCATGCGAAGAATTAAAAATCTTGCTTTATTTTCAATTCACTTTAAAAATTGTACCATAGTTGTTTTCCATGTTTCTGGGTTTGATTTAAAAAACTGAGTAGATTTAAAAAAATCCATTTTTCCCTACATGTTGAAAACTTTTCTCTACGAAAATCTTTCTTTCGGAGGGCGCTATGCCTTCATTCATCATCAATCAGCTTTCACTTAATTATTTTTACGAACTCACTAACCAACATTGATTGACTCCAATTTAGGTCGATCTCACAACATCAAATTCACCTAATATTTTATGTAAAAAGAACAAGGAGAGAACAAACATTTTGCTGCAAGCCAAAAAAAGAAAATTGAGTAGAGTTCTAATCTAAGAGCGATTTGAAAAAAT
This sequence comes from Tachina grossa, assembly GCA_949987645.1. Taxonomy (NCBI): domain Eukaryota; kingdom Metazoa; phylum Arthropoda; class Insecta; order Diptera; family Tachinidae; genus Tachina; species Tachina grossa. The sequence goes on from OX465275.1 coordinate 169,447,561, forward strand.
ATACAAATCTTTTTATAAAATCTTTGATTTTTAAATCAAAATACAAACATTTAACAGAAATACCATGAATAATTTCAGTATATACGCACGGTTAGATATATCTGAATTAGTTGCAAAGAATTGTTAAGTGGTGAGTATGAATATACTATACCATTTTGCACATGCAACGATGCAAGACCATTTGCACAAGATTGTGAATCGGGCTATACATTTCGTTGGTATAAACAAACTAATAATTGTCAGAAACAGATTTCTTTTGTTTTTAAAAATAACAATTACGGATTAATTAAAGCACAATTGTAGACGCGACATTCATGAAGGATTAAAGTCAGTTAGTGTTGCCAATATGTGTGTAATTACACAGAGTGTTCAATTAATCTCATGTGTAGGCCATCTAATTAGATTATGTGTGTAATTGTACTTTAAGTTCTATTTTTATTTATTTTTGTTTTCATTTTAAACTACAAAAAAGATGTTTAGTATAATTTTCTTTAATATGTAATTGGACACACAGCCATGTGTAATATCATTGGCAACACTATAATCATTTTGTATACAACACATACACTAACACTTTTGTAGCTTGTAAACAAAGTTTGACAACTAATTGTATTATACACATTAACATGCTGGGCATGTACATGTACCTGTTATAATTTTACCATGGTAGGAACATTTAACACTTAGAATGCGCAAGCTATATCTAGTTTCTGTTTCTCATCCGCCTCATCAGCGGAATAGGCACAAATCAGCTGATACAAATTATATTCTTTGCTATTACCCAGTCCTCTAAGTAGACTTGTCATCCTTCTGGTGGTACTTTCTCACCCACAATGGTCGTCTAAATACATACAGCATGTTTTAGTTTGGAGAAAATTTTACATTCATTTTTTTGACGACTTAATCCTAAACAAAATCACGGCAAGTGTATTTAAAACATTTAAAAATGGAGGTTTTTTAAACTTGACAAATTATGGCAAGTACATTTTTGCTCATAACTTTTGGTAGAATAGTCCAATTACAATCAAAATTTTACAGAATCTAAGTTAATAAACGATGAATTCAGAAATGATAGTCGACTGAGCATGTTTTGGATTGGGACCATCAATATAATTAAAAACTTAATAGGTAACATTCTCGTTTGAATATCGTTTTAAATTTAAATTTTAAAACGACCGACAAGAGCGTCAAGTTTACATCAGAAATGTACCGTACTAACCTTATACTGTATTACCATTTCAATATAAAAAGAAACATATTTATATATCGTTTTAAAACGATACTCAAATGAAAAAGAGCCCTAATATAAAAAGTTTAAAAAATATTTTAAATAATAATCGGGCATATTCATGTCTGTGCATCGTTTTAAAATGACACATGAAAACCAAAAACTTAGGCCGGTTTCCATCTGTGTGCCATGTGCCACACAAGCGTAAAAAAAGCGTAACCACTAATTACTAATGAAAAACTTTTAGATTAAGACATGTTGTTATTAAGTTAAATAGTTTCATACATAACTAATAGACAATTTTATAGAATCCAGCATGATTGCAAACTGTTTAAATCAATAAATACATGTCTGGCTCAAACAGTTTTTCATTAGTAATTAGTTGGTTACGCTCTTTTGGGCAAATGACACACAAGAAATGCCCAATGTAAACTCGGCATTACAATGAAAATGTACGATATTAACCTAAGAACCGTACTATAATTTAAATTATTATCGTTTTATTGTGCCGTGCTACCCCAATACCGTGCTATCCCAATACCGTGCTATCATTTAATTTGTTATCATAATTATTATTATACCGTACTACCTCAATACCGTACTATCACTTCAATATATAATGATCGTTTTTAACAGCCTGTTTTTCGAAAATGAACAAGTGTATACCTTCTTTAATATAACGAACGAAACCATGTTTACGTTTTTATAACATTTATTTATTTTCATATGAGTGTCAAAAAAAGAGTTTTCAGTTTCCACACTCAAAAAATTGTTTATGTAAAATTAAATGAAAATCGGTCTACATATTGATTGAGAAGATTTCTGTTCAAATATAAAAATGGCATGCTGTACAGATAAGTTATTTGTTTGATTTGCTTTACAATTTTTGTCAAAAATTTTTTGTAATGAAACAATTTGTTGACTGAACAAATTATTAGAAACTTTAACATTTCAGTTTTTTTTATTTATTTGAAGAAAATAAAATAATTTGATACAGATAATTTTGTGTTTGAATTGGAAAATTGGTTTTTTCTGTGAGACATAAATACCACAATATTAAAAGAAAACTTTGATCACTTAAAAGATTTGAAGGCAATCGGAAATGATGCTGTGCATTAAACTTTCAATTTGCAACAGTATTTTCACTTCTTACGTGGTTTAATTTTTTTGCTTAAAACATGAATTTAAAAATAACATTATAATAGATTTATTTATTTCATTTGTTATCTTTTTTTCTTTTGCATTAATTTTTTAAAATTTATTACATATTTTCATTCTCAAATAAAATGACATAAAATCGGGATAGGTATTTTCTTTATATTAAGCCAAACTCATGATACAATAATATAAAGGTACAACCACATTTGACGTATAAAATTAATTCTGACTTTTGTCCCAATTATTTGATTACTTTTTTTTTTTGTAAACAGAGAGGAAAGCGTTGCCATACACATATAATGGCAACTTTTATTTAGGAATGCTTTTTGAAATGTGTAATTTTAGTTTAGAAATTGTAGTTAAACACATATTTTTTAATGTTAATTGAACATTGTATGTCTTAATACATCTGAGTGTATTAAGACATACAAAAGCAAATATTTCATTAATTATTTAATTCAATAGCTAACAAAAAAAGCCTCACGGCTTGGGATACAACTGCGTTCTTAAAAACATCGATACAAAGAAACGCCCTAAATAGAAGCGATACTTCGATGTTTTATTAGCAGAATTTACGGTTGTTTCATACATATAATACACATTCGCATATACTTCGTGTGCAAATTTATTGCTGGTTTACATCAAGCACAACAAACATACTGCGACATTTGCATTTGAGGTAAACACCTTTCAAAGCTTTTAAATTTGTTCTTGTTTCTTTGCAAAGTAATAGTAATCATTGTTGTCGCCGAGATCTGGTTGGCTGTTGTGCTCTCGTCGGTGTGAAAGTACAAAAAGCTCTTTGTAAAAGTTTGCACATTGTGCATATGGCTTGGACGTAGCTGAATAAGAGTTAATGCTTTGTTGATATATACAACAAACACTGTTCTTCGTTTTTGCTTGCTAAGGACATGGCCTATTATTGGACTAGGAACATTTGATTATCACATTTCTCCTTATAATGGACTAATAATGTCCTTAAGAATGCTACAACCCGTTAGCAATTTCATCCGAATAATGTAAGGCAGCTACGTCCAAACACACATACTCTAATATATGTATTTCAGATTTTGTTATTGTTTCATTGCAAAGACCAAAGATATCGCCGAGATCTTCAGGAAAATCGCGGCACTCGTTATCGAATTACGAAATATTTCCATATAAATTCTATTGAAATATTTCGTAATTAGATTCGATAACGATTGCCGCGATTTGCCCCCTGCTTGGATGTTGTGCTCTCGTCAGTGTGAAAACACAAAAGGTCTTTTGTAAAACTTTACACATAGTGTAAACATAGTTGGACGCAGTTGATGTAAGACAATACACCAGAGACTATAGAGACAAAGTTCCGCCTTGATTAAGCTGGAAATTTCCTTCCTGTTGCATTTTGCTTGCTGCCGTTGTTGGTGCTGCTGTAACTTATTTGCTGTTTATTTTTTTTTTTTTGTAAATTTATGAAATAATTAAAATATTTTCCATTATTTTTAATTTAATAAACAAAAACGTCAAAAAATTAATAAAAACTCGGATTTCATAAATTAATAAGGTAGCATTAATTTTGAGAGTAAAAAATAATCGGGACAAACGTCAGAAGGTTAATATGGCGACGAAAAGAGAGAACGGTTTTACCTTTATATTATTGTATCATGGCCAAACTATACTTACAGTAATAGAGGTTTTCATTCAATTTAAATACAAATTTTTTCACTTTCAAGAAACTACAACTTTTATTTTATTTTTGATTTCGTTTTGAATTTTATATATCCCAAATAATTTTTAGTATCAATTAGGAAATAACTGAAATACAAACAAACAAGACAAACAATATAGATTATTATTTGCATATTAACTAAAGCACATATTACATTTTTTTTTAATAGAACAATGCGGAAGTTTATGGTATCCATGAAACGAATTTCTAAATAGAGTCAGAGATATCCTTCAAAAAGCAACAATACTTTTATTATTTTAGAGGCGAAGGGTGAGAACATAATTATGTTAAATTAATATAAAAACCAAGTACCCTAATTCAGTAATGATGCGTTTTGATTTGAGCAAAATCTAGTAGTTACAAGATTTCGGGAAAAATCTAGTAGATTTCCCATACAAAAGTTTTTTTTACTACCCTGTGTAATATATTTATATAAAAGATGATTGAATTAGCTACGGTCTGCTTAAAAAGGTGTGTGAAATGACTACATTGCAGTTGTTTGGTTGTAGTTTTGGAAATTCTTCGTTAATGGGCTTTGTTTTGGATAAAAAAAAAGTATTATTAATGTCAAAAAAAACTTAATGTAAACGGTATAGATTTTCATATAGATTTTAATTAAAATCTGCTAAATTTTGTGCAGGTGCAAATGCCATATAATGAAAATATGGATATTTTCAAATTGGCACTAAAAAGAAACTGTCTTCTTCATTAAAAATAACTATGATTTACAAAGGGTTTGTTCAAAAAATTTTGTGTGAAAAACTCTTTGAATATGACAATTGAATATAAACCAGTTAAAACCATAAATAGTGATATATAAATATGGTCTTAAGCTTTTGCACTTAAAGAAGTGTGCGAATTAGCTACATTACTGTTGTTTGGAAGATTATCAATTATTGGTTTTTTGTTTTGGATAAGAGATTTTGATAAATGTAAACAAAAAAACTTGGTGTAAATGGTATAGATTTTGATAAATATTTCAATAAATATTTACTATATTTTGTGCAGGTGCAATGCACATTCATTCAGTAAGAAGATTTAGGATACTTTTGCTTGAAAAGATTTTTGATTGTTTGTTTTCTTTAAAAATGGTCGTTTTCCTTGATATAGACAAAGAAAAATAAAAGCATTACCACATATTCACAGTCAAATTAAAGTATAATTTAAGATTTTAAAACCAGGGGCGCATATTCACAGTCAAAACAAATATGCTTTAAAACTAGCTTTCCCAACTTTTCTCAATGGCCAGCTCTGCTTTAAAAATTTAAAACCAGTACATCCCAGCAAAAAATTTCAAAAAAGGTAATCGTGTTTGGAATTAAGCATTTTTGGTGGAAGCTGTTCCTTACTGGATTACCAACTTAATGATTTTAACAAGGCGTGAGACTAAAATAATCGATTCTTGAGAAGTACTTACCTTTTTTATTTGGAAACTTGCTCACGTCATCTATTTAATCTAAAAAAATCATTCTCTTCATTTATCAACTTGTACATAATTTTTTTACATTTTAGGTAATGAGATTTGTAAGCGTGTAATGAAATTTGGCAATTAGAAAAGTAAGTCATTATATGGCAAGTAGTTCTGATGGTAATGTGTACTTTTTTGCTGGGATATTGCCATACATAATACTGGTTTTAAATAATAAAAGTATACTTTGTTTTTATTATGAATGTCCGGCAGTATTACCTTACAAAATGCTTGTTTAAAAGACTTAAATTATACTGTTACATTTAAATTTTATTAAACGTGTGAGTTCTTTTGATTGCTGAAAAATAAATAATACACAATTTTTATTTGCTACTTTTATTCTTAACGAATCAAATTACAACTTGTCTTTCTTTACTTAATTACTTCTTATCGTTATTACCCTCTTTCAACGAAGCTGGCTCGACTAATTTCTGATTCGCACTGACTCAACGATATCAACTTGACTACTTTCTGATTAGTACTGCTCTATTCTCGCACATGCTGCCACTTTTTATAGTATGTACATGAATCGGTTCTCGAATGTTCGCCCGATAGGTGGCGTAATAACATGTCTGTACTTAGTAATGGCATCTATGCATGATGACATCTGTATTGTCATTTACTATTGGTAGCCAGATGTTCAAACAGTCCTCTAGCACAATCGGGAAAATTCATGTTGCTGCTTCTAGGCGTTTGTAGATAATTCGATTGGTCGTTATTTCTGAATTTCAAAGTAACGACTCTTATGTTGGCAATGCGGTTTGCTACTGGTAGTACAGCGTGGTTACCATAAGTGCTCGCACTTTTATTTGTATGTGTGTGTGTCTGTAGCTATGTATACAATTATTGCTGTTGCTATAGTATTTGCACGTAAATATGTGTGTACGTTTAGTGCTTTAGTTAAATACTTCCAGATAGTTCTTTGCTTTAACCCTGTAGGAATATTTTTACGTAACAATACTTTGTTTTGACTATGAATGTGCGCCATTATTATTGCTATTATTTTTTTAATACAAAAATTAAATTAAAATATTAGAGGCAACTCATAAAAATTATAATATTTTTTTGAGTAAATGGGCGATAATGACTTGTAGATTTTAGAATAATTACAAATTGTATGCAAACATTTTCATAAATTCATTAAATTAATATTAGTTGAGTTATTTGAACTCAAGTTTTCATCAAAAGTTTGAGACATGATAATGATTTTATTATTTGATATCAATAAATAACAAGTAATACTCCGTACATATTATCATATTTCAAATATTTGACCTTCAATTTTATGATTTGTATCTAATTGTGTTGTTATTATATAATTTTCATTAAGTTGTTTTCAAATGAATTTGCTTTACTATGCCCTTCGACACAGGTACATACACATATACATATACATACACATAAGTATACATATGTATATGTATGAAGGTGAGCATGCATGTACATACATATGTATATATATACATTAGAGACCTGCGTAAACAGTCTTTAAATGTAAATATGTCATGATTTTTAAATGTATTCACGTCGCATGTGTTATACTAAACCAATAATAAATGCTGTCGTATTATAAGCGAAGCACGATTGATGTATTGGTGTACGTGTATATCAGTGTTAACAAGCGATGTCGCCAAGGCAGCTTGTTTGTAACAAACACTCAAAAGAAGTACTGTTGATTTGTGTATGCTTGCTATTTTTCATATTGAACGTTTGAGTGTGTGTGTAATATGTAGATGGTAAGCTATTATGTGATTAACCGCATACAACTAATGTTAATGCATGTGTGTGCATTTGCATTTACGCAGAAAAATAGAAGATCATACACACATACATGCATGACGTTTTTACACGCGCTCACGCGTAGAAATAAGCAAGTATCACAAACTCTTCCGTCACGAAGTATTTTCTTCTTTACTCCTATACCTACAATACTGAAACGAATTTCTTGCAAACAGTGTTGTTAACGTTTGTTTTATAAGATTTCGCTGTAGTAAAGCATTTGAAAAATCCCTCATGTATTGAAAGTTCTTATAAGATGTCTTGTGCAGGACACTAATATATATATACAAATACATTGTTATACCTGTGAATTTTTTCTATGCACATGCTTACGTTTTCTGACTCTTTACAACTAATATCCCTTTTAGACACGCAAAGTTTGCTTTGCAAAGTCTTAATTCAGCTGTGTCAAAGACAAAGGGAGGAATACTATCTCTTTCTGTCTTTCTCCCAGCTGAATTAAGACTTTGCAAAGTAAACTTTGCGTGTCTAAAAGGGGGTATAAGGAAATAGATCACTGGTGGCCAAAAATTATTTTTCTTGGTGGTGAGCACAAAGAGAGAGTACACTACTGAAAAAAGGTTTCACTCTGTTACATACATCGCGATGTATGTAACGATGCATCGTAGTCTTAAACAAATTCACCACAGCAAGCAAACGACTAGACTTGGATCGAACTTATTCAGAAGCTCGTTTTTGTCAAAAATGAGCTACTGAATGAATTATATACAAGTCTACAACCGAAATGAATATGTTAAGGATAAAATACGCATCTTTGCATGAGAATGATAATTTTGACGACAGCAAGACAACCTGGCGCGCGCGGCGGCAGGTTTTTGTCCTTGCTTATTTTGTCGCTGCAGCCAAATTAAACTAATTTCTTTACTTGTTGGCGACAATGTCAATATAACACATAATATGAAAAGAAATGACATCTTACAAGTTTTTCATATCATTGAATTGAAATAACATGCCAAAATTACTGTAAATAAATAAATAGATTTATTTTTTATACTTATAGCTACATTTCAAAAGTAATTTAATTTTTATAAATATGAAATATTTTCAGGTGGGACCATTGAAATATTTATTTATACTTAAATATCAACTGCTTATGATGCTGCTGCAGTCAAGAAAAAAATATTTAAGTAGCTGGCTACAAGGCGACAAATGCAGCTAGCGACATTTGAAGTTTTGTGTTTGTGAAGCCTGCAGTGTTGAATGTGTTTAACGTGTTATTAAATGTATTCGTTTAAGCTGTTAAATACATTAAATTTTATATAGTTTTGGCATTTTTTTTTCGTTTTTGTGATCTTTTCGGTTTTTTTTTTTTTTGTTTTGGCGGTTTTTGCGTTTTTTCAGTTTTGGCGATTTTTTTAAGTTTTGGCTCTTTTTTAATGTTTTGGCGATTTTTTTTATTTTTGGAGATATTTTTTATTTTTGGCGATTTTTTTCATTTTTGCGATCTTTTTTTATTTAAATTTTTTTTTAGTTTTAGCGACATTTTCGCGTTTTGGCGATTTTTTTTCGATTTTTGGCGTTTTTTTTTCATTTTGGCGTTTTTTTCAATTTGGCGATTTATTTTAGTGTTGGAAATTTTTTTTTAATTTTGGCAATTTTTTTCGTTTGGCGATTTTTTTTTAATTTTTGGGGATTTTTTTTTTTTTTTTTTGGTTTGGCGATTTTATAATTTTTGGTTTTTTTAGTTTTCACGTTTTTGAAAATTTCAAGTGTTTGCCTCTTACGGTTTCCAAGATATAGCAAATTGTCAAATTTACATAGTCAAAATTGCATTAACTGATGGACCACCCTTTAATTTAAATTTTTTAAATTTTAATGTTAATTGTTGTAGTCAATTTTCAATTTTCAATATACAATTGTATGTATATTACATGGGATTTTAACATTTTTCGTTGCTCGTTTTGGAACACGCTTTAATTTTTAATTCTCATGTATTTGTTGTTGTAGCGGCCAAGGTTCTACACACTGTGTCCAAATCTCAGGTTCGTAGCTCTTACGGTTCCTGAGAAAATACCGTGTGACGGACAGACGGACAGCGTAGCGAAAACAATAGGGTTCCTTTTCACCTTTGGTGTACGGAACCCTAAAAAGCACTAAAACTCAAAAAATCGCTAAAACAAAAAAAAAATTAAAAATGCCAGAACAAAAAAAAAATTAAGATAAAATCTACATCAGGTAAGATATTCTATCATATAGGGTAAACTTCGTATAGTATTACATATCGCTCATTTACTCAAAAAACGTCGTAACTCAACAAATTAAATTTTTGAGTTAATGCTGCAGGAATAATCCTCATATCATTATTGTGTAAAAATTTCGTACAAATATGTATCTCGTTTACGTAACTCTTGAGAGAGAAATAAAATTTCGCTTTTCCATTAAGTTGTGTGTAAATTGAAAATTTCAAACTCGTTTTCTGGCAAACTGCTTTTTTTAGTTATGACATTATTTAATTCAATGAGCGATATGTAGTGTCCGTATGGAAACCTTCGTGTGCGAGTTAAAGTCGAACTTTACTGAATTTATTCGTTATTAAAATTAATTAAATTAAAATTAATGAATTCTTGGTGTAAAAAAGGAACAGTTTACAAACTAAAAATACCACAAACAGGATGACTAATGACATTTTTCAAAAAGTGGCACCAAATAGGGGATTTTTTAAAAAAGGGCCAAAATAAAAAAAAACAAGAAAACTACACTCAACTTTTTATTTTTAATATATATTCATAAACTCGCCCTAAAAAAGGGGAACAAAAAGTGTCAAGGCAGTCGAAAAAGTGCAAAAGCAGTCGAAAAAGTGGCGATTTGCCACTTTAGTCGACCAAACGGTCACGCTGACCACAAAACATGATATATTTTCTCATCAATCAGAGTTGGAAACAATCAAATAATTAGCGTCAAATAAAAATATCAAATTAAATCAAATCAATGACGACAACGCGTACTTGTAGCCGCCCACAACTATGTGATTGATTGTTTTAGTTGATCGTCTCCAGAGCACTTTAGATTTATTGGCAACTCGTTATCTATGTATCATGTATAAATATCAAATCACAGTGTGACATTCAGCGCTAACTGTAAAAATTTCAAATTATGTATGTATGTATGTATATATGTATGTATGCGCCATTTTATAGAGTAAAAAACATTTAATTTTATTACATATGAGATACTAGTAGATCGGCACAACATGCTATTTTCACAGGTCGCTATATATTCATTAATCATAAATCACCTTCACTTAAGTGTTTTTACGAACTCACTGGCCAACATTGATTTATGCCAAATTAGGTCGATCGCAAAACATCAATTTGCGTAATTTTTTAAATACGAAAACAAACCAAAAGAGAGAACAAACATTTGACCACAAGTTAAAAGAGAAAATTAAGCAGAGTTTTCGATCTAAGAGCAATTTGAAACAAATAAACAAATCTACTCATTTAAAATTTAAAACCAAAATACAAACATTCCCAGAAATGTCATGAATATGTTTAGTATATACGGATCAGGGATGGCAAAAGTGTACTGTTTTTGGTACTATTCTAACTCGAAAGGTACAATAGCGCACCATTAGTTAATTTAGTATATTGAAGGAATCACCCCAGTTTCGCATTTTCATTCCGCATTTATTTTCATTGTACAAAAGTGAAAATTGTGTATATGTCTATATTCACTTGTGAACAATGGTACTCATATTCTTCTCACTTGAAAACAGTGTTGTGAAAGTAAAACGCAACGAGAAAATCAATCGCCCTTTTCCAAATTATTTTCCTTATACATAATTCTAAATTTCAATTTAAACAGCTGTAGCATCATATGTTTCAACATCCGAACTCACAAGCAAATTTTTTAAGCCTTTGCTCTGTCTACCGACGATTATATTAATGAAAATAACTTCAACTAAAAAATATTTTAGCACAATTAAGGTAAAAAAAAGGGCAACCTTTGAAAGTTTTTGGTACAATTTTAAAATTCTCAATCCCACCTCTGATACGGATTGATGTGCTGCTGCTAAATGCAGAGCTCTACTCATATTTTTTCAATAGTGAGAGCAACAAATCAAGCACACTGAATATAATTACATTGTCTACAGAAGTTTATTTAAAGAACGTTTTACAACTTTCGGTTAGTCAGTTATTGACTGTTTAAGTGTAAAGATCAGTTCTGCTTTTAGCATTTAAATAAAAAATAAATAAAATAAAAATACAATATACATAAAATTTCAGTACGTGTTTAAAATCTCAGTTAGTTCATTTAAGCTGGTTGAAAATTACTTTAAAAAAATAAAATAAATAAATTTGAGACATGCGTCTGACGTTCTGTCTCACTATTTGCTTAGTGCAAATATTTTCATTAGCCAAAGCTGATGGAGGGTAAGTTCGACAGTTATTATTATTTGTATAAAGTGTTTATTTGTAATTATCAAAATCAATAATAGGTAACAAGTTTGGTTTAGTAGTTTTTGTTTCTTTTTTGTGTGTGTGTGTGTGTGTGTGTGTGTTTTCTACGAAATTTATGGGTTTAGTTTTTAATTATGGAATGGGAATTCCCACTGTTTATAACGAAAACAAACATCAACAACAAACAAACATACATACATACATACATACGAGTACATACCTACATGCGTATTTAACAAGAGCGATGATGAGGTTGAAGCGAATGTTGAATATGCACATGTATGTATACCCATATACATACATCCATTTGTATGTATGTCTATGCACACATAGATACATATTTTATAAATGTGCCTATGTAAGTAGGTAAATTTGCTATTTCAACAAATGTTGGTAGGGAATTTCTATATTTTGCAAAAAAAAAAAAAATTAGTTGTGGTTGTTACATTCTACAGGCCTTAAGGCTCAGTTAGCCGACGGTAATGTAAAGTAACTGCAACGTAGGAAACAGCTGATCAAGATTTTTATATGAAAAGTAGGTTACGTTACATTACATCTCTATAACCATTTTCATTACTTTTCACATAACAATATCGATCAGCTGTTTCCTGCTGTTGCAGTTACTTTACATTACAGTCGGCTAACTGAGCCTTTATTTATAAACAAAAAATGCCAGTAAAAATATACTTTCCCAAGATGTCATAAGAATTTAGGAGGATTTGCAATCCGGAAGTAGTGCAAATTTGGATCATCTCTAATTATTTTACTATAGGCTGGTTATTGCAAGAATTTTTCTTTTACCATTTCCAAGCAGCGAATTGAGAGCGATACATACATACATACATGCATATGTATAAATTTTATTTTTGGGATACTATAACGTTATTTTCGTTAAGGAAAATGGGTAAACAACTTCCCATTTTCGCAGTTCGTTTCATTTTATGCGAATTTAAATGCAAAACTTTGTCAATTTCATTTAATAGTTAAAAATTTTTAGATGTAAATAACTTAGTTCAGTAAACTTCGAAGGTTTTCGTATGGACTACTAAACGAACGTTAGCCCATATAAAAGAATATATTACCTGATGTAGACATTTTTTTTTTCAATTAACTACCCGTAAACTTTCTTTCAGGTTTTTCCAATTTTTTTAGTTTCGGCGCCTTTTTCGTTTATGTGATTATTTCGGTTTTAGGCGTTATTTTTAGTTTTGGTGTTTTCTTTTTACTTGATATTTTTTTCGTTTTGGTGATTTTGTTTAGGTTTAGCGATTTTTGTAGTTCTAGCGATTTTTTCGGTTTGTGGCGATTTTGTCGTTTTGACGTCTTTTTTTATTTTGGGATTTTTTAGCGTTTGAGTGTTTTTGAAAATTTCAAGAGTTTGCCTCCTACACGGTTTCCAAGATGCAGAAAAGTTGTCAAAATTATATAGTCAAAATAGCATTTAATGATGGAATACCTTTTAGTTTTAATTTTTTTTATTTCGGTTTTGGTTTTTTTTTTATTTGACGTTTTTTCGTTTTGCCGATTTTGTTTAGGTTTAGCGACTTTTGTAGTTCTGGCGGTTTTTTCACTTTGGCGATTTTTTATACATATATTTATTTATTGTATCTTCAAAAATCTTCTTTTGGGGTTTTTGAAAATTTCGCTTTTTTATTAATTTGTATGCACATTTTTAATAATAATATTTTTATACAATGCTAAAAATATTGTTGATTTACTTAAACAACGTCATTACTTATAAAATACGATTTTGGAGCTATTATAGCAGAATTAATACTTTTCTCATATTGTGTAAAATTCTCATACTGATGATTGAAATTACATAATAATAATAATAAAATGTGGGTAAATTAAAAACTTTAAACTCGTTTTCTGTGAAGCTAGTTTTTTCAGTTATGAGGTTGTTGAAGTAAATGAGCGATATTTATCGAAATATATATTGTATAGATTATATACACTCTATAATATTGTAAATATTAGGCCAATTTAAGCAAGTTTTTGCTTCCAATATATTCTATTTTTAGGGCTTTAAAACCTTTGTCCAAACTTTCATAAAAAAAAACTCCTACAATTTTAATGTGTAGTGTTTCCCAAATGCAAGGGCCTTGTCTATACATATATGATTCCTATACAAATTATCTAGGCAAGTCGCTTGCTGTTTGCTGCTTGCTGCTTGCATTGTGGTAACTGCCATAACTCTTTGGCCTTCTAATACAAAATTTTTTTAATAAATTTTATACACTTTTGATTTAATTTTTGCAACACAAAAAAAAACATACAAGAGCCAGCATAACAAAATTTTTCGACAATTTTATTAAATTTTTGATTTGATTAATCTTTTTTGTGAAATTTTTTTAATACTTGAACAAAAGCCAAATTTAAAACAAGGTTAAGTTTAAAAAAAAAAAACATTAAATTTATAGAAAAACTATAAATTTATAGACAATTTAATCTCTTTTGGTTTCAAATTTAAAATGAAGTAGATATGATAGGAAACTGGACTGGAAACAAAACAAAAGCAGTTTTTTCTATATTATTACTCTGTATTCAGTACAAATTTTTAATTTAATTTATTAATTACATATATTAAATGAGATAGTAAAGCTAAGTCCAGTTCTATACAAATTATTTATATGAATAAAATCTTTCAACTTCCCACTATCAAAAATAAGGAGTTACTGATTTCACTATAATTTTCAATAATCGAGGTTTCCACGAGACTTCCACCTTTTGAACTCAAGGGATTATATTCTGACTAGTTTAGCTTAAATTAGAAGTGCCAATTCGTTTCTATGATAATGGCTATGGCGTTACGGCGTGTCATTTACATATAATCAAATGCAGTGTTGCCCATGAGTTTGGTTCTAATGGCTGTTTTTTATGGTTATGGTTATGACACGTCTTATTGAACCTTTATGGGCAGTGAGTAAGAGGGAGAGAGAGAGTGCGTGTGTATGTTTGTGTGTTGGCTTAAATTATTGGAAAAAAAATTTATGGCATTCGGTAGATTTTAAGAAATTTTTAAATTTTTGGATTAATATCAATTGATTAGTACGAGTGACATCGTTAAGGAAACTATTTGAAGAAAAAAAAAACTGTATTTTAATAACCCCAAAAGTTCTCATTAAATCGGTTGCCAGGATTAATTTAATTTTTTTGGAATTGAAGACCTTGTAATGAAAAATTTTTCATTGTGTTGATGAAAAGTGTCATTAACATAAAGAAACGGTTTCGTGGTCCGCATGAATGATTTTTTTCTTTTTTCCAAAATTCACATGCCCTTCATAGAAAACTAGGGAGCTAATTCTTCAAATCATACATCAATAAAGTGATATTTATGTACATATGTATGTATGTACATATCGTTAGCTAAAATGCAAAAAGGCATAAATAACAAAAATACCATTTTATAGGAGAAGCAAAACTTGTAGTTAAGTCCCCTTGTTTTTGGATTATTAAAAGCGTAAGTTTTGATCATAGAAGTGTAAAATTTTGTCAAAGCATTCATAATAATCATTCAAAAAGTCGATTTTGAATGTTTTGTTAACTACGCCTTTTTTCATTTTAGCTAACGATATTTGTGTATATATGTAAATAACAACAAAAATAACATTTTGAATATTCTAAACCCTATGAGAGGCCCTAGCAAAGCCGATATTGGTTGGCTTCTTTTCAATGAAGTATGAATTATGAAAAACAAAAACAGAAGAAAAAATTTTTTTTATTTTTCTAAATTTCGTATTTTCATTCGAATCTAACTTTTGGTGACGTGATTTAGGCAATAAGGGTCTCAGTTAGCCACAGTCGAACATTAATGGAAAAGGTATTTCCCAGTATTCTTTTGAAACTTTAATACTTCATTGTAGTTATTACAATAATTAAGCATTCAATGGCCAAAAATAGCGATCACGTTATTTTAAAAGTTAATTACAGCTTGTTTTAATTTATGGTTGCAAATTTAATTTTTGTAATAATTATTATCATTAATTTTTAACATTGATGAAATAGTGATTGATTTGTATTATGTCTCAGTAATTTACTATGATTTTTAAGTCATTGCAAAAAAAGGAGATGTTCACACTGGTGGTAGGTTGCATGTTTTTCTTTTTTTTATTCAAATGTTTGGTACATAACAATTCCGTCATTTGTTTTTTTTTTATTTAATTTTTAATTTTTTTTTTAATTTATGTACATATCGAGCTATAACCGCACAAAAAGCTTAATTAACAAAAACAAAATTTTACAGGAGAAGGTTTTTTTTAATTATCTTCGCTCTTATTTAAGTTAGTTCATTGAATTTTAGTATTTAGGTGTTATAGTGCTAAATATAAGTAACGCATCGAATTTTAACGAAATATTAGCATAATAACGGTATTTTTTGTCCCTTAAGCTGTTTTTGCTGTCTCCCTGATAACCTCCTGTGTATATTTTTGTGTTGGTTAAGCTAAAAAATTTTTTTAGGAAAAAGTAAATATCAGTTTTTTTACCTAAACTTGTCTCCAAATTGCTAAATTATTGTCTTCTTGATCGGCGCCATGTAGTGAATCTTCTACAGACTTATTACTTTTCGAATTAAAAAGTTCGCTATTAAATTTGTTGTGTATAGTTTTACCGACGGAAAGTATTTCCAAGTCCGTACACTTTTGTGAAGAAATTTTTAATAAATTGCTACGTACCGAAACTGAACTGGCGACTATCTCAGTTTTTCGCCAGGACCGCGTAATTAAATTTAAATCATAATAAATTGTTGCAGAGCTATCCAAATAACCATATTTAAGACTTATAGGTGATTTTTTTCAAGTTGGGAAACATAACCTTTAAAACAATGGTAACTCACTTCAATACAATCATATTTTTTTGATTAAGTGTAGAATTGAATTGAATGGGCTTTATCGTGATTCGCGTATTTTGATTTCGACTACAAAAAGTTGGTTCTAGATTAAAAATACTGTATTTATTTATTGTTATTTTTTTTTTTTTTTGTTGGAAGAATTCTAATGATATATACAAGTATGTATGTACGCAGATTTTATGTTTTCCTCTATCGTCTAAATTTGTGTGTAGTTTTGTTGAGATATACTCAATGGGTCACGAGCTGTAGGTTAATTTCCAAATACATAACAAAGCTTTATTATATTCATGGTATTTGATGTTTCATTCTTATATTATTAGATGATACATATTTGGTCCAAATGTAATGAGACTATATAGTATACAGATCTTACCTTATAAAATTATAAAAACGAATTATAATTATCACTACCCATTTTTTAGCGCAAGCCGTTGAAAAAGTATTTCCAAAAAAAAATTAGTTTCATAACATAGTTTCATCTCATTAAAGGGCCATGATAGGTAATTTTTATGGGAAAGTTATGTAGAGGAAAGATGTTGTGGTATTTATTCTAAACAAAAATGGGTACAAAAGTTTTTCCGGAAAACGCCACATTTAAAAGTTATGATGCCAAAAGTGTTTATATCCAAGATAGGTTATTTTTTAGTTGAAAAATGCAATGCGCATGGTCGGTATGCACGCTATTAGTGCAATTTTTACACATATGTTATTTTTATGGCCGGTCTATCAGAAACTGCCGGTGGAGCGAATAAAATAAATACTTTCCACAATTTGTATGGTCTAATAATGTGCATTCAAGTTTTTTATGTGTGGGTGAATAAATTGCCATCAGAAAGGGTTGATCTAGTTAATTATTTTAAAAATAGATCATGTATGTAATATTGTATGTATGCATAGGGTATATTATATACGGCTAACCCGATTATTATATCATACTTGCTTTATTTTCGAAAGGAAATTTTAGCTTAAGTAACAAGTTGCTGTTACAAAAACTGTAAACAAAAAATATTTTGTACTTAATTGTTTTTGCTATAAAATTGAAACGGTGTATCCTATGGTCATTAAATTTTGACAGATAATGCCAATTATAACAAGTTAATGATTTTTATAAAAAAAATGCATTTCGAAAATCATGTTGGTTAAGCTTCTTTGGCGGTAATGGCTCCATGTATACATTTCGTTCCTGCTTAAGGAACTCGTTAGCAGACAGATATAAGAAATATGATTATATAATATTTAAGTTTAACCCTTTCCTAAAGAAATTAGTACTACTAGCAGGCATTAATTTCCTGAGTGATAATTCTATTTAAAGAGAAAAAAAAAACAGGAAATGGGTTTTATCAACAGTTTTTAATTCTTGCTGATCTTACGCTCAAAACTCAACGCACAAATGGGCATAGGTTATCGTTTTTGACTTTGTGGCATGTATTGTATGCAAAGTATTTTTTTCTGTGCAAATCTAGCTTATCTGTTAATTGGCATAAAAGTTTTGGCAATTTTAAACAAACAAACAAAAAAACATACAACAAATATTTATGGTCTAAAATTTCCATAGTTTTATAGATGTATAAAACTATTATTTTTCCTTTTAAAAATTCAAAACCATAATCTTGCCGGCTTCGAACTTGTTCATGTCAAACTGACCAGATTGACTTCCAATTTCAACACAAGATGTCTATCTTCGCAATACCGACATATTAGTGAACTAATTTCAGCGTAATTTTACCTTTAGTATAGAATTTTATCTTAAATGCTTTATATAGGTTTTTGTAAAATTTTCACCTTCCATTTATACTATTAAGATTGTAAGTTTGTAAATATTACCATGTAAATGATATATTTAAGCATTGCTCCTTAACTGTTTACCACTTAAATCGAGTTAATTTTACTTGATGCTATCCAAATAAAAAAAATAAAAAATAAAAAAAAAAACAAAAACACTAGAATACATTTTTTCTTCTCTAAGTATAATGATTAATTATATTTATTTAAATTTAAATTACAAAGGCTTATTTGCTTATTTATGTATGTCTGGTGTGTGCTCAATTTTTTTTTCTTGGCGCTTTAAAATTTTTATTTATTTTTATTTTTTCTTTTTAAGTCAATACGTAAATCACGTGCCATAGCCATTTGTTTATTTTAAATTATTTATTACTTTAAACTTTGCAAAAACATAAAGCACTAAGCACTACCTCCCATTAAGCTTAAATTCAAGTGCAACCAGTTATTAACCCATTTGGCGCCACATGTTAAATGAAACATTTTATGAATAGCACAATTTTAACAATTTTTATTGTTAAAAACTTGAACTTTTCTTCCAATTAAAAATACAGGTAATAATGGGTATAACGAATCTACAAAGCCAACTGCCTGCCCTTTGATGACATCTCATGCTCAGTAAAAATTATTTTGAAAAGCAAAATGCGGCATCTATGTTTGTTAATTCACGATCCATAGTAGATAATATAAAATTTCTTAACATATATGTATATGTTTCGTATATAAAGCTTTTTACTTAAAAATTTGTTAAAAAAAAAACAAAAAACACATACTACATAATTGGTGTTTTAAAACAAACTTTTAAGTAAAAAACAAATACTTTTTCTTATTCACACTACACAATGACTCGCTTCCTTAATGGCTTCTGCTTACGTAAAAACTTTGGAAAAAAAATCTTATGAAAACACTTGCTAATAACTCTTCTTTAGAATCCAGTTTTTATGAATTAATAATCTCTAGCTTCAAATAATTAAGGTC
This sequence comes from Tachina grossa, assembly GCA_949987645.1. Lineage (NCBI taxonomy): Eukaryota > Metazoa > Arthropoda > Insecta > Diptera > Tachinidae > Tachina > Tachina grossa. The sequence goes on from OX465275.1 coordinate 169,466,935, forward strand.
TTATTACTTTGTGTTTTTTAAAAATTTTAAAACGCTTATTATCAGAATTAGAAAAATAAACATACATTCACGATTAGGTAAATATGTTTGTGAGTTTGCACATACATATGCAAAGTAAAAAATGTCATGAAAAAATTAATTACTTAAAATTATTATCGGAAAAAAAATAAATTGTTTTGTTTAATATTTTGTAGCAAAAAATTAACACACACATACACAATCACACAAACATTAAAGTTAACACCAATTTATAAATGACTTTAAACCAGATTTAATTTGAGATTTTTTTTAAATCTTTGGGTGACATAATTGACACACAAAATAACGAAAATATATGCACATACATACATAAATAATAAAAAATTATACGTATGTATACTACTGGAACTCCTGCATAAATGAATAAGTTAACAAAAAGATTTACTTAAAGCAACAGCAACAACAAAAAAAAGATGGAGAAGCAAAACTCAACTAAAACTAAATATTAATGCTTTTTTGCAGAAAATAAAAACAGAAAGAAGATATTTAAAAACATAAAAAGGGAAACCTACATCATCATATCGAGCCATAACCGCTAAAATAGCTTAAGCGACACATTTTTTGGACTTTGTTTTTTTGACGAAAATCGACTTTTTACGATCGCAAATGATCGTTTTTGGTCAAAAATTCAAGTCAGAAAATTATGTCGCTTAAGCTATTTTTGCGGTTATGGCACGATATATCTTTAGATACTTAATCCACACACACGCACCTATATTTACGCACTTTCTTTTTACATACAGTACGCCCTCGGTTTTTGCAGCAATTTGGCAACGGCTACTATTGAAAAGTCATAGTTTATTGGTTGAATTATGAAAGCAAATTCAAGAAAACTATTAACTTGATTTGATAATATTGTGTAGTGTATAAATACTAAAGTCCTGCCCAAGACCACTTATAAGAACTTATAAGACATGAGGGATTTTTCAACTGCTTTTTTACTACAGCGAAATCTTGTAAAAGAAACTCTAAAGGTGAAGGTATGTACATACCACGCGTTACGCGGCAACGCTTTTAGGGCTTGTTAAACGTTTAACGCTATACAAATGGAAAGTTACACACCACGCTTTTGAGACTTTTTTAGTTGTTAAATTTCAAGCCTTTCCCGGCTATTTTTTTTTTTTTTTTTTTTTGTCTTGCATTTGCGTTTTATATTTTTTTTTTTAATATTTAATGCAATTTTTTATCGATTGTTTAATAAAAAAATTAATTTCTAATAATTTTAGTGTATGTTTGCTTATAAATCTGGCAACACTTGCTGTCATTTTGTAAACAACTTCTCTATGTAACTTGGCTTATGACAACACACTATTTCAACTTTTTTGACAGATGCGTCTATCGCAGTAGCGCATTGAACACGTGTTATGAACTTCCACCTTAAACAACACTGTTGGCAAGACATTTGTTTCAGTTATTGCGGTATAGGAGTAAAGAAGAAAATACTTCGTAACGGAAGAATTTGTAATTCTAGCACAAACACAAACGTCATGCATGCATGTGTGTATGATCTTTTATTTTCCTGTGCACATGCAAACGCACACACATGCATTGACATTAGTTGTATGCGCTTAAACACATCCCTGTCGGAGAATGTGTACTTGACTACAAAAATAGTTAACTTATAGCAGTGGTGTCAAAAATAAAACTATAGTTGTATGTGTGAGAAAAGCTGTCTCATTCGTCTCTGAAGTACATCGAAAAAATAAATATTTGCAAAAAATGCAGTTTAGTGAAGCAGCTCAAAATATATAAAAAGGAGTCTATATGGTAGAAAATTAAAAAATAAGGAATAAAAATTAAATAAAAAAGTTGCGGGCGACCCATATTTTCCGAGTTACGGCGCTGTAAACTTTTCATAGGAAACTGTGAAGAAATTCCAAAAATAAATTTTTAGATAGCTTATCTGATAGAAACTTGAAAAATAAGAAGAAAAATTTAAACAAAAAAATTATCTGCGACCAATATTTTCCGAGTTATTGGTCTTTTAAGTTTTGATATTAAATGCAATTTAGTGAAGCTGCTCAAAAAAAAAAAACAAAATGTCTTTTTAATATATATTCATTTTTTTCCTTAAAAGTTTTGTAACATAAAATTCATTGAATGTCACAAAAAGCATTACTGATCATAGAATACCACTTTTTTTCTTTCACTATATCTATAAAGAATTTAATACACCCGCTACGCATGTGTTATCGTCGCTGTTTCATTGACGACTAAATGGAAGAGAATAAGAATGTGTGTGATTTTAGTTTGCACAATTGTGCCATGAAACTGACATCATTGACTTATAGTTAATTTTTCTTAGACTGACTAAAAGCTAGCTGCAAAGTCATCCAGAACAAACCCAAAATTAATTTTTAGGTTGACTACGTAATCGAATTTGGTGAGAGCCAACAAATTTATTCTCAGCTACTTTAAAACTCATTTCAGTTTTATATTAATATTTTGCTGTTGTTATTTTAGATGACGCGTTGAGTACACAACGTGTGATGTTACATGTTCGAGCCCCAGAAAAAATTTTTTAATTTACTGATTACTAGGTGATTTAAAAAAGTCAACTTTAAGTTAGCTTAAAGTAAAGCAGAGTGAGACAATTGACTACCGTCAGTACTAGTTGCGAAATAGTTAGCTTAAAGTTAGTTTAAAGCTAGCCACATTTCCGATAGCGATAATACCTTACCATCTGCATCTTACACACACACTCAAACGTGCAAATAAGAAGCATACATTCATCAACACTACTTCTTTTGCTTGTTTGTTATGAACAAAAAGTTTTCGCGACATCGCTTATTAACACTCATATACATGGAAACCAATGCATGCATCTTGCTTCGCTTATTATACGACAGCATTTATTATTGATTAAGTATAATACATGCCATGAGAATACATTTAAAAAACAAGAGGTAGTTATATTTCAAGACTGCTTGCTGTGTTTTTTATATTTTTCATATAAAAATGAAAATTTCATTAACCAATTGACAAAATAGTAAAATGATAAAACCAAAATTTTTGTCCTTTGCTGCACAAGCCAGGTCATACTTTACTATGTATTTGGCTAATAAATGGCAGTGAAAAATCCCCAATTTGATTAATTTATCTCGACACTAGCTTAAAAACAATAATAAAAAAAATAATGAAGTTTATTAGAACATTATCATTATTATCATCATCACTACAAGTTGAGCGTCAACAATTGTTAACTCGCTCCAATAAAATGGCAATAAAATAATTACAATATGTAAATATTTTTAACAATTTGACTGTTTATTTTTCATTGTTGCTGCAACTATGAAATTTATTCTACCTTGAACTTGTGCGTTAAGCATATTTTAATTTTAGTGTTATTTATATTAAAATTTTAAATTTTTTCTTGAAGAAATATGCAAAGGCCTTTTAAGGCGGAAAGGTAGATAAACAAATAAATATACATATGTATATGTATATATGTAAACACATATATAGACTTATGGATAAATATATATGTATGTATATTGAATGTATGCTATATAAATATTATGTGACCTATGTCTAGCCAGGTGTTTATTCTTGGACAAACACTATACACTTCTTACCGCTAAATCTTGGTGTATTGCAAGAGTGCTATATTCGGAATCCGAATTTTCTATACCCTTTACCAAAGTGCGTATTTGTATTTAGTATAGAGATACATACATAAGCCCATACGCACATATATGTTTTGTGAAAAAATTTATCATGTTTTGCTATAGCGCAATTTTTAGTAAATGATCTCTCTGTATTTTTCGATTAAATATTTCTTTTTTTTCGATATTAGCAATAAGTTGAACATTTTATTCTACACTCTGTATTTAAGAAATACTTTACATTCAAGTTGTCAAAAACGACCTCACGTCATACAATAGCAAAAAATCGGTGCTTGTTCACTGGCACTCGAGATGTTTTAAAACCCTATAAAATAGTTTTAGTATTATACCTCCATACCAAGTAGACTAAATTGTTTTATTTAATAATCTTTGATGTTACAAAATTTTTAAGTGTCCCAATTTAAACATCCCATTGCAAAAGGTATATATCGCGGTATTATGTAAAAGTTTATTCCTAAAGATTTATTTTTTTTTTTTCAAATTTGTTCAGCACAAAGGAACGGTTTCAGGGAAATAAACTGTAAAACTGTAAACTGCTAAAGAACTGTCCCAACTATAAAATTTTATAGTTGGGACTGTTCTTTAGCGATAAATTTTATTTTTATCTCTATTTACTAAAAATTAATAAGAACTCATTACAAGCTGTCAACGAAAGACCGTCGATTTGAAACACAACTGTGCTGAGAGCATAATAAGCAACATGACACAAATCTTCATTTATTCCTAAATAAAAATTTAACAAATATGATATGATAAGTAAAGATCTTCCTGAAACATGAAATATGTTTAATTGGAAGAAAATTGTTTTTAGTTATATTTTTTCCAAAATAATTTTTTTTAATTTCCAACCTTGGAACCATAATTTTGATTTTTCTAATTTTTAATACTAATTTATTTCTTTCTAAAATATGCAATATATTTATTTAGCAAAGAAATAATTAATTTTATTTAATTAGTTTTATATACCAAAAAAAGTTTAAGTTTTCCAGGTCTGGAGCTATGTTTTTTATTTTTATAATTTTTATGCCAATTTATTTCTTTCTTTCTTTTTCTTTTAAGAATATAAGATATGTTTAATTTATAGAGAAAAAGGAAAAATATTTTTCAGTATATTACTTTTGTATAACAAAACAAGTTAAAGTTTTCCCACCCTGGAAACAGCTTTTTAATTTTTATACCCTTTACCAAAAAATGGTAAAAGGGTATATATAGGTTTGTCATTCCGTTTGTAATTTCTAGAATATTAATAAGCGAGCCATAAAGTATATATATTCTGGATCCTTATGCATTAAACACATTCACCACAGCAGGCTACACGAACACACGACTTCAAATGCCGCTAGCAGCATTTGTCGCTTCGTAGCCAGCTACTTAATTATTTTGGAGACGGCAGCAGCACCATCTGCAGCTGATATTCAAGTACAAATACATAGTTCAGTATTGCCACTTTTATATATTTTGCATTTATAAAAATTAATTACTCTTTTAAAATGTACTTATTTCACGTAAAAGTACAAAAATTAATCAATTTATTCCTTACATCAATTTTTGGATAATGTTTCTGTTAAATAATATGAAATCATTGTACAAAATCATCCATTCAACATTTCATAATATACTGGCAATACTGAATTTTCTCATTGTAGCCAACAAAATAGAAATTAGTTTAATTGGACTACAACGACAAAATCAGCATAGACAACAACCTGCCGCCATGTTGCCTTGCTGTCTTCAAAAGAACTATTCTCATATAAAGATGTGTATTCTATCCTTGACATCTGGTAGTCGGTAGCTTGCTGTGGTAAATGTGTTTAATGCTTTATGCATAGGGAAGACGAATAAGCGATGTCCGTCTGTCCGTCTGTCCGTCTGTCCATCTGTCTGTACGTGAAATCGGTTTTCCGAAGCTCCTAGAAAAGCTAGAGACTTCGTTCTGGGACTGGTGGGTCAGAAATGGTCGAAATAAGATTGGTATTAAAAATCAGCAAAATCGAGCAGACGGTTTCAGAGCTGGGAAACTTAAACTTCATTTTGCCATACAAAATGACTACCGAAAACTAGTGATTATTATTTTTTTTTATTAAATAAACTTATTTTATACTTCAGTATGAATTAAATTAATATTTCTTAATAAAAATATATAAAAAAAAATTAAAAAAATTAAATAGACGTTTCCAGGGTTGGATAACTTTAACTTTTTTATACAAAATTATACAAAATTAATTTACTAAAAGAAATTTTTCCTTTTTTCTATAAATTAAATATATCTTATATTCTAAGAAGAAAGAGATTGGGTTAGAAAATCAGAAAAATCAAAAAGGATAATTCCAGGATTAGGAAACTTAAAATTTTTGTGATATAAAAAATTAACTACCGGAAACTAATTTTTATGTTTTTATTAAATTAACTTATTTTATACTTCAGTACAAATTAAATTGGTATTTCAAATTAAAAAAGAAAGTTAAAAAAAATTAAAAAGACGTTTCCAGGGTTGCAAAACTTTAATTTTTTTCTTCTTATACAAAAGTAAATTACTAAAACAAATTTTTTCTTTTTCCCTGCAAATTAAACATATCTTAGATTCTTAACAGAAAGAGATTGGTAAAACAAATCACAAAAATCAAAAAGGTTGATTCCAGGGTTGGGAAACTTACACTTTTTGTAATATATAAAAGTAACTAGGTCTTACTATTTTTTTTTTTATTTTTTTATTAAATTAACTTATTTTATACTGCAGTACACATTAAATTGATACTAAAAATTAAAAAAAAAGTTTAATACATGAAAAAGATGTTTCCAGGGTTGGAAAACTTTAACTTTTTTCTAATACAAAAGTAACTTACTAAAACAAATTTTTTCTTTTTCTCTATATATTAAACATAGCTTATATTCGTAAAAGGAACATATTGGTGTACGAAATCTGAAAAACCAAAAAGAACGGTTCCAGGGCTTGAAAACTTACACTTTTTGTGATATATAAAATTAAGTACCGAAAAATAATTTTTTATAAAATTAACTTATTTTATACTTCAGTACGAATAAATCTGGTACTTCAAATTAAAAAAAAAAACTTTAAAAATTAAAACGACGTTTCCAGGGTTGGAAAACCTTGTTTTTTATACAAAAGTAACTTACTAAAACAAATTTTCCTTTTTTTACTATAAATTAAACATATCTTACATTCTTAAAAAAATATGGTTTTTAAGAATGCAGAAAAATCAAAAAGGAGATTCCAGGGTTGGGAAACTTACACTCTTTGTGATATAAAAAATTAACTACCGAAAATTTATTTTTATTTTTTTTTTTTATTAAATAAACTTATTTTATGCTTGAGTTCGAATAAAATTGGTATTTAAAATAAAAAAAGCCATTAAAAAAATTAAAAAGACGATTCCAGGGTTGGAAAACTTTAACTTTTTTTGTACAAAAGTAGTTTACTAAAAAAAACTTTTCCATTTTTCTATAAATTAAACATATCTTAAATTCTTAAAAGAAAGAGATTGGTGTAAGAAATCAGAAAAATCAAAAAGAATGATCTCAGGGTTGGTAAGCTTACACTTTTTGTGATATATATGTAAAACTAACCAAGTCTAATTAATTTTACATATTTACATATTTTACGTTTTGAAAAGGAAAGTTTGGTGTAGAAAATTATAAAAATAAAAACCACAGCTCCAGAGCTGGAAACTTTGAACTTTTTCTCTGGATATAAAAGTAACTAAATAAAACATTTTTTTATATATCATTTTTTTCTTTTTTTACTTAACACACTTTCTATATTTTTTTTTTAAACTAGTAGATTGCTATAAGGAATTAGAAAAATCTAATATAATGATTCTAGGGTTTGTAAATTTATTTTTTTGTTCATAAAAGTAACTAGGTCAAATTATTTTTTTCTTTTTTTTATACTTTATGTATGTGCTTTTGTATGTATCTTTATACTACATAAAAACACTTTGGTAAACGGTATATAAGATTCGGCACAGCCGAATATAGCACTCTTACTTGTTTTTATTCTTTTTAATTTGAAATACCAATTTTATTTAAAAAATAAAATGATTTCAAAAACAAGAGAAAAGCAAAAAAAAATTTCTAACTCTTTTTTGTTTTCATCAATAATTTTTCTGCTTTACTCTTTTAATTCCGTTTTTTTTTTGGCAACTGCTCATAATAAAAATATAATTATAATGAAAATTTGTTCGGGATTGATGGGTTAACACTATACATGCATTAACACGTTACAGCAAGCATGCCAAAAATCTAAATTTTTTGATTTTACATCAAGCATCGTTGTTGTCACACATACTAACAAATTTTCAGTTATACTATAACCAAGCTTAACAAGCACTTTGACCGTGTCTACAGCCCTTAAAAATTAATTCTTGATGAATCATCAAGCATGACAATTTCGCAGCAGCACAAACTTGACAGCAAGCATTTTGATCGTGTCTAAAGCACCCCATACACGTTTTAATTCAATTGGCAACTCAGTCGGGTATGGCTTTCAATTGATTAGTGTGGCAGTTGTTGACTTAGTTGAAGAAAAATCAAAAGATTTTGATTTTTTTTTCCAAATTCTCTAATAAGTCTTTCATTTAGATTGTGCTGTGTGTGCTCAAAATTTATGTTTGTAGTTTTATTTTGCAAAAAAATTTAATCATTTTTTAAATGGTAATTGATGTCATTGAACTTTAAATAAAAAATAAATAAATTAACCCTACGTCTATACCTGATATACTTTTATCATGAGGGTGGCGTTGGCTGAAGTAGTTAGCACGTTGACTACAAAACCGAAGATCCTGGGTTCAATTCCTGTATCTGACAGCCATTAAATAACAACACCACGCATTTTTCTGATGTGCGTTAGTGTACCTTTGTATCAGTTGTTGTAGGAAAGTTCAAGTGATGAAGGCATATACACTGGTCACTGAACTATACCGACTTCAGCAAATGCTAATACTAATATAACATCAGAGCGCCTTCCTTCGTCGGTATTGTGTAGCAGAATCATCGGCGAAGTAAAATAAACAATAAAATGGCTACTAAACACAGCTTCAAAATTTAATACGCCTCATTTGACACCAGAAGGCGCTGCAACATTGCATTATTACAAAAAAAAAAAAGCGTGCAACAAAGCAGAGTTGTAAAAGAATGAAGTTTTCTTCTATCTCTTCCTTCACCACCTATCTTCTACCACTATCCCTTTCCGAAAGAAGGTAACACCTAGTAATAGTAGTAGGCATTAATTGCCTGAGTGTTACTTCTCTTAAAAAAAAAAAAGTCAAACTTTGTATTGAAAAATTATATATGGAATTTGACATTTGTTATGATAAAAATATATCAGGAGTAGATATAGGGTAATGAACGAATGCAATAGAAGTTTTTAATTTTGAATTTTTTTTCTAAGAAAAAAATATATATAAATTTTACAGTTGAATGAAAGTCAATTCAGTTTTTGAAGTGTGTGGCCAAGAATCAATTCAATTGAAAGACTTAATTGACAATTGGATTGAAAGGTGTGTGGGGTGCTTAAAACCCCTTAACAAAATGAATTTTTTTTTTCAAATACTTCAAATAAAACCAAAAGTACCCAAAAAAATAAACAATAATAATTAGATAAGGCGGTGATTTTTTCACACTTTTATTTGGCCTAATAAACTTTAAAAAACAAAATAGTGCCTACTATTTGAAGTAATTAAAAAAAATCTCAGCAAAATAGATAAGCTTAAACTTTCCTCAGGCAATTGTACAGACATACATATATACTATATATATGTACATACCCATCTAGCATTTGGAAGATAGTTTTCTGAAAAATCACCTTACTGAGTCTTTTTAGATCACTATTCGTGATCAAAAACTGATTAATCACGTAGACGATCAAAAAAGGACTCGAAAAAGATTTGCGCTAATGGGTAAAATAGTTCGATTTAAAATACAATAACAAATTGTATAGCAATCACAAATTAATCATCCAGATGTGTAAAATGTGACTATTATTTCCTTTTGTTATTATCATATTTCGCTTAGCTGGAAGACTGAAAAAGCTTAATCAAAAGCAAATCATGCAGTTGTTTTAAAAGTGATTATAATTATATATTTTATGATCATATTTTACGCAGATAGATGATTAAACACTAGTTGATATGTTATTTTTAAGTATAACGGAGCAAGCTTTACGTATAATGTCAAAAACTTAATTTTTTTTTTTTCATTTATAAAAGTTCAATCGAATATGAGATTAAATGATGAAACAGAATAAGTCTGCAGCTTCAGGAAAAATCGATTTCAAATTAACAGAGCCCATAATAAAATCAACGGCAGTAACTTCAACTGCTCTCTAATTTATGTTATATTTTCTTTCTGCTTATTTTTCTTTACAAAATGCATGAAATTTATTGAAAGTGTGGTAGCACAAGAAAAAACGCTGTCAAAATAAAATAGATTCTGTCTCTGGACTGATCTCTGTAACTTCCTTTTTGTGTCAATTTGTATGGAAAATGTGTTTGTGGCGTAATTCTGTTTGACCATTAAACGTAGGACTCAGAAACCTGACTAAAAAATACTCGAAGAAAAGTCAAATACGATTAGACATGCCACTGATAAATGACTCAAATAACAGTCATAAATTACAATAAAAAGACTCATAAACTGACTGATAAATTTCTCAAATATGACTCTTAAGCGATTAGAAACATGGCTGAAAGACAATTCGAAAAAGAGTAAAAAATTAAGCGAAATAAGACTAATAAGTGATCAGAAAACGATTTGAAAAAGACCTTAAGTACTACTAGAAAAGGAGTCCAAAATTACTCTAAACTAATATAGAAAAAGACTCATAAATGACTTATCAAGAAGAGTCGCGGATAGTCACGTTTTTCTACCGACAAAAGTATAATTTATGATTAGAAAATGAGCGCATATTCTAGCTTTTTTAATCGCGCAGAGGAGTCAAAAAAGACTCGAATTTGATTGAAAATTTCAAAAATTGCTGGCTGGGTACTGGCATATCTCTACATATATTAATAATATTATGGCCATTATTACAACTTAAAGATAGTTAAAAGTAGGATTTTATCGGACGTATAAAAATCTTTCCATTATTGCTAATTGGATTTAACTTACCAGGTAGGATAAACTTGCCTGTAATTTATCGCTCAGTTTAGGTTAAAGTAAAATTTTGCAAATGATGAAGTTTTTATACGTCCCATAAAATCCTACTTTTAACTATCTTTAAGTTGTAATAATGGCCCTTAATCTGAACGACACAGATATTAAGAAACAAGCACAATAAATTTATGAATTTTATGTTTACTTCAGCAAATATACTGTTATCGCTCCCGGTACTATACATTCCAATGAAAAGTATACGGCAGCTGTAGCAGTTCATCGTACCGGTGAGCCCTGCCATATAAAAATCGGCATTACCGGCCCGTCTTACAACGACAGCAAGTTAGTAAAGGTCACACAAGAAGAGGTCGAACATGTGGAATTTAACTTGCCCGTTTTGGAAAAGGGTGTTTACAACTTAACCGCCGAGGGTGTTGATTGTTTGGGAAATTTTAAAAATACCACAAAACTGAATTACAACAAATTTGATAATCATGTGAGAATACAAACCGACAAGGGTGTCTACAAGCCCGGCGATGATATTAACTATAGGGTATTGTTCATGGACAAAGACCTGAGACCAGCGAAGCCGGAAAAGGATGCCGTGATTTGGTTCGAAGATGGCAAACGCAACAGAATCAAGGAAATACGAGACTTTAACACTACAAAAGGTGTGCACACTGGCAAATTTAAAATTTCGGAGTTCCCGGCTTTAGGCGGCTGGCGTATGGGTGTTAAAAATGCTGCCCGATTCGATCGTTCAGTGTATTTCAAAGTCGATAAATATATTTTGCCCAAATATGTGGTCCAGGTAGAAGCGACTGATGCGGTATCTTCTTTGGATGGTGATATGCAGGTGATAGTGAGAGCCAAGTAAGTATTTTATTTAAAGATTGTCTTCTCGAATTTTGTTTAACTCGATAAACTGTAACTTTAGCTATACTTATGGCAAGCCATTGGATGGCAAGGCCACTGTTGTCTTAAATCTTGGCTTTGGCCTTTACGTTATCGACAGTGATGGGGAAACTTATTATGGAAAAGATGACTCAACTCCAACTCTTATTAAAACGGCCGATATGGTTAAAGGCAAAGCCAAAATTGACTTCAATGTAAAAGTTTATGATAAATATTTAAAGGATAGAAACTCACCTTCCTACATTAGCATTGTGGGCACGGCAGAAGAACAATTTACCGGAGTTAAGATTAATGGCACTGACTCCACCACCATTTATCCCTATCGCTATTCTATGAATTGTATCAGTTATGAAAACTGTTCAAGCTTTGAAGTGGGTAAGGAAAAAGATGTGCTTTTCCAAATCACTCACGTAGATGGGTCCAATATAAAAGATACGAAATCAACCATTACCTTGATCTATAAAGAAGTATTGCACAAACAAAATTGGTATCGTTCGCCAGATTATGATTCATCCGAGACTACAACCACAACTGCAACACCTCCCGTATCGGAAAATCATGTTTTATCATTTAAGGGACATATGAATGAAACTGGTTTTGTCAGCTTTAAAGTATCATTGCCGGATTTGCCAAAATATGAAGGCTACTCGCATTACTATTCGCTAGAATTCAATTATAAGGATGAGCAACGTGAAATTTATACCACTTATCAATACAGGAAGCCCAAGGAGATTGACATACCACAAGAAGAGAAAGAAAAATCAAAGGAATACTTTATTTTATTGAATAAATACTCTCCAGATGATAAGTAAGTTGAGTTTTTCTTATTTTTATTTAAATTGATTCTTTTCCTACCAAACTATTATTTCTTATCCTTATAGATTGTATTTAAACAAACCTGCTCTTTTCACCATCAACTCCAGCAAGCCTTTATGTTACTTTGACTACAACGTTATCGGCCGTGGTAATATTGTGAAGAGTGGTCGTGTTGATTTGCCAGACAAGCCCAAAGTGTACAATTTGACTCTAATGCCAGAAACTTCATGGGCACCCTCTTTCGGTATTTATGTGTACTATGTCGATGGAAAGGGTGAATACCATTACGCCGAGCAAGGATATTCTTTCGAGTTTGAATTGCCAAATCAAGTAAGGATAAGATTTTAACCTGTGTTAACGCACTAATAATCCCAAATTATTAATTGACTTATTCAGTAAAATATTTTTAATTAAAAACAAACATTGATGTTGATTATTGAGGGGTTAGCTGGGACCTATGCTCATTTCACTGTTGCTAATACAGGTCATCAGGGAACATTTACCCAAAAATTTCATAGAACAACTTAAAGATGAAACAGAACTCAATAATCAACACGTTTTTCATTTTCTTACTTGAACATGGTTACTTTTGTCAGCTCGACTTGTAGTTGTAAGAAGTGTTAAATGAAAATAAATTTAAAAACAGTAACAACTTTTCATTGCTTTCGCGAGAATAGAGTGTTGCCACACAATGTTTTTTTAACCGGGTGCTATTTTTTGGGAATTCTTAAAATTCAGTTAAATCTTTGTTAATACACTTATAATCCCAAAAAGGATATTTATTTTAATATTTTTTTATTTATTATTTTTGTTACAGATTAATATCACCACTCCCGAGCAAGTTAAGCCTGGAGAGAAAGTGTCCTTGAAAATCGAAACCGCACCCAATTCATTTGTAGGCCTTATGGCGGTGGACCAAAGTGTTTTGCTGTTGGGAAACAACAATGACTTGAGACCTTATGAATTTACTTGGATTTTGGGCTCTTACAGTACCAGTACGCCCAGTCAAGGTGGCTATTCGGAATATCCCGGCACCATATCAGGTTGCGTAACTTTAACCAATGCTGACTACTTTTATAATTGGACCAAGCCCGATTATATACTAAGTGAGTTCCATCAAGAGGAATTAGCAGATGATTATGCCTCCACGGTATGTTATTTCTTTTTAAATTTTCAGTGCCCTATTTTCCAGCTCAACACCGTAGCTTTGTTACTAATGATGATGTTTCCTTTAAGAGCGCAGATGTACTAAGTGGTCACAGACTAGCTTCTCCTGGACTTCCTGTTGCAGAATCTGCAAGTAGTCCTGTAGGTATACAAGTGCGCAAGGACTTTTCGGAAACCTGGCTATTCGATAACATAGAAAAGTAAGTTAGAACTGTTTTTCAACTTTAGTTTAATGATTTTTTTTCACAATTACATTTTTTTGTATATAAAGCACTGAAGTCGATGTGTTCAATTGGACTAAGAAAATTCCCGAAACTATTACCTCCTGGATATTGACAGGCTTTTCGTTGAACCCCTCTTTGGGTTTGGGTGTCACCAAGGACCAAACTAAAATCACTACATTCCTACCCTTCTTTATATCCGTGCGTTTGCCTTATTCAGTTAAAAGAGGTATTAAAAGCAATGAAACATATATGTTTTATAATTTTAGATGTTTGATTAACTTTAATTGAAATTTATTTGCTGGTGTTTTGTCAAATAATCAGTAGACTTCAACTTCTTAATGAAATGCATTTAGACAATGCTTAACCGCCAGCAAATAAATTTCAATTAAAATAATTTCTTAATTTGTTAAATTTATTATACATTTTTTTTTTTTTTTTGTTCTAATCTTTAAACCAGGCGAAGTATTTAATGTGCCTGCTTTGGTTTTCAACTATTTGGAAAAGGCTTGGGATGTTGAAGTCACTCTGGATAATAGTGATGACGAATACGAATTTACTGAATTCGATAATGAAGTTATTAATGAGCAGAAACGCTCCAAAAGTGTACGTGTACCCGCTAATGGGGCTGCTGGGGTTTCTTTCCTCATCAAACCCAAAGTAATTGGCAATATTATGTTGAAATTTCAAGCCAGTTCAGCGGTGGCCGGTGATGGCATACACACCACACTGAAAGTAGTACCCGAAGGCATTACTCAATATGCCAATAGGGCATATTTCGTGAATTTAAACAAGGAACCTGAAGTTAAGTCTTCATTCAATTTAGAACTGCCGGAGGAATTGGTACCAGATTCTGAACATGTGGAGGTGGGAGTTATGGGTGATATTTTGGGCCCCGTTTTGAATAATTTAGATAATTTGGTACGTTTGCCTTTGGGTTGTGGGGAGCAAACCATGTCCACTTTGCTGCCCAACTATTTGATTTTGAAATACCTGACGAGCTCGAAACGCTTAACCTCTAATCTCAAGAGTCAATTGCATTACAATTTGGACACGGGCTATCAAAATATATTGAACTACCGTCATTCAGATGGCTCCTTTAGTAGCTTCGGTCCTGCTCAAGGCAAGGAAAAACCGCGCAATGGTTCTACTTGGTTAACAGCTTACGTGATGCGTTCCTTGATACAAATGAAAGAATTCGTTGATATCAATGATAAAATCATTGAAGATGGTCTAGCCTATTTAAGCAAGCAACAGGCTAAGAATGGTACATTCACCGAAAAGGGTGATTACTTCTATGCTTCACAAAGAAATCATGTTACTCTTACCAGCGCAGCTGTATTAGCCATTATGCAAAATAGCACATTGGCTGACAAATACTCCCAGGAGTTGGAAAAAGGATTAGAGTATATTGCACAAAATCTTGATAAATCCGACTCGCTGCATGCCCAGGCCGTCGGAACTTATACCCTAACCAAGGCCAAATATGCAACAGCTAAGGACGAGCTTTCCAAACTGAAGTCGCTGGCCAAAACAGAATCGGATCGCATGTGGTGGTCTTCGCAAAAGCGTAACGTTGGTCCCAGATGGTGGTATTATGTTTTCAGCAATGACGTTGAAATAACCTCGTATGCTTTGTTGTCTTTACTGGACCAGAAACATACAACAGTTGATGATGTTTTGCCCATAATCAAATGGTTGATAGGTCAACGTAATAGTTATGGCGGTTTTGCTTCCACTCAGGATACGGTGGTTGGATTGGCGGCTCTTATTAAATTCGTGCAATTCGCCGACTACGAACCGGCTAAAATGAATGTTGACATTGTGTCAAAGCATAAAAAGGAAACGATTGAGTTGACCGAAGATAATGGAATTCTGTATCAGACTGTGGAAGTAAGTGCAGAGATATTTTCTTAAAAAAATTAAATCCCTCTCAAGCAGCATAATCTTTAGGAGCTTAAGCTATCATTCGTCCCAACTAATATTTTTTTAAAATTCTTTTATCTATCAACAACTTAAGAATTTATTCATACGCAATTATTTAAGTTATTTGTTGGCTTAAAGTTCAAATCTTATATGAGAAAACCACTTTAAGGAATGCTTTAACTTTAAACTTAAATTAGACATGCCATAACATATTGATGTAGCCATAACCAAAACCAAAATTCAATTGGTTTAAATGGTTATAGATATGGCGTTATGGCAAATCACCTACAATCAAATACCGTGTTGCCCATTATTTTACTTCGAACATCTGTTTTGTATGGTTAAAGTTGTGGCACGTCTAATTTTAGCTTTAGCAATCGTTTATGAATACCGTTATTAGATTTTTTCTCTAAATCTCTTTTTTTTTTGCTTGCCTTCTCTTTCAGATGCCTCAAGAAACTAAATCCATTAAATTTACAGCCAAAGGTACTGGTTCAGCTCTAGTACAAATAGCTTATCAGTACAATATATTCGAAAAGGATCCCAAACCAAGCTTTACCATTAGGACTAAAAAAATTGGCTACGAAAAACAGGACACAGCACATCTGCACCTGCTGATGTGTGTAAACTATGTGGGCGAGGGAGAAGCCTCCAATATGGCCCTGCTGGAAATTAACACACCTTCGGGTTACGTCATCGACGATGAAAGCGTAAAGGACATCAAACAATTGAGGAGAGTTAGTGTAAGTGATACTCCAGCGGAGACTTAAGTTAGATATATATATGTATAAATATTTAATTGTATTTAATTTATTCCTTAGAATACTGAATTGAAGAACTCTGACTCTTTGTTGGTGGTATACTTTGATCAGTTGTATAAGAATGATGAAACCTGCTTGATGGTTGAAGCTTTGAGAGATCATAATGTGGCATTGCAAAAACCAGCTCCCATTAAGCTATACGATTATTATGATACTGACAAGAAGGCCACTGCCTTCTATGAGGTCGAGTCCAAATTGTGCGATATTTGCGAAAACGAAGAAGAGTGCAGTAAATGCTAATTTAGAAGCTGTTATTTACTTTACTTACTTATTTCCTAACGAAACTTAAGAGTAAATTACAAGACTTTTTTCTATAAGCTAAAGTTATAATTAAAATTACGAATGTAATAAATATTCTGAAAACCAAAAAAGTGAGCCTGCATACGAGTGCCGTATTTCGACTTTGACTCCGACTTATATTCCATTTACCTGTTTATCGAAGTGCCTTAATCTAAAAATCCTCATTGGAGATGTTCAATGTGTGACAATATATTTCAAAATCATCGTGCTTAAGCTCTTTAGCACGAATGAGACTTTAAACACTTAAATGTGAACATAGTATTACGATTTTGTATTATATTGAGGAACAAAATTTGCAATATCTAGTAAAAAATCGTGTTAGACGAACTCGACATACGATGCAAGTAATCAAGCCCAGTAATTTGTGTTTTATTTCTTTCAGCGAAGCACTTAACAGAAGTTTAAATTTAATTTTATTATGCCCAGTCTTCCATTAAAGAAAGTCTGTTATATTTTTTATTATTCAGTGTCATTTTAACTTGTTGAAAACACAAGAAAACCGGATAAGTTATTTTAAAAAGAAATTTCAAAAGCAAGAAATCTAAAAGACGTAATTATTGTTGGTTAAGCCCTTCTAGATGCATTTCGTTGCTGGTGCTCAAGAGACGTTAGACGTTGTAAACCAACAACAAACTAATTTTTAACATTCACTAAACAAAAAATATAATAATCTCTAAATTTTATTTAGCTAAAAGTCTTTTGTTGTTATATAAAAAATTCTCCTTCAGAAAAATATGTTTTAAAAAGCCACCGAAAGTAGTGATGAAATATTGAAATATAGAGAATTTTGTTTTGAAAGAAGAGACCTTAAGCCTTAACACTAATTAAAATTAAAGATTATTAACCCTGTTCTATAAATAGAATAGAATTAGGATCGTATTAAATTCATAATGGACCTGCCTACCAGTGATGCCAACTTTTTTGGCTTTAAAAGCACATCAAAATTTGACAAAAGCACTAAAAAGCATAATTTTGAGATCTAAAAAGCGTAAAACAGCACTAATGTGAAAAAGAGTGAATATCCAAACGAGTGAAGTTTATAAATTTTTAATATTTTCTAAGCTATTCTCTAGTTAATGAAATATATCAGACTAAAATATTATGCTTTTCACTCAAAAAATAAATACAACAAGTTTTTATTAAAATAATTTTAAGAAACACACAAATTTCTTAAAAGCACTACTTTCGCATTTTGCATCCTCAAAAAGCACTAAAAATAGTGGATAAGCACCAAGTTGGCATCGCTGCTGCCTACGTGTTTTATATCGTAAACGATCAATTTCATTCAGATACGATATTTGAGGATCTATATAATAAAGGGTGTGCATTTTCGCTGTCAAACGATGAAATGTCTGGTATTCAACTCTCATCCTTTGACATTTATTTAGCAAAAAAGTTGACAAAATTTAACTATGGAACGCTACACTCTTGATTAACCGGGTTTGAGTGCACACACCAGAAACAACTGATGCTCTGAGAGATGAAATTCGGCGCTGCATTGACGAGATAAGCGAAGTTTTGTTGCAAAATGTGGTTCGAAATTACGTGAAAAGAGCGGATATCTGAAGACTGTTTTTACTTTACATTAATATCAATGAAACTGAATTTGTTAAAAAAAAAATTGTGTTTTTAAGCCTATTTACCTATACTTCCTTACCTCAAATTTACCCACCCTTTAGAAGAATAAAAAATAAGTCCGAATGAATTATTCTATTATGGGAGTAAGTGTTCTAAAATCGTGCGACTTCAAATCGACTCAATTTACAAAACAAAAAAATAGAGATAATCCCCCTTATTGTAAATGGCGTCGTCGACGTCACATCAAGACAACAGTAGAATTTGAGACTTGTCTACTCTTTGTCGACAACAATTGTCTACTATTATTAATTTACAAGGCCTTAGAGATGAGTAAGAGAGTGTCAATTAGAGCCAGTTGTTGCCGATAAAGAGTGGACAAGTGACAGCATTTACTGTCGTCTTGATGTGACGTCGACGAGTAATAATTAAAAATAAAAAGTGAAGTTAAGTAAATTCAGTAAAGTTGCTGTAGCGGTCAAAGTTTTGCATATTGTGTGAGAATTTCAGAGCCGTAGCTCTTACAATTCTCGAGAAAAAGGCATGAGACACACAGACGGACGCACGTACATCGTAGCAAAAAGAATAGGGTTCCGTTTAAAAAAAATAATAATAATGAGTTAGGGCCTTTCTTTAATAAGATAACGATATGTACCATTCAGATTCTTATGACAGGTTTGTCGATTAGTTGCAACGTTTTTCTTCATCCTCAATGTTGAAATGCCTGCTGTCAGAAAATACGTTTATTGTGCAAATAAAGTTCCCTAATGGCGATATGTATACATTCATAAATATATTTCATATTGTATTCAGTACAAAAATTTTTGTGACAACTGTTGACACTTGTATTATTAGCAAGAGAATTTCTTGACGTATTTTTCCTTTACTTTTCCTTTTCCTGTTGCTTTTCTTTTAGTTTGACACTATTTTAACACATATTATATTTCATTTCTTTACATACGCGTTGGCTTTGTAATATATTCGATTTTAACAATAATGGAAATGTAAGCAAATAGGTCAAAAAATAAATGACAAGGAACTGTTGAATGGCAACCATTTGTCGAATAATATACTTTCATGATTTAATTTTGTGAGCGAAAAGTTAATAGGGTATATTCATAGTCAAAGCAAAGCATACGTTAAGAGTTTAAAATCTATTGGAACATCGCGGTGTCCGGATCTGAAATTTTCCATGAATATGTAAAACTTTGGCCGCTACAACAACAAATATATGGAATCTAAAAATTATATGGTGTTCTAAAGCGAGCAGCGAAAAATATTAAAAATCTTATTGTAATATAAGTCAATTATACATATATAGACACTTGAAATTTTCAAAGTTAGTGTACTTTTATGTCGACTAAACCAATTAAAACTGAAATTTCAAAAATCTAAATTAAAGGGTATTCGATCAGTTAATGTAATTTTAACAATTTCCTCTATCTTGGAAAGCGTAAGAGATAAACTCTTGTAATTTTCAAAATCTTAAAATTAAAAAATGTCGAAACGAAAAATCGCCAAATGAAAAAAACGCTTTATTGAAAAATGTCACCATAAATTAAATAAATCGCTAAAATGAAAAAACCCCAAATATAAAAAAATCACCAAAAAAAAAATAAGAAATCGCCTACGAACCGTAAAAAATCGCCAAAACGAAAAAAGGCTAAAAACTAAAAAAAATCGCTGAAACTTGAAAACAACCGAAAAAACCATAAAAACCCGAAAAAAAATCACCAAAAGGAAAAAAATCGCTAAAATATAAAAAAGCAACCGAAAAAATCACAAAAAACCAAAAAAAGCACTAAAGCTAAAAACTCACTAAAACTAAAGAAAAAATCACTAGAAACCGAAAAAAATCGGCAAAATGAAAAAAATCGCTCAAAATAAAAAGAAACCGAAAAAATCACCAAAAACGGAAAAAGGCGCGAAAGCTAAAAACTCGCTAAAACTAGAAAAAACACCAGAAACCGAAAAAAATCGACAAAACGAAATAAACACTGACACTAAAAAATTCCAAAATAAAACAATAATTTTAAAAACTGTAGATACAAGGTAAGATACACGATTACATACACAGAAAAAACTAAATTTCGTTTTCAGTAACCAAATTCATTGAATCAGTAAACATTTTGTATGAATGCGGACCTACAAAGAAATTTGTAGATTCTGATAAAAATTTTGTAAAAATTTAACTGGAAAAAAAATTTTATTTTTAGTTAACTTATAATGGAATTAGTTAGTTAACTTATTTGTATTATTTAGCAAATTTTTTTTTATAGTTTACAAACACATTCACTAAAATTTTTCGTATTATCAGAAAATAAATTAACTGAATCAATAACAATACTTACCAATTTAAAAAAAAAATTAGTAAAAGTTTTAGTTGAATAAAATAACTGAATCAAATAAAAGGTTCAACTATTTTTTTTTTACTTTCAAAAATTGGCTTGTTATTATGGTTAAGCATTTCGTTCCCTCTTTTGGAACTCGTCAGTAGACTTCAACCCAAAACTTTTTTGAATTTAGCTAACAAACTCGTATGTTTATAATAAGACTCTTAACACTATATTGAGAATCATAATATACAAACATAATAAGTTTGAAAACCACCAACAAAAATCTTAAAAAAAAATAAAATGTTTCTTATATCTATATAATAACAAAAATTAAAAACTTTAAAAACCCCCGGCTTTTTTCAAAAAAGATATTATATCTTCTAAACGGCTGGACCGATTTTCTTCAAACATAGCTAAGAACCCTCTCGACAAGTTATCTTTCAAACAGAAAAAACTAAATGAAAATCGGTTCAGCCGTTTGGCCTGTACGTGGACAAGGACAGACACACAGATACACAGATACACAGACACACAATTGGAACAAATAATTTACTGGAACAGTAAAAAATATTTACTAAAACTAAATTATATTTCAAAACACACGTTTGTTTGATAATTTTTTGGGAATAATTTTTTCTGTGTAGGCTAAAGTTGTTATAATATTACATATGTAGTATTCGTACTAGAGATGGGCGCGTGTCGAATTTTTATCAACACGACATGATATGAACACGAATACCAAGACGATCATTACGCACGAAATACGCACGCGAAAAATTTCATCAACACAATACTGCACAAGAGTCGCTTTTCAAAATATGGCACCGAGTTCGCACTGGCAACTGATGCTATCTGCCACCACAGCTGATACTATAGGTTAACGTACAGAACTTTAAGCTTCCGAGGCCCATAAAATATCAACAAAATATGTTGACGATACAAAATATTACATTTTTTTTCTCCACTGGAAATTCATTCATACATATTTTACATCTAAAATCGTTTCGTGTTTTTTGTGTTAATTTTGCTCAACACAAAACGAACCGAACACGCACGAAATCAGTTTTTTTTTTTTTTTTTTTTTTTTGTCTGAAACACTTCGTGTTGAGTCGTGCGTGTTGGTGTCACTGAACAAAGCACGACACGCGCCCATTTCAGTCCGTAAGGAAGCCTTCCTGTGTGAGTGAATCTTGCAAAATAAAATAAAAATATTATTACCATGTTTTAAAAAATAAAAACAACAAAATTAATAAGCAAATTCATGAACCTTCTAGCATAGACAATAAATAATAATTGTTGTACAGAATCACAACAGCGGCTTTTTTTCGTCCATAGACAAGACGATACAATCGTCGAACAGAATTAGGGCATTAATATGTTTGTTAATATTGTTGTTAAACTGTCTCACATGGGAATTTGTAGGAATTAAAACAGACAATCTTGAGTTTGCCCGGTTCTATCTGAACACGCCCTATACTTCAAATGTAAGGCACACATACTTTCATATGTGCAATAACCGCCAAAAAAAAAGCTTAAGCGACATAATTTTCGAATTGAATTTTTATATATTAATTTTTGGTATTATTATTTTTTATTTTTTTCTAAATTTTTTTATCTTGTCAAAGAACGAGCAACAAAATATATTCGCGGTTAAGCTTTTTTGGAAGTTATAACCCTATATATCAATATGCTGCACGGTTATGTCGAAATCAACGAACTGTTCGTTTTAAAATTAATATTGAAAACAGCAATAAAATGAGAATTTGTTTCAGTGTAAATTATAGAGTGAACGCTTACTTACGATATTGTTGAACCATATCAATAATGTTTCATTTATTTCGAATTTTTAGTGTCTGTTTTTTATCCCGATGAAGTCTATTTTAACACAGAAATTTAACTGCATATGAAAAATCCGAGTTTACTACTCGTATTTTCATAATAAAATCAAATCTCTCATTAAATCCAATAAAATTCTTAAAACTTTTAGTAGCATACGTCCTAAAATTATGTTTGGTATTTTAAATCTACTCTAGTCAGACGGGTTTTACTTACGCAAAGTTTAGTTTGCAAGGTCTTGAGTTTGTAGGAGAGAAGCTAAAAGAGCTCACATTCTCTTCTGACTGCTCTCCCAGAAAGTCAAGATTTTGCAAAATAAACTTGGCGTGTATAAAAGCCTTCTCAAATAATATAAATTGTAGAACAATTCAATTTCATCACTTGTACATACAAACATGCAGCAATTATGAATTAGATTACCAGTATTTTGCCAACTTTGAAATTACATTTTAAAAAATTTTTTTTTTCCAATGTATAGAGATTTCACACAAAAAATAAAACCAGAAATCTGTCAAAACCACTTGTTAGAAAACAAATATTACAAAAAGGACATATCAAATCAAACAAACTGCTCTAAAAGAACAATAAAATAAAAGAACAAAATATTTACAAACTTTAACACCAAAAGTGTCAAAACAATTTGAGCACAAAAACTCAAACCGACACGTACGTATGCCACAACAACTCAACAGCAAATCTTAACAAAAATCAATACAACCCACAGACAAAAAAAAAAAAGAAAGCACATACATAAATATAAATTCAACTTTTTCTTCCATATTTCCACAAAGAAAAGAAGAAGGAAAAAAATTAGTTGGCTATAAAATCAAAAATATATATATAAAGACAAAAAGCTAAATTATTCAATAAGAAACGTTTGGAAAAGGCGTTTTATTTTTAGCATTACAATAGAAGCGAATGAATAACGAACCCCACCCACACTCTTAATAATAATTCTCTAAGGGAGGGGAAGAACAATATATTAAATCCTGAAGAAAACAGCAACAAGTTAAAATGTTCTTGTTAAAAAATATTTCCAGAGAAAGATTTATAAAATTTACATAGAAATTGGTTTTTGTCTATTTTTTTTTCTTCTTCCTTTATCTATTCTAAGTTCTCATGCTAAAAGCAGAATTTTTCAAAGAGTTTAAATAAAAAGCCTTGCATATCATATTTTTTATTTTGCTACAGTGACACGACTATCAGGGGAATTTGATTTGTGCTTTTGTTAGTTATTTTTATTCTTAAATATAAATATTATTTATCATTTATTTTAGTCTAGACATGAACCTTGATTCATAAACTTTTATTACGATAATCGTATTGAATGAAACACAGTCTTTTTTTTGCAAAAGAAAAATTTATTTTTCAAAACAATCTCCTTTAAACTCAACACACTTAGTGCAACGTTTATCCAGTTTTTGTATCCCTTCCAAAAAATTTAATTTTTCGAGGTCCTTAAAATAGGCAATAATTTCATCGTTGAAGCTAAACCTCTTTCCACCGAGCCATTTTCTTAGGTTTGGAAATAGGAAGTAGTCACTAGGGGCTAAATCCTGAGAATATGGCAGATGGGATACCAATTCGTAGACCAATTCATAGAGTTTTGCCATTGAGACGGCTCACGTCTTCACTCGTGCATTATCTTGATGAAACAGAACTTTCTTCTTGGCCATATGGGGTCGTTTTCTTTTTAAGTCCTCATTAAATCAAAGGAAGTTCAAAAACTCACGGACTTATTGATCCGCCCTCGTCATGATAACTAAAAAAAATATTTCAACGACATTGGCTGTGAATTGAAGTTAAAAACAAAGTAAAATCACAAACTCAAATTCATTAAGTTTTTTTTTTTTGTTTTTCTTTGTGCTTTTCGCTTATTTATTTTATGGTGGTGTACATTAAAACAACGTGAATTTGATACTGAAATAACACGAAAAACCATTTTGAATCAAAGTTATTTTAAGTTTAAATTACATGAATTAAATTTACTGTGCGATGAAAAGAAGGATATGTATCTAATGTATCTATTGGGTATTGTGTTTATCAGCCTATATCTGGACATATCGTCACCTTAAATGCAAACGGACTTAACTAAACTTTTATATTTTTTTGCAGGAGAAACAGAAAACGTTTCAAAATCAATAATAATAAAGTGTTCTTGAAAATTTTCTTCGAAATTTACTTAGAGTATGGATACTTATAACCATTTTTTTAAACATTTATTTAGATTTATTATTTATTAGATTTAAGCCTTTATTATTAGTTACATTCCTTGCAATAAAAAACTAGATACATTCGTAATTATGTCCGTTTGAATTTCTTTAATAAAGTCATCATTTTTGATCGCAGATGTCTAAATGTTTGCTTGAACATGTAGTTTGATAAAATGAATCATAATCAATCAAAAAGTCGATTTCGAATTTTTGTGTAGCTACGTCCGTTTGCATTTAAGGTGACGATATGTATGTTTGTATGCATGTATGTATGTGTGTTCCTTTGCGGCATTATATAAACCGAACGCGTGGACTGATTTTTTATGATTCTTACGTCAATGAATTTGTCTTAATCCCGGGAGTCATGTCAGTGGTGCAATGTGGCGACCAACAGGCGACATTTTGTAAACACGAAAAAAAGTCAGCGAACTACATCAAATTGGGTATCATGCGTCAGGTATTTTAAAATCATCTTCAGGTTTCTCTTATAATTTTTCATTTCGAATGAACATTTAGGATATTTAACGGTTTGAAGTTGGTCGCAGTCGGGTTTTTTAATTTTTTTAATTATTAATTATTTTATTAATTATTTAACTGATTGTCTATATTGGCATAGGCATCAGTTAAATGAGTGTGTATTGAATGTATAGTTCGCTTCTCCGTGCAAGATTTGAAAGCGCTTACCGCTGCAGTCAAAACAACCTTAAATATTCTTTAGAATGCACACCATCATGATATAAAGTTTAATTCAGCATGATTTAATTGCTTATTTAATATTAAATTTATTTGAAATTAAGGTTGTAGTTTAAAAAAAAACACACACACAAAATGAAAGTCTACTCAAGATTGTCTGCAATATTCGAACCAGCGACCCCTGCCACTACAAGACTAGTACACTGCCTACTAGCCAGCAGAAGAAAGTTTTCTTTGACGATTACTGAAAGTCATGTTGAATTAACATTAAACACATATAAAGCCAAATCATTGCCTAATAATGATATGAATGTTTTCCGTATGAATAAATAATAAGTAAATATTACTAGGTATTCATATAAAACATATAAAAATAAGAATTATTTTTATTCATATGTATATTTTTTTTCATTCATATAACTGCAAACATATTTGATACTCTGTATTTTGTATCTGTAGTTCATTTTTATAAAATCTCATTATTATGAAGTGCCATAAAAGTTGCCCACAACTTTAATGAAACCATAAGTCAAGGTTTTTCATTGCATTATCACTTTATATAAAACCAATAAAAACAAAGCAAAAACTCATCAAAATATTTACATAATGCAAATAAAATATATATATGCATATCAAACACTAACCGTGAGTTGCGAGGTTGCAATGAAAAGTTCTTAAATAAAATACTTTCAAACTTTAGCAAAAATATTTCTGGCATTAGAGTTTCAAACGACCTGCCATTTGTGCCTGACCTGTTTTAGCACTCACACGGCAGTCTTAACTAACTACACAGACTTCCTTTTTCCTGCTGTAGCTTTTTATTCATGTTTGCACTATAATTTCAATGCCAAAGTATGAAGGATTGTGCAAGAACATACATTACATTTACAGTACATTATGTGGGTTACCTGGCCACAAACTACAACAAGGCTAAAAATAATCCTAAACACGTAGTGCTCCGCTACTCACACTCATATATGAATATGAATATAAATCAGAGCTGGCCACCGGGTGAAACACGAGAAAAATGTATTCACGTATGTTTATTCATTTGTATAAGAAGCCGATTGATGTTCGGCATTCCTGTGCCAGTTTGGACAGTCTTGATATAAACATATATACATGTGTATGCATGCAAATGCATATAAATTCATGCTTGAACATGCAGTTATCATTAGTCCCAAATCACACTGTGCAAGTCTTATTGCTAAGCTGATTAGTTTCATGGAGAGAGAGACGAGGGGAACAGCAACGTTTCTTTTCCCCTCGCCTCTCTCTCCTAATAAACTAATCAGCTTAGCAATAAGACTTGCACAGTGTGATTTGGGACATACAGCTCGTGTTAACCATGACAGGGGCAGGGATAGAGACATACACAATTTACGAACATAATTATGGCATATCACAGCAGTGATGGGAATTAGAAATCTTGATTTTGTGCCAAATCTGCTTTTAAATAGTGCCAAAATCACTTGAATAGTGCCAAACTACTTTTTGTATAATTTTAATGTTGGCACTTGATGTTCATTTAAACTATAGTTATTGAATGATAATTTATTCTGTTTATAACTAGAAAAATTTACGCAAATCAAAAAAACACGGTCTAAAATTAGTTGTATATACACATTAATACATTTCGATTCCTATTTTTGATTTAATCGTGAGCGACATGTAGTAAAAAAATTAACCTTTTTATTATAAAAATTGTTGATAACTTTTAAAATACAGGCTGTTAACTTTATGGTGAGCGACAATTTACGTATGTACTCGAAAAACATATTTGAATATTATAAGAAAACCTTCTCCTGAAGCGAAAATAACCACCCGTTTTCCAGTTGTCGACATCAAAAAAATTGGAACTTATTTACTCGCTCTCGAGAACAATTTTGTGCTACTGACAATCTATTCTATACATAAGGTCTAGAAAATAGCATAAACCTGGAGTCAGTTGGTTTCGACAGCGGAGTATTGTGTTAAAGTGAAATCGATGTCGCCAACTGGAATAAGGGTGAATGCTCGATATATATGCATCATATATTAATAATTTGTAGTTATTTAGAAAAAATACAAATATAAAAACATTTTTACGTTATAGTAATGATTCTAAGGGACATACTTATAGAGTATAATAATAACCCTAAACTAATTTAAATGGTAAAATAAGTTTTTCTTATTAGATGTATATACTTAGTGAGTCGAGTTGTAAAAATTGTTATAATAATTGTTAGCTATTTATTTTAATCAAACAAAGGTTCCCTCCTAATAGTAGAATTTGTATTGCTTTTTTGGTTCATAATTTTATATGTATTACGATTATAACAAGATTTATTGTTAGACTTCAAAAATCTTTACCATGTATTTATTAAAGATGTTAAAATTTATAATTGCATTCCACTTAAAATTTTACTTTTGATCAAATTTCGAACTAAAAATATACTTTCCACGCTTGATGAAGAGTAGAAAATAAAAACAATACCTTGAACGATTCGATAAATATAACTTCAAAATTTTTCATTGAAACTTGTTTACGTCTTCATGTCTTTCAAAAACTCACTCACAATTAAGCTCTTGAATTTTTTAAATCTTTAAAGTCTAATATGTATCTATATGTATTCATTTTTAATTTTTTCGCATATTTTATTTCGTTTAGAAACATTTTTTTTATCAAAAGGAACAGTAAAAGTATTATTTGAGTCTCCACTTAGAACATATTACGGCGCACAAATTAAATTCAAATAATAGTCATTGAAGTTATATTTACTTTTCAAACATGACACAAAATAAATATAAGAAGACTTTAATTCTATTTTTGAATTATACAGCTTTATGCTGGGAAAATTAGTTTTTGATTATTAATAGTTCAATTTCAGTGCCGCAATAATTTTCTTCCGTTGGAAGATGGTGAGAATTTCGATCTATATTGTCAACATGAAGATCATAAATATATTTTTTGTTCAAAAACTTTCGACATAAATGTAGTCTCACATTTTTAGATTGCATTTCGATAATTTACTTTTTCAAGGTCATAAGATAAAAATATAAATACATTTTGCTTATATTATCCGTTAAACTATTTAATATGAATAAAGTTTTATCATTGCATTATGACTGCAAATTTTATAATGTGAAGAAATATTTCATGGGCTCCCACTATTCAAAGAGTCTATCTGCAACAACTTGACGAGTAAGCCAACGGTTTGGAGAATACCGAAGAATTTCACAAATTTCAGAGTTGAAATATTTCTAAATATTTATAAAATCATCTCTACGACATGAGCTGTTACAAACAAATTTATGTATTCATTTTAATAGATCGTCAATGTCTCTGTGCAAACCGTTATTTTTAATTATCATATCTGAAAAGTTGTCAACCTCAGATCCTACTATGTTTTCGTTACTTAAAAACGTAAAAAGTACAAGAAGTGTACTTGTTATTGCAATAAGAAAAGCTTCCATATTTTATGAACAAAAAGTGCCAAAAACGGAGCGAGAGTGCCACAGTGCCAGGCAACATCCAATAGTGCCAAATGTGGCACAATTGTGCCACATTTCCCATCACTGTATCACAGCAGTATCATTATGGTCACTCTCTCTTAAACCCTATACACACATTTTTTTCTACTTCTGCTAGAAACATTTATGGGGAAATGTACATTCAAAAAGTATTAAATGCGTAACAAAGATTGTTGGGAATACATCACTTTGTTGATATTAGTTACTAAGGAAATATGAATTAATCGTGTACGATTATATTGCAAATTTCCATTGGAAGAATCTTACAAAGGCAACTTAAGAGCTATTTAAAATTGCTTTAATGCAATGAAGGTTTTTGTTTGCATTTAGAAAAATGAACACAGCTCTAAATTGTGATTAAATATTTTTGAGAATATTTAAAGAAATTCAAATTAACAACTCGTACACAAAAGGTTCCGTACGGATCCTACATATGTAATAATATATAATGGAAAATTTATCGATATATTTATTCTTTTGGGGTAGAGATAATGTGACTCTGCAATTCCTTTTTTACGATAGTGTACATCTGTATTTCATTCTCCATATCATGTGGCATCCCTGCATATAAAATGTCAAAATAAGCAAAAAGCACAGAAAAGATTTTAAAACAAGCTTAATGAAATTGAGCTGGTTATTTCCCTTTTTTTACTTCAACCGACATCAAAATTCGTTAAGATATGTTACCGAATAGCAAATAAATTTTCGTTATATGTGACGCGCAAAATAGAAAGGGACCTAAGGGTAAAAACCGGTTTTGTTCAGGAGAGCCATTTTAAAGATTTAAATACGTGTATCTTTGGTGTACCATCACATCATAAAACGCTCATATCTCTGGGAGGGAACACTTTTGGAGCATGGGATCGGTCTCATTCGATGCTCAGATGTTGTCCACATCAAAAAAAAAAAGTGAAAATTGATTTTTTTTACCATTAGGCCCTTTCTCTATGCGCTGTCACATATGTGTTTATTGTAGCAATACGGTTATCATTTTCTTAAACAAAAAATTTTTCCTTTGACATTTTTTTTTTGTTTCAACGTTTTTATTTGATTTTTTTTTTAGATTTTTTTAGAATTTTTTGGTTGTTTTTTAGTTTCAGCGACTTTTTTTTGTTTTAACGCTTTATTCATTTTTGCGAGTTTTTCGGTTTTTGGCGATTTTTAAGCTTTTTGGCGACTTTCTTACTTCTGCTGATTTTTAGGGTTCCGTACACCAAAGGTGAAAAGAAACCCTATTGTTTTCGCTACGCTGTCAGTCTGTCCGTCTGGCCGTCACAGGCTATTTTCTCAGAAACCATAAGAGCTACGGACCTGAAACTTGGACAGAGTATCTAGAGCCTTAGCCGGTACAACAACAATTACATGAGCCTTAAAAATTAAAGGGTGATCCAAGAGGAGCAACGAAAAAATCCCATGTAATATACATTTAATTGTATGTACATACGTATATTGACAAAAAGGCTGGTCCATCCATCAGTTAATGCAATTTTGACTATGTAATTTTGACAACTTGCTATATCTTGGAAACCGTAAGAGGCAAACTCTTGAAATTTTCAAAAACGGTAAAACTAAAAAAATCCGAATATTATAAAATCGCCAAACCAAAAAAAAAAAAACGCCAAAAACCTAAATAAAGTCGCTTAAACGAAAAAAAAGCACCAAATTAAAAAAAATTTCTAACACTAAAATAAATCGGCGAACCCGATAAAATCGACAAAATGAAAAAATTGCTAAATTAAACAAAAAAAAAAACAACGCCAAAAACCGAAAAACTCGCAAAAATTAATAAAGCGTTAAAACAAACAAAAAATCGCTGAAACTAAAAAATAACCAAAAAATTCTAAAAAAAATCTCAAAAAATCGCCGAAACGCGAAAAAGGCGCCAAAACTAAAAAATCACCCGAATGAAAAAAAATCACCAGAATGAAAAAAATTGCGAAAATGAAAAAGAAAATCGCCAAATTGAAAAAATCGCCAAAATTAAAAAAACGTCAGAAAGCGAAAAAAAATCGCCAAAACGCAAAAAAGGCGCCTGAATGAAAAAAATCGCCAAAATGAAAAAAATCGCCAAAATGAAAAAAAATGAACAAATTGAAAAAACGTCAAAAGCAAAAAAAAATCGCCAAAACGCGAAAAAAACGTCAAAACTAAAAAATCACCTATATGAAAAAAATCGCCAAAATGAAAAAAAATCGCCAAAATTGAAAAATCTCCAAAATGAAAAAAAAATCGCCAAAGTGAAAAAACGCTAAAAACAGAAAAAATTTACAAAACGGGAGAAAAAAGTGTCAAAACTAAAAAAAAACCCCAAAAACCAAAAAAACGCAAAAAACGACAAAACTAAAAAATGCTCAAAACCGACAAAACACAAAAACGAAAAAAAAGCTAAAACTATTTATTATATACATAGGGGAAACTTCGTATTGAATTACATTTCTAGTGTCCGTACGGAACCCTTCGTGTGCGTGTTAAAGTCGCACTTCACTGAATTTATTTTTATTTTGACGATTTTTCATTTCGGCATTACTTTTTTTTAATTTTGCGATTTCTTAACATTAGCATTTGTGTCTTAAGGTTTCCAAACACAACTTGCACGAACCTTGCTTTTTACATATATCTAAAAAAATTTAATTAAACTTTGTGAATTTCTTTTATTGACTGTCATTATTGAATTCAAAGTAAAATTGTTAAAATGTGTTAGTGAAAAAATTTTGTTTGTGTTAAGCTGGGGTCACACGATTGGCACAATGTACCAAATTTCGTCGGGTCACTGCGATAGAGTCATAAGTAACAAGCCAAAATGACATTATTACTTAATTAATTCTTGAATAAGTCTATATGGCTTTATTAATAATGCAGTGTGGGGCAGTTATGTAATTATATTTCAATTAGTTGAGAAATAAGGCAAATTTACTTTGTTACTTATGAATTTAATTCAGTGAGCCGACGAAAATTGGTACGTTGTGCCAATCGTGTGACCCCAGCATTAGTGTCAATCACCTATCACACACGAGAACAATTATGCTGGCATAACATACCAGTTTGTAGGTGAGATAGGCAAAGAGAGTGGTATTGTGTTTGGGATAACTTTTCAACCAGCTACAACCCCGCTTCATCGGCACAAAACCAACACACACACAACTTAAAAAATAGCAAATTTAAAAAGAATACAAAAAAAACTTAAACCCACAAAGCAGTGTGCACGTATACATTTTTATGCCAGATGAATTAGTCTCGTGTGTTCTACAAAGAACAAAAATTGTGCGGCATAAAAATTACTCCAGTGTGTGATATCTTATTCATTCATTTCTTGTAGTTAGAAGCTTTGCTCATGTTTCTTGTAAGCTTACTTCAAGATTTATATGAATCAACCTGTGGAAAACAGGACAACCTATATAATTGTTTGATTTTTCTCGTCGCAAAATCTTCTCGCAAGTTACAGAACACAGATACAGGATTAAGAGGTGATAACATGTCCTAAAAATAAAAACGTCATATTTAAGAGTTGTAAAAAGGATACAGCTTTTCTCTCTCCATCTCTTTCTTCATCAGCTGTCATCACTATCAATATCCCTTTCCTACAGAAGGTAACACCTAGCAATAACAGGTCTAACACTCATTGCCTTAGTGTTACTTCTCTTTAAAAAAGGAACAAAAGAAAAACATTTTTTATAAATATCCTTTTAACACTTTTTACATTTGTAGTCTTACATGCATTAAGCGGCTTAAATATGTAAACTTAAAATGTTGTTAAAACTTAAATTGTATAATTTTCTTGGCTATTATCCCTGAACTAATGTTTAACTTCGTTGTTATTACTCCCCCCGCCCCCCCCCCCCCTTATAAAACACTTATAATAACAAGACCACTTTTGCAGCTCATTTAATATTTACACTACTTACAATTAATTAAGCCTTTCACTAATTCCCAGCAACTAATGCGCCTTCAAAAGTCATTACAAATGAACAGAAATCGTTTCAGTCTGCCAGCTTTACTTTAACTAAAAATCCATCTGCCTCTCCAACACAGTTTCAAATTCACTTGTTCTTAACTTTTTGCTTTGCCACAAATTGTGTCCAGCCATTTTTTAGTTAAGTATTGTACACTCTGTAAGAAAACTATTGAAAGAGCAAAAACACTTTACATATGTACGATTATGTACAAATTTTTACAACCACATTATCAGGCTAATTTTCTCAATTTTTAAACCCTGTTAATCCCAGGCAATTGAAGGTCGTCAAATACCAACGAAGTAGCTGTAAAAAGGATCTTAAAAAAATAAATCGCTTTAACTAACCATATTCCTCTGTAAAATGTACTAAGGCAAGGCAGACATAGAGAAAAAAATACGACAACTATTAGTGTGAGCTTTAAACTCACACAATCACTACCTAAGAAAATTGTAAAGAATATACAAGCATGCTGGTATATATTTTAAAATATATATTAATGTAACATGAACTTGTTTTTGTATGCAGTAGTTGCTGGAGTTTCCGTTTCTACTATGGCTAAACTGTTATACGAAGATAATTATACTTTTACAGGTCGACAAATCAATTCACAAGTGTTCAAATAGCAAATGACTTTCTTGCTTCCTTTCAATGGTGTTCAATAAATAAAATATAATCGTACAATGTTGCTGTTCTAAGGTGCCACTGCAAATACTCGGTGGTACGAGTATCGTGGTTAATGAAGCGGAAAAAGGAAGTCTTACAAATATATGTGAAAATTTAGCAAATATGTATATTCTTTTCTTTCTTTCTTCATTTTAAAATGGAAGCCAATTAAAAAAAATCTTGAAAAAAAAGATTTTGCCAAAAATTTAAGTATTAAAGACTATCAGTAAGTATTTTATTACGATAATCGTATTTTATCGACTTTTCCAACCAGTAACATAATTTAACGATGTTCGTGTTGGTTTAAGTAAAAAAAATTAAATCACAAGTTTAAATTCATTTAGTTTTTTTTTTATTCTTTCTGTTTCTTTAAACTTATTTTGACATTTTGTAAGGAGGCATTTCCACATGCTAAAGAATTATGTAGTGAGTAATACCTCGTTTATACGCAAATCTTATTTGCAAATAAAACTATTTGCAAATACTGAACTCACCGTTTATACGTAGATGGAAACCATTGCTATCTGTGAATGATATTGCCACATATTGTTAAATTTGTATTACATTTTTTACAAAACAAAAATAATTGGCAATATTTTACACCTTATTTGCAAATAATGCGTTATTTCCAAATAGTTTTCGTGAGTTATTGGGTCTCATGCATAAAACGTGAGCTTGAGCTCGGACTCGATTGTTTGAGTAAGAGGTGCTTGTCGTATGCATAATAAAATTTGATGTATTTGCTTTTACTCACTGCTCACGTTTGATATCGTGTTGCTCAGTTTGAACTAAGTTAGATGAGCTTGTGCTCATTTTCATATGCATAAAAACAAGCTTTTGCTTTCTTTTCTGAGCTCTTGCTCAAATTTTGTTGAGCCTGCCTTATAGTTGACTCACGTACACTAAAAAGGAATCATGGCCGAAAATTTTGTGCCACAAAGAAATATAAAATGTTATCAACAGCGTAAAAAATTTAACAAGTGAGGATAAAAAATTATACAGGTTTGTATTCTTAATTATTAAATTTTTTTTTATATAATTAATAATAAAATAATAAATACATAGGTTTGATGATAGTAGCATCTGCTGGTTGGCTAATTACTTTTTTGAGGAGTCAGAAGAAACACGTGGTGGTGCCCTCAGCAACATTGATAAAATTCGACTGTATTTAAGATTTTGTGCAGATCCTGGATTCCAAAACTTTATAGCTACAGATATTGGAGTCCATTAATCCACTGTGTCTCGAACTATTGCAGAAGTTGCGAAACTATATCTGCCAAAACAAGCAAGTGGATAAAATTCCCGAAATGAAATAAAAGATGATCAAATGGCGCAAGTTTCTTTCCACAAGTTTTTCTTGCAAAATCTGCATTTTTGTAGGAATCACCTTTTTTTCTTTAACAAAACAAGCCTCTGCCTACTTTGAAAATTCAACTCCTTTGTCTCATCATTTTCATAACGACTCAAAACTGCTGTTGACTTTTTGTTAACCTTTAAAAATAAACTACATATAGCATAATCTAAAATAAGATTGCTTAAGTTCTGTTACACATGTTTCTATTATTTGTTTTTTATTATTTTTACGGCCTGTCCCACGATGTCACCAGAAATTGTTCGATCGAATACTTATATTGAAAAATTTTCTAATGTTATTGTTTTTTGCAATACAAGTTGTCGATCGAACGATTTCTGGTGACATCGTGGGACGGGCCGTAAATGCTTGGTAATTGACTTTTTTCTAGTAAATATTTATTTTATTTTTTTTATTAAAAATTTAGAAACATCGTCAGTTCGTATTGTATTGTTATTATTATTATTTGATTCTACTTCTACTTTACTTTCACTTGACGACATGTTTGCACTTCAATAACCATTGGACGTTTGATCTCCCTTTGCTCAAGTAATTGCAATTGGTTTGAATTCATTTTTATGCATACGAAATTGAGCAAAAGCTGTTGCTGTTTGATCGAACTCAACTTACGAGCAATTGCTCACCTGATTCAACTCAGCGCTTTTACTCGTTTTTATGCATGAGACCCATTAACTTACAATAAAAAAGTTATACGGCAACGCTTTCCAGTTTTATTTGCAAATAAGAAGTGCGTATAAATGGGATATAAGACATAGATGTAAGAAACAAATTATATAATGATACTATCGTTACAACAAACGAATAAATATATTGAAAAAAATTACGATTTTTGATTCACGAAAAAGATAAAATGAATAGTTTTACTGGGATACCCATTTGATAACCGGAAAACCGTGGGTCTGGTAATGCTGCCAGCTGTTAAATATCTGTCAGCCGAAAAATAGTTACAGCCGTATTCATAAAAAAAAGTTGATTGAGGTTTAAAATTCATATTAGTTAAAAAACGTTTTAAGGCTAAATAACGTTTTTTAAATATTGGTATTCATAATCAGTTTTTTAACTAAAAATCAATTAACTAAATTTTTTTAAAATATCGTGGCAACACTGTATTCTTTATTTGTCACTTGCATATTAGTTCTGCAAAACAACGATTGTTAACTCACAAAGTACTCGTGGCTATTTTGTTTATTTGTCGGTTTTCAGAGAAATATTATTTCTATAAAATAAAAGATATGTTGCAACTTGTATTTAATAAAATAATAAAAAAAGTTCACAACAAATCTTTGTTAAAAGTGCTTTTTATATTATTTATTTTATTGCAGATAAAGAAGCACTAGAATAACGAGCTTTATTTTGTTTGTTTTGAGTGTTTATACATCACTAGTTAATTTTCTACAATTATACTATTTTTGTTAACACATAAAATGAGAAAACAATGACTGGGAATGGAAACTGGATCGCTCCTTTTCTTTTAAATATTCTTTGGAGTATATTTGTTATTTCGGCAATATTTTCTATAAAAAAAAATTACATTGTTTTCTTCTAAATAACACTGGCATATGCATACATACATGCATACATAAGTACATACATACATACACACATATGTACATACAGGTAAAGTTCAAAATGTAAACAAAAACGAAGCAAAATTACAACAACGTCACCTTAAAATTGGTTTAAACATGGGGGCAGTCAATTTTAAAATTTGCTGATTTACGCAAGGTTTAAAAACCGTTTTTTAAGCTAAAATTCTATTATGAATACAATTTTAGCGAATTTTGCTTAAACAATATTTGAAACGCGGTTTAAAATTTTTATGAATACGGCTGTTAAAATTTACTGCAAAAGTAGTGAGCAATTTTCGAGCATTAAAAATGAGTCATAATAATATAAAAGGATCGACTACTGCAATCAATCTAGAGGCAGTCATTTAAATGACATTGTATTTTGTACGTAATGGAAAAGAAATAAATATTTTCTTTAACTTTATATTTGAAACCGAAAAATGGACAATCCTAAACTTACAAATGCATTTACCGATGATAAATCAACTGCCCAATTCACAATCTTATGCAAATGGTCTTGCATCGTTGCATGTGATAAATAGTATTGTACAGTGTTGTCAGATATGGCGATATCTCGCCAAACGTGGCGACGAAAATTTGTATTTGGCGATGAAAATTTTGAAATGGCGATCCGCGATTTACTTGCCGATATTTGAACTCCTTGGCGATATTTTTAGCTTTATTTTTACGATTTCAATAAAATAGAATAATGTTAAGAATATGAAATATTTTTTAAGGAATTTTTTCTACAACATAAAATATTTCGTGGAAAAAATTTTAAATGTTGTGACTCTTTATCTCAAACCAAATTTTCTGAAATTCAAGAAGTTTAAACCAAGAATACGGACCACAAAATCTCATTTGGTGTTTATGAAACATAGTGAGAAAAACTTTCTTTTATAAGTTAGAGCCAACATTTTGATAATGAAGCACCAAAAATCCTATACGACTTCTCGCCTGGAGTGTATGAATACGACGATGCTGCTGGTACTTACCACTTCAAGGATATGATAAGTGTACTTAAATATACATTCCAGTAAATGTTAATTCAGTTGATATCACAAGAATTAAATAATAATTTTTATCTTGGTGCTCAAGTTAAATTTATCCTATTTATATTGATCCTTGGAATAAGTTATTTTTAAGTACTTTTTGCACGCCAGTATTTATATGTGAATGTAAACACTTTTCTTAAGTTTTCTTAAATACTACAATTTTTATGTTTTACAATAGACGTTACCTACTTAATAATATTTGTAATGTAATTACAAAATTTAATATATTTTTGTAGCTACATATACATAATTTAATGTTTTATTATATTGGCGATATTTGGCGATATTCGACAAGTCATTTGGCGAGGAGGCTGAAAATAAATCTGACAACACTGGTATAGTATATTGATACTCACCACTAGGAATTGTTAACTGGTGAGTATCAATATACTATACCATTTTGCACATTCTACGATGCAACACCACATTTGCCCACGATTGTGGGCAAAAATTAATCCAATTTTTTTTTTGCACGGCATCACGCCTGAATGGCTCAACCAATATCCCCCTTTCCTTTTTTGTTTAGTTTGTAATTATCTGGTGAAGAAAAAAATGCAGTTTGAAAATTATGGCTCTTAAGCTTTTTTGCAGTCATGGAACGATATGTAGATTAATTTTAGAAACAATTCATACATTGAGTCAAGTTGCCTTTTTTAATGCATTTATTCTGTGACATGGGATAATAATTACTTTATTTAAAAGACGAAAAATTCAAATATTTTAGTCTTTCTTTTGCACTTTATTATGGCGAATAATAATGAGAAAATATAGAAAATTGAACTTTCAAACTTTATTTTTATCTGGTCTACATGCCGGTGCAGGGACTTATAAAAGGATTTACAGAGCCCGGGATTATTAAGTTTAATTCAAGGTCGGTGTGATAATTGGTAAAATTATACTGCTGCAGATGCTTGCAAGTTGCAATAGCTCCTTACTTTTCAACAGCCCCTCAAGATATGCTTTAAATTTATTAAAACTATCTTTTGTTAAGTTTATTTATAACTAACCCTCCACATTTTCAAAGATAATTCTTAGTTTTAAATAAATTATCTGTAACATTTAATACAGTTAAGCTAATTGAGCATGAAATAATATACATACATATGTACATATATGTAAGTGTGTAGATATAACATTATGAATAATCAGAAAGTTTTCAAACTATTTGGTGCGTAACTATATATGATATGAAAGAGAAGATGTGTTAACAAATATTTTTGTGTTTACAATATTTAATGTCTGTTTGTGTTGTTATAACTTTAAACTTTACACAATTTCTAGTTTGAAAATTTTATTTCTTTAATAAAGACGTAGACAGAGAGGTAGACAAGCAGATAGACAAACAGAGGGACAAATAAATATGCCTATTTATTTACACAAAACATACATATTTTTGAATTACAAAGTGAAACCTAGTCCTTAATATATAATACATAAATTGTTTTTGGTGTAAATTCTTTAAAGAGAAATTAAATATTTACCATTAAGGGGAAGCTAAGCCTACAGACCAATTAAGAAATCATTGAAATTATTTTTTAAGCTATTGCATAGCTTTTATTGCAGGCTTTGAGGGTGTCGATCGTATCAAGAAATTCCGTAACGAAAAAAACCTAAGACTATTTTTATTTGAATCGCCTAGTGTATGCTAACCCCTAAAGTATGCTATTGATTTCATTAACATACAGTATTGCTAGAACAGATTTTTACATGTAGGAAAACACAATCGTGGTTGACAAAAAATGATAAACACAAATAAACAGACAATTCGTAGGTTTTTTATTTTAAAAAATAAATTTGCATAAAATGGTAAAAAAAAAATGCTAAGCAATAGCTTTACCACGGCAGTCCCCGAGTGCCACACGTATTTTTTTAATTTTTATGATATTTTCTGATAAAGTTAAGCTCAGCTTTACAAATTTTTTTGTATAAAGCCAATCGCAATATTAATTAGACTTACAAGCATTAAATTTGACATTAAAAAACTCATACAGCCTTTTTTTATAAAAATTATTAAGGGTTAATAAAAGGTTTATAAAACAGATTTTCATAAAGAAAAATTTTCTTATTAAGCCTTTATGCAGCCTTAATGAGTTTTATACATATGTACATATATCTGTGGTAAAAAGGAAAAAGTGCTTAAGTCGAGATAAGCTGATTTTGAGTTAAGGGTACCTCCGTTATCTGCATATTTTAAAGTACCCCTGATCAAAATCTCAATTAATTAGTGTGATTTTCCAGGAAGTTATAGCACTATGGCTTTCAACTTGTCTTTTTTAGACTTCTAATCTCATTTGGAATAATAGCTTAATTTAGGTTATACTTTGGTATATTTCAA
Source organism: Tachina grossa (assembly GCA_949987645.1). Classification (NCBI taxonomy): domain Eukaryota; kingdom Metazoa; phylum Arthropoda; class Insecta; order Diptera; family Tachinidae; genus Tachina; species Tachina grossa. Next base: position 169,506,988 of record OX465275.1, read on the forward strand.
CTTAAATTTATTAATTATAGTTTGTAAAACGTTTTTTGATAAGAAAACTAAAGGTTACCAGAGAATTTTCCAATTTAGCTGTAAAAGAAATAAATTTCTGAAAATCGACTTGAACGCTTAAAAGTACTCTCCTGCAAAACAGTAAAATATGACTTAAGCACTTTTTTCTTATTGCGACAGATATGTTTATATACATATGTATGTTAAATTTTAAAATTTTAGGTTCCCTAATTATTCAATTGCTTGACATATTTATCGCCTTATGTAACCCTTTTCTATATCCATGGTGACCTTCCCTTTCAAATGTTTACTAACCCGTAATAAAACAGTTTGATATTTGTCCTTATATCTTGTATATCTTCACAGACGTGCATATTTGTGTGTGTGTGCATAAGTCTTGCCTCTTCGTTCACTAGTTCATCTAAAGTTTATGCGTTTGGTTGTTTGCCTGCTGCTCTGTTTGTTTAGTCTCTATTTAGCATAAGTTTATTGTTGTTTTTAAGTTTTATTTTCTTTTTTTTTCTTTTGTTTTTGGTGCTGAGTTATTTTTGTGGTTGTAAAGCATAACAGAGATTTCCCTTTGTTGCTCATACACCGTTCTAGCCCAGTTGTTTTTTGTTTTCCTTTGTTTCTTTTTTGTTTTAACTTAAAAGAATATTTGTGCAAAAAAACTGTTATTGCCTGAATGAACTTACAAAATTATATGCTTTTATTTTGTTTATTTTATAATTATTATTGTTTGATTTATAATTATTGTTCATGTTATATTTTGTTAATGTTTTAAACGTTTGTGTAAACTAATGAAATCAAAAGCCTTTGCTTTTTAAGTGTATTAATCTATTTGCCTTATGTTCGATCTCTGGACTTCCAAAATGTTCATTTAAAGTGTATTTTGTTTATATATTCTCTTTACGTAAAATTAAACATTTTTGAGTTAAATGAACCCTGAAATTATGCTTCTATGATGTTGAATAATAATTTCATTATATAGCCTAAATGTAGGCTACAATTATTAATATAAAGTTTTGAGCAATGAGTTTGTTAAAAAAGGATGTTAAAGGAAGTATTTCTATATAAATTTCATTGATGATTGTAATGCTTGCTTTTTAAAACTGCACTGCGCTGAGGGCCAAAGGGTTACAAGTGCCAAATTTTTAAATAAAATAGTTAGGTAAAGCAATCAAAAAAAGCAAATTTTGAGCCCTTTTTAGAGATCTAAATAATAATAAACTAATAACTTCACGTGGGCCCACAGGAAATAATCGAGATTTATTTAATCATTTATTAAAAATTTAAAATTATGCTTTAAGAATCGTATTTATTTATTTAACGAAAGTCACAATGCATTTTAGAAGTATTTTCTTATTATCGCATATGGCAATGACATCAATCCTTCAATAAATGTAGAACCCAAAGTAAAATTACAAATAGATTACACATGGCCTGCACATTCAAGTAGAAATTACCACACACTATGTATGCATGTGTAATTACACACAGATTGGCAACACTGATTCGCTCACATGTTTCCTACGTATGAGTAATATGAAAATAAATAAATATACACCATAAAAGTTTGTTAATACACCATACGTGTGTGATAATGCAAAAATCATAGCATACTTATTTGGATATTTGGTAAGTATTTTGCATGTGAGGTCAAAAATATGTATTTCTTTTGTTCTTTTAAAAGAAGTAGAACTCAATGCAATTACCCATTGAAAGCAAGTCTAAAAAAAATTATTTTAGAAAATCTTCTGGGATTCTTCAGACAAATTTGAAATAATATATTATATTAGTATTCAAATTGGGCTGAGGTAATTATTTTATATTCTATAAACTTAAGTCTATTTTCTGATCCTTTTTATTACATTTTATGAAGTGTTGTCGCAAGTCTGAGACACACTTTCCATAACATATACATATAATCCTAAAAAATTCGACGTTATTGATGGCAATTTAACAATTTTTCGCCGCCGCTGGTTACAATTTTAAAACCCCTTTTACCAAACCTGACTTGCAGTACCTGCATATTTGTGAGTTTGTTATTATATCAAGAACTTGACTACTAACACACACTTCTGGCATAACAATTTATTCATTATATTGTCTTGAGTAGCAAAACGAACACAATGGCAATTACTTTTGAATTCTCTTGTTTCAACTTTCTTTTTTTCCCCCTTTTTCTTTTTGTTGTTTCTAACATAATGACACTTGTGGCTGTAAGTTTCCAATTGTTATCTCGAATGGTTGTAAGACAAAAGCTACCACAAATTAGATACTTTCTTGATTAATTTTCCATGCACTTGGTTAATAAACAATTTTGTTTATTACAGCTGAGAAGAGGGTGGGAGTAGAAGTTTGTTGGACATTTTATGCAAAGAAAACCTTTAAAAATTTTTGTTTAAGTATTTTACGAATTTTGTAAATAATAATAAAGTTTTATAAATAAACTAAATATTAAAAGAGCTAAATGATGCAACTCCCATTAAAGTGGTTACCAATTTAATTTTATAAATTTTGCTAAAAAGGTATTAAATCATAATCAAAATAAGCTCTTCTGAGAGATTTTGGAATGAAATAACTTTCAAGCGAAAAAATAAGAAAAGTCCAAAAGACATAACAAACCAAAAATGTGATATAAGTCCCAAAGTGCCGGAAGTCATTTTTTTATCAAATAGATCCAAAAATTTATAAAAACCTTTTTGGCACACATTTTATTTTTGCTTTGGAAATCGTTTCTCAGAAAAAATATTTCTCAAATCGTGTTGATTTTAAGGAAAAATAAAAATAAAAAATCAAAATGCAATTAAAAATTTTATTGTGTCTGTTGAAATTCTTAATAAATTAAATATTTAAACAAAAATTAATTAGATTTTTATAAATTTTCCAATCAATAAAACTTTTCAAACAAAATAATTTTATTTGGCTGAATTAAATTTTTAATTGATTGTTTGTAGTTTTTACAATAAAAGGTTTTAATTAAATTATCAATTAAAAATGTAATTAAGTTCAATAAGCTTTTCAAAAAAATAATTTTTTTTTTTAAATTTGTATTGACTTAATTAAATTTTGAATGAAGCTTTTAATTATTACAACAGTTTAATTACCTTAGTTCAACTTTCAAGGAAATCAGTTTATCTTAAAAAATTCTATTAAATTTTGAAACAAATTTTTAAATAATTTTTAAACGAGACTTTAATTGACTCAATTATATTTTTAGTTGATTACACTATGTCACAAAAAAATATCCTCTAAAATTAGATATTTTTTAACTAAATTGAGAAGTTGCGGATTGGTTGAGAGTGAATGTCACTTCTACGACTTTGATTAACATATACACCGATAGTCAAGCAGCTAATATGGTCCTCGAATCCTCGCTTCTAAGAACAACAACAGCCCTCGACTACCGATCATCTCTAAACGAGATGGCAGAGCAGTTTGATATTAGGATCATGTGGATCCCGGGGCATAGAGGCTTTCAGGGGAACTCTAGCGCTGGTGAGCTTGCTAGTATCGGGAGAACCTTACAGGTTCCACCGGATTTGGAATGTGTGGGTTTACACCTACTCTCTTGCAAACTCAGACTTAGGCGCAAGACAGAAGATGAAACAAATAGAAGGTGGGTCACAAGAAATGACTGCGTGATCACAAGGCAGTTATGGACTCACCTAAATAAGGAAGCCACTGATTACTTAATTTTGAAAAATAGGAAACAAATATCGAAAAAATATCTGCATAAGCAGAGTCTCCGTGGTATCACAATGGACCGAAATGGTCTAAGTGAGTCCGGGTTTCTGACTGCCACCCCTACCTAACTTAACCTAACCTGCTGCTGCTGAGGACGAATATTCCCTTCCTTTATTTTCCTTAAGAAGCGTTTTCGAGGTATTTGCTAAAAACGTGTTTTTTGCAGTTTAGAAAGATATTTCAAAAATTCTTGAGAACTGTTAAAATAAATTAAGCAAATTTTACAAGGTTGAAAAGACATTTTTTTATTTTATCAGCTTATATTTATAACAAGTTGATCGGACAAAAATTCACTGAGTTATGGGCATTTAGATTTGAAAAAAATTTAAGCTTTTTTTAAATTCAAAAAAATTTTTAGACCTGTTTTTTAAGTAAAATTATTTACCAAACGTGTTAAGCACTTAATTGTTATCATACGTTATACTTAGTGACATTGATATTCAAATAATAATAAATTCCTAAGTTTACCTCAAAGCCTTGAACCGGACTCCAAGACAAAAATTTAATCCTGAAACACACCAGATTAAAATAATTTCCCTATAAAACATAAATTTCTTATTTCTTGCTAACTAGATTTTACGTTTTTTCTGAGAATATCTCAATTCTCAATTCCATACAAATGAGCCACTTCGATATAATACTATTTTTCTTAAAAATTAACATGACTTTATAAATGCTTCTCATGTTTGAAGTTTTTACAGAAAACTCATAAAGTCGTTTAAGATACTTGTATGTGTATGCCATCAAAGATTATTAAAGTTAACAAGTATTGGATTAAACATAAAGTATAAACCTCATACATTTTCCAGTTTTCTTGCTGGCTTCTTTGGCTTCTGCTTTTTCACCAAACAAAAATGGGTTAAATTAAGTGGAAAAGTTTTCTCTTTACAAGACAATAAGCAAACAAAGCAACAGCAACTACAAGCTCGTAAAGCAAATTGCATTTGTTTTATAAAAAAAAAAAAATTGTGTAAATAGTAAATAAAACATGAATGAACACTTATACCATAAAAACATAAACATTTTAAATTTAAATAAAATTAAAGCACACCTTAAGGGGTTATTTAAAGAAAAGAAGACCTGCAAAAAGTTACATTATCAAAATGAATGCATTTATGTTAATTATAGCAAAAAATGCATTCAGTTTTTTTTTCTGGAACTTCTGTATGCATAATTGTTAAGCTTACATTTAGAGGTTTGTGTATGATAAAACATACGTATTTATATATGTATAAACTTAACTTTTGGAAAGCAAAGCACTACTTAGTTTATTTTTAGAGATAAAAGAAAGGAAAGGCCAAAAATGTTTCAGTATGTTAATTAAAAATGACCTTGGAAATTGTATAATGATTTTACATTTTCCTTTATAAAAAAATAAACCTGCTTAAGTTGTTTTTCTTTTTTAGCATAATTTTTAAAATTGTGGGCTTGACCTACTAAGTCCCAAATCACACTGTGCAAGTCTTATTGTTAAGCTGATTAGTTTCAGGGAGAGAGAGACGAGGGGAACAGGAACGTTTCTTTCCCCCCGTCTCTCTCTCCTAATAAACTAATCAGCTTAGCAATAAGACTTGCATAGTGTAAATAGGGACTAAGGAAAAAAAGCTTATTTAATTCAGAGATGTTGCATAACACACAAAACTTGTCTACTAACGTGTTAATTTTTAAATTATTTGCAGTTGTTGCACTTTTACAAAATTGTACAAGATAAATTTAAAATTGTTTTAATGTATCGCTCATTTACTTTGAAATCTCATTTTTTGAGTTATGACGTTCTTCAAATAAATAAGCGGTATGTTTAATAAAATACTGGCCTCATTTTTATGCAGACAATAATTTTATTATAATTAAATTTCTTCAAATCTAATACATATACTGTGTATTTTACTCCAATCTGCTTTTAAAATTAAACTAAATTTTAACTTTTATTTAAATTAAGCTGTCAACAAATTTGAAAATTTTAATTTACACCTTTTCGTTTATTGTTTAGATTTCCATCACACGAATACGTGACATTTGTTTAATATTATGAAGAATTTATCGCTAATTTGACAAAATATGCAAATTAGAAATGAATTATGAAAAAATCACTTCAAACATGTATGCATGTAAAATATTGCATAAATTAAAATTTTAATTCTCATTAAAAAAAATTTTAATACCTAAATATTGTACAAATTTATAAATTTTTTTTAAAAACTACATCTTTCATCAAATTCAACAAGCTAATAAATTAGTCATTAAATTTCATTAAATTTTGCAATAAATAAAACAGATAATTTAAAACACATAATAGGATCGAAAAAAAATATTAAACTTCTTATTGCAATAATTTACCTTTAATTTTCTCTAGATTTTTAAAAGATGCCAGATAACTGCCACATGCATGAACAATATTTTAAATTTATAAAAAGAATTTTCATAATAAATCTATTTTCCTAAGCTACTTTCACATAAAACAATCGGGGGCCTATCCTTGTTTGCTCATCGTTTTAAAACGAGCCATAAAAACGATAATTTGATATTTAAATGATAATACTGTGTTAGGATAGCACGGTGCATTTGCAATATATAATACGGTAGTAGGATAATACAGTAAATTTGCAATTTTAAATCTGCGTTCTATCTGCCGTTTTAAAACGACAATAATAATAATAATAAAATTAAATATATTTTAGTTAATTTTAATTATTATTCGAACTCCATTTATTTCTATATTTGTGATTTGAACGGGCTAAGGTTCGTATTGCTTTTTAAGCCAAATTACATGTGATAATTATTAATGAACAAATCACAACAAAGTCTGTTGTAAATATTCTGACTAACAACACATAGTTGAACGGAACAGCCAGCCGTTTTCGAAGGCCACTAAGCCTTCATCATCAGCGTTCTTTTGTGTTTGGTCCACTGTGTGTGGTGTCAGTAGATGTAGATTTCTGCTTTATATACTTAGCATTATTGCAAATGGAATGTGTGAATTGTTTTGATTCATCTTATTTCAATTTCCTGAAAGCTTTTTTGTAATGAAAGCTCAATTTTACCATCTCTATATTTACAACAGTCTTACCATTGATTGTCGTTTGTTCTTTAAGCACCCCATACACGTTTCAATTCAATTGTCAATTGAGTCTTTCAATTGAATTGATTCTTGACCACACACTTCATAAACTGAATTGAAAGATTTTTATTCAACCGTCAAATTTATATTTTTTTCACAATTACAAATTTAAAACTTCTATTGATTCATTCATTAACTTTTATATTTTTTATTTAAAATTCAATGAAATTAAATACAATTTTATAAATACATAATTTTTTATATACAAAATAAGGCTACAAACATAAATTTTGACAACTAATCAAGAGACTCGAACACACACAGCACAATCGAATTGAAAGATTTACTAGTCAACATGAAAAATTAAAAACTTTTGATTTTTCTTCAACCAACTCGACAACTGCCAAACTAATCAATTGACAGAGCCATACACGCTTTGATTTGGACAACAACCGACTCAATTGAAAATTGAATTGAATCGTGTATGGGGTGCTTTACTAATTATGCACATGTTAGTTAATTTGCTTATTTTTGTTCTACTTAAGACAAACTTTTTTGGTTTGTTACTATTAAGTATATTTTTTATTTTTAATTTTTGCCACAGGCCCATGGCTATTAATTTTAGTTAATTTTAATTATTATTCGAACTCCATTTGTTTCTATATTTGTGATTTGAACGGGCTAAGGTTCGTATTGCTTTTTAAGCCAAATTATATATTTAAAAAAAAATGTTTAATTTTGTGCCTTTTACCAAAATGATGATGCCAATGATCATAAATGCAAAAATTCAAGAAAAAAAAGATATTTTTCCAACTAATTTAATATTTATTTTTTATAAAATAAAATAATAAAACATTTTATATATTTATTTAACGCGAGTTAAAGTTTATATGGCTCATTTACTGAAACAACCTCATAACTCAAAAAACTAGTTTGCCAGAGAATGAGTCTAAAATTTTGAATTTACAGGCAAATTAATGAAAAAAAATTTGACTTTCAAGAGTTTAGTATACAAGATATTTGTGTGAAATATTTGCACGATACGGAAAACGATATGCGAATTAATTTTTTATCAGTAGCTCAAAAATTCCATTTTTGACTTATGTGGTTCTTTGAGTAAATGAGCCATATGTATAGTAAAGATGTAACGAATTTCAGTTTAGCGAATGGAAGTGCGAAAGCGAATGCAAATATTACAATACGTTAAAAAATCACATGATGTACTTAGTACATATATTTAAATTAATTAAAATACAAATTTTTTGAGCAGAAAGATATGTATATGAAATTATTTTTAAATTAGTATAGATAATAATTAAAAATAAATTAACAAAATGTTAGGCAATCAACCCATTCGTACTTTGGAAGTAAATCCCTGGTATTTTGTGCAACATTTCATGTGAAATTTTGTCAAAATATATTATTAAGAAAACTTGTAATGAATTGTTGATGAAAAAATGATCCAGAAGTATTGCTCTGATCATGTTGGGAAAAAACATATAAAATATATACTGTCAACATTTTAAGTTTTCATGCAAAATAATTGTTTCGCGTGGAATTTACAAACAAGGCCTAATTAATAGTGTTTGCATTTAAAATTTTTTGTACAAATTAATGAATGATGCTGAACATTTTTCAAAAGCTTGAACGGACTAGTCTTAAGTAGGAAATATTTTCCCGCAAATCAAACACTGCCTTTTATTTTGCAAATACTGAAAAATATTTCCAAACACCGCTGAACTGAGAACTTATTGATAGAAAAATTTTCTGCTAAAATTCTAAAGTTTTAATTAGAATTCTTTACTTGTGAGTACATATATATATCTTTTTCATGCTGGCTTAAAATTATTTTCGTATTTTTGAAGTTTGTTAATTGTAAACTATTTTCGTAAAAAGAAGTAAAATTTTTTTGTCGTATAAGCGTATACTAACTTGAAATATTCGCATACATTTTAGCGAATGCAAATAGCAAAAGTAAGCAAATAATTTGCGAATGCGAAAGCGAATGCGAAAGCGAATGCGATTATTGGTTACTTCCCTAATGTATAGTCGAATTCCGATAAAGGAACCTCGTTTAAATGCTAAGACGACAGATAATGACAATTTTACACTGGAAATCTACCGTTTTACCCTAGCACCGCACTATCATTTCAATATAAATTCTTTGGCCCATAATATAGAGCTGCAAAACTATCGATAGTACTATCGATAGTATCGATAGTTTTGTTGTAAATGAAATATCGATAGTTTTTTCCACTATCGATGCTATCGGCAAAAAAAAACAAGTAATTAAAAGAGTAAAAATAATCGAAGTCAGTAAACAGTAGCCGGCAGCTTTGAAGCAAATTATCCGTAGTTGATTTAAGCTTTTGTACAGCGATTTAAAAGTTGGTACAATTGCATAATTTTAGCGCTATTTGAATGCCAAAAGTACCTTAGCACCGCAATGACCCATTTAGCACTACTGGAATCTCTTTATATTATATTACATGCCAAAAATAGCATTAAAATATATTAACCCCCTTATGCAAAAAATAATGCGTGCATTAAAAAAATTCTATAGAAAAACCAGTTTTAACATTCACTTATTTTTTTGCACAAGGGGGTTAATCTTTAGCTCGAAGGTATTAGAAAATTAAGTAAATCAAACGATGTTTTCCGGTACTTAAAGAATTGCTGGAGGAATGTTATTTATTCCAAATTCATCTGCAAATGTGGAAATTTTATTTTCGTACCAAGGGGAGAAGCCGACTATTTGCATCGACTGTGAACAATCGAATAAAAAAAAATGTTATAAATGTAGTATATCGTAAATGTTACTTTTATATTCAGATCCCAGCAACTAATATTCTTTGTGCACCTTCTGGCGTTTTGTTAATTGATTTTTAGTTAATTAAAAAGTACAAGTATAAAAAAAAATACAAATAAAGAATTAGGTACAATCGTACTTAAAAAGTTCAAATTTTTTTTGAAAGTTAGTACAATTTGTAAATATGATATCGCATCCCTGCTTCTGTATACATAATTACTTAAATACATGCATATGTATGTATATGAATTTATTTATAAATCCAAGTGTTATTCGACAAATAGTAGTCACAAGTATCTTAATAAATTCAACATCGTCGACACAAAGATAAATTTTGGTGGTACTGATATCGCGACGGCCGCCAATCGTCTCGGATTTATTTTGACATACCCTAGCGTGTTTCCCTACAAAAATTTTTTTAATTGTACCTACATACCTACATATCCAGCCTAATCTTCGATGTAATCGTATGCGATAGAAATTAAATTTTTAGAAGAAGGTTAAAATTGTCGCTTACGATAAGACTTTACAGTTAGTGTCTTAAAAGTTATCAACAATTTTCGCATTTTGATAATTCTAAACCATGGGTAGGCCCATAAAATTATAAGTTCAATAAAAAAGTATATTTTCGATAATGTGCCGCTTACGATAAAATCGAAAAAAAGGCTTGATATATTTTTATATACTAATGAAAATGTTGAGGACTCTGGATTTTTTTTTCGAGTCAAATGTAGTTTATGTGGCAACTTTTATAAAATTATTCGATACTATCGATAGTATCGATAGTTTTACATAAAACTATCGAACCTATCGAGTGGAGCGACTATCGATAGTTTTGCAGCTCTACCATAATAATAGTCATAAACAAAGTATACTTTTAGGAATTAGAACCAGTTTTACCACAAAAAATACTGGTTTAAACTCTTAAAGTACTTTCTATTTTTACTATGCTTATGCACCATTGTTGTTATGTGTCGTTCCAAAAACCTCATTCAAACGAGGATATGCAAGATGTCACTAGAAAACGTTCGATAGACAACTTATATTGAAAACAACAAAAAAAAAATTCTACTGTTATTGTTGTTTTCAATACAAGTTGTCGATCGAAGGATTTCTGGTGACATCGTGGGACAGGCCATTATTTTAATTGCTAAATATCTAGATATAAAAAGCTAACAGGCTTCCACAAAAATAACAAAATATTTTGTTCCAATTCATCGAAGGATTGAATTGATTAATATTTTAACTAAATACTAGTTTCTTGTTTTGTGTTTAAATTTTAAAATACATGCAAGTGACTTGTTTGAAAAATGTAATGGGTGTTTTTTATTGAGGTATAGAACTTTAAATTGGCATCACTTTTTTAACTGGTGGCCGTTTTGTCAGCTGTCAAGTGATTAATATTTAGTTTGGTTTGCCATTTCATCATGAACAGGTTGACAAAAGAACAACGCTTGCAAATCGTGCAAATTTATTTCGAAAATAATGGTTCAGTTCGCGAAGTTTACCGCAAGCTCCGTCCATTTTATGGTCGACATAATCGTCCATCAGAGCAATTAATTCGGTTAACCATAGATCGTTTTCGCACTATGTTTACTCTATGTGATAATACGCATCCGCAGAGACGTCGAACAGTGCGCACCGAAGAAACAATTGCCGCTGTAGAGCAAAGTGTTGAAGAGGACCCGAATGAATCGATTCACCACCGTGCACAGCAATTGGAGCTTTGTCCATCAACTTTATGGAAGATTTTGCGCAAAGATCTTGGCTTGCGACCTTACAAGATCCAGCTTGTGCAAGAATTAAAGCCGCGAGACCATGCAATGCGTCGTGATTTTGGTGTACGGGCCGAAAATGAGATTGATCTCGATGCTGATTTTCATCGCAAAATTTTGTTCAGTGATGAGGCTCATTTTTGGTTGAATGGCTACGTCAACAAGCAAAATTGCCGCATTTGGAGTGAAGAGAATCCACATGAGACCCTTGAGACGCCATTACATCCACAAAAACTGACTGTTTGGTGTGCTCTATGGGCTGGTGGAGTCATTGGGCCATACTTCTTCCGAAATAATGCTGGAGAGTCAGTTACCGTTAATGGAGACCGGTATAGAGCCATGATAACCGACTGTTTTGTTCCCGAATTGGATGGCATGAATGTGGATGAGTTGTGGTTCCAACAAGACGACGCTACATGCCACACAGCGCACGTCACAATCGATTTATTGAAGGAAACTTTCGATGAGCGCATAATTTCGCGGAATGGACCTGTCAATTGGCCACCAAGATGTGATTTGACACCATTGGATTATTTTCTTTGGGGATATGTGAAGTCGCTCGTCTACGCCAACAAACCAGAAACGTTAGGGGACTTGGAAGCCAACATTCGTGGCGTTATTGCCAACATACGGCCCCATATGCTCGAAAAAGTGGTTGAAAATTGGACCTGTAGAATTGGCTTTGTTCGAGCCAGCCGCGGCGGCCACATGCCCAAAATCATATTTAAACATTAATGGCATAAAATTATCCTTCCAATAAAGCCAAATTGATGGACATTAAAACGATTTTCTTGTGTTTTATTTCAATTCGAAGTTCTATACCTCTAAAAAACACCCGTTATATGGGAATGGTTCCAAAATTCGAGAATTTTTCATTCACTTTTTTTTCAAGACACTTCGCTTGCTTGTATTGTTAAAACAAAATAATAAATTCAAAATATTCACATGCAAAATTAAAATTAGAGCAAGCAGCTGTTTGTGGAAATATTTTACAAATACATAAAATAATAAAAAATATTAACATATATTATTTTATAGAAATTGTTTATAAATATTTAAATCGAACGTGAAAAAACCAACAAAATATTTTTAATGAAAAAATAACGAAAGCCCAACAAAAATTATATTTTGTTTTTCTTAATCGTGAATGCGAGAGATTGTTTTTTTTCTTTTTTTTTTTTTTGCTTCACAAATAAAATAAAAATACTCATGTTTAAATCATACTCGTATTTAATACCCCAAAGCTACTTGAAAAATATATATTGTTAAGAATATGTGCTCTTTTTTCTGAGCTTTATTAGCAACAGCTTTATATCTACAAATAAGCTAACACGCCAACGCTTTGTGTAGTAATAAGAGGGATTTTCAGCAGCAGCACAAACAAACATATTGAGTAAATCTACTGGTAATCGTACTTTGCAGACAAGAGACAAGGACTATAATATTTTATGGCATACGAAACATAAAATATGTTTTATGTGACTAAAGTCAACTGAAAAGCTGGTACTCGTATTAAAATTTATATTTACACACCATTTGAAGGGTTAAAAATGGAATTAATAAGCCCGCGTTATTAACAGGACTTAGCTTTAAGCATCACAATTTACAAAAATAAGACAAGGAATCCTTAACGAAAAATATATTAAAATAAACGATTTAAAATATTAAGAATTGACGTGACTAAGCGGGATTAAATAAATTTTGAATAACATTTACATAAATACAAGTTCATATTTCATATGCTTCAAAGTTTACTTTAAATTTGTAATAAAATTTGTTTATTTATTAGGCTAATGAAATAAAGTTATGTACAGGTAATATTAGTTTTTTTTATTTATATTGAAACTTTTTATATTTTTACTCGAATAACCGCATAAAACCTAAATAAAAAAATGGGGAGAAAGTTTTTAAGAAACTTTCATAAGAATATATATTTAAACGATAGAGATGTATTGGGAAACTTAAAAATTTATTTTTTTGGAATAAATAAATAAATTATAATGCATATATGAACATCTGTATCTACGCTCATTCCCTTTGCCGTTTATGTAATAATTATTTATCACGGCTGGTTTATTTTTTGATTTTATGGCATTTTTTTTTTTTTTTTTTTTTATTAAAACTTTATAATTGCTGGCAATTAAAATGTCATGAAATTCAATATTATTCTTATGAACTTTTGCCACAATTTATTTATTTATTTTTTTTTTTTTTGCCATCAAAAGCCCTAGGATATTTGGTTTTAAATAAAGTCTCACTCAAAGTACCAGCAAAGAGAGGGAAAACATATTTGCAAAGGAAACAAAAAAAGTAATTATCAAAAGTAAATTTCAAACATACACAAGCATAAAATTTTATTATCTCAAAATTTTCTCGCAAGCAAAATAAAATACTTGCGTGGAAAAATTTATTTTAGGAGGGATAGTCATTTAATTTTTTTTTATATGAACATTCATATAAAACAACAAGAAAATTATTTAAAGTTTCAGCTTGTGTTGCTGAAATTTAAAAGAGTTTTTGTTTAAATATGGAAAAATTCTTATATTATTTCTTTTTTGTAGTTTGGCCTGGTCACTCTAATTTGTATAGCACATAAAAAATATACATGAAAAATTTATTAAACTTCAATTCTTTCATTTGTAATTTACAATTCGTTATGTTTTAAAATTATGTCATTTATGTTATTATTGTGATATTTGGCTTAAAGCCACATTATCATAAAATATTGTATTGAATTGTGTTTGTTATTGAGAGTCTACATATATAAATTTGTGTGTGTGTGTGTGTGTGTATCTGTGTGCACTTTTAGTTCGTAATATGTCTTGCTTGCAAAAATTATTTCGGAAATGCTTTAATATTTTCCAATAATATATTTTAATAACTTCAGTGAAATTATTTAAACAATTGAGTTCGGGTTAATTCGTGCGTAACTTTTTGAATTTCTCACCTCTTATTTGAAATGGCAACACTGCTGATGTCAACGAACAACTATCAGCTGACTACTGTCAAAATTTGAACAAAGCTGTGTCATTAAATTTTGTTTGTTAGCAGACTATCGCGTTATTTTGCGAAGAAAATGAAAAGTGAATTTCGTTGGCGCATTAGGCATTATTTTTGGCTAAAAGAAACATCATTCCAACCCAGGCTAAGCTTGATAAGTGCTATGGGGACTCTGTAACAACAATTTTAATGGTAAAATAAAGTTGCTTACTGAATTTTCTTGTAGCCGTGCAAGTGCCGAGGATGCCGAATATCCTGAACGCCCAGTTTAGGTCCTTACAAGCAAAACAATTGAAAAAAATCACCATATGGTTCTAGCCCATCAGAGATTGAAAAACACGTGGCACGTGGCTCAGTGGTTTCAATTTTGAATAATCACTGGGGCATGAAAAGCTTTCCACAACATTGGGGTTGAAGTTTACTTAAGTGTTGCGTAGCTGCAGCTAAATGCATCTAGACAAGCTAAACTGTCAGCAAATAAATTTTTTTTTAAACACATTTTCATTAATATATTTATTATTAATTAGTTCAATAAATTTTTTATGTGCCTTCCTTCATCTCTCTCAAACTAATAAATGTTTAACATATTGTTAACATAATTACATGTTAATGATACTTCAACACTTGTCACACTTCACAAGAAAATAAAAAAAAAAAACAAATTCAGAGACAAAGCCAGAACCTTCAAACAAATAACCTTAACATTACCACTCTAAAACAGTTCGTTTATTTATATTGTTATCCACAACAAATACACTCACAAATGTTGTCGGCCACATAATTCTCATTAAATACATAAACAAAACTATAAAAATATTTCCGCTTCCTTTCAGTCCTCTTGTGCTATAAAATAAACCTTTTTTTCAACATTTTCATTACGAAAAAGTCAAAACAAAAGAACAATGAACAGATTTTTCATGTTAAGTGTCAGTTTTTAGTATTGTAAAGCATCATGTTGTACTTTTGCAGTCAAACACACACACACACACACACACACACACATACAGACATTTCACAACGCACACAAGCACTTAAAGTGGTGGGTAATTTATACTCGTGTTACACTCTCAGTTGCTTGAGTTTGTGCAAATACTTGTAAGGCAGAGATGTAAAAACTGGAATTTATAATAATACTTAATATTTTAAATTATTAACTTTATATATTATAATAATTTATTTGACCTTTTTAATTATTTTATATAAATTTTATTGCAGCTTTAGGGCTCTTTTTTTAAATAAATTTTGATTTAATTTAAAAAGAAAGAGGCCTAAAGCTGATATAAAATATATAATATATATATATATATATATATATATATATATCGTTATTTTAAAGTAGAAAGGCCCCAACTCATTATTTTATTGAATTTATTATTTTTTTATTTTTTTTTTGAACATTTCGAAACAGAACATCTAATCTATGGAAAAGTGCAAGAATCTGGATTTCAAAAATATAATGAGTTAGGGCCTTTATACATTAAGGTAACGATATACAGCCTTATCTTTAAAGCCTTAATAAATTTTATAAATAAGGCTGATAACTATCAACTTTATTTTAAAAATCATATGGGGTTATTTCTAAATTTTTGGATAAAATTTTAGCGCTCGTATCGTGATGAAGATATGTGATCAAGTAATGATTTTCTTTAAATTAACCTAAAAATCGAGAAATTCAAACACCAGCAGATCGCAACAACATTCAGCAGTTTTGCTCCACTGTGGTGTAAGGCAATTTATTTGAAGGAGCTTAAAAGCAATATTTTGAAAGCTTTTTATAACTCTTTAACATATTTTTATCTTCTTGGTATTTTTTTATATAATAACCCTCTCTAGAAGCTCATATTTTTTTCAGTTTTATTTCACTAAATTTAAAAAATTAATTATCAAGATTGCATAAATTTATGAAGTATTTAACCATATTGTACAAAGGCACAATAGTACCAAGTTATCCATCCCTGTTCAAAACGCAACAGAGTTTAATAATTTTTTTGTTGGAAATACTATCCCAATCTCAACTTCATGCAGTGATGCCAACTTTTGAGACTCAAAACGCGTAAAATTTTTTTAAAAAAGGGCTAGAAAGGGCTAAATTGAAAAAATATTCGAAAATAAAAAAAAATAGTAAAATTTTTCGAAAAAGCGCGAAGAGGGGCTAGTATTAAAATGTTTCTGTTGAAAATAAAAACATCAAATCAATTTTTGTAAAGTAATTTATTACAATATAAATAACTATCATGAGATCAACACATACATAGCTTGAGAGCTTCAATATTGCACATATTTCATTTACATTTCATATTACATTTCAATAAGGTATGTACATACGTAGATTAAATAGTTAGCATATACATACATATATAATAGAAATATATATACATATGCATAAATAGATACATTAAAAATTGGCCGTTATTAAATAAAATTTCGATTTCTCGCTCTTCCAAAAACATACATTATCTGTTTTAGGCTGAACTGAATAACTTTCAAAGCATAAAAAATTTGTAAGAAATAAAAGATTACTCTATATTATTCTTCTTTTTTAAATTGGTAAAGCAATATCGACTTTTTACTCATTTTATTTTGATAGATTAAAGGAAGAAAAAGTTCGCAAAAGTTTAAATGTAGCCATATCGAGCAAAAACTAAAAAGGGGCTAAAAAGGCTGAAAGGTTATTGTAAAAAGTGGTAGGTTTGCGCCTTTTTTAGTTTGGGGCTAAAAAAAAATTTTCGCGTTTTGACTGACTGAAAACGGGCTAAATTTAGCCCTAAAAGGGCTAAGTTGGCATCACTGACTTCATGCCACCTCTGGCTTTCTCTCACCTCCCTTCCATACTTTTTCTCTCACTCTCTCTAACATAAATATCTTCACAAAATTCTTTAGAATACAGTGGAAAATGTCTCAAAGGTTAATGATATTTTTTAAACATTTACATTCATTACGTTCTTATCCTCATACCTAAATAAGAGCGACAAGCGTTGCGTTAGCAGCAGGGTTCGTATTTTTAGTACATTTAAATGTAAAAATATTTGTTGATTGTGCTGAAAATACGTACCCTGCTGCTAACGCGACGCTTTCCGCTCTTATTTAGGTATGAGTATTACAGACGAGTACAGATTTCGGGAAAAGCTCAAGGTTGCCATAAGCAATGTTTTTGGAAAAATTACTTACATAATTTAAGGTTGGTAATATATTAAACCTGACTATAACGGGGTTGACACTAAAATAAAATCCTACCTTTCTCACTTTTTCTTTCACTCACTCACACAAATACCTTTATCAAATTTTTTAGAATGCAGTTTAAAATGTTAATGATATTTTTAAATTTTCATATTCATTAAGTTCTTACGAACGAGTACAGATTTCGGGATGAAATTACATAATTTCAGGTTAATAATATATTAAAAACCCGTTGAATATAAACGGGTTGGGCACTAAAATAAAATGATAGTTTTTTTTCCTTTAACTAAAGCAAAAATAACATTCATACAGCTGAATGTTAGAAGTCAAGGAATTAATATACCATATTCTTTGTGTGAAAAAATGGATCCGAAATTTCATACCTGAAATCCCGGCCTTTAGCTGCCTTTTTACCCGACTGCGCGATGCCAAGAAGGGTATTGTGTTTATCAGCCTATGTATGTATGTATGTATGTATGTATTATTTACCTTACATTGTTATTAAAAGCTTTCACACAACGGCTGTCTTTATTCACAATGTAAAATTATTCGATCGTAAAAATACCACGTTTTTAGCTTCACTATTGTTAAAACAAGACTGAAAAATAATTATTTTGGTTTACAAACGTTTTAGCACATAAATTTGCATACAAAATTTGCTTTCATTTTATGAAATCGGCCCTGATTGTTTTAGCTGTTACTATCACTTGCTTTATATTTGATATAAAACTTCCAGAGACTGCTGGCAACATTCAAAAACTTTTAGCCGTTATTACGGTTTGTGTGGATGTGTGTAAAATCTAATATCAGCAGATTATTCACCTAATGGTGTTTAAAGACCTTTATTCACCCTACCACCGGCCTAAAGACTAACTATTGGTGAATTTTCTACTCATCATGTGCATTAACAACTTAGCAATGTAATTTACCTTTATATCTTTGCCACCTCTTTATCTTATCTTTGGTCTAAAATCACTTTTTCCACCACATAGCAGATTCTGGGATGAACTATATGGTGATTTTTATTGTCTTTATGTACATTAGTAACTCAGCAATGGAATTGACTCTTATGTCTTTGCTAAGTTTTAGCAGCAATTGAAGGTGTTCTTGAACAATCTTACAGACCGCCCATTATTTTTTATCTCACAGACGTTTTTTATGCTGGCTGTATGATGTACAGTGATTCTTATATTTCGCAGTGTTAGTTTCCTCCTCATCATTTTATGCATGTTATTCCACTGTTAAGAAGACATACATATATTCTTCTTTTTTTCGTATTTTATTTGAGTGTATGTGTTATGAATTAAAAACACTCATGTGCCAAATTAAGTGTAATTTTTATTATATTTACAAACGTTTTTGTTTCTTTTTTGTACATGCATATGTGCATATGTATGTATGTATGTATGTATGTATATAGCAATTTTATATTTTGATAATGTCAAGTGCTGGCAACTTAATGTTGTTTGTTTTTATTTTTTTCCAATATTATTCTAGTAGTTACTGCTGTTAAAAAAATAAATTATGATCGCTAAAGTGTTGGGTGGTTATTCTTAATTCATGCAATAGGTCATCAAAAGTTGTTAAATTTTGTAGTCTGTGTAAATGTGGAACAGACCCGATTTTTTATTGCCATATTCCCCTTTAATTTTGGAGTACTTTAGCCAACAATTTCGGCAAAAACTCGAAAGAAACATCCGTAACAGTGAACCTTCATATGAAAATAAGTTGGATTAGACTACGCTTAGAAGCCCAAGTGTTTTGTTTATGCTTTATAATGTAAAACTATACTCATATATGGTCATAAGGTTATTTAATATTTTAATGGTTTGTTTCTGGAGGTTTAAGCATTTAAGCTGATTTTCTGGTTTTTTCTAGCTGTTTTATCTGTGGTGCTTGCGGAAAATTATTTTCACTAAAACTTTCTACTAAATAGACCATTTCTTTTGAAAATGTTTTAAAGTTTTTTTTAAGAAAAACCACTCTCATTGGTAAAGGCGATGTTTTCGTTAGATATGTGTGTTAGCTTATTGTAAAATGGGCGAAACACGCAGAACGTTGTCCGAACAGAACAATTTCATCAGTTGCACGTATTGTTTAATGTTATATCCATCCCTGGTGATTGAGCAAAACAAATTGAAGAAATGATACCTAATTTGACATATGTATGTAGCTTCAACAATTCGGCCGCTAATTGAAAGCTATTTCTAAGTCGTGCATCAGAAGCTTCACTAAGCGTGTTAACTTTAATAAATAAAATTTTACATAAGTTATCATATTATTATGGTATGGTTTTTTAATGAAAATAACAATCAGGAAAATATTGTAGACTAACACGTTGATGATTGCAATCATCAACATCAACATCATAAAAACCGCATGAAAACATGTACAAGGGCATATCAATAATTAAATACTTTGAATTGCTTCCAAACGTAAAAGCAAAAACAAAACCTTTTTAATAAATAACCCAGCGCAATAAATCTTAGCAGCAGCCAAAATACACTGTTCTATTGCGTTTACAAGGAAACACAACTTGAATTATCGCCCATGTTCTGGAAAACACAGGCGTTTTCAAATCGCTTTTTTTTAAGCGCAAAACGCATTTCAGAATATTTTGCTATTTTTTAAAAGTGTGTTCCAGTAATAAAAACTTATATTTTATCATAACAAAACTTAAACAAACTAATAAATTTAAAATTAAATGCCTACAGTTTTTGCTTTAAAAAAACTACAACCAAAACAAGTTCATTTACACAGCCAATTGATAAACTCAAGGCAATTTTTAATTTAAAGCGTGAAAAAACGTTGCAAGGTTTTCTTCCAACAAATCGAAAACATATCATATTTAAATTGTGCACCATTTCATTTTCCCTTTAAAGTTCAGTTTAAATAAAATAGGCCAAAACGAATCAGTACACACTAGCGCCTTGAAAACATTAAATTTCTACCATTTTCGTTTATCATAACACTTGAAAACATACATTTTAAGCGATATGTTTTTTCACAACGTGGACGAATGTATGAGAATAAAAATTTCAGTTAGAAGAGTTATCGAGAGAAGAGGTACCTTATGTTTTTATATTCACCTCAATCTTTTATAACCAGTGGGTATTTTTGTTCCCATGAAATTTTTATTCACCTCAAAGGTAAAAATGCTATCGTGAATATTTCAATTTTTTCCTGCTATCAGTTCTCAGTGAATGCAAAAAACGGGTAGAGTATTTATTAAGCTTAAAAATTAATTAAGAAACAAACAAATTTAAGTTTGATAATAAGAAATATACAAATTTAAGTTTAAATTTATGTTTTTAAAAATTTATGTGTTTAAAATATTTCAAGAAAAAAATTTCACGATAAAGTTGATTATCAAGTTGACCTACAGTAAAAATTAAATAAATGAGAGGTTAAGTATAAAAAATTGTATATGGTTTGTTTTCCAAGCAAAAAAAGTTATTCGTTTTATTGTGCTCAAATACTTGCTTGTACCACAAGTGTTTTTACATTACTTCAGTTATACTTGTGGTAGCAATAAATACTCAAATACACTGATGATGCAAACCGCTACAGTTTCCCTTATAAACTTTCAATAAATTAAGGTGTGATTTTTCCGGATTTACTGAGTTGGAGCTATCAGGCCAGCTTATTTCTTAAGTTTAGATGTAAAAATGTGTTAAAATGCACTTACCATTATTCATCGAACTTGCAGCAGATAATGTTGAACCACCGGCAGATACAGCAGGTATATAAATCGCATACCAAAGCAGCACTAAGGACCAACTGATACCGATAAATATTTTTTTTAATAAGCGACGTCTTTGGCACATTGCAACATTATTATTTATATGCATTTTTCTTAAATTTATTTTTTTTTTAATTATATTTTGCAAATTTATTTTTAATCGATTAATTTTAAGCTTAATTTAATTTTTCACTACACAAATACATTTACGTTTTAAAAGTTCAATTTATTTAATATTAAAAGTTATTAATTTAACTTGATTTGTTTTTATTTAACACTTGAAAAGGAATTATAAAATAAAATAATCTTTGATTTTTAAAAATTTTAATTAATTTATGATGGAGCTAATTTTAAAAATAGTTAGGTATTTGATGTTTTTTTTTATTTTTTTTATCATTTTATATTTTTAATTAATTTTATTCGCTCTTTAGACAGCATTTACGTATACATCCATATGATATTGAGCAATTTTGTTGCTATAAATTTTGCTTATTATTATTTTATTTTATTATTAATTTTAATAATAACACACTTTTCCCACTTTTTCCAATATTTTTTTCAATTGATTAACAGTGTTTGTGTGTTT
Source organism: Tachina grossa (assembly GCA_949987645.1). Lineage (NCBI taxonomy): Eukaryota > Metazoa > Arthropoda > Insecta > Diptera > Tachinidae > Tachina > Tachina grossa. The sequence continues at coordinate 169,528,885 of OX465275.1, forward strand.
TCGGCCCGACGCACATTTAAGTACACATATGCTTGAGGTTTATTAATTATTTGAATATTTTTCCGTTGTTTTATTTTTTTCAACTACACAAAATAATTGTCAGTTTAACATTGTTAATATATGCTGGACTAACGTATCGTTAGTATACAGCCATTCCTTTATTCATTTGCTCTTCATTTTTTTAGCCATTTGATTTTTTATTTTCTTTTGGCCTGCTGTGCCATTGCATGCATTCATTCATTTATTCACTTCATCTGCAACACCATCTGTTTGTTGGTTGTTCGCTTTGTGTTGTTGGTGGTGTTGCTTTTACTGCTTTTATTTTATTGTTGTCATTAATCTGTAACAAAATGTGAAAAAGTTAATTTAATATTATTTTAATTATTTAACAATGAAATTATATTATTGCTTCAACAATATAAGTAGATAATGCTTGTTGGGCATAATGAATTTTTAATTAACGTACTTTTTTTTACTACGCAGAGAAAATTATGATAAGAATTTTAAATGGCCGTAAAAAGAATTTTCCCAAAATTAATGCTTTATAAATGTAAATGAAATGAAGAGGACAAAAAAATAAGGAAAAGAAAACACCATAAAGGGCACAGATGCAAAATATTTCAATTCATGTTAAACTTAATTGTATTAATTCTTTATTTTTATTATTTTATAATTTTAATTTTTTTATTGTTTTAAGACATGGGCAGACATCGAAAATAGAGGTACCGTATGTTTTTATATTCACCTCAATCTAGAATAAATAACCAGTGGAATTTTTATTCCCATGAAATTTTTATTCCCCTCGAAAGTAAACCGTAAATCTCCCATGAATGTAAAAAAAGGGGAGAATATTTGCTAAGCTAAAAAATTAATTTCAAAGCAAACAAACTTGAGTTTAATAATAAGAAACACACTAATTTGAAGCTTCAAATGAAATGTTTTTAAGTGTAAACAAGGCAAATTCATTTAAGGTATACTCGGCTCAATTCGCTTTAAAAAATGTGTACTTTCGATGTCTATCGAATATTCGAATTACGTGCGGCAAATATATTCACCTCAGCATTTAAGATCACCTAATATGAATTCTCCTACGTGTAGAAGGCAGTCACGTATATCAACCAACCAACCGTGAATTCGCCTCGAGTGTAACTGTAGAAATTACTAAAAGAAAGTCAACCGCAAGTTTATTTTTATTAAATCATATTTTAAAATTTTTACTATTTTAAAATTCACATGGCATTGATGACAAGCTAAATAAACCAAATATTAAAACATCATAATTGTGTTGTTGCTCTCTCAAAGGCATGGTTTTCTTATTTTCTTTTTTATTACTGACATTTGATTTTTATTTCCAATGCTATTATTTTTTTCTATTTATAAGTATTTTATTTTACAAACTAGTAGATTTTTGTAAATTGTCATGCGATATTACACATTTACAATAAATCTACTTCGACAAACAAAGATAAGGGCTTTTTTAAGCTTTTGTGACCTTCTTCTTCTTCTTTTTTTAGTAGAGTACATGATGACAACTATTTGAAAAGTTACAAGTACTTACATATGTATGTATATAGCTTTTGCAAGGGAAACATTAAAACAGCCATGTGAGTTTAAAAAAATAATTTTTAAAATAAAATTTTCTAAAATAATTGAAATTTATTTGCTGGTAGTTTAGCATGTCTATATACGTATTTCATTGGCGCTTGAACCAAATCATCAGTTCAAGCACCAATGAAATACGTATATAGACATGCTAAACTACCAGCAAATAAATTTCAATTATTTTATGTACACTTCTGACAATATGTCAAATAATAAATTTTCTATAAAATTTTCTATTTATATGGGAAAGATTTTTAGAAAACTCATCGATTTGGCCAGATCAAAATTTTTTTACATAATAATTGTTTAATGTTTATATTTCAGTGTAATGATTTTGTTATCTGCTTTGAGCACAAAAAATTTAATGTGCTTAAAATATTTCTTAAATAAATAAATTCCACGTAAGGCAAAATAAAAAAAGAAACTCACTTCGTTTTGAAATCTTAATGTTTTATTTGAAATTTTAAAAGTTAGTATATTTTTTTACGGACTACACTAATTAACATTGAAATTTAAAAAATCTAAATTAAAGGGTATCCTATCAGTTAATGCAATTTTGATTATGCAATTTTAACTAATTGGTGTATCTTGGAAACCGTAGGAGCAATATTCAACTAAGAAATCCCAAAATTAAAAACTGCCGAAAAGAAAAATCACCGAAATTAAAAAAAAAAACTAAATGAAATATATCACCAAAAATAAAAGAATCGCTGAAATGCAAACAAAATCACCAAAAGTAAAACGGTCGGCAAAAAAAAACTAAAAAAACGCCAAAACTAAAAAAACGCTAAAGTCAAACAACTCCGAATAAATCACCAGAGACCGAATAAATTGCCAAATCCAAAAAAGCAATCAGAAAAAAATCGCTACAACAAGAAAAATGTTCAAAAGCTGAAAAAATTGCCAAAATTAACATAATTGCTAACACTGAAAAAAAGCAAAAACAAAAGAATTTTAAATTTGTACTTTAGTTAATATATTCGATTATATATGTAGTGTTCGTATGGAACCCTCCGTGTGCGAGTCAAAGTCGCACTTTACTAAATTTATTTTAGTATGTTTTACTTTTAAAAATTTACTTTGTTAAGAGTAATTTCTAAAAGGACTTTGTAAAAGTACTGTAACGTCGTTTTCTGCCGGGTATACTCAGCCTGAAATGCCAAGGTCGTTACAAGAAATAACACGTTTTTTATCCTTAATTATTAGTATTCCTTATTTAATCGTTAATAATTTTAGTTCTTTTCTTAAATACAGTTTGCTTGATTAAAGTTCGTAGTTTTTATATCATCTGTTTCGCTTCTGGCTTCTAAGCTCCGGATTTGTTATGACTTGGCTTCCTGCGAGTTATCTTCTATGCTTCCGTGTTCAATCTTAACCTTACTCCTAGGGTCCCATATGCACGCAAAGAAAAAATATGGTTGAGGTAACCATAATCAAACAGCAACATACTATGATTGAATTATATGGTTGCAGTCAAATCATATTATTGTTAATAGAAGAAAAAAAACTTTAACAATATTATTATCTGAGTTAATTATATTATAATCTTAGTATTGTAAATATGACAACACTATTGTTAGATGTGACTAAAATATAATTTAGACTCACCATACCATGTTCTAATATTATATTAATATTGTTAAATACGACCACAGTATTATTTAATATATTAATGCTATTTTATTTTTTAATCATATATTTATTGTAGAAACAGCTGTGCGTCAAAATCTAAATAAAAATAGTTTAATATTGTTGAAATGAAATGTATATATAGAAATGTATACTTACACGACATACAGACATGTCTGTATAAAGAGATACACAAATGTTTATATATTTTTATTGGTCTACCCTTTTGTATATTCCTTATTTATTTATTCATTTATTTAACTCCACCCGTGCAATACCGATAGCTTACAAACGAAATACTGAACTGACAGATGTTTCTGAAAAAGATTTTTTTTAAAAACTTAACACAGTATGGTTTTGGATAACATTATATTGTTATTTACATATATTATTTTTAAATAATAATACAAATTAGGTTGTAGTCATAAATTTTTAACAAGACTATATTGTTAAACTCTAACCATATCACACTTTTTTATGGATGTGATAATGTAATTATTAAACTCAAACATTACTCTGTTTATCGTAACGAAATAAATGTTTAAAATAACAATAACTAGTTTTCGACGACCACACATTTGTTTCAGAGAACATAGAATTGTTTTCTCAACCATTCTACAACAATATCTTTTCTTTGCATGTGGTGACTTATGTTTCAACACCCTTGAATGTACCAGCTACCGTCCTACTACTTCCCGTTTCAGTGGAGACGTTGTATTAGTTTAGTTGTGAGAACAATCGTTGCAATACTATTGAGAATTCCCTTTATTGCTTGGCGACAATGTTTATAACTATTTGCTTATCGATGCGCTACTTTATTGTTTCGCGACTAGGCAATCGCTAACAGTGTTTATTAATATTTACTTATCCAGGTTCTACTGTATTGTTTCGCGACTAGGCAATCGCTAACAATGTTTATTAATATTTACTTATACAGATTCTACTGTATTGTTTCGCGACTAGGCAATCGCTAACAATGTTTATTAATATTTACTTATCCAGGTTCTACTGTATTGTTTCGCGACTAGGAAATCGCTAACAATGTTTATTAATATATATTTATCCATGTTCTGCTGTATTGTTTCGCGACTAGGAAACCGCTAACAATATTTATTACTATCTACTTGCTTACCCTGATTAATCCTGATCCACTGATGACTACAGTGCGACTGATCCATATTATCCTGTATTGCTTTGCGACTAGGTAATCGCTAACAATGTTTATTAATATCTACTTATCTAGGTTCTACTGTATTGTTTCGCGACTAGGCAATCGCTAACAATGTTTATTAATATATACGCGACTAGGCAATCGCTAACAATGTTTATTAATATTTACGCGACTAAGCAATCGCTAACAATATTTATTAATATCTATTCATCAAGGTTCTACTGTATTGCTTCGCGACTAGGTAAGCGCTAACAATGTTTGCTAGTTGAATACTAACTTGCCCTGATTCATCCTGATCAACTGATGTCTACGCAACGACTGATGATCGTTTGCAAAATCTTCGACCTTTTATACTCTTTTTTTCCCTTTATGTTATTGTTTGTCGAGATTTCTGCATGCTTATTTTTGTTATTGTTCCTTATTTATTTTATTCAATTGTATTTGTTGTTGTATAAATGTTTTACTTTAATGCGTTTACATGTTTGTATGCATATTTTGTTAGTGACCGTTAATCCCTTTGTTTGTAAATTATTTTGTTGGATGTGTTGTTGTTGCAATATTTGTTATTTTATGTTTTACTTCTTTACATCAGTTTGTGTGCAAACTGTTCGCCACAGTACTTTGAGTAAAACGTACTTTGTAAAAGTACTTTGTAAATTGTACTTCGTAAAAAGTACTTTGTAAAAGTATTTTGCAAAAAGTACTTTGTAAAAGTATTTTGCAAAAAATAGTTTGTAAAAAGTATTTTGTAAAAGTACTTTGTAAAAATTACTTTGTAAAAGTACTTTGCAAAAATTACTTTAAAAAAGTACTTTGCAAAAAGTGCATTAAAAAAGTACTTTGTAAAAATTACTTTGCAAAAAGTACTTTGTAAAAATACGTTTTTAATGTACTTTTGGCAAAGTACTTTTTTAAAGTAGTTTTTGCAGAGTACTTTTACAAATTACAAAAAGTACTTTCTAAAACGTACTTTTAGAAAAGTACTTTATTTTAAGGGACTTTTCAAAGACTGATTTTTAGAAGGTTCTTTTTGAAGGCCTATTTTTAAAAGATACATTTTAACACTTACTTTACAAAAGGTACTTTTTTCAAATATACTTTTTGAAATACAAAAGTACAAGGTACTTTTTCAAGGTATTTTGTGCAAGGTGCTTTTCAAAAGCAACTCTTCATAAAGTACTCTTTTATTTTTTTTAAATGGTACTTTTTTAAATTTATTTTTATAAATGTAATTTATAGAATTTGTTTACTAAAAGTTACTTCTTTAGAGGTATTTTTTCAGGGATAATTCTTAAAAGATTCTTCTTAACTGGGGATTTTTTACTGTACCTTTCAAAAGGTACTTTCATTAAGTATTTTGCAGGTGTTTTTTCTAATTTTTTTGCAAATGGTACCTTTTAAAATTTACTGTTTAAAAGATAATTTCTGAAAGGAATTTTTAAAAGATAGCTTTTAAGAGGTAGATACTTTATAAGGAGAATTTTTAAAAGGTAATGAGCCTAATTACGAGTACCGTGTTTGGACTACGAGTATGACGGTTTTGTACTAGTCTAAAGAACATTGCAACATTTTTTCCTTAATCTAGTACAAAATCGTTGTAGCTATAATCGAAATTCGACACTCGTAATTAGGCCCAATATTTTAAGGCTATTTTTAAACTATACTGCTTCAAAGGTACTGCTTAAAATTTACTTTTTAGAAGGTACTATTGATAGGTATTTTATATAAGATACTTTTTAAAGAGTAAAGTACAATTTTATTTTTTTAAATGGTACTTTTTAAAAGATGTTTCCCAGAAGCTACTTTTCAAGCTAAGTCACCTGTTATTTTTAAATTTTCTTCCTTAGAGCTTCAATTTAAAATTTATATATTAAAACTGTCTTTAAGCCGAAGAAAATATGACACAATTTCAAAGCTATGTATGTAAGTGTGTGTATCTCTGCTGCGCTTACATTACTTTTACTTAAAAAAAAACTGCCACACTTTTATCAGTCTGATATTTTGTGCTATGCCTTATATATATACATCAAAAAACGGAGAGGCTTAGTAGTTGCATGTATTAGTACAGTAATTTTTTTTCAATTCTTTTAACACTCCTTTTTTTGAAAGTACAATGTTGGCAATAAAACCACAAAGTCGCATAATTCATGACTTTAGACAAAAGTTTTGTACATTAGTTTTTCACACCCATATGAATGTGAAAGTTACATACAAAAAAAAAAACATAAGCATTTATATATACACGGCCATGCATAGAAATAAATTTTAACTTTAAAGCAGAGTAAAAGTCACTCTCTGATGACTTTTATAATACACAAGGTACAAGCGAATGTAAAAACATATGTATGTATGTATGTAACGTTCACTCATTCAAACATAAAGTTATGATGACAAATGTCTTTTGACACTGTAAAATGGAGAAAGCAAACTTCGTACAGGCTGCTTTTTTGTTTTTGTAAGCTGCTCTCATACATACATACATACATACAATATTGTAAATACAAATACATACATATATATGAATTTTTATTCAGGTTGTATCAGATAATGTATGAGTATACAGGGAAAGGCAATGGTTGTACAAAGCAAAGGTAATACAGTTTTAAGCTTATAAATAAAAGTACTTTAGGTAAAGAATGAATGACATTGCATGGAAAAACTGGAATGCACGTAAATATTTATACATATACATACGTACACTCATGCATTTGCACGCGTGTATTTACCAATATTAGCTTGTATGTTTATAACTGCAATTTTTTTTTGTGGTAAAAGCCTTGCGGTATGCTTTAAGATTTAAATATTGAAAACACATTTGAAATAAAGAAAAATTTGTTTTTTTGTCGTGACGTGTAACAGAGAATTTACATACTTATAGACTTAAGCAATCTAGCGGCATATAATGAGCCTTTGTTGCAATAAAGTCATAACTAAGCAAACTTGCAGTTTTTTAATCAAGGTTAGAGTCACATTGTTATTTTTTATTTCACACTAAGATACTAGTACTATCAGCTCATTAGAGAAAATTTATAGGTTATAATTAATTCAAAACTTTAAACTGATTTCCTGGCATTATGACACTCTTGCAACAAATGTGCTTAATCTCTTGACTCTGTAATAACTAAATTATTTATCTCCCTCGTTCTTTAAGTTTATGATCAATTTCTTTAATTGTTTTGCATACTTACAAAAATAAAAATAGTATTGGAAATAGAAAAATTGATTACAAACACGCCAACAAACTGCAACATTTGCTTTTTTTCTAGCAACAACCTTGACTTTATAAAATAAATTTGTAGCCAAAACAACACCATAAGCCAAAACAAAATATGCCAAAAACAAAAAACACAAAAACAGCAACGAGAAATCTACGAATATGCAAATACTCTAAAAAAAAAATGCAAATACAAGCAAGTTGAAACCACAAACATAATTCATCGCTTATGTACGTTTAGCAAAAACTCTCTAATACTCTTAACATTTTATTTCAATATGGAAAAAAGCACTAGCGAGAGAAAAGTATTTTGGAAAAATTTGTAAACCAGTCGAACGAAATTTAGTGCCAAATGTTGCATAAAAAAAGTTATATTTATAGCTAACACACATACTCAAATGAATTTTAAACTTAGTGGAAAAAGAAAATAAGTGCTTTGCATTTGGTTTTGGTGAATTTAAAATGCCATTTCCTAATATGATGGGTTTATATTCAAAATTCGTGGTAAGAAAAAATTCAAAAATAAGATGTTTACTTTAGCTAGAAAATAAGAGATAAAAGCATAATTCCAAACAAATGGATTATAACTTAATTGAAATTGTTGCATATATATGTGCCCTTAAATATGAAGGGAATCTAAGCCATATTGTGGCCTTATTTTCCTCCAGCGAACTCTAGGAGAATATATATATATATAAATCATATCCAATTTTGTTTCGAAATATTAAATAAATCTTAAAAAAATACAATAAATATTTAAGAAATATTAAATAAATTTAAGTTAATCAAGACAAGTACAACTCTTATGCACATTTTTTCAGTTGGTAGTCAAACCGTAATTATTTTTAAGTTCTAATTAAATACGAAATTGTGTTTTTGAGTGCTTATTTAAATAATAATTAAATGCCCAACCTTGCGAAATTAAACACTACTTAAGTTTTATGATTGTACCATATGTTTTTATGCATGTGTGTGTTTACTGAAAACATGCACATGAGCATGCGGTCGTATTAAAAAGAATTTCGTTTAAATTTCATAAATATATAACATATACAGTACAAAAAAGTTTCATATCATGGAATAAAGTAATATAAAATTATGATGTTCTTTTGGTCTCATAAAATTAGTTTTTATGCAATTTAATTTTCTACATGTTGATAACCTAACTTTTTTGCTTACGTTAAACAGCTGCTGTTTGAAAATTTTAATAATAATTTAATAAGAACTTTAAATAACCACTGAAAAAATGAAATCGTATTTAATTACAACTTAATTTTAAATAAAAATTAGCTAATTACGTACTTAATTTTTAAGTTAAAAACTGGGGGTTAGTTAATATGTTGCATAATTAAAAATATTTTTTATTTATTCATATCCAAAAAGTAACGTGTACTTGAAGTGTACATTCGAATATAATTTTAATATAAAAACCAATTTTAAAGTATACTTCAAGCACACGTTACTTTTTTGCATATGGGGGCAAATATCTGACCAAGATCATTTTCATTATTTTGGGCGTGTATGTATATATAACTATTTTTTTCCTTTTTCTCTTAAGATGCTCTCAAAACACAGCTTCAAACTAAATTTGTGAATGACTTCTTTTTGTACTGTTCAAGCACAATATTTTCACACGAAATATTCACAAGCTGTTAAGCGACAATGTGTGCTTTTAAACTTTAAGTTGGCAATACCGCTATTAAAATTGTGTAAATTTCTTACGAAAAGCCTGGTTCAGTTTGACAAACTCACCACGATCTTCGTCCATTTTAAGGATGGCTGTGTGGTTTTGGTTTCGAAACCCCATTCTTCGACCACTCAATTTTAAAAATTCAATAATGAAATTTTGTAAAGAAATGTATAAATAGAAACCCCTTTAGGTAAAAACAAAATAATTTCCATACATTTTTACTAAATCACACTTAAAGTACAAATTAATGTTTTTGTTTTTTCACAAGTGGGAAAATGTGTACTTATGGTTTTTAGAGCAATTTAATTTTATTGTATAAAAATTGTAGTAAGCTCCATGCAAGTGTGCTAAGCAAGAAATTACTTTTATTTTCATAATCCATATATGAAAGTGGTCTAAGTCATATATTTCCTTGGTCGACCAAATCAAAAAATATTTTTATATTATGAAACATGTTAATTTAAAGTTGTATTAGTCTCGATGGATATAAATTTATTTAATATTTATTAAATATTTATAAAAGTTTTTTAAAATTTTTTTAATATTACGAAGCAAAAATTCATATGACTTAGACCGCTTTCATAATAAAGGGCACATATAATTTAATTAATTATACCATTTAACTTTAATATATTTAAAAAATATAGCATTTCCCCATAAATTAAAATAATAAAAAACTATGGGCATATCATGTTAGGAAAACATGACCAAATCTATAAATAGAGCTTTAAAAAATTATGCAGCCCCACCTTTCCCCAAGCTATTTTGTTTTTTAATAAAATGAAAAATTTTTGCAACAGAAAGAAACCTATGAAGTTCTGGTAAAAGTCACGAAACTTGTCACAATATATTCACACTTTTAAAAACTAAAAAATATTTTTAGATTTTGTTTTTAGTCACGCGTGTGCACGTATGGGTCACGCGTGTGTCACGTATGTGTTACGCGTGATCCTGATTGCATTTATACATAAAAACTATCTAAAAAAATAAGTTGTATGATTTTAGCTAACTTTTTTAGTCTTGTTAAAAAATCTATTTTTGGATAGTTCATATCCAAAGTCATTCAATGGCAAGCAGTTCATAATTTTAGCTTGTCATTTGTTGCTTAAGTACCGTTTATATGCATTCTGTTCTTGCTTCAGTATTTCTTGTATAATTAATTAATCACTACTTTGTCACCCCCTTCCTATAGCACCAAGATGTTGGTGGTACATGCAGTTCGGTTTAAGAGCTATCCACATTGAATTTAGTGTTTGGGCGTTTTGCCCCAATGTACGACGCTTCCAAGATGAAGTTATCGAAAATTTAACTTCTCGTTTGGAAATCTAATTTAAAAAAATTGGCTAGGAAATGAAACTATTTTGAATAAAAAAAGTTCATGGTAATTAACGTCTTCTATTTATGTGAAGCTATTTATAAACCTCTGGAAAACATTTGTATATGCTTATAGAAGTTTAAGGGAACTATTTTGTATGCCAGACTAAGTTTAAACTATTATTTATTGTTTTAAAAATCTTTTAAACTTTACCTTAACTTTTATGCTGAGAATAACTATACCTTTTTTAGCAATAACCTACCAAAGCTTAAAAATATAATGAAATTAAGTCTTGTACACTTCATGTTCGACAGAACAATGACAACAAGTTAAATAAAAACTTCTTGAGGGAAAGAAAAAGACCCAAACTAACCTTGAGCACTCTTGTTACAATGAAAATAAATTCGGAGAGATGAATCTCAACCTTTACTACGAGTATGCACGTCAACAATGTTACTTATTTAGTTTTTCATTTAATAAATTTCTCTAGTTTACACAACTCTGCAACAACATACAAACTATAGCAATGGCAGTGGAGTTTTTTTTTTATTTTAATCTTTTATAAAAAGTCTTTGAGGCGTGTATGTATGTAGTGCTCGTATAAAGTTAAGTTAAGCTTGAGTTTGTGTTGCTGCTGGTTTGTTTAATATATATTTTTTTTCAAATTCCACTCTAAACTTAAGCAAATAATACTGGGAGATTGTTGAAAAAATAAAATAAAATAAAATAAACAAACAAGTACAAGAGCATGAAAGCAGATTTATTAAGGAAATTTAAATTTACAACTACAAACGAACACACACACACACACACACATGCATGAAAATGACATACATATGTAGCAGTACACGCATACAAATATGTATGTAAGTATATAGCATAAACAAAAGATATTACTGTAAATGCACATGCACACACACTTCCATACATACTTTCCAACAAATGCAGTACAAATGTTGTTGTTATCTTAATAACGGTCTCTGAGTGAGTTTCACAGCAAATATGCGAGTAACATTTAATGCAGAAGAGCACAAAGTCAAAGAGTATGACCGTTAAGAGTCCATAAAGGGGTCTGGGTCATACAACAGTAAACATACTTCATACTGCACATGTTGTTAACTAATAATCTTTAGTAAAGCAGTATGTATGTGTGTGCATATTGCTGTGTGTGTACATACATACGTGTGTGTGTGCTGGTGCTTGTGTATAAAAATTTTGTAGCATAATCTAAAGGCTTGCCACTGAAGTGATTGGGTTGATCGTGAGTAATTACTTTTTCGAATCACACGACCACCCAGTGGTAAAAATATACATTACGTAATCGATGATATCAGTAATACTTAGTAGCAGTCAGTGGTGATTCGTTAGCTTATTTTGCTACTTAGATTCAACATAAAAGTGTCATAAGACGCGTAAGTGGTGAGCTCTGGCTTACAAAGTAAGCCACGATGTCAGTATGTACCACTAGCATTGCACTTACATCAACAGCGGAGTTGTAAACGAGCATGATAATAAATTTATCCTAAAAGTAGACCAGTATTTCAATTTTGTTTTATAATAAACTGTTTGTTTTAATCAATAAATGAATCCCTGCTTACATCGTAATCGAAGTTATTAGTAGCACATGACATATCAGATTACGCGTACATTACAATCCAAGTACTTAGATGGCTCGCTTACCATGTCATACTGACGTCAGTGATTATTATCGAAGTACTTCGCTAAATTTCCCGCTGGGCATTTGCGAACGCGAGCATAAAGAATTGAGAGTCAGTTAAAACTTCATGAGAGAAAAGTGCTTTGTGATTGATTCTTAAATAAAATCATACTGCCGAACAACAAAGTCAGCTACGAGAAAAACTATTTTAGGACGCCCAAATTTTTCGTTATTATATTTTTGGGCGCTTATTGCAAATTATAATTATAAAAATTTTAATTTAAAATAGGTAGAATTTTTATAGGTAAAGAACTTTTGTCATGACACAATATTAAGATAAATTTCATATAAGTCGTCCTTGTTTTACAGTTAGTTAATTTCATTTGTTTCTTTATTATAAATAAAGGCTGAGTACATAGAACATAAGTCTATATCAACTGACACCACACACAGTGGACCAAACACAAAGAACGCTCATGATGAAGGTATAGTGACCTTCGAAAACAGCTAGTTGTTCCATTCTACTAAGTGTTTTTTATAATATTTACAACTAAATTTAGTTTTATTTGTTTATCACATGTAATTTGGCTTACAAAGCGATACAAACTTTAGTATAATCAAATCATAAAAATGTTTACAATGATTGTTTTATAGTGAGATTTTGTAAAAACATTCGTTTCTAAACGTTTAAAATTTGTATGAAAAATAACGAAAATTCGTTTCAAAAAATTATTTTTTTTTCATGCAAATTTCAAAAAGAACAAATCGTTTGAATTTACAAAATCTACCCTTAAGACATGCATTCTCATGGATGCGTCCAAAATGTTTTTGCTTTTATAGACGAAACAGTAATGCTTAGCGTAATAAAAATTGTAGACAAGTTGTATTATGACCTTTAAAGTCTAGTTGTGGACTAGAGTAATTAAAAAAAAAAAATTGAAATAAAAAAATCAGTTAGGTCGATTATTAAAACAGCTGCGAAATATGAGATTTGTGACTGTTCAAAATGTGTGGTTGAAATCTACTGATGATTTGGGGAAGCTCCAATGAAATACATGTATACAACACTTTACCATCAGCATATAAATTTTAATTAAGATAAACTTATGAGAATATGTCAAAATAATATCAATTTCTTAAATTTATATATAGTAAATTACATATATTTTAATTTTTTAAATTTTTTTAAGTTTTATGAATTCTGTGGTATTATTTGCTATTAAGTTTTATGAATTCTGTGGTAATTTAATTTTTTGAATTGAATAATTGAATAAAAAAGTTTGTCTTAAGTAGAACAAAATAAAGCAAATTAACTAACATGTGTATAATTAGTAAAGAAAAAACGACAATGGTAAGACTGTTGTAAATTAGAGATTGGTAAGGTGAGCTTTCATTACAAAACATCTTTCAGCAAGTTGAAATACGATGAATAAAAACAATTCACATATTCCATTTGCAAAAAATTTTCGTATATAAAGCAGAAATCTACATCTACTGACACCACACACAGTGGACCAAACACAGAATAACGCTGATGATGAAGATTTAGTGGCCTTCGAAAACGGCCAGCTGTTCCGTTCAACTATGTGTTGTCAGAATATTTACAACTAACTTTGGTGTTAATTGTTCATTAATAATAATCACATGTAATTTGGCTTAAAAAGCGATACGAACTTTAGCCTATTCAAATCATAAATATAGGAAAAAATAAAGTTTTTTCCTGGATTCTTTCAAACCAATAATTAGAAAAAAATCTAAGTCAGATTTTTCGTTTATAACTTACAAACAGTTTCTTGGTGTTCGTTGTAACTACTTATGCTATTAAAATTATTAGAATAGAAGTCGGGATAATTGTATTTTAAAAGTAATATTGGGCAAAATCTTATATATTTTGTGTGATTCTTGAGGAAGTTATAGCGCAAAGATTTGTTGTCTATCGACTTATTTCCAATTATAATCTCATATGAAATAATAGCTTAATTTAGCATATAGTTTAATTAATATCAAATGGAATATATAAAAAAAGTAAATGTACACACCGAATTCAACAAATTTAACTATAAAAGAAAGAAATTTTTGAAAATCGACTCAAAAGTAAAACATGATTTAAGCACTTTTTTCCTCATTGCCATAGAATTAATGTAGTGCTACATCAGCTTTTTGTAGAAAAAAAAACTAAAGCTAGGTAAAATTAATGATAAAAAACATCAGAAGGAGATATAAAAGAAGCAAGGCAAAAGCACCAATTAAAAGGCATCAAGAGCTTTCTTTTTTATTAAGAAAAATTAGCAGAGATTGGCAAGCAGAAGATAACACATAAGGTTAATTTTTGCGTTGATGCAAAAAAAAATGATCCACCAAACTACCAAGGATAATGCAATTACAATATTAACATTCAATAGATATTAAGGATGCTTTAAAATATTTTAGTTTTCATTCAAATACATATTTATATATGTAGGTAGAAAAAATATGAAAAAATCAACTATGATATCACGAAACCCATATAAAAAATTCACTCATCATTTGTTTTTAGTTAGATATTTTCTTTCATATACAGGGTGTTCCAATTATATATTTCATTATGATGATTGCAACTATTTTTTATTTTTTTATACTAACAGCAAATACACACAACTCGTTTTCATTTGAAGCAAGAAATAAAATGAAGAAAGTATGTATTAGTTGATGAATTTCTTAAACCGAAACGAAACGCATGGAGACATGCTTAACCAATAACAAACAGAAATTATTCTATATTTTTATGATTTGATTAGGCTAAATAAAGTTCGCATTGCTTTTTAATCCAAATTACATGTGATAATTATTAAGTGTGTGGTGTCAGTTGATGTAGATTTCTGGAATATGTGAATTGTTTTCATTCGTCGTACTACAATTTGCTGAAAGCTTTTTTGTGAATGAAAGCTCAATTTTATCATCTCTGAACTTACAACAGTCTTGCCATTGTCGTTTCTTCTTTACTAATTATGCACATGTTCGGGAATTTGTTTTTAATATTATTTGTTTTACTTTTGCTATAATTTTTTCATTGCAACGGATGTTTAGAATATCATTGTAATGCCGAGTTCCCAATATGGACAATTTCACAGATATGGAAACTTTTTGTCACGTTCACTGACCAAGCAATTAAACTGACATATATTCAAGATCAATGTGGTTTGATTTTTCCTTATATTTTACCAAAAGTAGAGCTACTTACGATATACACAAGAACATAAGGATATAAAAGTTAATTCAAGTTTTCTATAAAAATCTTAATTGCTCAATATCGTAATTGACAAATATTTCACTTTTCTATGGAGATACCCATATGAAAAATGTTTTATGCAATTAATTTAATAAACAATAATGTTGCTATTATTTTTAGTAAATAAAATGCCATAACAGCCGAGGTAATTTTGAGGCAAAGAAGGGTAAAGAAAACCGCATGGCAAAATTTACAGCAAACAGGAAATAAATTTTTAGCTTTTGAACAATAGCTTCTGAGCTATTGATTCTTTTGTAAAAATAATATATTTGTAAGCAAGTTGTAATAGAATCTCGGCTTACAGAAAGAGTGTATATGGAACACTGTGTTAAAATAAAAACTGAGCTATTGTTTTTCACTGTTGACAATTTTGTATTATGAAAGCATTTTTAAGCTAATTTTTTTTTTTTTTTTTTTTTTTTTTTTTTTTTTTTTTTGAAAGTAGATTAGTGGACAAAGCATGCGAACTAGAGTTGGGCATAGTGGTTCCTTTTGCGGATTGTTCCTTTTTGTTCCCAACAACAAAAAGAACTAGTTCGTTCTTTTCGTTCAGTTGTTCTTTTCGGTCAGTTGTTCAGTGAACAACAGAGCAGAGATTGTAGTCGTCCAATCCTATTTAATGTTTTCTTCTTAGTGCTTATTAGTGACCTTATTCGTTGCGTAGTTTTTATAAGTAAATGGTTAAAATTAATATTGTTGATAAAAAATACTTAAAATGAAGTCAGTGATCATTTGAAAGAAAATTTTAATCACTTTTTTAATACTGATTCATATTAAACACAACAAATTCTTTTTTTTTTAATTTAGTAAAAATGTTTCTTGTTCATCAGTATTTTTATTTGCACTTTGTGTTCTCATTTGCAAGTAAGTAAAAGGTAAAAATTAATATTTTTGAACGAAAATTTTTTAAATGAAATCCGTAATCAGTTTAAAACAAATTTTTATCACTTTTTATACCCTTTACCAAAAAATGGTAAAAGGGTATATATAGGTTTTTCATTCCGTTTGTAATTTCCAGACTATTGATAAGCGAGCTATAAAGTATATATATTCTGGATCATTATGCATAGGGAAGACGAATAAGCTATGTCCGTCTGTCCGTCTGTCCATCTGTCTGTACGTGAAATCGGTTTTCCGAAGCTCCCAGTAAAGCTAGAGACTTCGTTCTTGGACAGAAATAGTCGTAATAAGAATAGTATGGAAAATCAGCAAAATCGCGCAGACGGTTTCAGAGCTGGGAGACTTAAACTTCATTTTGCCATACAAAATAACTACCGAAAACTAGTTTTTAATAATTTTTTATTAAATAAACTTATTTTATACTTCAGTATGAATAAAATTGGTATTTCTAACTAAGAAAAAATAAAAATAAAATTGTAAAAATTAAAAAGAGTTTTCCAGGGTTGGAAAACCTTAACTTTTTTTGTTATGCAAAAGTAAATTACTAAAACAAATTTTTTCCTTTTTTTTCTATAAATTAAACATATCTAATGTTCTTAAAAGAAAGAAATTGATGTTATAAATCAGAAAAACAAAAAGGATGATTCCAGGGTTGGAAAACCTACGATTTTTGTGATATATAAAATTAACTATCGTAAAAGAATTTTTTATTTTTTTTTATTAAATAAACTTATTTTATACTTCAGCACGAATAAAATTTGTATTTCAAATAAACAAAAATAAATTAAAAAATTTGAAAAGACGTTTTCAGGGTTGGAAAACTTTAACTTTTTTTCTTATACAAAAGTAACTTACTAAAAGAAATTTTTCCTTTTCTTTATAAATTAAACATATCTTATATTCTTAGAAGAAAAAGATTGGTGTGAGAAATCAGAAAAATCAAAAAGGATGACTTCAGGGTTGGGAAACTGAAACTTTTTGTGATATAAAAAATTAGCTACCTAAAATTAGTTTTTATTTTTTTTTGTTAATGAACTTATTTTATACTTTAGTACGAATAAAATTGGTATTTCAAATTAAAAATTAACCTTTTAAAATTAAAAAGATGTTTCCAGGGTTGGAAAACCTTAACTTTTTTTATACAAAAGTAACTTACTTAAGCAAATTTTTCCTTTTTCTCTATAAATTAAAGATATCTTATATTCTTAAAAGAAATAGATTGGTGTAAGAAATCAGAAAAATTAAAAAGGATGATTCCAGGGTTGGGAAACCTTATTTTTTATACAAAAGTAACTTACTAAAACAAATTTTTTCTTTTTTACTATAAATTAAACATATCTTATATTCTTAAAAAAAGATTGGTATAAGAAATCAGAAAAATGAAAAAGGGGGATTACAGGGTTGGAAAACTTACACTCTTTGTGATATCAAAAATTAACTACCGAAAACTAATTTTTATTTTATTTTTTATTAAATTATATTATTTTATGATTGAGTACGAATAAAATTAGTATTTCAAATAAAAAAAAAGCAATTAAAAATCAAAAAGACGCTTCCAGGGTTGGAAAACTTTAACTTTTTGTGTACAAAAGTAAGTTACTAAAACACAGTTTTCCTTTTTTTATAAATTAAACATTTCTTAAATTATTAAAAGAAAGAGATTGGTGTAAGAAATCAGAAAATCAAAAAGGATGAGTTCACGGTTGGGACACTTACACTTTTTTGATATATAAAAGTAACTAAGTCTAATTAATTTTTATCTTTTCCTTTATAAATTATATATATTTTACGTTTTGGAAAGAAAAGTTTAGTATAGAAAATTATAAAAATAAAAACCACAGCTCCAGAGCTGGAAACTATGATTTTTTTTTCTGCACATTAAAGTAACTAAATAAAACCTTTTTTTTAATTTCCTTTTTTTTCACTTAACACACTTTCTATATTTTTTTTAGGAACTACTAGATTGGTATAAGTAATCAGAAAAATCTAAAATTATGATTCTAGGGTTTGAAAATTATTATTTTTTTCTTTGTACATCAAAGTAACTATGTGCTTATGTATGTATCTCTATACTACATAAACGCACTTTGGTAAAGGGTATATAAGATTCGGCACAGCCGAATATAGCACTCTTACTTGTTTAATTCTAATAATCTTTTTCACTAAGTATACATTTTCTGTTTGTTTTGATTATTCTGCTAAAAATTTCATAGGCACACTACATTTCGTCGGTTGGTTATTGGTTTGCGGCACAGTATATTCAAAATACATTATGTCTGCAGCGAACCAATAACCAACCGACGATTTTTCTCTTGTAAATGAATTGTTTTGCATGTGTATTGGTCAGGAACAGAGACTAAGATTAACAAAACGAAATAAAGACCAAAAACGAACGAATGAACAAAAACGAACGAAAGAATAAGAAAGACCAAAATAGCAAGAAAGAACATAAGAACAAGAAAGGCCAAAAGAACAAGAAAGACCAAAAGAACAAAAAGGAACAACTAGACTGAACTAGTTCACATTGTTCACTTATGGGAATAGTTCAATTGAACTAGTTCGTTCTTTTACAGCACAAGCCTAATGGGCGTTCGCAGCAGGGCTTAGGTTCCAGTAGGTAACCTACAGAATATTTTTCATTTAAATTTTATAGAAAAAATTTTTATTTTCAGAATTGTTAAAAGGGCAGAAAACAAAACCTGGCAGCATGATTGCTATTTCCCACTGGGCTTGTAAAGATATTATTATCAACTAGAAAAATTACACTAGAGCGAAAATTTGGAAGAACTTTGCATTGAATTTGTGTGACGATAGGTATGTATTTTTTATTTTTTTTTAATTTTTTTTCGTCAAAATTTGTAGTTATATTTTTTTTTTGTCTTATGGCCACACTGATACTCAGCAAAGTTTTTTTACAGTTGATGTTGCAACTTCTTTATTACACACGTATACAAAGTAAATTTACATAAAAAGAACATGTTCTTGCAGGCGCGCAACACTCAAAAGCATTATAGCCCAATTCACAATCTTGTGCAAATGGTCTTGCATCGTTGCATGTGCAAAATGGTATAGTACGAAAGAAATTATATATATATTATATGATATATAATATTGTGCAAAAGTTTCATATAAAACCTTTGGAGACAAGAAATTATTTTAATATCTTTAACCCTATTTTCGGCAAAACTAGATTTTTTGAGTTATGCCTGTATTGCAATAAAGGAGCGATATATTAATAAAATAATCCGAATATATACATTTAGCCTCTTGCTGCAATAGATTCATAACTTACAAAATTTCGATTTTTCTTAGTTAATAAACTGGACTTCGGCTATAACGAACTGTGAGTGTGGCCTGCCAATTTTGTTTGTTAGAGGCAAAATTTATTATAACTGAAGTAAACATATGCTACAATTTTTAAGAAACAGCGAAACATAAAACGAAAAAAAAATTATGCTATTTTTAAGGAAAGTAATTAAAAATTAAGATTAACTTATTTATTTTTGAGTTAGGCTGCTTTAAAAAAAACAGACTGAAAACTTTAATATTTTTTTTGTTCGTTGTAAGCTCAAAAATTTCCAGGCAATTCTGTTTACAGAAAAAGAGTTCGTTATAGTGAGACTTCACTGTATATAAAATTCGTTACAATCATACTAATTTGTAAAAAATATTATCGCAAAACTATCGGAACCAAAGAATTTGTAACGTTATAAGCGATAATTTGTTATAAACGGTGTTTATTATAGCTGAACTCTACTGTATTAAAAAATTAATCATCGTAATCACTTTGTCTACTCACCTATTCAAAGGGAAATGATAAGATAAGTAAATTAAAAAGTTTGAAACATTTTTCTCCAAAAAAAAAGTATGCCTTATTACTTTCTTGCAGCAAAGGCTCACTAACCACATACATATATACAAAACATATGTATGTGAGTACATGTAGTTCCATGTACACTGTACATTGCACAGAGTGTATGAGTACGAGTACTTGCAAGCAAATTAATATGGACCGCATTATTTATTTAAGTTTTCTTTTAACTTTGATTTTAAATTCCCTGTAAATCTGAATTTTTTATTTGCTTTCTTTTTTTTTTTGTATTTTTATTTTGCAAAAATTCTGTTCAGCATCTTCGCAATGAACAATAACGCAGACCGAGTGTGCGTAAGTAATGTAATAAATGGAAAATGGATAAATTTGCAATTACTCAGCAAGAGCAAACAAAAGAAGTAACAACAGCATAAATTAACGGAAGAGCTAACAGGCAAAGCAAATAAACAGAAAAAACTGCCAATAAGATCAAAAGGAAAAAAATGTACATATCGATGGCTTAATATAAAAAAGGCATAGCTCCATTTCTTTCGAATTTGGGTTTCTAAAGTTTTCTGGTAGTCAACTTATAAGTATATGCTCCTTAAACAACTAAGTGAGTTAGAGTTAAAAATAAAAGATTTGTGGCCGCTTAAAAAAATATTCTCAAGTTATAGTTCAGTTTTTTTCTGCTTCTGTAAAATATCGAAAATTCGAGTTACGCATTTCTTATATTAAGCCATCGATATGTATGAATTTGAACTGTACAAGTGTGCATTAATAATTAAGTGCAAGTGATACCACAGATATAAAGAAACAAATCAACTGATGTTGATGGAAATCATATCGCTCCTTTACTTGAACAACGTCATAACTCAAATGAAACGATTTTTGTATTAATAATAATGAATTAATTCTCGTATCGAGCACAATATTTAGAAATTTTATATAGAGATCTTGGGAGAAATATACATGGATATTTTTTGGATTTACATTGAAAACTTTAAACTCGTTTTCTGTAAAACTTGTTAACTTTTTGTAGTTGTGACATTGTTCATATCAATGAGCCAGAGAAAACATTTTCTATTTTAAACTATGTGCATGAACGTGTTTTATTTTTTTTTTATTTTTCAATGATCATGTGAAGAATAGTTGTAAAAAGTTTGCATAGAAATTTAAGTTGCAAAAAAAAAATATTTGAAGGGATGAAAACAAAACCACTTATCATACAAATGGTGGATCTTATTAAGTGAAAAATTTGTTAAGTATGTACACATGTACTCTAGGGATATAACTTTCTAAAAAAAATTTTGAAATATCAAAATTGGCATAGCACAATCCGATAGAGCATAAAAAACTATAAACTATATTTATTTTTTTGCTAAGGTCAAAAAAGTTCCTACACCAACCGCGATAGAGTTTTTTTTTCTTTTTGGTTAAGAAATAAATATTAATAATATGTTTATTTGAAACAAAAAATAAATAAAAAACTCCGTATAAAATTATGAATATTCAATATTGCATTTAAAGACCTCGAAATAATTTTAGATTATGTAAAATAATATTTTTATTAGTTCAAGTCCGTGCTTTAAGTGTTCCAAATTTTTTATACGCCTGTTTAGAAAAACCAATTGGTGCCTGAACTTTTTTGAGAAAAATTACAAAAGATTATGATTTTCGTGGTTACTAGGACATGGTTGACCTCATGGTACTATGCCATAAAATTGGTTACACTCCTAATGCACATATATGTACTTGTGCTTGAAAAAAATTTTTATGGCATACACATTGATGGCTTAATATAAAAAAGGCGTGTCTCAATTTTTTCGAACTTTAAAATTTTCCAATTTACTCCCGTATCTTAAGCTTCTGTGAAAAAAATTACGATTTTTCATGAAAGACTTTTATTTAAAACAAATTTAAAAACTTAATAAAATAGTAGATAATTTTTATTTGTTTTATTAAGGATCTTTTTGATTCAAGTATTTTTAAAACGGACTCATGGTTAAATAAAATTAAGAACATAACAAAAATATTGTCATTAAAAAAATTACAAATTTCGTTGTATCAAGTCGAATTCCCTTACAGCTGGTATCGACAACACGAATATTATTTTAAACTTAACAATAAACAGAAACTTTAAAATTTGTTAACGTAAAAGAAATACAAAATATTATATGACATTTTCAATATGAAAAATATTTTGTTAAACAAAGCAGAACCTTATAAAAAAAATTGGTTGTACTCATATGTTCTTCAACAGGTTATGTAATATCTGTGGAAAGGAAAAAGTGCTTGAAATAATTAATTTTGAGTAATCTACATGTTCGAAAATACCCCTGGTCAAAATCTCAATTAATTTGTGTGATTTTTTTTAGGAAGTTACAGCACTATGTCTTGCGACTTATCTTTTTTAGACTTCTAATCTAATTTGGTGTAATAGCTTAGCTTAGATTATAATTTGGTAAATTTCAACTTAAATGTAGTATTACTTACACAGAAAAAAATATCATCGAAATGCAACCAACAAAACAAATTGTTGACATTTAATTTAAAAACTAACAATCATCATTGTTGATATAACAAATTTAAATTTTTGTACTCAATTAAATTACTCAACAAAATTATTTGTTAAATTATATCATAATGGAATGCGCACATGTAGAATAAACAAGAAATCATATTTTGTGTGTATTCATCATTTGCGTATTTAATAAAGTGTTGCTCTTTAGCTGAGAGGTAAGTGAGTCAGTTTATTAGTATTGATGTTACCGGTTCAACTCCGCCGAAAGACATTTAGTGTTTTTCGCAGACAAGCAAAAAATCGTTTCGAGGATTGTGATTGTGTATAAAAAGCTTGTTAATATAAGAATTATGATACAGAAATTCAACAATTCACATTGTTAATATAACAATAACTTTAATTGAAATAACTTTGAAATCTAACAAAAATAAATGTTGAAAAAAAATAAATTCCAACAAATTATTTGTTGATATATTTAATTGAAAATATTTTTAAGGCTTTCCTTCAACTTACAATTTCATTAATTGTATTTACAAAAATCGTTGTAGGTTCAAAATCAATTAATTATTTAATTGATATAACAAAAAAATTAATTGTATTTACAAATCATTTTTTTTTCTGTGTATTGTGTGTAGAACGGTGTTTGCTTTAAAAAATAAAGATTAAAAGAGAATTTCCTAATTTATCTGTAAAAGAAATAAATTTCTGAAAATCTACTTGAATGAGTAAAAGTGCTCTCATGCAAAATAGTCAAATATGTCTCAAGCACTTCTTCCTTATTGCCACCGATACAGGTAATTTTTTATAATTTTTTATTTTAATAAATATAATTAGAATTAATCAAAGCTAATTCATATCGCAATGAATTTTCTTATGTTGCTATACAAATTCGCCTTGTTACTATTTTTGACATATTGGGCCAAGGCATTTTCATATAATGTAGACCTTCTTAAATTTGCTTTGAAAAATTCATGCATGGGATGTTAAAAAAATCACTGAAAAATGTGTGTTGGCATCTGACGAATATTCAAATTACAAGCAGCGAAAATAATAGTCACCTCAGCAGTTAAGACCACCTTATACGAATTCGCGTTGATTAAATCTAATTACATACATAATATACATATTATGTATATTAAAATACAAAAATGTAAATCTCAGAAAAATTTTCAGCAATTTACTTGTTAACAAATAAAAAACGCTTCATGCACTTAATTTTAAAAAGTTCATTATGTAAATAAAGTCTAATGCCGAGTGCACATAATCGCATTTATGGCAATAGTGTGTACTAGAGGCAAGCTTTGCCATTTCCGATATTCTTCGTTGTTGAACGGCGTTGCACACATTTTGAAAATGACACCACAAAATGACAACACAAGAAGTGACAGATGTGTAATTAGCCACATAATTTTTCTATATTATTTTGAAGTGATGAACGTCAAACCAAACTTTCATTATTTTATTAATCGAATATTAAGTTGTCATGTTTACTGGACATACATACTCGTATATGTACAGTATGCAAAGTTCGTATTCGTACACCCGCTATCAAAAAAATAACCTACTGCCTTGTAATAGATTAAGATTTTGTTTCAAGAGGTTGTATTTAATAAAACATTTAAGTAAAAACATGTTTCATTGTATGTTTTTTTAAGGAAAACTAAAGTTTACTAATTTTAAAATTAATAATATATTAAGATTTTGTTTCAAGAGGTTGTATTTAATAAAACATTTAAGTAAAAACATGTTTCATTGTATGTTTTTTTAAGGAAAACTAAAGTTTACTAATTTTAAAATTTTTAAATCAGATTAGATTATATTGATGCAACTACAAAAGAAAAATTAAGCTTTTTCTTATACTAAAACTAGCTTTTAAAATAAATTTTTTTGGATCATTTTAGTGTACGAATGCAAAATTTCTTCCTCAAGGATATGTTGTGAATTCCAAATGATCAAAATGTCATTGCGATTATTTGATTTGAATGATCGAAATGTCATTTCGATTATTTGATTTGTTAAATAGAGCCTCTTTTTATAATTTCATACAAGAAAAAAAGAAATATTAGCGTTAGTTTTAATTAATATTGTTCGAACTTTATTTGTTTCCATTTTTATGATTTAATTTATGCTAAAGTTCGTATCGCTCTGTAACGCAAATTACATGTGATAATTATAAATGAACAAATAACACCAAAGTTAATTTCATATATTCTGAGAAACATTAGCAGAACGGAACATAAAAATTGTCTTGCTAGGACCTAAATTGAAAAAAATTTATATTTGATTCAGGGAATTTTGTGTTTGAATTGAAAAATGTGTTTTTTCTGTACAGAGTGCAGCTTATTTTGAAAAATACTTCTAAATTCTTAATATGGAATGTTTGATGCTTAATATTAATATTTTTCTGCTTACTTTTATATTTTAATAACATTTTAATTACCTTAAGTACTTCCTCCAAAATATCTTATTAAAAAAATAAATATTTTTATATTCTGAATAACAAAAAAAAATTACAAGCATTCACATTTATCAAATCTTACACTTTTTGCAATATATTTTATTTTATTTTTTGTTATATAACAAATAAGCTTTGAAAAAATTTTAATCAAATATTTTTTTTAATTTAATGTAATTTTTTATTAGCATAAATATTTTTAATAAATCACTAAGTACTGGCTTATAATTCTTTATCTTTAAATAAGCACTTTTTTATAAAATTTCTGCACTTTTGTAAGTAAACTTTATTATTTTATTAAAGTTGTTAAAAAAAAAAATTCTTATTTCGTTGTACTTTAGCCATACACTCTTACAAATTAGTTATACATATGTAATTATTTTCCTCACATGACCAGGACAAAAAACATGCAACATTATCATATTGTTATCTTAAACAACAAGCATATCCGTTTCCTGTTTGTATTAAAAATTATTTCTACCGTTCATAAACAACCACGTTCGCTAGCGTTCGTTTTATTACTGAAGTGTTTTTTATTTGCCATCAGAGGAAGTCTGCCTTCTTCATCGTCTACATTGTGGCAAATAGACAGACACACATGCATAAGCACACACAAACGCACACACATATACACATACTTACGACACACACGTACGATTTTACAGACAAATTTTTTTTCTGCTTGTGTCTTTTTCATGTTCACATCCAAATTCCATGTACATGAATTGTTTGCAATTTTTTCTAAAGCCACATTGTCATTATTAACATGGAATGTTAAATGTAAAAAAAAAAAGATGAAACTGGTAATAAAATTAAAGCAGCAACAAAAAAGACCAAAAATCAAAACAACAAACATTATAAACGCAAAAGAACTATTACAGCCATGTAAAAATTAGCCACACAAACACACATGTGCGTTTCTGTATGTGTGTGTGTGTGTGTGTATGTTTGTATACGATGGTTCTTTGAAATAACAGTAATTTTCTTTGCTTACTGTTGTGGCTTAAGCTCACGTAAATACATTCACATGCAAATATACAGATTAAGAGATAGTGCCAGGGAGATGAAAGAGAAAATTAGCAAATTGTGTATTTGTATGTTTTTATTGTTTACAGTAAAAATTTTAAAATGCCGCCTATTGCTTATAAAAGCACGTGCTTTTCGCAGTAATATGTTGTTGTTTTTAAGAAGTATTTATAGAATTTAAGAGAAGTCTGGTATAACTAACAGTAGTAAATTTAAAAGCGTGGCGAACATGCATTTTTAAGAGGCAAATATGCAAAATTTGTTCATCATGGCTATACATTCACTCATATACATACATACATACATACACATGTACATACTTACATATATACATACATGCTAATAATGAAGAAAATCTGTGATAGTACTTT
Organism: Tachina grossa; assembly: GCA_949987645.1. Classification (NCBI taxonomy): domain Eukaryota; kingdom Metazoa; phylum Arthropoda; class Insecta; order Diptera; family Tachinidae; genus Tachina; species Tachina grossa. The sequence continues at coordinate 169,555,518 of OX465275.1, forward strand.
GGAAATTTCCATATGAACGTTCGATATTGATCCGCTTGACGGACATTATAGAAATTTACGCAGAGTATAGACGTTGCTTAATTCCGTACTTAACGCAGTAAGATTTGTAGTAATATACGAATATTTGTGTAAAATTAAAGTCTGTAAAAAAATAAAATCTGCAAAAAAAATATATTTTCTAACATATGGGAAATAATTTTGTAGTATAATATGTAATTCTTGGAATTGGAGGTTGTAATAATTATGAAAGGAAAAAGGTAATTTAAGGGGAATTGTTACAGCATCTGTATTCCTCATACATCACATACACATACTCGTACTCGTACATACATACATACATACATTTTTTGCACTGAAACTCACGAATTTAACTGGGAACACAACTGGGACGAACAATGTATTTTGTGCTAACTTTCGCCATAGAAAATAAAACGCATTTGTTTAAAATTTAATAGGCGTGGTTCAGCTCATTTTTTAATGCAAGATTGTTTCATTTTTTATCGAAGTATGTGTGCCAAGTTTCATAAAAATCGATCAAACAGAAGCATGTGAAATATAATATTAAGTTTTATAGGGCGTGGTTCCGCCCATTTTATCGACTTTGAGATTGTGTCGTTGCGACAGTATAATTTGCTGCGTAAGATTCGTAGTAATCGAATAAGTGAAATAAAAATAAAAATAATGGGCTTATATCCATCTACTTTCTTTAAATGGAGGCTATACCCCTCAGACATAAAAAAAGGATTTTTACAATCCTTGTACCGAATTATGAAGTAAAAATGTAGAAAAAAATACATTAGCCATATATGTATATTTATAGAACAATTGCTAGTATTTAATAAACTAGCCACAACAGCTAATACCGAATGATAAAAATCATTTTAAACATGCCTTTCAAGAAATGGTTGGAAATACGAGTATTGTGAAATACATTTACATAAACATTAATTGGTGTAACCCACATTTTTTTCTGTTTTGGTTTAAATTACTATTTACACTACGAACTATCCGGACAAAAGTAGAATAAGCCACCTTTTGGTATTCCAAAGGAGCTGGAGCTGAAAAATCGTTTTTGCACAGAACACAATAGAGCAATTAAATCATTCATAGTTTGGAGTTATACCAATTTTTCGCTGATACCCTCAATTCGAAATAACCGTCTTTAGTAAAAAACTTCCCTATTTAACGATGTCAGCAAAATTCCCTCTATTTGATAGAAAGTTTTCGTTAAGAAAATAGCTTTATTTCACACATACATATAATTCGCTCTACCTCTCTATGACTTTGTCTTTATTTCGCTCTACCTCACGTAATTTCATTACCTCTCTTTTCAGAATCTCTTCACCTTTTTCACCACATTTTTTTTTAATTTAATTGTATTAATTTATTTGTATTTTCATATGACATTTATATTAAATTGTGTAATAGAGATATTTATATCCTTTTTCCATACGAGTATAAATGTATAAATATATATGTATGTGTTTGTTTGGCACCATAGCCCTTGTCATTTACGTCTTCCTGGAAACACTCAGTAGAAAGAAGGCTAAAAAAAGCTTTATTTTTTTACAACGGAAGTATACAAAAACAATATGGTGTTAATATAAATATTTTAACCAATCAAGTGTAGTCTTTGGGATTTTAAAGTAAATTGTTTTTTTTTATATACATTTTTTTTTTTGTTTCTGTAACAACACAAAATTTAACTAGACAAAAAATTGTGCAAAAAGCTTTTTGTCAAAGCAAAAAGATAGCAAAAAATATATTCAAATAAAATGTGGGTTAAACAAACCCACATCACATGGCTAAGGAAGGCGCATGTATGACTTTTTGCTTTTCTTTCACAGTCTATGTAAAGAAACACCCCAATAAATTTAAAATTGAGTAGGCTGTATTTAAGATAAGTATTTATTCTATTTGAACGAGCATAAAAATTTTTTTCTTAAAAAATAAAGTAATAAAGCAACGCCTTGAACTTTAAAATTATAAAATGAATAACTTAAGCATACAGAAAAAATAATTTGTTCATATTAGGCTAGATTTAAGCAAACGGGCAAAAACATAAATAATATTTTAACCAATTGTGATAAATAGAAATTTTCGCCAAATAATAATAATATCGAAAATCTGTTCTCTATAATACAAACTTTAGTTGAGCAAAACTACTTTCTTTACAAAAAAAATTAATTTTTATATGAATTCAAATACAATTGTTGCTGCTTTCCTTATATCTATAATTCATGAAGATTCATTTTAGCTACAATTATTTTCAGAGTGTGAGGAAAAGTTCACATTAAATTCCATTTCTATCGTTGCAACAGCGGGCATACCTCTTATATATTATTTTAAACGGAGCAAGCAGAATACTGCCTCCAATATATCCTTTTTATTAACATTTCGGCTTAAATTAATGTAAAAAATGCAAAACAAATACCTAACTATTTGTAGGATTATATAGTTAATCTCTATAGCAAATTTCATTCCAATCGGCATAAGCATATGGCTACCTCCCATATATCCTTTATTTTTTTAACTAAATTTTAAATTTATGTATGCTAAAAATGCATCACCAATTAGTCAATATTTATCCCAATGTACATTAAAGCTGTCTGCTACTATTATATTTCGATGGCATTCTAAAATTAAATTTTTAATATTAGGGATATTCAAGATGCTTAATAAAAAATATAATTTTTATGAGCAACCAAGTAGTAAGCCACAAAATTGATATTTATTAATGAAAATTAAGTTCCGCAAAATTCATTGCAATTGCTACATGTTTACCCTTAAATCCTTCACATCCTTGATATAAAAAAATTCATTCTAGCTCTATTTATGATCAGATGTGCAATCGCTTTACGTGAGTACCTGCCATTACGGCCTAATCTCACGTGTGCCAAAGCACCGGGTGTGGGTTAGACGCCAGACCAACGCCCCCATGCACCCCTTTAGAATGAACCTATGGCCCACTCCACAAGGCACATAGGTTGCAATCTTTGAATATAGTTATCCCTGTATTATATTCAATTACCTTGCTGAGGTAATTTGAGCTATCTAAACTCTGCTGCTATGTCCGTGCCCATAGCAGCTCTGTTGAATGGCAACAGCACCTAGAACAGTGTCTGGCTGACCGCGTCACACCAATCACTAGCATTAATTTAACACTGGGAAGCCAAGACTATTCTCCCAGCGATGTTTGGTAGCAAACCACAGCCACCACGATAATTCTCCGGCATCCACGCTTAGGTGTTGTGTATACACCTAAGCGAGGTCCCCAAGAAAATTCCTCAACCATTGCCGGCACAGCTAACCACTCATCCATAAAGAACGCATGCCTGTGTCACCAAATAACCAGTGCCTACTCCACACTTACCAAAATCATCCCTTTAACCCCTTAGGGGTCTACCCCTTTGGGGTAGGACGAACTCGGCATTTTAGCAAAGGAAACTGACGACCGCTACATGCACTCAAAACTTCAGAGCAGCGAGGACCACTCACGCGAGAAGAACGCAAGCTCGCCACCAAAACTTCTGCGACTACTAAGAACCGACACTAAAAAGTGAGAGTGTCCTGGGGTCATATCCAGGACGAAAAGCCATTTTAGCACAGAATTTTTCACAACCGCAATGCATTTATCTCTAAGCAGCCCAGCTGTCGGGCAACCGGCACCCGTGGTACCAGAAGTAGCCTCTGGTTAGACCTCGAAGTTCCACCACAAGGGCTTCACCTCTATCGTCTTTTGAACTCAGGGGCAGTTCTAGGTGACGCTGCACCTAGCTGACAACAACGGAATTACAATATTTGTTTTCCTTTTATAAATATGTGCACATCCGTTACTCTGTTTATATTCAGAGATTGGGTAGTAACACATAAGTTTTACGGCTAATGAGCCAAAGGTCCGCCAGCGGAAAAAGCTACATTAACCTAGCTGGGGCCCCGGGGTTGCCACACCCGTACTCCATAACAGACTCCCCTGGGGAGCTATTTATGATCAGAATGCACTACAAATTTGTAACTGTTTTATAATAATATCGTTGAATTGCTGGAAAATTTTAAGTTGAAGCAGTACTAGGATACGCCTACCTCCCATATATCTTTAATTTTCAAATATTAATTTTAGCCCCAATCATGTTAAAAGTGGCAAGAAATGGAATTATAATAACATATAATTCCACAATAAATTTTATTTTGTTTATTTCATAATCCTCCCATACATCCTTAATTTTCTAAATTCAATTATGACTTCAATTCTGACCACATTGTAAGGAAATCCAGAAAATATTTTAACGGGGGCGCAAGCACTCTAACTTCCTATATATGCTTTATTTCAAAAATTCACTTCCAACTTTGATTTTAACACAATTGTATTGAACATTTTTAACTATTTGTTGAATTAAACCATTAAGCTCTGAAGTAAATTTTATTAAAATCGCCTTAAGGGCATGGCTGCCTCTTAAATACACATAACTTTTATAATTTAATTTTAAACACATTTATACTTAGAATTTCTTAAATTACTTTTGGATATTTCTAGAATTAAATAATTGAGATCACCGTAGTTCTCTCTCATATATCCTTGATATGAAAATATTAAATTTCAGTTGCAATTCTTATGAGAATGACAGAAAAGTTCTTAATTGTTTCTGCAAAGATGCATTAAAGCTCTTCGTTAAATTTTTTACGCGGTGCAACTAGATGACAGCCCAGCTTATATTCTTTATTTTAAAGTCTCAATTACAGATTGAGTTATAATGATAATGCAATGAAAATTGGTTACTATTTGTAGATTTATACGACTTAGCTCTCAGCCTAATTTCATTTGAATAGGTAAAAGGACTTGGGTGCGTCCCATATGTCCTTTAATTTTCAAATTAAGTTTAAAGTCAGAATGCATCAGAATGCTCTTTGTAATGAATTTCTTTTAAATCGCTACAAGTAAAAACTAGCCTACCATAGCTCCTTTATTTTAAGAATCAAATTACTCCTTGTATGACAATGATAATGCAAGTAGAACTGGTAACTACTTGTAGATTTATACGACTAAGCTCTCAGCCTAGTGTCAATTTAATAGGTAAAAGGACTTGGGTGCGTCTCATATATCCTTTATTGTTCAACTTAAGTTTAAAACCAATTCAAACTCAGAATGCATCTGATTGTTACCAGAATTTAACATTCAAGCTCTCTAGCTAATTGCAGTAAATTTATTTTGAATCGCTGCAACTAAAAACCAGCCCACCATACATCCTTTATTTTAAAATTTCAATTACAGCTTGAATTTTAATGATAATGCCATGAAAACTGGTAACTATTTGCAGATTTATACGACTAAACTCTGAGCCTAATTTCATTTGAATAGGTAAAAGGACTCGGGTACGACTCATGTATCCTTTATTGTTCAAATTAATTTCAAAATAAGCTTAGGCTCAGAATGCATGTTACTGTTACTATAATTGCACATTCAAGCTCTTTAGCTTATTACAATAAATTTCTTTTCAATCGCTACAACTAAAAACCGGCCCACCATACATCCTTTATTTTAAGATTTCAATTACAGCATTGAGTTATATTGATAATGACATAAAAACTGGTAACTATTTGCAGATTTATACGACTAAGCTCTCAGCCTAATTTCATTTCAATAGGTAAAAGGACTTGGGTGCGTCCCATATATCCTTTATTTTTCAAACTAGTTTTACAACCAATTTAAACTCAGAATACAGCTGACTGTTACTAAAATTTAAGATTCAAGCTCTTTAGCTAATTTTAAAAATTTATTTT